>CM077160.1:56262256-57462256 GCA_039583875.1 Platanthera guangdongensis | reverse complement strand
AGAACGGACATAGGCATGTTGTGTGAAGCCTACCCGGACATGTTGGTCTGGATCGGTGATGTTGCATTGCATAAATGCCGGAGAAGACTCCGCGCGATTGATTGTTTTTTGGGTTTTCTACGTGGTAGATTGCAACAGGGAGCCTTGGGGATTAACCCAAAGGTGCACCCGGAAAACTGGGCGGATGCGTGATCTTACCAACTTATGGGCCTAGGTGCCAATTAGTACATAACTGGGTTATGTAACATCGTACGTTCGATTCACGGCGTTCGGGGAAACTTAACTGGTGCCGATGATATTTAAGTGTCGTGGCAAGTGAGCAACGGGTTGAGTGGGAACCGTTTCTGCGTTATGCCAAGGGCATAGAGATCGGGTCTTTCTATCGATGACATTATAGTGTCGTGACATAGGCTGTTGATGACATTAAAGTGTCGTAACGTTTGCCTAAAAGACTATTTTGCTCACGAGTTATTGCCTTCCTGGAGATGGTGGTGAGTTAGCGGCTTAGATTGCGATCACCGAGAATGTGCCCTGAGAGCACGGGGCATGTGGCCGTGCGAGCCAACGTCTGTGATGAAATGGCAAACACGGTAGCCTAATCCTAGGGTGATTTGACTCTACCTCACCTCGGGGAAGATGATCTTTCGTTGAACCCGAGCGCCTCTAAACTCTAGCCAAACCAATTTCTCACCACTCTTCCTATCCTTCTATGGTGAACTCATCCACATCTATACAAAATGATTAACTCCTACACCATGTCCCATCGTATCTTATTGCAATTTACCCATCTTGCCAAATGCAGACCATCCTAGGCTATATGTCGGACGAGACATGAGATAATACAAATACTCATCCAAATGGCCTAACTTATTTACTGGAGACTTATCATGAGACAAATAGACTAAATCCAGGAAATTATAATTTTCCTAATTTATCTGGCATTTAATTAATTTCCTTAGAGCTTCCAAAGGCTACCAGTTTGAACATGAACTACCCTAAGTACTCATGCAAGATGCCTAACAAAATTATGATAAATATTAGGTTATCTCAATATGGTAAACCCAAAGTATTACAATTTTTCTATCAAAAAAGGGCACTAAAACTATTTTAGCAATATTTACTATCTTCCGTTGTTTATGAATAAAGTACATAAAATATCCATTCAAAAATTATAAATTAATTATACTATGTAGATACAACATTAAAAGTAGCATTGGCCATGTTTCATAATTTTTCAGCAAGTATTAATCTCTGAATAAATTAATTATCAAAATTCTCCATATTATGGACTTGTAAAGAAAGTACGGTAATCAACCCTCTAAAAATTATGAATAAATTCATACAAGCATATTTTGGCCTGAAATCATCAGTACCTAAGTCTCATGATTTTTCAACAGATATATCATCAATAAATAATTTTATACCACCAAAGCCCCCTTTTGAAATTAGTGAAGGAAGTACTAAATATCATCAATTAAAAATTGCAACAAAATTCAGGGATATTCACTTAACCTAGATCATCTACTGACCAAGTTTCATCAGTTTCAAATGAACAGAATAATCAAATTAATTAAAATACCATTTTGGGCCTATTGATATTTAACAAATAAAGTACTAGAAATATAATCCATAAAATTCTAATAAAATTACTAGGGGTTCTAGATGGTCTAAAACTTACCCAAGTTTCACAATCTTTAAATAAGGTTTAGTGTCTAAATTTACAAAATTGTGCTTCTACCCTAAAATTAGGGTTAGGGTTTTGAGGTGTCTACCTTCCTCCAAGTCCTCTAATTAAAATACCCTAGCATTATTAAATACCCTAGCATTATTAAATAAAGGTAAAAACTTTAGGCAATGTGTCTCCAAAAAAAATCCCAATTTTAGACAGACCCTAGGTATAGTTAAGAATGACCCCCTGTCCAAATTTCAGCCTATTTGGACAAAGGATGAAGGGTGCGCATCCATTTGAATCTTAGGACATCCCTAGGTACATGTCCCACCAAAATGGGTGCCCTGGTCCAACTATAGGGCTAAATTGGTCCAAATCAATTTTGGATTAAAATAAACCCATAGGGCTACAACTTTCATATTGAAAGTTTGCCCACCAGGTGGCCCTAAGTATTTTTAAAAATTAAAACCATTTACTGTAAATAATGTGACAGAAATGAAATTAAATCAGAATAATCAGATTCTTATCAAAGGCACCGCACGAATCTTGGCGCAATCTAAGGGAAGCCGAGTCGTCTTCCTTCTTGAGCTGACAGCCACGATGTCCCCGTCCTGGGCCGTCTTGCCGGCTAATTTCCCGGCCACCCGTCCACTTCCCCGGCCGGCCACCGCCACCACTCCCTTCGTGGATGTGGTGGCTACCCTCAGCCGACGGCACGGCCGCCGGAGGGGCCGTTTCCGGTGATCCCAATAAGAAGAATTTCCTTGGAAAAACCAGGAAATCGAAACATGGATCAGGCTCAATTGAGCCCGAACCTTGAACCTAATTAGCCCTAAGATCTACCCATGAAGTAAGGAGAGGGGGAGGACCTTTCTGGCGGCCTAAATGCAGGAGGAATGGCGGGATGCCATGGTCGACGGCGGCGGCGCTCGGCTTATGCAACAGCACAGTGGGACGGCTTGTTCCTTCCAGGTAAGAGTTTGAAAATGCTCCCCTCTGCCCACTGATGATGTTTAAATGGTCAATTGGGGAGGGGGCGGCTGGTTCTTCAATGCCCATCAAACACCATTAAAGGTGTGGTTCGGGTTGAGTGGGGTGCGGGGGGGCTAAACCTACCTCTTGGTGGCCGGGAAACGGCTGGAATCAACTCCTATTCCCTAGAGGAGTTGATTGCAGCCATAAAGGATGGCTGTTGACCTCCTTTGGTCGGTTCCCACCCATCCCTTCCTCTCCGCCAATTCTCTCTCTCCACCATTTTCATGAAAGGAAGCTCCTTTCTCTCTCCTAGTCACCCATGTTGACTGGTCAACTCCATAGGATATGTGCAGCCCACTTAATCATAATAATTATGAAAAGTGAGCCTAGCCTAAGGGAAAAATGGCTTGAGCTTGGGTTAGCCCATTTGGCCTAGGTTTGACTTGGCTTAGGCTAGGGTTGACTTGGATCAATTTGATCATTTGGGTTGACCCCAATGGGTCCTTGGTGACCCATTGACCTCCCCTAAGGTCTATGTAGGGTTGGGTAGGGTTAACTTGGCACCTTGGAGGTCACTTGACCCTTGTTAAGGGCACTTTGACCACTTTGGGGCTTGAGTTGACTTGGGTCAACTTAGCCACTAGGTTTGACTCCAATGGGTCTCTAGTGACCCATTGACCTCACTTTAGGTTTAGGAAGCCCTGAGTAAGGTTGGTTGGGCACATTAGAGGTCAACTGCCCTTGATTAGGGCACCTTGCCCTATTTAGGCATATGGTGGTCTTAGGTCAAATTGGCCACTTGGGGTTGACTCCAATGGACCCTTAAGGCTCTAGTGGACCCTCTAATGGGTTAGTGATGTTGTGGTGCGGTCATGGAGTCATGGTGAAGCCCTAAGGTCAAACCCTAGGTTTGGTGATGAGGTTGTGCCATAGGCAGACCATGGTGATCCTCACCTTGGCCTTCTATCTCTTGGCCCATTCCTGGCTTCCTAGGGTTTTGTCATGACCTAGTCATGGCCAAAACCACTCTTAGTGGTCAAGTTGGAAATGGGTTGTTACAGCGTTAGCCTGATTTCGGGGACGAAATATTTTATTTTGTTTATAGGATTTGTAACGTCCCCATTCGCACTAGGCCCCTCATGCGCATTTTTGAGTCAGGAGTGCTGACTTGGGCTCAGGGAAGTGCTGGTAGCTAGGCTTACACTAGTGTAGGGGAGGTGAAGTCAGGTTATAGAAGGACATGGGTAGAGACACGGGCGTGTCCCTACCCATGTGTGTCCACCTAGTACTCGAGTCGATGTATTCCCGAGAGGGACCCGAGTAGTGACACGGGTGTGTCACTACCCGTGTGTATGATGACACGGTAGGGACACGTCATGTCCCTACCTGTGTGCGTCGAGTAGAGGTCGACGAAGAGTGTCCCGAGAAGGACATAGGTAGAGACACGGGCGTGTCCCTATCCATGTGCCTCCAGCCAGCACTCGAGTCGATTACTCAAGTAGTCCAAATAAGGACATGTGTATGGACACGGGAGTGTCCCTACCTGTGTGTGTGAGTACAGGGGTAGGGACACGACGTGTCCCTACCCGTGTGTGTCAAGAGAAACTCAACGAAGAAAGACCCGAGAAGGACACGGCCAGCTACACGGTCGTGTCACTTGGACACGGGTAGAGATATGGGCGTGTCCCTACCCATGTTTGTGTATCTAAACAGCTATCAAACTGTCGACGACGCTTCGCCCGAGCGAGACATGGTTGAGGACACGGGCAAAGACACGGGCGTGTCCCTACCCGTGTCATTTTTCACTTATTAGGTAAATGAAAACCCTAGCCGTTTTCATTCTCATTCCAAGCCTTTTTCCTGGATAAACTGCTGGAGAGGAGGAAGAAGGTGCTGGAGTAAGTCCAAGAGGTGAAGTACCGCCGCCGCCGAGGAGAAGAAGATGCCGTCGAGAAGGGTTACAAGATCCTTGGCCGGAAATGGTGGAAATGCCTGAAACGAGGTGAGCTTCCTCCCCTCTCTCTTGGTGCTAGATCTCTAGATATTTCGTAGGAGAGACATTGACTCAAGAGAGTCTTGATGGAGAGAAGAAGCTTTCTAGAAATGGCCATGCTAGAACATGTGTCCTAGGTTTTAGATGTCTTCAACCTCTCCTTTCTTCTATGTGATGATGGAGGATGGTTTCGTGAAGAGAAGTGGCCTTGTGAGGGTGAATAAGGGAGGTGGAAATCTGGATGTGATCTTTGGAAATCAGCTTGAGGAGGAAGATGAACCGATGTCGTTCACTCTGTAACACCCCCCATCCGTCGTATGACATATAACAGAAGGTCCAGCTGGAACCCGACGCCATATACCACGGACAGTCGGAAGGGTTACTTAAGAATATCGAAACCATTAAACTAAGACTACTCGCCCTACACAGAGCATTCTAGCATAAGCATTTAAATAGTTGGAAAGAACCCATAATTGAATAATCAACTAACATGAATGTCCACAAACTACCACAGGAATGAAACAACGAATACACTGAAAGTATTTGGCCTTATGACCTTACAAGAGTTCACTTAACAAAATAGTGTCTTACATACATCGGCTCACAGGCCGGCCACACATGACAGAAATAAAATACAACTATTCGCTTTGGCCCTCGAGGGCCAGCTCAGCAACATGGGCTTCAGCCTGCTATTTGGTACTCGGCTCCGCAGCACCTACAAGCAACATTCCACCGCACGGTGGCAAACAAAGTAACGGTCAGCCAAAGCCGACCAAATTATAACGACCCCGCCCCTTAC
This sequence comes from Platanthera guangdongensis, assembly GCA_039583875.1. NCBI lineage: Eukaryota > Viridiplantae > Streptophyta > Magnoliopsida > Asparagales > Orchidaceae > Platanthera > Platanthera guangdongensis. Next base: position 57,456,820 of record CM077160.1, on the reverse strand, counting down.
TTGGGACGGCGGTGCTACTTCCCTGCATTTTATTAGCCCAACTAAACAAAATAGTACTAACATACATCGCCACAGGTGTAGGCTCGCACAACCAAACACCCCATGCACTCACGGCACATTAACGGTGAATCCTGTTAATTCAGTGGCTTCACCACCATCCCCAGGATGGCAACAACGTGAGCATTTTAGCCTTTCTTGCCACTGTATAATGCTCTCGACTATGCCAACGGCAAGTCCCTCTATGGGTCTCTCGCACCGAACCATATAGTCCAGGTCCGATTCCACTTGCTTGTTGCTCACACCATGTAGTCACCTTAAGACGTACGCACGAGCCAAGCTTCTCTCCGATCCCGCCACAATTCCAAACATCACATAACCCAGTTATGTACAAGGCCGGCTCCCCGACTGCCAAGTTAGCAGAACTTCATTTCCGCTCAATTTTTTGGGTGCGCATTGGAGTTAATCCCCAAGGATCCCTGCTGTAATCTACCGTGTAGAAACCCGAAAACACAAAGCACGGAGTCTTCTCCAGCAAACCATAAAAAATGCAACATCACCGATCCAGACCAACATGTCCGGGTAGTCTTCACACACAATGCCTATATTCGTACTTCGGTTCCGGACTCTATATGCAACACAAGGGGGACTATTCCCATCAACCCCAAGGAACACCGTACACTCACCGCACACTCGCGTGAGGGGGTTTCCTTATGCAAAAGAAGGAGAGCTTCACATGCTCAAGTAGAGAATCGTTACCCTTGTAGTACGCTTTTGCGCCATGAAAAAACTATATAGATACAAGGCTTAGCAATGGAATTTCCTCTGCGGATCTGCTCTCGATTCTCAAATCGGTGCTCCGATGCTCCGCCGACGGCCGAAATCCTCCTCTTTCTTCCTCCTTGCTCTCTCCTCTCTCAAACTTCTTAGAAAGAGAATGCTAAAGAGCAAATGAGGAATACAATCTCCATTCCCGACTTTAACAGAGCAGGAACACATCTGGGCCGTCTGATCTTAATTAAAGAAAACGAATAGCTCAGATCCGCCCAAAAATCCTCAAACCTGGGTTGAACACGGCCTCGCACACTGTCGTGTCCTAGGCTATGTTCCTCGATCCAGACACGATCTTCGGGCACAGAAGAGGACACGTGTCGGGACACGTCCGTGTCTCAACCTGACACGCCCGTGTCGGGTACTAACATGCCCGTGTCCTAGGGGCGTGTTACCAGTAACCGCCACGCCAACCGACACGACCCTTGGGAACATGGGTGGTGACACAGGTATGCGCATGCCCGTGTCAGTGGACAAGCCCGTGTCACGCTGCCATGTTTCCTGCCGTGTCCTCCTCTGGACACAACCGGCCAACATAGAGAACCACACGGCCTTGGACACCCCCGTGTCCTAGGCCGTGTACTCCTATACAGGCACCAAAAATTCCTTAGGACGTGACCAACTTGATTATGATTTTCGGGGCGTTACAAATCTCCCCCACTTAAAGAATTTCATCCCGAAATTATGTAAAGGTATGCCAAAAATTTAAATGTTACCTGAGTGGAATAACTCTGGGTATTCTTTCATCATAGTCTGCTCTCGTTCCCAAGAAAGCTCCTCACGTCCGCAGTTATCCCAACTGACTTTGACCATTCAGATTTCCTTATTGCGGAGTCTTTTAACCTCAAAGTCTTCAATGCGTACAGGTTTGACCCTTGCCGTCAACCTGTATTCAACCGAAACTTGATCGACCGCAACGACCTGTGAAGGCTCTTGCACCGCCTTCCGCAATACTGATACGTGGAACACATCATGTAGCCCACTCAACTCCACTGCCAGCTTCAATCGATACGCCGCTTCGCCAACACACTCCAGGATTTCAAACTATCCAGGGTATCTCGGACTCAGCTTCTTCAACCGTCGAACTCGTGAGACACCCTTGAACGGCTTGATTTTCAAATACACCCAGTCGCCAACACTGAACTCCGCATTCCTATGCTTGGCATTATAGTATTTTGCCTGCCTGTCCTGAGCGATCTTCAACCTTTCCTGAATTGTACGTATCATTCAAGTGGCGTCTTCCACCGCCCGATGTTTGTATAACTTCGTCTCGCCTGTCTCCAACAAAGACAACTGCGTGCGACACCTTATCCCATATAAGGCATTCAAAGGCGCCATTCCAATACTCGCCTGATAACTGTTGTTATATGCAAACTCCACCATGTACAGGTGATCTTCCCACTGCTTTCCAAAGTCCAAGACGCACATACGAAGCAAGTCTTCCTTCGTCCGGTTGACCCTCTCGGTCTGACCATCCGTCTGTGGATGAAAGGCTGTGCTGAAACTCAACTTAGTTCCCAACAGACTATGCACCGGCCTCTAGTCATTCGACCTGAAGCGTCCATCTCGGTCACTAACAAAACTGCGGGGCACACCATGCAATCGTACAATATTATCCACATAGAGTTTGGCTAACTTTTCCACCGGATCTTCCTTTCTATTCGGAATGAAATGCAACACCTTTGTCAATCTATCCACGACCACCCAGATGGAATCATTTCCCCTCAACAATATTGGCAAACTATGCACAAAATCCATAGAAATGTCGTCGAATTTCCACTCTGGGATAGGTAGGGGCTTCAAGAAACCTTCGGGCTTCTGACACTCCACCTTTACCAAGGCAAACGTCTGGCACTTGGCCATATAAAGTGCTACATCCTTCTTTAATGCTGGCCACCAGAACAACTTCTTCATGTCCATACACATCTTCGTGCTCCCCGGGTGGATTGAGTACTTGGTATGATGAGCCTCGTACAACAACTCCTCCCGAAGATTATCAGCACTAGGAACGCATAGGCGATCGCCCTCCACAGTAGTCAGTTCTCAACATCAAATTAGGAATTTGACCCATCCAAAGATTCATCTAAGATCTGCTTCATGTTGCTATCCTGAACCAAAGCCCGCCGAACTCTATCAGCTAGGTCATACTGCAACTCTGTCCAATACAATTTCGCCTCGGCACTAGCCCACTTGTCGACACATGATATCTCTAACGCCTCCAAATCACAGACCAATCTCTCATCATGTACCGACAACTAGTTGGCCTGCGCAGGATCCCTGCGACTCAACGCATCCGCCACTGCATTTCCTTTCCCAGGCACATAATATATCTCGAAGGTGTAGTCCCCTAGGAACTCCATCCACCTCTGCTGCCTCATGTTCAGGTCCTTCTGAGCTAACAGGTACTTCAGGCTCTTATGATCGGTGTAGATATCGACCTTCACACCATACAGATAGTGCCTCCACACCTTTAGAGCAAATATCACGGCTGCTAACTCTAAGTCATGGACCGCATAATTCCGCTCATGTACCTTCAATTGTTGTGAACCATAGGCTGTCACGCTCCCATGCTATAGCAGAACACTGCCCAAACCACTGCCCGAAGCATCACCATAGATTTCAAACCATTTGGTCCCACTCGGCGAACATAAAATAGTCGACGTGGTCAACCGCCTCTTCAAATCTTCAAAAGCATGCTCGCACTCCAGTGACCACACAAACCTTTGATCCTTCCTTGTCAACGTCGTGAGTGGTAGCGCTATCTGCGAGAATTTCTCTACGAAGTGCCTGTAGTAGCCGGCAAGCCCCAAAAAACTCCGGACCTATGCCACTGTAGTCAATACAGGCCAGTCCTGTATCGCCACTATCTTTGCCGGATCCACCGCTATCCCTTCTCCACTAACCACATGACCACGGAACGCTATTGAGGATAACCAGAACTCACACTTGGAGAATTTAGCATACAACTGATTACTTCTCAATGTCTTTAACACCATATGCAGATGCTTGTAGTGATCATCCTCACACTGCGAGTATACCAAGATATCATCGATAAATACAATCACAAAATGGTCGAGGTACTCTCTGAACGTGCTGTTCATCATATCCATAAACATGGATGGCGAATTGGTCAACCCAAACGGCATGACCGTGAACTCGTAATGCCCAAACCGCGTGCTGAACGCTGTCTTTGGGATGTCGCTTTCCCTTATCCTCAATTGGTAGCTACCTGATTTCATATCTAGCTTCGAATATACTGTAAACCCAACCAACTGATTAAACAGATCGTCAATCCTTGGGATCAGATACTTATTCTTTTCTGTAAGCTTGTTCAACTCTCAATAGTCACTACAGAGTCGCAAGCTCCCATCCTTCTTCTTAACGAAAAGGACCGGTGCGCTCCAAGGCGAAGAACTTGGACGCACATAATCCCTGCTCCAACAACTTTTGAAGTTCGATCTTCAGTTTCGCTGACTCTATAGGCGCTAACCGATAAGGAGAGCGTGACACAGGTTTGGCACTACACCGAACCGCCTTAACCTCCTCAGTGGCAGACATCAACATCTTACTCGACCCCTTGCACGCCCGCAAATGTCGTCTCACGACTAGCTCCCAACTGCCCACCTTGCGATTTTGACCAATGTATGCTTGCTGCTCCGAGAGCCAGCCCATACCAAAGGTCATGTCAAACTCCCCTAGCGGTAGTAACAACGCTTGTAAGTCAAACTCTTGACTCCCAATCCAAACCTAAATGCAACAGATTCTATCTGCGCGCATTGAGCACCATTAGAGAGCAACACATCCAATATGTCTTTTGCCATTGAAAGAGGTACTCCGACGTGCAATACAATTCCCTTGTGCACACGGGAATGCGAAGCTCCCTAAACGAACGGTGCTCTCGCCAGATAAACGAATGCCATAACAAAGCTTATCACAAGTACTTCTAAGCTAACATACACAAGGGCAACATGTATTTTAAGATAACTGCTATAACTTTAAACCGTACTTGTTACCACAATAGCGTGATTCCTGGCCTCCTGCTGGCCCAAGCTTTCTCTCGGACATTGAGCATCCGCTCCAACACCTACGTGCAAAATTCCTCGGATTCCCATAATTATAACATGCGCCTGGGGTTTGGCCTGTAGTTCCCCCGAAGCACCAAAAGGGGGGCTGAACCCGAAGTCCCAGCCTTCTTATAACACCCACGACATCCAGACTTTGAGGTAGCCGACACTTTGAACTTTATTTTCTTGGCACTAGAGTCCTCACCCCCTCCTGACATAGATTTCTTAGTCTTCTGAGCACCATCCCGACAATCTCGGGCAAAGTGCCCTTTCTTGCCACAAGTATGACATTTGTAAGTAACCTTGCTAGTAGATGATCTAGCCGCCTTTTTCAGTGTTCTGCGAGATGCAGCCCTCATAGGACTTGCAGAGTTCGATACCATACTCAGTGGCATCTACTAAATTTTTCCCAAATCTACTTCCAAAGACCTAGCTGACTCCACCAATGCTCGGAATCACAATAGTTTTGGTCCTAGCAGTAGAATTCGTAGCTCGCCACGCAGACCATTATAGAATCTATGAACTATAGACTGCTCGTTCTCCAACCCAAAACATGGGTAGCGTCTTATTGAAATAAATGCCTGTAAATACTCATCAACTGAGTGCGTACCCTGCACTAAGAGCATGTTCAACAGCTGACCTGATGGCCTTCTTACTGTCATTTGATCCAACACACCACCTAATATTGAAGTCATCGCAGGGACAAAGGGTTGCACATTGCTTCCATGCTATGCACTAGTCACAGTGAGCACCACTTTAACGATCCTTCGTATGGTTTCAAACGAAGGATGGGTCTCAAGCACATCGCTGGGTGCACTAAAATCCTCAGAAACCGGATGTTCCGACGGCCCTTCACCACTCCTGGGCACCTATAGTCGTACAAAACACCAATAAGTGACCAAACAAAATTGCCAAAAGCAATTATAGGAACACGCAGGTTCCTCCAACACGTGTATTTTTCATTCCTAAGTGGTCATTCATGGGTTCTTTTTGATCTTATAACGATGACGCACACATGTGCTCACCACCCCTTAAAAAGAATTCATCCACGAATTCATTTAAGTTGACCGGAACTAATGGCTCTGATACCAAATTGTAATGCCCCCATCTGTCATATGACATATAACAGAAGATCCGGCTGGAACCCGACGCCATATATCACGGACAGTCGGAAGGGTTACTTAAGAATATCGAAACCATTAAACTAAGACTACTCGCCCTATACAGAGCATTCTAGCGTAAGTTTTAAATAGTTGGAAAGAACACATAATTGAATAATTAACTAACATGAATGTCCACAAACTACTACAGGAATGGAATAATGAATACACAGAAAGTATTTGGCCTTATGGCCTTACAAGAGTTCACTTAACAAAATAGTGTCTTACATACATCGGCTCACAGGCCGGCCACACATGACAGAATTAAAGTATAACTATTCACTTTGGCCTTCGAGGGCCTGCTCAGCAACATGGGCTTCAGCCCGCTATTTGGTACTCGGCTCCTCAGCACCTGCAAGCAACATTCCACCGCACGGTGGCAAACAAAGTAACGGTCAGCCAAAGCTGACCAAATTATAATGACCCCGCCCCTTACTCGGGACTACAGTGCTCCTTCCCTGCATTTTATTAGCCCATCTAAAGAATATAGTACTAACATACTTCTCCACAGGTGTAGGCTCGCGCAGCCAAACACCCCGTGCACTTAGTGCACATTAACGGTGAATCCTGTCAATTCATTGGCTTCACCACCATCCCCAGGATGGTAACAACGTTAGCATTTTAGCCTTTCTGACCACTGTCTAAGGCTCTCGACTATGCCAACGGCCAGTTACTCTATGGGTCTCTCACACTGAACCACATAGCCCAGGTCCGATTCCACTTGCCCGTTGCTCACACCACATAGTCACTTAAGATGTATGCACGAGCCAAGCCTCTCTCGGATCCCGCCATAATTCCAATCATCACATAACCCAGTTATGTACAAGGCCGGCTCCCCGGCCGCCAAGTTAGCAGAACTACATTTCCGCTCAGTTTTCCGGGTGCGCCTTGGAGTTAATCCCCAAGGATCCCTGCTACAATCTACCATGTAGAAACCCAAAAACACAAAGTACGGAGTCTTCTTCGGCAAACCATACAAAATGCAACATCACCGATCCAGACAAATACGTCCGGGTAGGCTTCAGACACAATTCCTATGTCCTTACTTCGGTTCTGGACTCTATATGCAACACAAGGGGGACTATTCCCGTCAACCCCAAGGAACACCGCACACTCACCACACACTAGCGGGAGGGGGTTTCCTTATGCAAAAGAATGAGAGCTTCACATGCTCAAGTAGAGAATCATTATCCTTGTAGTACGCTTTTGCGCTATGGAAAAACTATACAGATAGAAGGCTTCGCAATAGAATTTCCTCAGCGGATCTGGTCTCGGTTCTCAAATCGGTGCTCCGATGCTCCGCCGGCAGCCGGAATCCTCCTCTTTCTTCCTCCTTGCTCTCTCCTCTCTCAAACTTCTTAGAAAGAGAATGCTAAAGAGCAAATGAGGAATACAACCTCCATTCCCGACCTTAACAGAGCAGGAACACATCTGGGCCGTCAGATCTTAATTAAAGAAAACGAACGACACAGATCTGCCAAAAAATCCTCAAACCTGGGCCAAATACAGCCTCGCACACGGCCGTGTCCCAGGCCGTGTGCGTCGATCAAGGCACGATCGTCGAGCATAGAAGAGGACACAGGTCGGGACACGCCCGTGTCTCAACCTGACACGCCCGTGTCGGGTACCGACACGCCCGTGTCGGGTACCGACAAGCCCGTGTCCTAGGGGAGTGTTACTAGTAACCGCCACGCCAACCGACACGACCCTTGGGAATACGGGTGGTGACAAGGGTATGCACACACCCGTGTCAGTGGACACGCCCGTGTCATGCTGCCATGTTTCCTTCCATGCCCTTCTCTGGACTCAGCCGGCAAACACAGAGAACCACACGGCCTTGGACACACCCATGTCCTAGGATGTGTACTCCTATACAGACACGAAAAATTCCTTAGGATGCGACCAGCTCGATTATGATATTCGGGGCATTACACACTCCTCCTTAAGATGCGTGCAGAAATCTGTGTTCTACACAGAGCAATATTTGTGGCTGTTTTCAAGTGTGATACATGCAGATCTGGGCTTCTGACTAAACACTAAAGTTGTAGACACTGTAAATACCTTTCCAACGAGGGGTTACACGCCTTCACTGGATTTCTGAAGCCTTGGAAATCTCTGGTTGAAGGTGTTGTCCTGATGGTGTTCTGTGCTTAAAATTCTGGGTACGGTATATCATTGGAATTGAATTTGGTAGAGTCATTATAAATAATTGATGTAGGGGCTGGAGAATTCCTTGTGTTTAAATGTCATAGTTTATCGAGTGATGAAATTGTTGGATGGATCACACGTAAACAAATGGAGAAGTAAATTGCACTTGAACAAATCTATTTGGTAGAAATTAGTGAACGAACGTTTTGACGTGTTGATGAGATTAGAATGATTTCAATATGAGTAATATTGAGGACGTAACGATAACGTTAATATGTCAATTATTGATAAGATTGACTCGGATTTGTATACCCGATCGGTGGTGATTGTTATGAACAAACGATCGTTGCTATTTAGATTATTGATTCACGTGCGCACAAAAGATTGAACTTGATTAATACATGGTAGTCAGTTATGTTAGAGTTATGTGAACATAGGTTGTAGATAGTCTTATAGAACGCATTGATTCGGGTATTGTTGAGACGCAACATAGACAGACGGTTGGGCTTGGTCCTCAGTATTCATAACCTGTGGCTCCTTCCGTGCCGAGTGGATGGTTGGGCTTGGTCCTCGTGCTTTCTCCGAGGCTCCTTCAATGCCACAGTGATGTAAAATTGCATGTGGTGTGAGTCGACACGTGGTGTTGTAATCCAGGGTTAAGGATAGTGTGGCCGGTCTACGGGCTCTCCAGTCATCACACCGACGGGAGTTGACAGATAGACTTTTGGCGGTTAGGCTTGGTCCTCGGTGTTCATGTCCCGGGGCTCCTTCCGTGCCAAGTGAACAGTTGGGCTTGGTCATTGTTCTTTTTCTGAGGCTCCTTAAGGGTCACACAAGGCCAGTTCGGAGCTTGGTTCTCGGTGAACATCTACCCGAGACTCCAGTTGAGCCGTAGTACGCATGGGGCTCCGTTGTTGTATTCTTAGCGTTGAGGCGTATGGAGGCCTAAGAGAAGTAGTGTGGATACCCGCTTAGTAGTAGAGAAGCTTGCTCTACTGTCACCGGCTGGCCACGGTGGTTGATGCCTGAGAGGTTATCTACCTGCTCGAAAAGTGGGAACTACAAGTCTGTGTCGACATAGCGGTTGCATGTGTGAAATCATGGGTGAGTCATTGCATTGCATACATACCATTACAACACATTGCATTACAAGATTCTCATCGTATAAGTTTGTATGGGCACTCCTATACGATGAGTTACTTTATGTTAAACCGATCTTTAACTTATAAGCTTGTTTGGGGATCCTTATAAGTTAAGTTACTTTCCTATTGTAGAACTCTATACTAGATGTTTGGTATAACTTGTGTAGAATTTCTAGTTTAGACTGTTATTAATCATGTTACACATTTCCTCTCTTACTGCTCACGTTATATGTACTTATTCCACCTGCTTGTCCCTGCTCATATTACTTATTATATATTGTACCCTGATTCCTTTCTCCGCCCGGTGCCGAGGAGTCACCGGGGACCAGATGTGAAGCCGCTTAGTCTTTTTGACTAACGGTTGCTACGTCTTCCTTTGTAGGAGGAAACACCGCAGGTAGAGCAGCCATAAATTATACAGCAGGACAGCCAGGCCAGGACGATAGGACCTGAAGGGACGGTACCGTCGCTACCGTCAGTCACCGATGTGAGTTTTGAGATACTTTGATGTAGTATTTGGGCATTTATTAGATGTACTCTGATATTTTAGAAGCTTGTAGTAGCTTATTGACTTGTTGTACTTTTGGACTATTTATGCTTATGTCTGGATTGACTTCTAAATTATATTTTGGTTGGGTTGGCATTTATATATATTGGTTGTAGCCGGCAGAATAGGCGTCTTGTGGTACAGGTTAGCCCGTGTGCTAATGCTACCGCAAGGCGGCTGTTCTGGGCATAAGACCCCGTTCATGCCGTGTTTTGTGTTCTGGGAGGGGGGTCTTACAAAACATGTAGAATCCGGGGTTTGGGGGTGTGTAGTATACTGCAGTGATAGTACTGGAGGTGATCTCCAAGAAAACACTCAAAATGGGGAAGAAACGACTTATGTCCCTACCACGCGGCAATAGTGCTACCGTCGGCGATAACTTCCAGTGAGCTATGAGGCATTTCTCTGGGAGACACGTGGACATTATTTGACGCCGAGAGCCTTGTGAGCCCAACTAAGGTGTCCATGCGAGTCAGCCTGAATGTTGTTGTGAAGCACGTGTCTATGAGTCATGCGTAGCATGAAAAGCTGTGAGCTTGGATAGCTTAGCTATTGGCAATGAGAGCCATGTTGATCATTGCAGGTTCAGGTCCTAGGGATATGTGAGCTGTAATTGGAGCTGAGGGCATGTTGTGCCCAGCAAAAAGGCTAGAGAGTAGAACGGGCAAGGGGAAGCTTCCAAAGATAGGGGGCCCAAGGAAGTAGGGTTTTTTCAGAAGGATCTGGTCCCTTCCACGGTTGAGTAAGCTTCCTCTGTCCTCTCTCTTCCATTCGATCTTCCACTTGCGCTGGGCGGGAGTGATAGAACTATTGCTTTCCTCACCACTAAGTACTCCGAACTGGTCCTTGCAAAGCCCGCCTTCGCTATCGCTCATTTATTGATACCACTTTTTTCATCAATCCCCACTTCTCTTGCTATCCTTCTGCTTTTTCTTGTGCTGGCCAGCTTTTTGAAGCTCGTTTTTCACTACCGTCTGACATTGCCTGCTGTGAAAGATCAAGAAATTTCTTGGTGGGTGCTCCCTATCCAACTGTTTCCTTATGACTCCGACAGACATCTTCTCCCACTGTGTCTTGTCATAGGGCTTGATTGTTTCGGCTTTCATCAATGACTTGGCGATTTGAGCAACAGGAAGAATTCTGAACTGTACCCGCGTTATGTCATTTGGGCTATATTGTCTAAAGTAATTGGCTTTCATCATTGGCATAATGAGAGTCGTAGGCCATGTTCCGGAAAAGACTAGAATGCTCAAGGATACCATCAAGTCTGGGACTGTGGATGGTGGTGGGACCCAGGAACTCTTGTACTCCTAGAATGTGCCCTGAGTGCACGAGGAGTGTGGATAATCAAGCATGTGTCTGTGTCAAATAGTACTTAAGTGCACGCTGTTATTTGCCAAAATATATATATTATGTTGTTTGCAGGAAAGGAGAACGGTCGCCCCGAGTGAGGGGTGGGGTCTTTATAAATTGGCTAGCTAAAGCTTACTATTGCCTTCTTTGCAATCCTTATGGTGGATTGTCCCTTTGCAAGTGTTGGAGAGACGAGCAGGAAATAGAGGGTTGTAGTCCTTTGATGCTATGTCGGCCCTCGAAGGCCAGGCGAAGGCTCTTTTAGTGTTTTCATGTGTGGCCGACCTATGCGCCGATGTCTGTAAACATCTCTTTTGGGGAAGAACATTTGTAAGACATTAAGGCCGCTATGTTTTGTGTGTTTTGTAATCACATTCATATGGTTTTATATAGTGGACATTATTGGTACTTGAGTTTAACATAACCCATGAAGCTTCCGGTAGAATGCTCTAAGTTAGGATTCGTTTGGTCTCTTGATATTAACAGGTAACCCTGCTGACATTCTGGGGAATATGGAGTGGGGCCTCGACCGAACCTTATATTATATTTCATGTGACAAATAGAGTTGTTACGTGTTCCAGCTGTAGATATTACAGTTCCAGAGAGAGTTGGTATTCTCACGGAGGTTGCTGAGATTGCTCCTGCCGCTGTTGATGAGTTGGTGGCTTATGTGGCTGAAAATGAGTTGGATGCAGAAGATTTTCGACTTTCTATTTATCTTGAGGATGTTGCTGCTGCTATTGATGTATTGTATGATGCTGTTGAGGTTATGGATGAGCCAGTAGATGATACTGAGCTAGATGTTGCTGACTATGACATTGTTGTTGAGAATGAGCTTGCACCTCCTGATAATGTAAATGATTCTACTGTGATTGTGGTCCTAGAGAATCAGATGGTAACTCTCCCTGAAGTTCTACCTGTATAGAATGAGGGGGAGAAGCCTCATCCTTTGACCTTTATGCAAACCAGACTCAATAGGTTTGTCAGAATCATTTAGAGAAGAATGGATGAGATTCCAGGTGGTCCTCTAATGGAGGAGGTAGATATTATTGAAATGTCTGATCTGGAAGGAGATGCTGAGGTAGATCCTCCTGTCCTGGAAACCCTTTTTACTGAGCTACTCTCAAAGTCTCATGTTACTAACTTGGAAGAGTCATCTAGTGACTCCGAGGGAAGTGCAGATCCCCCTACCCCTACAAATGCTCTAGTTGAAGATATACCTTCTACAAGTACAGATGTACGAATTCTGAAAACTATCGAAGTCATGATGGCTAAACATCAAGCATATTTAGATCGTTCTTTGAAGAAAGTAATGAAGAAAGTCAAAGAAATAGAGAAAGACTTGAATAACAGTCTTGTACCTATCAAGGTGCATTCTGGAAAACTGAATGATAGGCTTGATTCATGGTTTGTGCAGGGTGGCCAAGCGATTGTTCATACAATGGCCGGACTAAAAAGTCACTTGGATGTTATTAAGAATGTAAACACTAATTCGAAGATAGTTATTGAACCCTAAAATGTAGGTATGTATTATTTTGATGACCGAATGGTCTACTACTCCAATGCCACAACAAACACAGTACTTGAAGAAGTAAAAAAGGGGGAGGATGAGCTGAAAGCTAAGGTGATAGACCTTGAAACCCCCATTGTGGAAAACTTCAAGGGAGTCAAAACCAACAATTATGTTAATTTCAGTTGGCTTTATAATGAGTTTCTTGGTGGGCAAGGTCAAACTCAAGCTAAAATTCCAGAACCTGCAGTGCCTGCCGCAATAGATGTTCCTATAAATCCTGCTCAGGATTATTTTCAATACTAGACAAACACTCAGGATTTTCATCAGTTTGAACAAGATACTGCTACTGCTATTACTGCAAATCCAGATGTTCAGGTAGTTAAAGACATACCTTAACCAGCACAGAAAAGGAGAAAATATGGTGAAGGCCTGTCTGCTGTCAGGTCTGAACCTAATAGATAAATGGCTAACGTGTGGAGTACGAATTCAAAGAGTATCATTCTGGACAAATTCAAGATCATGGACTTGGATAATGAGAACAGATGGGATAACTACAACTCAGATGAATGGAAGAAGTATGAGGAAGCTTGCGCCAAAGGAAGACTACATTTTAGAAAATAAAATTTTGATGATCTGAATGTACCTCCAGCTCCACCAAGATATTATCCCAAGCCGAAAGCTTATTTTGCCAGATAGAGTCAGAAGAGCAACGGGAAACAGACTTGATTGATTCGTCTGATTGAATTGTCGATACTGTTTACCCCAATATAGAACACACACACACACACACACACACACACACACACACACATATATATATATATATATATATATATATATATATATAATTTACTGTTTTGTCTAGGAATGCATTTTAGCTCCTAATTATCTCTTTAATGTCTTGTTCTTTCTTTGATTTATTATTATTATGTATACAATTCACCTTATCTTGTCGGTTTCTGACTTCTTCAAATATGAGGAGATTGTTGGGTATTGTATCCACAATAACCCTAATTTGAAGAAGGGTCCCAATATGCTAAGATTAATTGATATTTTATTTGATGCTATGTGTTTAGTATGTGCTTGCAGCACTATATTGCAAAGTACACACCAATGTCAGGTTACGGTGAGTCAGTAAACACATGACTATACAATGTAATCCTTCATTTTGTAGGCCAATGTGTTGACTGACGTGTAATCTCACTTTTGGGGTGTACTTCTATCTCAAGTGCATTAGAAGGAATAAGGAACGACAAGGAGTAGAAATTAGCAGAACCAGAATTTTACCTAAGTAAAATTCGTCGAGTATCATAAGGGATATTCGTCGAATTCCTCGAGTATACTCATTAATACTCGTCAAATTCATCCTGTATACCTACTATAACTTGTCGAATTCTTCATATTTTACTTAGGGTAAAATCTCTGATAGTTGGAAAAACGGTAAAGTAAAAATCATCGAGTATCATCGTGTATACTCATTGAATTTATCGAAGGTTTCTATTGATACTAACCGAATTCGTCGAGTATACATGTCGATACATGCTGAATTCATCGAGTCATTTTTACTTCTCTGAATTTTCTAAGTCAGATTCATCGAATATCGCTTAGTTAGGCATCAAATTTCATCGAGTATACTAGTTGATACTCGTTGAATTCGTCGAGTATACACACCAATACTCATCGAATTAGTCGAGTGAGTCTTCTACTTGGCATCAGGTGTTAAGTTCAATCAGGATGAATTTCTCCATGTAAAATTCGTCGAGATTCATTGTTGTTAGTCGAGTATCCTCAACTATACTCGACGATACTTGACAAATACTACTTATGGTTACTTTCTTCTATTTTTCAAATTTTGGCTCGGGTTGAACAGTACGCCAGGCACAGTATCTGGCGATCTTCCTTGTTTGTTAGGACTCTTTTAGCCGTTGCAATGGAAGATCCCTATATATATTTCGGGTGGATTATTCTTCCACCATAATCATGCTAATCGTGCTCAATTTAAAATCAAGAACGATTCCAAATAAAGTTCTCCAACGGCTTTCATCTGTATCGCATGACATCACTCGGCCGACGTAAGCTTGTTCAACGATTCAATCTTCCTCCACCAAATCGACTGGATCATTGCTTTCGAAAGATTCCTATTTTTCAGATCTAGTCGATCCATGATTTTAGATCAAAGTCTTCAAAGCTTTCATATTTTCCTTGTTCTCCAAGTTTTTCAGGATCAACTTTTCAAAGAACAAATGATTGAAGATTTTAGATATGAATATGATTATTTGTAATGATTTTATGCAAATTCCTTTTTTTATTTTGTAGGATGTTTCTCCCTCCGAGTTGTAGATTTGTGTTTGGATCGAGTTGTAGGAGAGGTTGTTCTCCGAGTGGTTGGAGCGTTGTCTCTGAGTTGTAGGAGTTCAGGCTCTGAGGTGTAAGATTTGTTGAAATCTGAGAAAGATGAAGTACCTGAATCTAGCACTTCGTGGTAGATAGGCCAGACGGGATAGTGGACGTACCCAACTTGGGGAACCATAATAGATCAATGTGTTCTGTATGCTATAAATGTTATGTTATTTTTACTCCACGAAAAGACACATACATCACCTATTCACCCCCTCGAGTTGATTTAGTTAGACACTAAATACGTTTAGTGAGCTTGTTTACAAGTATAATGAACGATAATTTCACGGTATGTGACCTACCTCTTGGGGATAGCACTACCGTTGGGACTAGTGTTGAAGAATTAATGTTGAGAGCACAAACAGTATTCTTTGTGACTTTCCACCGGTTGTTATCCCTACCGCTAGGCACTAGCCAATTCGACTGCATCGCAGCAGCCAGGTGTTGGCTCTACCACCGAGCGCTAGCCAATTCAACTGCATCTCTACCACCATGCGCTAGACCTACCGTTGGGTGCTATATATTTCGATAACCATTGAATTTATTGTATCGAGGGGCAACCACTGCCGCCGAGCGCTAGCCTTATAATGTCACGCCATTTAAAAATGGCGGGAATATTATTTTTGATATTTTTCCTAATTTAATGAACAACTGGCGTGCAACTCCTCAAAAGATGTAGGAAGTAATAAGCTAAAACATCGAACGTTGTTCGACGAATGTGGTTCTGTTTTATGTTAGGTATCCTTTCGGCGAACATTGAACGGAGTTTGACCAACATCGAACAGATTTCGGCAAGGTCAACGAATGTAGTGTTGTATCCTTTCGACGAACGTCGAAAGGATTTCTCGAGTAACTGCGGAAACGGCTGGTTGGTCAAAGCGGTTAGGGTGACTTTTCAACACAAATCCAAACCAATGCTTCATTTGGATGGATTGATCGTGTGGCTTGGGTTTACCCGTGGCCACATATGTGGAGGGGTTGGCATGAGGAAATCATTATTTCCTTCTCACTCACTCTCTCTCTCTCTCTCTCTCTCTCTTCATTCTATCTTCTCCTTTAATTGTTCTTGAGAAGAGAACTAAGGGGCTGGAGCTAAGCTGCTGTGTTGAGCTTTGTGAAGGTGATGAAAAGGATTCCCTAATTGGAATCAAGATCTGAAGGTATGTCCGTGGAGAGGAAATCATCGTGCGCATTTGCAACTAGATATAACTCAAACACCATGGCTTCAAAGAGAACTACAAGGGTAACAATTTTATCCCGGACAAGTGAAGTCCTTAATATACATACTTGCATGGAACCCCTCACCAAAAGGAGAAAAAGGGTGGATTCAAATGAGTAGATTGGTTTGATCCTCATTTGTTCCTGCATATATATCCGGAAATGTAAAGTACGGAATAGGAATGTTGTGAGAAGCCCATCTGGACAGGTTGGTCTAAATTGGTGATGTTTTATGCATTTCGTGCCGGAGAAGCCTACATGGATATGCGTGTGACATACGTGTGAAATCTATGGTCTAGTGGTGTGCAAGATGCTGCATCAAAGCACTGGAAGCATATCCAGGAAAATACCTAGAAAAGATCACAGTTTGGAGAACTGTTGTTGCGGCGGGAGATAGTGAGTGTCGCCGACAATAGCTTCCTATGAGCTAAACTATTGTGAGGC
Source organism: Platanthera guangdongensis (assembly GCA_039583875.1). NCBI lineage: Eukaryota > Viridiplantae > Streptophyta > Magnoliopsida > Asparagales > Orchidaceae > Platanthera > Platanthera guangdongensis. Next base: position 57,440,006 of record CM077160.1, on the reverse strand, counting down.
ATGTCTCTAGGAGACCTGGAGGCCATTGTACATAAAGCTATGAGCTTAAATTGCCCAGCAGTGGTCTGTGCCAACCCAAAATGGTACAAAGCCATGTGGCTTATAATGAGTTGAGCCGTGGAGGCAGAATACTGTGCCATCAAGTTAAGTACCGCTGAATGACTGGGATGTCAAGTTAAGTACCTCTGAATGGGCAGTCGGTCGTCAAGTTAAGTACCTCTAAACGACATAGTCATCAAGTTAAGTACCTCTGAATGACAAAGTTACCGTTAAGACATGGACCTATGAACGGTGGTGGTACACGTGGAATGTCGGTACAACGAAAAGGTGGCCTGAGTGCACGGTGCGTGTGGTAGTTAAGCCAACGTCTGTGGTGAATGGTGAATAAATTACACATTGTAAATGCCACGATATATATATGATGACTTGTTTGCAGGGCTGGATAAATGTTGCCACGAGTAAGAGGTGGGATCTTTATAAACAGGTCAGCAAAATGCTGATCGTTGCTGTGCTTGCCACATTTTGGTGGGCCCTTTTCTGCAGGTGCTGGAGAGCCAAGTTGGAAGTAGTGGGATGAAGCCCATGCGCTGTAATTGGCTTGCCCTTGAAGGCCCAAAAGCGAACATTTACTCTTTTCATGCGTGGCCGGACTGCGTGACGAAGTATGAAACCACTTTTTGTTAAATGAAATAGTTGTAATAAGGCTACGACCGAAACATGTGTTAGATGTATATATCTAGATATCATTCATGTTGTTTTGTGGACATTCTTGTTATGTATGGGTTCATAAACTAAAATGCTTCTGCTAGAATGCTCTGAGTTAAGGTGCATTAATAATTGAACTTAGATTTGGAAACAACTAGAAAACTCCTTACGTGTCCGTAATATATGGCGTATGGCACCGGCCAGACTTTTTTTTATATTCTATATGACGGATGGGGCATTAATAATTGGTATCAGATTCCGTTCACAGTCTTCCTTATTTGAATTCGTGCTCGAATTCTTTTTAAGGGGTGGTGAGCACGTGTATGTGCGCTACCGTTATAACAATAGTGAACATATAAATGTCCACTTAGGAATGAAAATACACATGTTTGCGGAACTGGTTTGTTCCCGCGATTTCTTTTGTCAATAGTCGTACTTGCTTAATTATGTGTTTCACATTATAGGTGACTCGAAGTGGTGCGGGGCAGCAAGAACGTCGACGCTCGTTGGAGAGTAGTGCACCAAATGAGGTGCCAACACCACCTTCGACGAAAACTATACAGTTGGTTGCTGAAGCTATGTTCGTAATGATCAATGCATAACCTGGAGGTCGGATACAACATCCTATTCATGTGATGGTCAAGGAACCTTTTAGCATAATGGAGCGCGTAGAGGTGAGACAAGTGGCCGTTGATCCAGTGCTCGCACGGAGAGCAACGGAGAAGAAATTGAAACACGTGATGAGTTTTAATTCCCATGTGTTTATGTGTACTAGAACCCCTATACAAGCCAAAGATTGGCCTTCATGAATAATGACGGTCTTGAGGGCAACTGAAATAGAAGAGTGGCAAAAATTAATTGTGACCACCTTCTTGTTGGATGGTGAGGCAAGTCTTTGGTGGGATGAGCTGGAGTTGTACCAGTTTGCGGGTCGGTCATTGATTGAGATCTCAATGGAGGAGTTCTCAAGGTTTTTTCTGGCGAGATATATCCAATTGGCACACCGGATTGCGATGGAGAACCAATTTCAAAGGTTAACTCAAGACGAGAGGTCGGTGGATGACTAGTTACATGAGTTTATGAGATTGGGAAGATATGCAGACTTTACGTTTGCAGATGAGGAATGGAAAATAATTTGGTTCTATGAATGGCTGAGAGATGACCTGCGGTTGCTCCTCTCAGGACCGATGACACAGGGTTTTCTAACCTTGGTCAATACGGCCTGTTCACTCGAGCTGGACATGACGAAAGTGCACCACAAGAATGATTTGGCAGGGAATATGATAGAGTTCAAGGTACCTAGTTCTTCAAAGTCTGGATTTCGACGGTGGAAAAATAAGCCTAAAATTTCTACACCGGCTCCTTCTTCTCCTCCATCTCGAGCAACTTCAAAGAGAGGTCCGCTCACATGTCATATAGCTAGAGATTGCTGGAGTGGTCTTCCAAAAGGGAAGAAAAAATGGGTGTGTCTTATGTCAAAAGGGGAACGCAGTGGTGGAGTCGACTGCATCCCAAGCGCAGCCCGTAGTCTGTAATCTTGGCCAACAGGAGGCCATAAAACAAAGTGACTTCGTAATAGGTATCAGATAAGCTACAGTTTTTACTGCTATTCATATTTAGTACCTTGTGCATTGCTTGTGCATGATTGGTTTGAATAAGGCTTTGTCTTGATTTCGAAGTGTCCGACAAGAGCACTGTTCGATACAGGAGCTTCTCATTCCTTTTTGTCGGAAGACTTCGTGGGGCGTATCAGAGTTCCTTCATTTACGCCGACAGATCGAGTGAATGTGATGCTACCTAACATGTTCTTGATGTGCTCAGATCGAGCGTGTTGTGTTGTGGTGCGGATAGGAAGTAAGGACATTAGATTGGAAGCATCAGTGCTACTGATATCAAAGTTTGATGTAATCTTTGGAATGGACTGGCTCTCGGAGCAGCGTGCCTATATAGATTGCAACTCTAAGGAAGTAACACTGGGACAGAACTCCTAACGAGAGACTAAATTTGCTGGTATGCGAGGATCGAGAAAGATATTGATGTCTGTTATAGAAGTACTGAAGGCAGGTTGGAAAGGCGCAAAAATGTTTTTCACGCTTTTGGAGGTTTTTGAGCCAAAGCCCAGTATAGGAGACGTTCCGGTAGTATCAGAGTTTTCAGATTACTTTCCTAAGGATCTACCTAGGCCTCCACCCCAGCATGAGATTGACTTCTCTATTGAGTTGGTGCCAGGTGGGAAACCTGTGGCCCGCTCATTGTACCGAGTGGCGCCAAAAGAATTTGCAGAACTGACGGTTCAGTCACAAGAGATACTAGAGTAGTTGTTTATAAGTTCGAGTATGTCACCGTGAAGTGCACCAGTGATATTTGTGAAAGAGAAAGATGGGAGCTTGCGTTTATGTGTAGATTATCATGAGCTAAACAAACTAACAGAAAAGAACAAATATCTGATTCCTCGAATCGATGATTTATTTGATCAGCTAGTTGGGTCAACTACATACTCAAAGTTGGATTTAAAGTCCGGTTATTGGTAGTTGAGGATCCGGGAGATTGATATACCCGAGAATGTATTTGGAACGTGTTATGGGCATTATGAGTTTATAGTGATGCCTTTTGGACTCATGAATGCGCCATCAGTCTTTCTGGATCTAATGCATAGGACTTTTCGAAAGTATCTGGACCTGTTTGTGATCATCTTCATCGATGACATATTGGCATACTCTCAATCTGAAGAAGAGCATGCGAAACATTTGAGAATGTTTTTGCACACACTAAGAAGTATTAGCCTTTTATGCCAAGTTCTCGAAATGCGAGTTCAGTTATCTTCGGTGGCTTTTCTAGGTCATGTTGTAAGTGGAGAGGGTATTGTTGTGGACCCTATAAAGGTTGATGCGATACGAGAGTGGCCTATATGTACTTCAGTAGCGGAAGTTGGGAGTTTACTAAGACTAGTCAGCTATTATAGGCGCTTGGTAGAGGGCTTTTCGAAGATTGCTTTACCTCTCACGACATTGACTAAAAAGAATCAAAAGTTCATTTGGTCGCCAGAGTGCGAGAAAGATTTTGAAGAATTGATGGGTCGACTAACCACGACGCCAATTTTATGTTCTCCATGTGGTTCAGAAGGCTTTGATATCTATAGTGATGCATCTAGAAGCGGCTTAGGCTGCGTTCTTTTGCAATATGGGCATGTGTTTGCTTATGGTTCTCGCCAACTTAAAGTACATGAGAGGAATTATCCGGTTCACGATCTTAAATTGTCGGGCAAGATATTCTTTCTTAAATTATGGTGACATTATGTATATGTCGAGAATATTGATATCTTTACGGACCATCAACGCCTAAAGTATTTCATACATCAGAAAGATCTAAATATGCGACAGCGGAGGTGGATGGAGTTCCTTAGGGACTACACCTTTGAGATTCATTATACTCCCGGGAAGGGAAATGTGATCGCAGATACCTTGAGTCGTAGGACTCCAACAAGTGCAGGTTGGTTCCAGATGCATGATGAGCATCTTATTCAGGAGTTAGAGGCCTTATACGTCTCTTGTGTGGACAAGGATGCTACTGCAAGTGCATGCCTGAACTTGACGGAGGTGCAATATGACCTCGTGGACAGAATTTGTCGAGCTTTGGAACTAGACGAATGCATGAAACGCTATATCGCAAAGTTGAAGGATGGATGAAATTCCCAGTTCTCTCTAAACGACGGTCTTTTGCGAAAAGACGGTCGGTTGTGCGTCCCTAAAGTTGGTACATTACAGGAGGAGTTTATGTACGAGACACATTTTACAAAGTACTCAATCCACCAGAGGAGCACTAAAATGTTCAAAGATATGAAGAAATTGTTCTATTGGCAAGGCATAAAGAAATACATCGCACATTATGTGGCAAAGTGTCAAAATTACGCCTTAGTGAAGGCTGAGTGCTAGGGGACAGGGGGATTCTTGAAGTCTTTTCCTATTCCAGAGTGGAAGTTCGACAACATATTGGTGTAGGGATGTTTGTGAGATGGACGTGCTTACGTGAACGGCGGATTACCCATCACAGAACATAGAAAAAATAAGAGAGTGCTCCGACCAAAAGCGAACGAAAAGGGGTCGGTTGGCTCTCAAAAATACGGGACTCGATACAACGTCCTTAGGACCTACTCTCCAACAAGCACACAACTCGCGCCTAGCCGGACTCGATACCACGACCTTAGGACCTACCTCTCCAACAAGCACACATCTCACCGCACCTACACAAGCATCTATTCTTTTCAAAATAAGCCGTCAATCGCAGCAAAAATATATTCAGGAGCGGCGGTAAACGAAAAGGAGGGATCAAGAACAAGTTGAGATTAACTCCCTTGTTAGCACCAAAGCGTGCCCAATCTTGGAGAACAAGTCAAGGCTTGGCCTAGTTTGTTCTCTAGCGGATCTTCCAATCCGAAAAACAAGAGGGTCAATAACAACGTTCGATTCAGATTTGCAAGCGAAAACACTTTAAAATCGCGGAAAAGACGGATGAATAACCTCCACAAAATTCTCACAGCAAGAAACACAAAGATAGGGAAGAGATTACCCAACCAAGAAGAAGATCACACAATATTTGTGGGAGAATCACTCTCTCCACGGTTCCACCGGTTTCACACGAAGGGGGCTGCTTCCTTCTTCCACAGAGTCGCACCGAGAGAAGCCACGCCGGAGTCGCACCGAACGGGGATGGAGGAGGCAAGGCTTGGCTTCACACCAAAGGGGAGGGGGAGGCTATGGCTTTCACCATGGTGGCCGAAATTCCTCAAGGGGGTTACTTTAGGTTTCTTTTTCCAATGCATAACTCATCATAATATCCTCCTTTAAATAGGAGTTACAAAAGAGATCCAACCATCCATGATGGAGATGAAATCTCATCCATCCGGGCGGTTACATACACACCAAGGGTTTAATAGCACACCAACATGAAAATAAAAATATTACAAGCCAAATGTTTTAAGCAATTAAAATAAAACTAAGTAGAATTATTAAGCAAGCTTTGCGCGCCGCGGACGGAGGTTGTATCGCAGCTTTCCGTTAGCGTCCGTGGCGTTGTCATGACGCCGCAAATCTTTAACTTGTTGCGCCGCAGCAACCGGGTCATCATCAGGAAGTGTTGGAGGGGCCGCAACAACCGGGTCATCATCAGGAAGTGTTGGAGGGGCCGCGCCATCACATATCCATAGATTGTGTGCATGGACTGCCCAGGTCTCAGAACAGAAATGATGTCGTATGGGTGATCGTTGACCGGCTAACCAAATTGTCGTACTTCATACCTAATAAGAAGGATGATTCCGTTGAGAAACTGGCTAAGTTGTACGTGGATAATATTGTATGATTGCATCATAAGTGATCGAGATGGCCTTTTTAAGTTAAATGATTGGAGGCTAATCAATCAATTGTTGGGGACTAAACTAAAGTTCAGTAAGACCTTTCATCCGCAAACGGATGGCCAAACTGAGAGAACCAACAGAACAATAGAGGAGATCCTTCGTATGTGCGCCCTGGAGTTCAGGAGGAGGTGAGAAGATCACCTCTATATGATTGAGTTCGCCTACAACAATAGCTACCAAGATAGCATACAGATGGCGCCCTTTGAAGCTTTATACAATAGGAAGTACAGTACACTGTTAGCTTGGTCGGAAATAGGCGAATCAAAGCTCTATAAACATAAGGAGGTTGATGATGCAAATTCGACCACACGTACTATTCGAGAGCGGCTAGTGATGGCCCACGATAGGCAGACGAAATACTACAACGCCAAACACTGAAACGTGGAGTTTGTGATGGGCGATTGGGTATACTTAAAGATCAAGCCATTCAAAGGAGTATTCAGGATTCGGTGCTTGAAAAAGCAGAGTCCAAGGTATCTTGGCCCGTTTGAAGTGGTGCAGCGAATTGGAGAAGTTGCCTATCAGACAGATCATTTGACATAACTGAGTGTCTTGCATGATGTGTTCCACATATCAGTGCTTAAAAAGCCATGAAAGAGCCAGCTCGGGTGATTGTGAATGATCGAGTACCTATTGAATCTGCGATAATGACGAAGGTTAGGCCCATTTGGATCGAGGATAAGACAGTTAAGCAGCTTCGGAATAAGCCAATTCGGATGGTCAAGGTATGGTGGGACAACTGTGGCCGTAAGGAGCTAACATGGGAGCAGGAGAAAACCATGCGTGTTGAATTTCCCGAGTTATTTTTATAAAGTGTTGTAACATTTTTTTGGTGAAGAGAATATATGTTATAACAGATTTGTTGTTGTCTTTATTATAGTTCTATGCAAATTTCGGGACGAAGTTTCTGTAGGGAGGAGGGGACTGTTAGACCCCAAAAGGTGTAGGAAGTAACAGGCTAAAATGTCGAATGGAATTCGATGAACGTCGAACGGAGTTTGACAAATGAGGTTCTGTTATATGTCAGGTATCCTTTCGGAGAACGTCAAATAGATTTTGGGAAGGTCGACGAATGTAGTGTTGTATCCTTTCGACGAACCTCGAAAGGATTTCTAGAATAACAGCGACGCTGGCTGGCTGGTCAAAGTGGTTAGGGTGACTTTTCAAATAAAATCAAGGCCAATGCTTCGTTTTGATGGATTGATCGTGTCGTAGGGGTTTACATGAGGCCTGATATGAAGAGGGGTTGGGATAAGGAAATCATTATTTCCATCTCACACACTCTCTCTCTCTCTTCATTCCATCTTATTTTTTGAGTGTTATTGAGAAGAGAACTAAGGGGCTCGAGCTAAGGTGCTGGGCTGAGCTTTGGGAAGTTGCTGAAGCGGATTCCCTCATCGGAATCAAGATCTGAAGCTAAGTTTGTGGAGAGGAAATCATCATGCATATTTCCAACTGGATAGAACTCAAACGTCATGGCTCCAAAGAGAACTACAAGGGTAACGATTTTCTCTTGGACAAGTGAAGTCCTCAATATGCATACTTGCTTGGAACCCCTCACCAAAAGGTGAAAAAGGGTGGATTCCAATGGGTAGATGGGTTTGATCCCTGTTTATTCATGCATATAGATACGGAAATGTAAAGTACAAAATAGGCTTGTTGTGAGAAGCCCATCTGGACAGGTTGGTCTAGATTGGTGATGTTTTATGCTTTGCGTGCCGGTGAAGACTCTGTGGATGTGTGTGCGACGAACATGTGAAATCTGGGGTCTAGGGGTGTGTAGGATGCTGCGTCAAAGTAATGGAAGAATATCCATGAAAATACCCAGAAAATATCACAGTTTGTAGAACTATGGTTGTCGCCGTGTGACAGTGAGTGTCGCCGGCAATAGCTCCTTGTGAGCTAAAATAATGTGAGTCCTGTCACTAAGATACCCGGGGGCCATTGTATGTAAAGCTATGAGCATAAATTGCCCAGCAGTGGTGGGTGCAGCCCGAAATGGTATAGAGTCATGTGGATTATAATGAGTTGAGCCCTGGAGGCCAAATATTGTGCCATCAAGTTAAGTACCTCTGAATGACTGGGTAGTCAAGTAAAGTATGTAACGTCTCCATCCGTACATATAGCATATAAAAGAAGGTCCGTCCGGGGACCCACACCATATGCCACAAAACAAGTGGGGAAGTTACAGGTTAATACCAATACATAATCGCACCCTAACTCAGAGCATGCTAGCAAAAGATTTTAACAGTCATATTGAACTCCAACCATGAATGTCCACTATATATATAAAGCCACATTTATATATAAACTCTCGAGGAATGTACAGTAAATAAAACAACGTTTGGCCTTATGGCCTTACAGTTAGTCTTTACAAGTGTGGATTTCAAACATCGGCGTGAAGGTCGGCCACACATGAACAAAACACTACATTCTTTATTTTAGCCTTCAAGGGCTAGCAGCAGCAGGGACTTCAGCACTTATGTGTCCCGCTCGGCTATCCAGCCCCTGCATAGGGACAGCCCACCAAACGGTTGAAAATAAAGCAACAGTCAACATTCAGCTGACCAATTTATAACGACCCTGCCCCTTTCCCGGTGTAGGGGTATTCCTTCCCTGCAGGCATCGCAATTCATAGGCAGATATATAAATATCACACACTGTGCTCACACGCACAAACTGTAACGTCCCGAATCGCTTTAGGCCCCTAGTGTGTTTGTTTTGAGTCAGGAGGGTGACTCGAGCCCTGATAAGTGCAGGGAATTGGACTGCACTTGTGGAGAAGTGGAGAAATCAGTGTAAAAGAGGGAAGTGACACGGGTAGTGACACGGCCGTGTCCCTACCCGTGTGCGTTGAGTTGAGCTCGACGGGGCGTGTCGAGATCGTCGAGCTGTGTCGACACCAAGTGACACGGGTAGTGACACGGCCGTGTCCCTACCCGTGTGCGTCGAGTTGAGCTCGACGAGCAGTGTCGAGATCGTTGAGCTGTGTCGACACCAAGTGACACGGGTAGTGACACGGCCGTGTCCCTACCAGTGTGCGTCGAGTCGAGCTCGACGAGCCGTGTCGAGATCGTCGAGCTGTGTCGACACCAAGTGACACGGGTAGTGACACGGCCGTGTCCCTACCCGTGTGCGTCGAGTTGTGCTCGACGAGCCATGTCGAGACTGACGGCCTGTGTCGACACCAAGTGACACGGGTAGGGACACGGCCGTGTTCCTACCCGTGTGCGTCGAGTTGAGCTCGACGAGAAGTGTCGAGATGCAACCCGAGAAGTACACGGCCAGTGACATGGCTATGCACACGGCCGTGTCATGTGGACACGGGTCGGGACACGGGCGTGTCCCAACCCGTGTCAAGTATTGAACCGACATGGAAACTGTCGTTGCCGCTTCGCCAGGAAGGACACGGGTAAGGACACGACCGTGTCCCTACCCGTGTCACATTTTATATATATAGGGGAGAGAAAACCCTAGCCGTTTTCATTCTCTTTTCTTCCCCTATTTCCAGTGAGAACTCCTGTGAGAGGGAAAACTGCAGGAGCAAGTCCTACCGAAGGAGATCCGCCATCGCCGTGAAAGAGAAGATGCCGCCAAGGAGAACTACGAGATCCATGGCTAGAAATGGTGGTACCGCTGGAGCCAATGTGAGTTTCCTACCCTCTCCCTTGGTGCTAGATCTATAGTTATTTTCCTAGGAGAGACATCGGCTCAAGAGAGTCTTGATGGGGAGGAGAAGATTTCTAGGTTTGGCCATGCTAGGATTTGAATCCTAGATTTTTAGATCTCTTCAACCCTTCCCCTTTTCTTCAATATGACGATGGGTGGATGGTCTCGTGAGGAGTTTATGGCCTTTGAGGTTGAATAAGGGAGGAGAATATTTCTGGAAAATTTAGGAACGATCGCCTTGAGGAGGAAGACGAACCGATGTCGTTCATTTTCCTTTAAGATGCGCGCAGAATCTGTATTCTGCGCGCAGCGATCTTATAGGCCCTTTTTATGTAGGATATGGACAGATCTGGGCTTTTGGCTTAACACGAAAGTTGAAACCCTTGAAAATACCTTTCCAACGAATGGTTGCACGACTTCTGGCGAAGTCTGTAGCCACGGGAAAGTCTAAACGAAAATGGTGTTCAATAAACCTTGTATGCAGAAACTGTGTTATGTACGCAGCGGACTTCAAGTCCGATTTCAAATAGGATAATGTCAAATCTGGGTTGAGCTCTGAATATGAAAGATGTAGTCCATGGAAATACCTTTCCATCGAGGGGTTACACGACTTCATAGGATTCCTGTAGCCTCGGGAATCTCCGGTCGAAGTTACTGTCCAGACTATTCCTGCACTTAAAAATCTGGGTTTATAATATTTGGATTTGGAATCGGAGAAATTAATATTACAGGTAACCCTGAGGCTTGGATAAACTCTTATGAATAATTAATTCAGTTGCATAAATGATGAAGATTATTAACCGGTTACCATGTGATCGAATTGTAAGATAGTATCCTTGAATGATTTGAATCGTTAGAAGTTAGTAGATTTTTTATACATGTGCATCTTGATATATTGTGTTGAAATCACCTGATATGACATATAGAAGGATAACTCATGACCATGTGAATGTTGAATAGTGGATTGAATGTGGTAGTCCAATACTTAGAGTGTCGTCTTCCTATGGGTAGTATTGTGTAAGTTTGTAAGTGCGGTGTTGACCGCCACTTGTTTTGGTCGTGTTGAGATGAGGTGTGGATGGATGGTTGGGCTGTGCCCTCGTGCTTGCTTCCGAGGCCCCTTCCATGTGATGTTGGTGTGAAATTGCATGTGGTGTGAGTCGACACGCGGTGTCGTAATCCCGGGTTAAGGATAGTGTGGCAGGTCTACGGGCTCGCCAGTCGTCACACCGACGGGAGTTGGCAGTTAGACTTGGTCGGTTTGGGCTGTGTCCTCGGTGTTCACGTCCTGAGGCCCCTCCGGCCATGTGAACGGTTGGGTTGTGTCCTCGTGCCTTCTTCCGAGGCCCCTTCTGGGTCACGCAAGGCCAGTTCGGGCTGTGTTCTTGGTGCACATCTACCCAAGAACCCGCTGGGCCATAGTACGCATGGGCTCCGCTGTTGTGTTCTTAGCGTTGAGGCGTACGGAGGCCTAGGTGAAGTAGTGTGATACCCGCCTAGTAGTAGAAGTGCCCGTTCTACTATCACCGCCTGGCCACGGCGGCTGATGCCTGAGAGGTTAGCTACCTGCTCGAAAAGTGGGAACTATAGTCTGTGTCGACATAGCAAGTGCATGGGTGAGTCATTGCATTGCATTCATAGCATTTCATATCATTGCACAACAAGATCCTCATCGTATAAGTTTGTATGGGCACTCTTATACGATGAGTTACTTTTATGTAACCCGATCCTTAACTTATAAGTTCGTATGGGCATTCTTATAAGTTAAGTTACTTTCCTGCTGTTACTTACACTGCTAGTTTAGTGTAGCTCTTACTTAAATGCTGATTATGATGCTGTTACTCTTACATTACCTTGCCACCTGCTTGTACTTCCTTTACTTGCATACTTGTTATATACTATACTCTTGTTCCTCTTCTCCGCCCGGTGCCGAGGAGTCGCCGGGGGAGCGGATGTGAAACCACTTAGTCGTTTCGACTAACGGTTGCTACGTCTTCCTTTTTAGGAGGTCACGCCGCAGGTAGAGCAGCCGCAGACTACGCAGCAGGACAGCCAGGCCAGGACGACAGGGCCTGATGTGACGGTGCCGTCGATACCGTCAGTTACCGATGTTAGTATTTGATACTCTGATGTAGCCCGTTTGGGGAATGTTTAGCCGTACTCTGATATATTGTAGAAGCATGTTTTAGCTTCTATTTATTGATGTATTTGGACATTATAACTTGTGTGGATTTTGACTTCTCATGTTTATTTATTTGGTTGGGTTGGCATGATTTATTGATATTGTTGTAGCCGGCGGGATAGGCGTCTTGTGGTACAGGTTATCCCGTGTGCTAATGCTACCGCAAGGCGGCTGTTCCGGGCATAAGACTCCCCCTTTGTGCCGTGTTATGGGATCCGGGAAGGGGGGGTTTTACAAATGGTATCAGAGGGAGGTTTCGATCCTCCGACCTGTGGGTTATGGGCCCACCACGCTTCCGCTACGATCCTCAACTAAGAAGTCATTCAACAATGGTGCCACCCCCGTTTGGTTAGTCAGTTTGGGGACAAACTGACTTAGCGGAAGCAGTGGTGTGCCCATATGTAATTCACATTAAGTTTGTCCAACTTAGACCTTAAGCTTAGCCAACCTGACCACAAATTTGTCGTGTATGTGTAGGTTCCATTGCATGTTGAGCCGATGGGGGGGTACTCCTACCCCTCCCATACCCACTCAGTTCGAACAATCTGAGTTGGGGCAGACGCTCACCGCCATTCTTGATGCTTTTAAGGCACAGCAGGCTCCGGTGCAACAACAGGCCCTGAGCTCCAACTGGCTGAGCACCTTCCGGGCTCTCTCCCCTCCCGTCTACCTTGGGACGGAGTCAGCCGTACGTACAGAGGAATGGCTAGACACGATACAGGAGTTGTTGGCCGGTATCCGTTGCCCAGCCAACATGGCAGTGACATTGGCAGTGTCTGTCTTGGACTTACATGCGAAGAGGTGGTGGAAGTCCCTCATGGGCTCTACCTTCCAAGGCCGGATCTACACAGAGATAAGTTGGAGTGAATTCTCGGGTGTTTTCTTGGAGCACTTTATCCCTACATCGGCCCGAGATGAGCTTGAGCAGAGGTTCCTTCTACTAAAGCAGTGATCAAAGTCGGTTACAGAATACCAGCGGGAATTCCAGCATCTCGCAAGGTTTGCGGACTCTTATGAGTTGGATGACAGAGGTTATGCCAAGCGCTTCTATAAAGGGCTGTGAGATCCCCTAAGGCAGTCCCTTTTGTTTATAGAGGATGGTAGCTTGGCGGAGATCATTGATATGGCGAAACGATTGGAGGCGGACCACCTGTGATGTAGTAAGAGGCCTGCGGAGGACGTGATGGAAGCCGGCCCAAGTAATAGAAGGAGACGGGACTTCAGAGGAGGAAGAGGTTATCAAAGAGGTGGCGGGCGTGTCCACCGAAACTATAGGGTGGAGCATCCAGTTCCGCAGCCGCCTGCGTTGCCTCCACCCCCACAGCATCAGCGATTTCAACAACTTGAAGGGCGTCGTGGTCTGGTGTGCTTCGAATGCAACCATCCGGGCCACATCCGGCGTTTTTGCCCGCAGCTATATGGGAACGTCCCTCCTGCTCTCCCTCCTGCTCTCCCTCCAGCAGCTCCACGAGGGCGGGGATATATGCGCGGTCGAGGACGAGGACCGCCAAGAGGAAACCCCGGACCGGTCCGGGATCAGGTGTACGCGCTTGATATGGCGCAGGAAAGGAACCCACAAGATGTGATTGCAGGTATGATTTAATTAATTTACATATTTGCATGATCTAGCTTGAATTGATTAGAACTTACTAACCACTAGCAATAAGTTTTGGTTGTTGGTACTTAGGCACCGTGATTATTGGCGGGAAGACAGCCTATGCGCTGTTCGATACCGGTGCCTCACACTCCTTTGTGTCCGAGGATTTCATAAAAGACATGGGGGATGTACAGTACTTCACTGGCATAGCCCGACGTGTACGCCTTCCGGACGGCTCGGAGATGATCGCGACCGCCAAGTGCGAGTTGGAGTTATTTATTGATGGGAAGGCCTTTGATACGCCGGCCACGGTTCTGAGAATGCCGGAGTTTGACATCATTTTGGGCATGGCATGGCTGGACTGGCACTTCGCGAGGATCGACTGCGCGGAGAAGCGGATCTATTTGAGGCATGGAGACTCTGACGTCATCTTCCAAGGTATTGGCTTCGCGCCACGTATGATATTATCTTCTATTCAGGCTGTAAAGGCTCATATGAAGGGGGATGAGGTTTTCATGATCTGGTTCGAGTTGAAGGAAGCAGCGTTGGAATTAAAGGATGTACGGGTAGTGCGGGATTTTCCTGAGGTATTTCCTGAGAAGCTACCAGGATTACCTCCGCATAGAGAGGTTGACTTCCAGATCAATCTAGTACCAGGTGCCAAGCCTGTATCCAAGGCTCCGTACAGAATGGCTCCGAAAGAACTCGCGGAATTTAGAGTTCAATTGCAAGAACTGGTGGATTCAGGGTTCGTTCGCCCCAGTTCATCACCATGGGGAGCCCCTGTGCTGTTCGTGAAGAAGAAGGATGGAACACTGCGATTGTGCATAGATTATCGGGAACTCAATCGGTTGACGGTGCGGAACACTTATCCGCTACCGCGGATCGATGAGTTGTTCGATCAACTAGTGGGAGCACATTGGTTTTCTAAATTGGATTTGCGCTCCGGATACTATCAGTTGAGGATACATGAGGGGGATATTCAGAAAACAGCATTCAGTTCGAGATATGGTTTGTATGAGTTCACAGTAATGCCGTTTGGGCTCACAAATGCACCTTCGGCCTTCATGAGTTTGATGAACAAGGTGTTTGAACCGTATTTGGACATCTTCGTCATTGTTTTCATCGACGACATCTTGGTCTACTCAAAGACGGAGGAGGAGCATGTCGAGCACCTGACCTTGGTTTTGAAGAAATTGAAGGAGCACGCCTTGTATGCCAAGTTTAGCAAGTGTGAATTCTGGCTTAAGGAGGTTGCCTTCTTGGGGCATGTGATCAGTGGAGCAGGGTTAGCAGTGGATCCAGCAAAGGTGCGGGCCGTGAAGGAGTGGTCGCCCTTGAAGTCGGCGGCTGATGTACGAAGCTTTCTTGGACTTGCTGGCTACTACCGCAAGTTCGTGAAAGGATTTTCCAAGATTGCCCTTCCTCTTACCTCCTTGACGAAGAAGGGTGTGCCATTTGAGTGGACACCTCAATGTGAAGCGGCATTTCAAGAATTGAAAGATAGGCTTACCTCCGCCCCCATCCTTGCACTTTCGTCTGGGAAGGAAGGATTCCAAGTTTACACGGACGCATCATATCAAGGGATGGGAGCGGTGCTGATGCAGCACGGGCATGTGATCGCTTATGCTTCAAGGCAGTTAAAGAAACATGAAATCAATTACCCGGTTCATGATTTGGAGTTGGGAGCAGTGGTGTTCGCTTTGAAGGTCTGGAGGCATTATTTATATGGCGTGCACTGCGAGATCTTTTCCGATCACAAAAACTTGAAGTATGTTCACACTCAGAAGGAGTTGAACCTGAGACAACGGCGGTGGTTGGAATTTCTATGCGACTACGAGTTCACCATGAACTACCACCCCGGGAAAGCGAACTCGGTAGCCGATGCCTTGAGTAGAAAAGTGCCAGGCTCTAGCCCAGAGTCTCGGCTGATGAGCATGGAGTTGGCTCGGATGATCGAGGAGATGGAAATTACTCTAGTATTCAAGGATCCTTCGGCAGAGTATGCGGAGTATTTGGCCAACATGAGCATAGTTTGTGATATCCGAGACCGGATTCGGGTGGAGCAAGGAATGGATGCGGCCTTGGCCCCGACAATCAAGGCAATTGAAGATGGGACCACCGATGAGTACACACTCAAAGACGGCCTCATTTATTTTCGTGGCCGACTCTATATTCCCAAGGGCGGCAAAATTCGGGAGGATATCTTGAGAGAGGCACATTCCTCTCAATATTCAGTGCACCCTGGTATTGCTAAGATGTACGCCGGATTGCGGAAGACCATGTGTTGGCCGGGAATGAAGAAGGATGTTCGCTACTATGTTACACATTGCGAAGCTTGCCAAAGAGTGAAGGCTGAATGCAGGAGTCCCGGTGGTTTGTTGCAGTCATTGCCCATCCCCGAATGGAAGTTCGAGGATATCTCCATGGACTTTGTTCATGGGTTACCTCGTTCCCGCTCCGGGAATGATTCAGTATGGGTTATTGTGGATCGACTGACAAAGGTGGCCCGGTTCATTCCAATGAAGAAGGAAGCACACGTGGATGTTTTGGTACGCCTTTTTGTGGAGCAATTTGTACGGTATCATGGCGTGCCCAAGACAATTGTTTCGGATCGGGATGGTCGGTTTACATCCAATGAGTGGAAGGCGGTACATGCGTATTTGGGCTCACGCCTAACCTTTAGTACCGTATTTCATCCTCAGACGGACGGGCAGTCAGAGCGGACCATCAGAACACTGGAGGATTTATTGAGGTTATGTGTGTTGGACAGAGGAGAGCCATGGGAAAGGCTCTTGCCACTAGTGGAATTCTCCTATAATAATAGCCATCAGGCAAGCATCGGCATGGCGCCCCATGAAGCCCTTTACGGAAGAAGGTGCAGGACTCCCTTGTCTTGGGTGCAAGATGAAGATCCGAAGGCATTGGGAAACGAATACATAGATGATACTGATGCGGCGGTCAGATTGATACGGGATCGCATGTTGGAGGCTCAAAGTCGACAGGCGAAATATTACAATAAAAAGCATCGGATGGTGGAGTTCCAGGTGGGAGAAAAAGTGTTCCTCAAAATTCGGCCGATGCATGGAGTGTCGCAGGTGCGTGGAGTGAAAAAGCTCAGCCCAAGGTATGTTGGGCCTTATACTATACTAGAAAGGATCGGCCCGTTGGCCTATCGGTTGGAGTTACCACCAGAACTAGAAAATCTCCACGACGTGTTCCATGTGTCGTCGCTTCGAAAAGCACTGTTGCGGCCCGACCAGTATATTCCCACTACTGATGGTGCAGTGGCATCAGATAGGTCTGTGCGACTAGAGCCGGTGCGGATTGTTGACAGCGAGACAAGGACTTTGCGCCGCAAAAGTGTACCCTTGGTGAAGGTGCTATGGTTGAATCATGGGAAGGAGGAGTACACATGGGAGCCAATGGACTTAATGCAGCAACGCTACCCGGAGTTGTTTGCTCAAGGTAATCTTATTTAAAAGCATACGTTAAATTTTCTGTTATGCTCTTCTCCCCACTGCCTAGGCTTGATTTCGGGGACGAAATCTTTTATTTTGTTTATAGGATTTGTAACGTCCCGAATCGCTTTAGGCCCCTAGTGTGTTTGTTTTGAGTCAGGAGGGTGACTCGAGCCCTGAGAAGTGCAGGGAATTGGACTGCACTTGTGGAGAAGTGGAGAAATCAGTGTAAAAGAGGGAAGTGACACGGGTAGTGACACGACCGTGTCCCTACCCGTGTGCGTTGAGTTGAGCTCGACGGGGCGTGTAGAGATCGTCGAGCTGTGTCGACACCAAGTGACACGGGTAGTGACACGGCCGTGTCCCTACCCGTGTGCGTCGAGTTGAGCTCGACGAGCAGTGTCGAGATCGTTGAGCTGTGTCGACACCAAGTGACACGGGTAGTGACACGGCCGTGTCCCTACCCGTGTGCGTCGAGTCGAGCTCGACGAGCCGTGTCGAGATCGTCGAGCTGTGTCGACACCAAGTGACACGGGTAGTGACACGGCCGTGTCCCTACCCGTGTGCGTCGAGTTGTGCTCGACGAGCTGTGTCGAGACTGACGGCCTGTGTCGACACCAAGTGACACGGGTAGGGACACGGCCGTGTTCCTACCCGTGTGCGTCGAGTTGAGCTCGACGAGAAGTGTCGAGATGCAACCCGAGAAGTACACGGCCAGTGACATGGCTATGCACACGGCCGTGTCATGTGGACATGGGTCGGGACACGGGCGTGTCCCAACCCGTGTCAAGTATTGAACCGACATGGAAACTGTCGTTGCCGCTTCGCCAGGAAGGACACGGGTAAGGACACGACCGTGTCCCTACCCGTGTCACATTTTATATATATAGGGGAGAGAAAACCCTAGCCGTTTTCATTCTCTTTTCTTCCCCTATTTCCAGTGAGAACTCCTGTGAGAGGGAAAACTGCAGGAGCAAGTCCTACCGAAGGAGATCCGCCATCGCCGTGAAAGAGAAGATGCCGCCAAGGAGAACTACGAGATCCATGGCTAGAAATGGTGGTACCGCTGGAGCCAATGTGAGTTTCCTACCCTCTCCCTTGGTGCTAGATCTATAGTTATTTTCCTAGGAGAGACATCGGCTCAAGAGAGTCTTGATGGGGAGGAGAAGATTTCTAGGTTTGGCCATGCTAGGATTTGAATCCTAGATTTTTAGATCTCTTCAACCCTTCCCCTTTTCTTCAATATGACGATGGGTGGATGGTCTCGTGAGGAGTTTATGGCCTTTGAGGTTGAATAAGGGAGGAGAATATTTCTGGAAAATTTAGGAACGATCGCCTTGAGGAGGAAGACGAACCGATGTCGTTCATTTTCCTTTAAGATGCGCGCAGAATCTGTATTCTGCGCGCAGCGATCTTATAGGCCCTTTTTATGTAGGATATGAGCAGATCTGGGCTTTTGGCTTAACAGGAAAGTTGAAACCCTTGAAAATACCTTTCCAACGAATGGTTGCACGAATTCTGGCGAAGTCTGTAGCCACGGGAAAGTCTAAACGAAAATGGTGTTCAATAAACCTTGTATGCAGAAACTGTGTTATGTACGCAGCGGACTTCAAGTCCGATTTAAAATAGGATAATGTCAAATCTGGGTTGAGCTCTGAATATGAAAGATGTAGTCCATGGAAATACCTTTCCATCGAGGGGTTACACGACTTCACCGGATTCCTGTAGCCTCGGGAATCTCCGGTCGAAGTTACTGTCCAGACTATTCCTGCACTTAAAAATCTGGGTTTATAATATTTGGATTTGGAATCGGAGAAATTAATATTACAGGTAACCCTGAGGCTTGGATAAACTCTTATGAATAATTAATTCAGTTGCATAAATGATGAAGATTATTAACCGGTTACCATGTGATCGAATTGTAAGATAGTATACTTGAATGATTTGAATCGTTAGAAGTTAGTAGATTTTTTATACATGTGCATCTTGATATATTTTGTTGAAATCACCTGATATGACATATAGAAGGATAACTCATGGCCATGTGAATGTTGAATAGTGGATTGAATGTGGTAGTCCAATACTTAGAGTGTCGTCTTCCTATGGGTAGTATTGTGTAAATTTGTAAGTGCGGTGTTGACCGCCACTTGTTTTGGTCGTGTTGAGATGAGGTGTGGATGGATGGTTGGGCTGTGCCATCGTGCTTGCTTTCGAGGCCCCTTCCATGTGATGTTGGTGTGAAATTGCATGTGGTGTGAGTCGACACGCGGTGTCGTAATCCCGGGTTAAGGATAGTGTGGCAGGTCTATGGGCTCGCCAGTCGTCACACCGACGGGAGTTGGCAGTTAGACTTGGTCGGTTTGGGCTGTGTCCTCGGTGTTCACGTCCCGAGGCCCCTCCGGCCATGTGAACGGTTGGGCTGTGTCCTCGTGCCTTCTTCCGAGGCCCCTTCCGGGTCACGCAAGGCCAGTTCGGGCTGTGTTCTTGGTGCACATCTACCCAAGACCCCGCTGGGCCATAGTACGCATGGGCTCCGCTGTTGTGTTCTTAGCGTTGAGGCGTACGGAGGCCTAGGTGAAGTAGTGTGATACCCGCCTAGTAGTAGAAGTGCCCGTTCTACTATCACCGCCTGGCCACGGCGGCTGATGCCTGAGAGGTTAGCTACCTGCTCGAAAAGTGGGAACTATAGTCTGTGTCGACATAGCAAGTGCATGGGTGAGTCATTGCATTGCATTCATAGCATTTCATATCATTGCACAACAAGATCCTCATGGTATAAGTTTGTATGGGCACTCTTATACGATGAGTTACTTTTATGTAACCCGATCCTTAACTTATAAGTTCGTATGGGCATTCTTATAAGTTAAGTTACTTTCCTGCTGTTACTTACACTGCTAGTTTAGTGTAGCTCTTACTTTAATGTTGATTATGATGCTGTTACTCTTACATTACCTTGCCACCTGCTTGTACTTCCTTTACTTACATACTTGTTATATACTATACTCTTGTTCCTCTTCTCCGCCCGGTGCCGAGGAGTCGCCGGGGGAGCGGATGTGAAACCACTTAGTCGTTTCGACTAACGGTTGCTACGTCTTCCTTTTTAGGAGGTCACGCCGCAGGTAGAGCAGCCGCAGACTACGCAGCAGGACAGCCAGGCCAGGACGACAGGGCCTGATGTGACGGTGCCGTCGATACCGTCAGTTACCGATGTTAGTATTTGATACTCTGATGTAGCCCGTTTGGGCAATGTTTAGCCGTACTCTGATATATTGTAGAAGCATGTTTTAGCTTCTATTTATTGATGTATTTGGACATTATAACTTAGTGTGGATTTTGACTTCTCATGTTTATTTATTTGGTTGGGTTGGCATGATTTATTGATATTGTTGTAGCCGGCGGGATAGGCGTCTTGTGGTACAGGTTAGCCCGTGTGCTAATGCTACCGCAAGGCGGCTGTTCCGGGCATAAGACTCCCCCTTTGTGCCGTGTTATGGGATCCGGGAAGGGGGGGTTTTACACAAACAATCCATCACAACCGTCAGCCACGCGGCCCGACGATCCATGTACTCATGGCATATTCTTGGTGTACCGACAAACCAGGGTCCCACCACCATTTCAGGGCCGAAACCCAACGGTAAAATTGAGCATTTATTCTTTCCGGCATGCAGGCCTAAGACTCTCATTATGCGCTCCAACTGAGCGCGCTTTCAGGTCTTCAAGTCGGATGGATATAACCCAGGTACGGATCAGCCATCCCCTGTTGATCAAGTCGTCTTGCCATCACCGAATACCAACGTACTCGAGGCCAAATCTAAGGCGCGGGTCGGTTTCACCTTTCCTGTTCGGCACGAGGCCTTTTCAAGATCTCATCAAGCTCACAATAGCCACACTATCCACCAAGTACTAGATTCACAATAGCCACAATGTCCACCAAGGGACTGGCTTTACACTAGCCACAATGTCCACTACGGGATGGGCTTCACAATCAACAAGTGGAGTTCATGCTAGCGTCTGTAACGATCGACTAGCGGGTTCCGCAGAACTCATTTTCTGCACCCAACTACACCCAAACTCTGCAGCATCCTGCTGTGCCAGAAAACTGGTCTTGCCATAGCACACAGCACAAGAATCACAAGGGTATTTTTCTGGACTACCACTCTAGTACTTTCTGCTACTGCCCTTCATAGGTTCAACACTCGACTCCACAAACTACACGTTTATCCACGGAGTCTTCTCCGGTGTATAAATGAAATATCACCAATCCAGAGCAACCTGCCCAGATGGGATTCATACAACATGCCTATTCCGTACTACACATTTTCAGATATATATGCAAGACTATTGGGGATTTCAAGAATCAACCCAAGGAAATCCCTTCGCAATCCACCCTCTGGTTGGGGAAATCCATGCATATGCCAAAAAGAAGGACTTCACATGTCCAAGAAGGAAGATCGTTACCCTTGACGACCTCTTTGGATCCATGGAATTTTAGTCAGCTGGAAAGCACCGCAGCGACCTTACCTCCACAAATCTGGCCTCGGATCGCACTTCGGAACATAGCAGTTTAACCGGTGGCCGGCTCCTTTTCTCCTCCTCCTCCTTACTCTCCCTTCTATCGAGCTCTCATTGAAAGAGGATGGCAAAAGTTCAAATGATGATTCTCTTATCATTCTCGGTCTTAAAGCAGCAGGGAGAAGCCTGGTCCATCAGATCCAAGATGAAGGAAATGGACAGCCAAATATTTTCCACAAAGGTCTATTTTTTGTCTAATACGGCCTATGACACGCCCGTGTCACAGACCGTGTACCTTAAGCGGCACACAACCGACTTACCTAGAATAGGACATGGCCATGTGACACACCCGTATTATAGGCCGTGTACACTGACACGCCTTCAGATACGCCCGTGTCTGCGACCGTGTACCTCAGACGACACATAACCAATTCACCCCGAACAGGACACGACCATGTGACATGCCTGTGTCACAGGCCGTGTGCCCATAGACACACCCGTGTCCTGCCCGTGTTCACAAGGCCTTGTTGCCTTACCCCATTCCAGAGAAAGACACGGCCATGTGACACGCCCGTGTCACAGGCCGTGTGCCCTTACACGGCTGCAGACATGTCATTGGCGAGGCATTTCGTCGAGTGTAGTTCGTCGACCAAAGGAGGACACGACATTATACACGATAATTTCGTCGACCACCCGCCAAGCTGATCACCCATACCGAGCATGACACGGCTTGGTACATGCCCGTATCCCAGGCCGTGTAACCCAGTCTTAGGTCAAATGTGTGATTTGGGGTGTTACAACCCTTCTCTCCTTAAAAGAAATTTCATCCCGAAATTTGCGCACAGTAAGGAAATCAGCAGGCAAAATGTTATAACTTTAAAATGGATGTAACACCAAACTATGTACTGTAGAACAGTTTATACTAACAGCACAGGAAATTCAGCTCGCATGGTCTGTTCTTGGTCCCATGTAAGCTCCTCACGGCCATAGTTGTCCCACCTGACATTGACCATCCCGATTGTCTTGTTCCGCAACTGTTTATTGGCTCGATCCTCGATCCAAATGGGCCTAACCTTTGTCGTTAGCCCATACTCAACCGGTACATGATCATTATCGATCACTTAAGCTGGATCTCTGACGGCTTTCTGAAGCACAGAGATGTGAAACACATCATGTAATCCACTCAATTCTGTAGAGAGAGCTAGCCGATAGGCATCTTCTCCAACTCGCTCCACCACTTCAAATGGACCAAGATATCTCGGACTCAACTTTTTCAAAAGCCGAATCGTGGACACGCATTTGAAGGGTTTTATCTTCAAATATACCCAATTGCCCACCGCGGACTCCATGGTCCGGTTCTTGGCGTTGTAGTATTTTGCTTGTCGATCTTGGGCTATCAGTAGCCTCTCTCGAATAGAGCACATTATCGAGTTAGCTTCATCGACCTCTTTACACTTATATAGTTTGGATTCGCCTGCTTCTGCCCAAGCTAATGGTGTACGACACTTCCGACCATACAGAGCTTCAAACAGTGACACACCGATGCTCGCTTGGTAGCTGTTGTTGTAGGCAAACTTCACCATATAGAGATGATCTTCCCATCTCTTGCCAAAATCCAGGGCGCATATTCGGAGCATATCCTCCATTGTTCTGTTGGCCCGCTTAATCTGGCCATCTGTTTGGGGGTGAAAGGTCGCACTGAACGTCAGCTTCGTTCCCAACAATTAATGGATTAGACTCCAATCATTCGATTTGAATCGCCCGTCACGGTCACTCACGATGCTACGAGGAACACCCTGCAATCGTACAATCTGTTCAACATAGAGTTTTGCCAAACTTTCCATTGAATCTTCCCGCTTGTTCGGAAGGAAGTGAGCCACTTTTGTCAACTGGTCTACAATCACCCAGATTGAATCATTCCCGCATTGAGATCTCGGCAACCCGTGCACGAAATCCATTGAAATATCATCAAACTTGCATTCCGGAATCGGTAATGACTTCAAGAAACCTCCAGGCTTCTGGCATTCTATTTTCACAAAAGCACAAGTTTGACATTTAGCCACATAATGAGCTATATCTTTCTTTAGTCCTGACCACTAGAACAACTTTTTCATATCCATGAACATCTTTGTGCTCCCTGGGTGAATTGAGTATTTTGTAAAATGCGCTTCATACATCAATTCTTCTCTCAACTTACCCATACTTGGGACGCACAAACGACCCTCTTTCCACAAAAGGCCATCATCCCAGGAGAATTTGCCATCTTGCCCATCCATTGTATAGCGTTGTAGACATTCATCCAGCTCCATTGCTCGTCGAATTCTGTCCGTAAGGTCATTTTGTACGTCCATCTAGTTTAAGGATGTATCGGCTGTAGAATTGTTGTCAACACAAGAGATCTCTAACACTTCCAACTCCTGGATCAGAAGCTCATCATGCATTTGCAACCAATTTGCCCTTGACGGAGTCCTACGACTCAAGGCATCAACGACCACATTTCCCTTCCCGGGAGTATAATGAATATCAAAGGTGTAGTACTCAAGGAACTCCATCCACCTTCCTTGTCTCATAGTCAGATCCTTTTGATCCAACAAGTACTTTAGGCTCTTATGGCCCGTAATGATATCCACTTTTATGCCATAAAGATAATGCCGCCATAACTTAAGTGCAAAGATCACCGCCTCCAACTCTAAGTCGTGGACTGGATAATTTCACTCATGCACTTTTAACTGGCGTGATCCATAAGCAATCACTTTTCCAAATTACAAAAGAACGCAGCCTAAGCCACTCCCTGAAGCATCACTATAGATCTCATAGCCGTCTGTACCATATGGCGATGTCAACACATACGTCGTGGTCAAACGACTCTTTAGCTCTTAAAAAGCTCGTGCGCACTCTGGCGTCCAAACGAACTTCTGATCCTTCATCGTCAATGTGGTTAGAGGAAAAGAGATCCGCGAGAAGTTTTCGACAAAATGTCTGTAGTAGCCTGCCAATCCAAGGAAACTCCTGACCTCGGCCATAGAAGACAACACCGGCCACTCCTGTATGGCTCTTATCATTGACGGATCCACTGTTATGCCCTCTCCACTTACCACATGGTCAAGAAAAGCCACCGACGACAGCCAAAACTCGCACTTTGAGAACTTGACATAAAGCTTATTCCTTCGCAAGATATGCAACACCACCCGCAAGTGGTTAGAATGATCAGCTTCTGATTGAGAGTACACCAAGATATCATCAATGAATACAATCATGAACAAGTCCAAGTACTCTCGGAACGTTTGGTGCATTAGGTCCATGAACACCGATGGTACATTACATTGCCCAAATGGCACTACTGTGAACTCATAATGATCGTAGCGTGTTCCAAATGCAGTCTTGGGAATGTCACCTTCCTGAATCCTCAACTTTTAATATCCAGATTTCAAATCCATTTTGGAATAGACGTTTGATCCCACTAGCTGATCGAATAATTCATCTACCCGTGGAATCAGATACTTGTTCTTCTTTGTCAGCTTATTCAATTCACGGTAGTCAATACATAACCTCAAACCACCGTCCTTATTTTTCACAAACAAAACAGGTGCGTTCCAAGGTGACATAATTAGGTGTATATTTCCCTGCTCAAGCAACTCTTGCAATTGGACTTTCAATTCAGCCATTTCCTTTAGCGCGACGCGATATGGCGAGCAGGCCACAGGTTTCGCACCTGGCACCAACTCAATCGTGAAGTCGATCTCCCGCTGGGGTGGTAGCCCAGGAAGATCATTAGGAAACATATCCGCAAACTATGATACAATCAGAACATCACTCACATTGGCCTTTGGATTAACAACCTGAATCAGCGTGAAGAATAACTCCACGCCCTTCCAAACAGCATTGACAACTTGGAGTGCAAACATCAAGGTCCTGCTCACTCCTCGCATACCTACGAACTTAGTCTCAAGCTCGGTATTTTGGCCCAGTGTGATCTCTTTTGACTTACAATCAATAAAGTCATGCTACTCCGCGAGCTAGTCCATACCAAAGATCACATAAAATTCCGATATCGGCCGCATAGACGCATTAAAACAGAAATCTCGACTCCCAATTTGAACTGCCACATCGCAAGCCCTATCCGCAAGCATCAAATAACCATTCAGTAATAACACCTATACGCAATTTGTATTCACATGACTAGTTACTCCAATTCGAGCTACAAAGTCTGTAGACAGAAATGAATGTGAAGCACCCATATCAAATAGTGTTCTCGCCAGCGTGTTCCGAATCATAACAAAGCCTGTGGCAACCACATCATACACAAGCTACACACAAAACATGTAATAGGAAACACAATCAATAACTTAACTCATACCTGTGACTACGTCACTTTGCTTTATCGCCTCCTGTTGGCCAAGGTTATAGACTCAGGGTTGCGCCTGGGATGCAGAGGACTCCACCACTGCCTTTCCCTTCTCAGCATAAGACGCTCCCGCCTTCTTTTCTACATTTGGCGGACCAACTTGACAGTCATGAGCTATGTGCCCCACTCTGTCTTAAGTAAAGCGGGTACGAGTGTCCTACCTCGAAGTGGCCCCCGACAAAACTGTTGAAGGAGCTTGTCCAGAAGGCTTGTACCTCTTTCCCCATTTCTTTTGATAGTACGATTTTATAGGTCGGGGCATTTTGAACTCTGGCTTTGTCATAACCAAGGCCCTTTTCCCTTGCACCCGCTTCATATCTTTCTCTAGCGCACACACAGTATCAACCAATGCCTGAAACCCTTGGTTCACGGAACTCGAGAGCAGGAATTGCAATTAATCCCGCAATCCTTCGTAGAACCTATTGGTTTTCCGCTGCTCATAGGCAAAGATAGAACCCACATAACATCCCAGCCTCGTGAATTCATGCAGGTACATCTCAACACTACTTTTCCTTAAGTTAGCCGTTGGAACTCATTTTTCATGGCAATGCGTTGTGCCGCTGGTAGGTGCTTTGCCGGGAATAGTCATGAGAACTCTTTGATCGAAACTTATGTTAACTACCTGCCCGCTAAGTGGTGTAACTCGATCTCGTCCTACCAGATTCGAGCCTCTCCTTCCAATAAGAAGGTGGCCACGGTGACCTTCTGATCTTGCTCCGTCCTGATCGCCGTCAATATATGCTTGACGCGCGACAACCAATCCTCCGCCTGCTTAGAGGATAACACACCCGTAAACGTATGGGGATTGAAGCTCATGAACTGCTTCAACTGTCATTCAGCTGCTCATGCATCAATAGCCGCAACAGGTTCTAGCCTTCCACCAACCTATTCTACAACCACTGCCGACTGCCCTTGCCTACCAGTCTGTGCTTGAAACATTACAAACAGCGCCTCAGTAACTAAGCAGATAGTTTACGTAGAAGGGGGAGGTGTCGGCACCTCAGCTGGTGTCGTACTCTCATCAGAACGCTGGAGCTCCGACTGCCCAGCACCACTACGAGTCACCTATAGGTGAACAAGACACACATTAGCGACCTCACACAAGCAATAACAATAATATAGGAACGCACAAGTTCCTCAAACAAGTGTATTTGCATTCCTAAGTTGACATTCAATAGTTCATTAGTGTTAACGTGCTTCGCACTTACACGTGCTTGCCACCCCACAAAATAATTCGACCACGAATTCGAAAGGGAAAGACCGAGATAGGCAGATACCAAAATCCATGCAGTGTGAACCCCATCTGGATAGGTTGGTCTGGATTGGTGATGTTTCATTTGCACACCGGAGAAGACTCCTTTGATAAACGTGTAGTTTGTGGAGTCGAGGGTTGAACCTGTGAAGGGCAGTAGCAGATTGTACTGGAGTGGTAGTCCAGGAAAATACCCTTGTGATGCTTGTGCTATGTGCTATGGCAATACCAGTTTTTTGGCACTGCAGGATGCTGCAGGGTTTGTGTAACGCCCCGAAAATCATATCGAGTTGGTCGTGTCCAAGAGTATATTTTTGGTGCCTGTATAGGGGTACACGACCTAGGACACGGGTATGTCCAAGGCCGTATGATTGTTTGTGTTGGCCGGCTGTGTCCAGATAAGGACACGGCAGGAAACACGGCAGTGTGACACGAGTATGTCAAATGATACGGGCGTGTGCATACCCATGTCACCACCCATGTTCCCAAGAGTCATGTCGGTTGGCGTGGTGGTTACTGGTGACACGACCCTAGTACACGGGCATGTCGGAAACCGACACGGGCGTGTCAGGTTGAGACACGGGTGTATCATGACCCGTGTCAGTTTCTGTACTCGACAATCATGCCTGGGTCGAGGCACATATCCTGGGACATGGCCGTGTGCGAGGCCATGTTCGGCCCAGGTTTGATGATTTTTGGGCGGATCTGAGCCGTTCTTTTTCTTTAATTAATATCCAACGACCCAGATGTGTTACTGCTCTGATAAGGCCGGGAATGGAGGTCAAACTCCTCATTTTCTCTTTACCTTTCACTTTCTAAGGAGTTGGAGAGAGGAGGAAGGAGAGGGAGGATTCCGGCCGCCGGCGGAGCATCGGAGCACCGTTTTGAGAACCGAGAGCGAATCTACGGAGGAAATTCCATTGCGAAGCCTTCTATCCGTATAGTTTTTCCATGGCGCAGAAGCGTACTTCAAGGCTAACGATTCTCTACTTGAGCATGTGAAGCTCTCCTTCTTTAGCATTGGGAAACCCCCTCCCGCGAGTGTGCGGTGAGTGTGCGGTGTTCCTTGGGGTTGATAGGAATACTCCCCCTTGTGTTGCATATAGAGTTCGGAATCTAAGTACGGACATAGGCATTGTGTGTGAAGCCTACCCGGACATGTTGGTTTAGATCGGTGATGTTGTATTTTGTATGGTTTGCCGGAGAAGACTCCGTGTTTTATGTTTTCGGGTTTCTACACGGTAGATTGCAGCAGGGATCCTTGGGGATTAACTCCAAGGCGCAATCGAAAAACTGAGCGGAAACGTAATTCTTCTATTTTGGCGGCCTGAGAGCGGGACTTGTACATAACTGGGTTATGTGTTGTTTGGATTGTTGCAGGATCAGAGAGAAGCTTGGCTCGTGCATACGTCTTAAGGTGAACTATATGTTGTGAGCAACGGGCAAGTGGAATCGGACCCGGGCTATGTGGTTTAGTGCAAGAGACCCAAAGAGGGACTGTCCGTTGGAATAGTCGGGATCCTTAGACAGTGGTTAGAAAGGCTAAAATGCTCACGTTGATGCCATCCCGACGATGGTGGTGAAGCCACGGAGTTGACCGGATTCACCGATAATGTGCCCTGAGTGCACGAGGTGTTTGGACCGTGAGAGCCTACACCTGTGGCGTAGTATATTCGCATTTTTTATTGTTTAGCTGGGCTAATGAAATGCAGGGAAGGAGCACCGCCATCCCGAGTAAGGGGCAGGGTCGTTATAATTTGGTCGGCTTTGGCTGACCGTTGCTTTGTTTACCACCGTGCGGTGGAATGTTGCTTGCAGGTGCTGCGGAGCCGAGTACCAAGTAGTGGGCTGATGCCCATGTTGCTAAGCTGGCCCTCGAAGGCCAAAGCGAATAGTGGTATTCTATTTTATCATGTGTGGCAGGCCTGCGAGTCGATGTGTGTAAGACAATACTTTGTTAAGTGAAACTCTTATAAGGCAATAAGGCCAAGTTCTTTCAGTGTAGTTGTTATTTCATTCCTGTCATAGTTGTGGACATTCATGTTAGTTGATATATCAATTATGGGTTCTTTATAACTGTTTAAAAGCTTCCACTAGAATGCTCTGTGTAGGACGAGTAGTTATAGTTGTATGATTTTGGTATTCTTATGTAACCCTTCTGATTGTCCGTGGTATATGACGTCGGGTTCCATCTGGACCTTATATTATATGCCATATGACGGATGAGGGTGTTACAATTTGTTATCAGAGTTTTTGGTTCCGATCAACTTAAATGAATTCGTAGACGAATTCTTTTAAGGGGTGGTGAGCACATGTGTGCGTCATCATTATAACATCAAAAAGAACCCATGAATGTCCACTTAGGAATGAAAATGCTCTTGGTTTGTGGAATCTGAGCATTCTAATGATTGTTTTTAACAATTTGTTTGTCGCCTAATCAAGGGTCTTTGCTATTATATGAGGTTAGGAGCGATGCTGGGCAATCAGAATGCCCGTAATTGGCAGAAAGTAGTGCACCGAGGGATGTGCCTACAACACCTCCTTCTGTGAAAACCATCAGATTGGTTGCTGAAGCAGTCTTTGCTATGATAAATGACCAACCTGCAGGGCAAATGCACCATGTACCACCTGTTAATGAGCAAGAACCGATTAGGGCGGCAGAGTCGGGAGTGGTAGAGTGCGCGACTGTTGATAAGGTAATACTAGGGAGAGCTACAGAGAAGCAGCTCAAGAATGTAATGAGCTTTAATCCTCCGAGGTTTGACAGGATTGGAACGCCTACTCAAGCTGAGGATTGGCTCTCTGCGATAAAGAGGGTCTTGATGGCCACAGAAACTATTGAGTGGCAGAAGACCACCATAATAACCTTCCTATTGGCTGGTGAGGCAAGGCTGTGGTGGGACGTATTGGAGGTTCATCTCTTAGTGGGAAGGCAACTTGCGGATGTGCCTATGGAGGAATTCTCAAGGTTGTTCTTGGCCAGATATCTACCCTCTGCTCAGAATCTTGAGATGGAGAATCAGTACATTGGTCTGACTCAGGGAGGCAAAAGTGTGGATGAGTATCTCCACGAGTTTACGCGGTTGGGTCGTTATGCTGGTGCTATGTTTTCTAAAGAGGAGCGGAAGACAAACCGATTCTACGAGGGTCTACGTGGCGACTTACAGCTTCTCCTTGCTGGGCCTAAGGCACAGGGCTTCCTAGCCTTGGTCAATTTGGCCCGATCATTGGAAAAGGTCGTGAAGAAATTGCAAGAGAAGAAGGATCCAGGGGAAAAGAAGTCAGAGTTCAAAGTGCCAAATGCAAAGTCGGGTTTCCGCAAATGGAACAAGAAGCCGAAGAATCAGAACTCAGCCCATTCGTCTGGTGCGGTGGGTGCAACCACAAGTCGAGTCCCTAGAGCGTGCTATAACTGCGGAAAGATGGAGCATTTTGCTTGAGAGTGTTGGAGCGGACGTGAAAAGTCCGAGAGGAATACTGGAGCAACCTACAAAGAGAAAGGGAAGGCGGTGGAGTCAACCGCGTCCCACCATGCTCCAACCCAGCCTAGAGTTTACAACCTTGGTCTGCAAGAGGGCATAAAACAAGCTGATGTGGTGACAAGTATGAGTTAAATTATAGCAGTTTAACTTTATATAGTTGTTACCTTTTTATATGTTGGCTTGCATTTGTTTATGCTAGGCTTCGTGTTGATTTTTGACTATCCAGCGAGAGCCTTGTTTGATACGGGAGCTTCGCATTCCATTTTTTCCGAACAATTTGTATCGCGCATCAGAGTCCCTTCCTCGATGGCTAAGGACAAATTGGATGTATTGTTGCCTAATGGGTGCTCAATGCGTACGAATAGAGTCTGTGTGGTTAAGATTCGGATTGGGGATCAGGAGTTTGACTTGCAAGCATCGGTACTACCGTTAGTGGAGTTCGATGTAATTTTCGGTATGGATTGGCTCTCGGAGCAGCGAGCATGTATTGATTGCAACTGAAAAGAGGTTAAGTTGGGACTGAATACTGATCGGGAGACAACGTTCGCGAGCATGAAGGGGTCGGGTAAGGTTTTGATGTTGGCCCTTCAGGTGATCAAGGCAGTTCAGTCTGGGGCAGAGCTGTTTGTCACATTAGTGCAAACTTCAACGACTAAGCCAAGTTTGAGCTGTATTCCAGTTGTGTCAGATTATCCTGATGTGTTTTCGGATGATCTCCCAGGAGCCCCTCCTCAGTGAGAGATTGATTTTACTATTGAACTGGTGCCGAGTGCCAAACCGGTGTCACGCTCTCCGTATCGGATAGCGCTAAGAGAGATGGCAGAGTTGAAGGTACAATTGCAAGAGTTGTTGGAACAAGGGTATGTGCGTCCAAGTTCATCGCCTTGGAGCGCACCTGTCCTCTTCGTTAAGAAGAACGATGGGAGCTTGCGACTCTGTATTGACTATCGGGTGTTGAACAAGCTTATGGAGAAGAATAATTATCTGATCCCAAGGATTGACGATCTATTTGATCAATTGGTTGGGTCAACAGTATATTAGAAATTAGATCTGAAGTCTTGTTACTAGCAATTAAGGATAAGGGAAAGCGACACCCCAATGACAGCATTCAGCACGCGGTTTGGGCATTACGAGTTCACGGTCATGTCGATTGGGTTGGCTAATGCGCCATCCCTGTTTATGGATCTGATGAACAGGACGTTCAGAGAGTACTTGGATCGTTTTGTGATAGTATTTATCGACGATATCCTGGTGTAATCGTAGTGTGAGGAAGATCACTACAAGCACCTGCAAATGGTGTTGGAGACATTGAGAAGAAATCAGTTGTATGTTAAGTTCTCCAAGTGTGAGTTGTGGTTATCCTCGGTAGCGTTCCTTGGTCATGTTGTTAGTGGTGAAGGGATAGCAGTGGATCCGGCGAAGATAGTGGCGATACGGGAGTGGCCTGTGCTGACTACAGTGGCGGAAGTCCAGAGCTTTCTTGGGCTTGCCGGCTACTACAGGCACTTCATAGAGAACTTCTCGCGGATAGCACTACCAGTCATGATGTTGACAAGGAAGGATCAAACGTTTGTGTGGTCGTTGGAGTGCGAGCAGGGTTTTGAAGAATTAAAGAGGCGGTTGACCATGGCGCCTATCTTATGTTCGCCGAGTGGGACTGAAGGGTTCGAAATCTATAGTGATGCTTCAGGCAGTGGTTTGGGTTACGTTTTGCTACAGCATGGGAGCGTGATAGCCTATGGTTCACGATAATTGAAGGTTCATGAGCGGAATTATCTGGTCCATGACTTAGAGTTAGCGGCCGTGATATTTGCTCTAAAGCTGTGGAGGCACTATTTGTACGCTGTGAAGGTCAACATTTACATTGATCATAAGGGCCTAAAGTACCTGTTGGATCAGAAGGACCTGAACATGAGGCAGCGGAGGTGGATAGAGTTCCGGGGGTACTACACCTTCGAGATACATTATGTGCCTGGGAAAGGAAAAGCAGTGGCGGATGCATTGAGTTGCTGGGTTCCAATGCGAGCCAGCTGGTTGTCGGTACATGATGAGAGATTGGTCCATGAATTGGAGGCATTGGACATAACTTGCATCGACAAGTAGTCTTGTGTCGCGGCGAAATTATTTTGGACAGAGGTGCAGTATGACCTAGCTAATAGAGTTTGGCGTGCATTGGTTCAGGATAGCAACATGAAGCAGATCTTAGATGAATCTTTGGATGTGTCAAATTCCCAATTTGCTGTTTAGGATGGACTGCTAAGGAGGGACGGTCGCCTATGCATTCCTACTGCGGATAATCTTCGGGAGGGTTTGATGTACGAGGCTCATCATACCAAGTACTCAATCCACCCGGCGAGCACGAAGATGTATAGAGACATGAAGAAGTTGTTCTGGTGGCCAGGATTGAAGAAGGATGTAGCACTTTATGTGGCCAAGTGCCAGACGTGTGCCTTGGTAAAGGCGGAGTGTCAGAAGCCCAGAGGTTTCTTGAAGTCCCTACCTATCCCAGAGTGGAAATTTGAGGACATTTCTATGGATTTTGTGCACGGTTTGCCAAAGTCACAGAGGGGAAACATTGCCATCTGGGTGGTCGTGGATAGATTGACAAATGTGTCACATTTCATTCCAAACAGGAAGGAAGATCCGGTGAAAAAGTTAGCCAAACTCTATGTGGATAATATTGTTTGATTGCATGGTGTGCCCCGCAGTATCGTTAGTGACCGAGATGGATGCTTCACGTCGAACGACTGGAGGCTGGTGCATAGTCTGTTGGGAAATAAGTTGAGTTTAAGTAGAGCCTTTCATCCGCATACGGATGGTCAGACCGACAGGGTCAACTGGACGATGGAGGACATGCTTCGTATGTGCGTCTTGGATTTTGAAAAGTAGTGGGAAGATCACCTGTACATGGTGGAGTTTGCATATAGCAGCAGTTATCAGGACAATATTGGAATGACGCTTTTCGATACCTTGTATGGGAGAAAGTGTCGCACACCATTGTCTTGGTTGGAGATAGGCGAATCCAAGCTATACAAATGTCAAGCGGTAGAAGACGCCACTTCAATGACCCGTACAGTTCAAGAATGGTTGAAGATCACTCAATACAGGTAGGCAAAATACTATAACGCCAAGCATAGGAATGTGGAGTTTGGTGTTGGCGACTGGGTGTATTTGAAAATCAAGTCGTTAAAGGGTGTCTCGCGGGTTCGACGCTTGAAGAAGCTGAGTCCGAGATACCTTGGATCGTTTGAAATCCTAGAGCGTGTTGGCGAGGCCGCATACCGGTTGAAGCTGTCAGTGGAGTTGAGTGGGCTACATGATGTGTTCCACGTATCAGTGTTGCGAAAGGCGGTGCAAGAGCTTTCGCAGGTCGTTGCGGTCGATCAAGTGCCGGTTGATTACGGGTTGACGATTGATGAATCGTAAATATACCTATATATATGTACATTGAATTAGTCGTTTTAGTTTCTTTTTGTTATTTTTTTTACTTTTCTTTAATAAAATGTTTCTTTTTCGTAAAAATAGTTCTAACTTGCTTTTTATTTATTTTCAGAAATTTGCAGGAAAAATCCAAAAAACTGCACAAAACAGTAAGTACACGCCCGTGTACTTACTGGCCACGCCCGTGTCCACGGCATGACAATTCAATTTCCCGTGAAATCAGCTCGACAAATTCAAGCTCGACAAATTCAAGCTCGACAATCGTCGACACGCCCATTATCACGCCCGTGACTTAGGGCATGCCTCCACCTGACTCGACGAAAGCACGCTCGACATTTTCCGCTCGACGAATGTCGACTCAACTGGACACGCACGTGTCAGCCAACCCGACACGCCCGTGTCATTCCCGTTCGACGATCAAGGCTTCCCGATCGACGAAAATGCACTCGACATTCATCGAGATCAACCCTACACGCCCCGTATAGATAGAGACACGGGTGTGAGCGCCACGTGTACTCCTCCACTTGCCCGACAAGACGCTTCCAGCAACTTTTTACACAACCCGCGCCAGATCTACCACTCCGACATGCCCATAGTCACGCCCGTGACCTGGGGCGTGACCATTGCGTGACGGACACATGTCCAGCCTGAAGTCAACTACGCCGTCAATTCGCCGAATCGAATCATGAATAGTGCTGACACGTCCCCGGACACGCCCGTGTCCGAGGGCGTGTACCATGGAAATTTTTGTCTATAAATTCCAGCCTTCTGTATGTAATCCTGTTCCACTTTTTGGGGCCACTTTGCTTAGGGTAGGTGCTGCCGAAATGCTTCCTTATGCTATGTAAGGGATTTTATTTCCCCCTCTCTTAGTGTTTGTTTTTTTAGCTTTCTTGTAATCACTTTTACATTAATAAAATGTGTTAGTTTTTTCTCTCTTTGTATAGCTTGGAATCCATTTATGCGCCCTACTCAAAGTGATTTTTAATGTTTATTCTTTTTTGTTTTTCTTTATGTCTTTCAAGATCTCTTTAGCTTAAAAACTTTTGTCTAATTTCTAGCCGTAGTAATCGCAAAATTATTTTCATACACCGTACTTGTTTAGGTTTAGTTTATTATTTTTTACTTTGTTTTCATTCCTATAGGTTTATAAAAATGATTTAAAAGGTGGTTTTTAATTTTCTTTAACTTAGCCTGTTTAGGATCGTAAAATTTTTCGTTCCCTTTTAGTTTTATTTCCACTTTTTATGCGTTTCTATAAAATTATAAGAATGAAAACATAATCGTTTTAATTTTCCGAGCATTCTCATTTTCATTTTTATTTTCAAAACTTGTTGTCCGTTTAATTTTTCTGTCTTCTTTTTATTCATTTCTACCGTATTCTAGTGGTAGAAATGTATTTGTTTTTATTTTTCGAGCACTTTCGTTTTCATTTTTATTTGCAAAACTTTCTTCCCGTTTAATTTTTAGATAACTTCGTTTTTATTCATTTTTGTACGTGTGCCGATTTATTTCCGCCTACTCGTTAAAAGTTAAATGACGTATTATTTTTATTTCATTCATTAGAGTGTGTGTGTGAATATTTTAATTTCATGTCAAGTGTGTGTTTTCAATTCAGTAGAGTGGGTGTGTTTTACTTTTTGTAGAGTGGCTGCATTTATTTAGTCCTACTCGTTTGAGTAGGACACACATTTATTTTATCCAACTCATTTGAGTAGGACTTGTGTGCGTGTGTTTTAATTTCTGTCGAGTGTGTGCTTACGTTGCATTTATTTTGTCCTACTCGTTTGAGTGAGACTCGCTTTCATTTCTCCCGCCCACGCATTTGCGCCGGGACTCACACTTTACCTCTTTCATTTCAGTCTCACTCGTTTGAGTGGGACTTGCAATTTACAGCTTTCTTTCCTGCTTTACTCTAATGCTTTCTTTTCCTGCTTTCATTTACTGCTTTCTTTATTGCTTTCACCGCCTGCCGTCCCCATTCCGATGAGTGGCTAACCGTTCTTAGCCCTCAGTATCAAAGAGCATTGGGACAAATAAAATAACTTTAAATAATTAAAGGTCCTTATTTTCTAACTAATTAAATTACTAAAGGTTTGCCTAGGGTTTACGACGCGTAGGACCACATATCGATGTGTGGGCCCTATTTTTGTAGTCCATATGCTAGCTAGCTGAGAGGCCGTGCGTATGAACCGATCACCCTTTGGTAAAGAGAGTTTCACACTAACCCTTGAGAGAGGAGGCGCACCAACTCTGCCGGATTGGGTTCCCCACCCAATAGCGAGGTTCTTAGCATAATGCGGGCGTTAAGAGGAATCCTTCGTCCGACTAACGTTCGGTCGAATAGTCTTAGCGTTCAGCTGAGTGATAGCCCTATAGCTAGGTGAGCTCATTTTAGTGGAACCTCCACGGCCAAGTCTCTGCCTTAATTGATTTGAAAATTAGGATCTATGTTTATTCAAAGTTTATTTTAGTTCAAATTCTATTTGATGCCGTCGCGCTAAGCTCATCATCGGCTCTACCTTTTATGCTTCCATTTTTGTTTTCTGTCATTTTAATTATATATAAATATCCTGACAAGATAATTATCGGTAAAATAATAGTCCCTCTAGGGAAGAGTAGAAATAATCGAACCGACCCCGAGAACAATATGCCCTCGATATTCCACCCCGGAATATCCTGTACTACACGCGATAGGTGCACTTGCCTCCTTTCGTTAAAACTCGATCTAAACCATTTTATATTCAAATAAATAAATCTGCGCGCCCCGTTTTCTAATAAAAACTGAATCCGCCTTTTTCCTTAAATAAACCGCCTGGGGCGCCGCGGGAATTCTCACCAATTTTTCGAGTTTTAACCGCATCAAGTTTTAGGACCCGATGCAAAAAAATCGATCAAGTTTTTGCCGCCGTTGTCGGGGAACTTTTCGAGTTGTTATTTTGAACCCTGGAAATCTATTAATTTTACCTATATATATATATAAATGGTTGACCAACTTAAAAAATAAACTTACTACTACTAATAGTAATAATAACACTAATAATAATAAACTACTTAAAAAAACTTACAAAAAAAAGTTTTATTTTATACTTAGTATTTCATATATATTTATTATAAAACAAAGAAAAAAATGTAAAAAAATAATTAATTAAAAATTTAAAACTATAAAATTATAAAACTGGAAAATTTGAAAAAACCCATAAAACTAAAAAAATCGAAAAACCTCTAAAACACAAAAACAAAATTTAAAAAAATGAAAAAAAAACTCAAAAAAAAATCTTCATTATGTTTTATGAAAACAAAACTATATACCAAAAAAACTAATAAAATAACGAACTACGAACCTAAAAAAAATTATTACAAAAACACAAAAACAAAAAAAAAACCAAATAAAAAAACTAACAAAATAAA
Organism: Platanthera guangdongensis; assembly: GCA_039583875.1. Classification (NCBI taxonomy): domain Eukaryota; kingdom Viridiplantae; phylum Streptophyta; class Magnoliopsida; order Asparagales; family Orchidaceae; genus Platanthera; species Platanthera guangdongensis. Next base: position 57,402,479 of record CM077160.1, on the reverse strand, counting down.
ACCTACCTAAAAACAACAAAAATAAAATAAAATAATAATAACTAAAAAAATCTACTTAAAACACAAAATATAATAATTTGCTTTTAAAAATGTATATATTTTGTTTACCTTATTTTATTTTAACTTGTTTTGTTTTACTTCGGCGCGCTTCACTTTTGTGTGCGCTTGGGGTCCGCATATCTATCACGCTCTTGTAGCTAAGGCCTTAGCTACCTTCGAGACATCCACGCACTTGCCCCCTACCGCCCACAACATTTTGGCCGAATTTATCGTTTTTTGTTTTTTCCTTTTTTATTAATAATGCAGGGTTTCAACCCGGGCCTCTCCGACCTCGTCTCAGGGAAACTTCTACCCTCCTTTTTTTCATTTTGTATATACTCTATTTTGTATATTATTCATTCCGCTATCTTAGATTGCAACATTGGGGACAATGTTGTGTTTAAGTATGGGGCTGTTTTCTTATTTTTTTCATTTCTGTACTTTTATATTCTGCCATAACAAAAAATCAACAAAAGTACAAAACAAATTACAAAAATCAAAAACTCAAAAAAAAATTTCCTGTTTTTAAAATCAAAAACTCAAAAAAATTTTCATTGTTTTATAACAATCAAAAACTTCAAAAAAACCATAAAACAGAAAAATCACAAAAAATATTTGTTTACTTTAATTTGTAAAATAATTTTGTAAAAATACTTTATCTTTCCCCCATCTCTTCTTCTTCTTTTAAAAAAACAGCAAAAACAACTCCCCCCCGCCCCTCTTCTTTTTTTGTAAAAGCTCGCTTTTTAGCAAGCCCGCGATGTTCGACTCATCGAACCAACCACTGAAATAAGTGTCTGTTCGCGGCCATCGAGTTTTTACTTTGTACTCATTTTTGTAAAAAATTCTCTTTCCCCGTCTCTTCTTGATAAATAACACTTCTTTCTCTCCCATTTCTTGTAAATAATTTGATAAAAAACTAAAAAATGAAAAAAATTTGAAAATCCAAAAACCCTAAAAAGATAAAAAAAAAATCCTAAATAGATGATAAAGAAAAATTCAAAAAAAATACGATAATCAAAATCCCAAAAAATGATAAAATCCCTAAAAATCCAAAAAAATGTTTTATTAATTTTGTAACAAATAAAATCGAATATACCATGTCTTAACCCTTTTTTGTTTTTCAAAAATTTAGTTGCGAGTTAATTTATATGCGAATTTTACTTATTCTTTATTTACTATTCGTTTATAAATTAAAGCTTGATAGATTTAAGTTTCTGGGGTTAAGATTTAAAGAATTTTTTATATTTTTTCCTTATAATAGGGAACCTGTTTTTCACCACCACTTCTAATTTTTATAAATAGAAGCTCGTCTTTTATGTTAGAAAATAACAATCATGGATTTCTATTATTTCTACTTCATGCTTTGAGAAACATCGGAACGTTCATTTTAAAAAGGTTGCTCTCAAAACTTTTTTTTATTAAAATTTAGTTTTCTTTTTGAAAAAAAAAATAATCCCACCACCTGTAATTCATGTCGTACTTGACATGATTACAACTATTTTATCCCTTAAAATATCCTATGTCAATGAGAATAAGATTTCGTTCCGTAAACATAGGCACCCAATAATTTAAAAAGATTATATGTTACAGAGTAAGAGGATAAAATTCATTACTCCTATACATATACGTTGAGTTATTTATTAGGTATGAAGAAAAAAAAATTTATATGTTAGGAAAATAAGATTTCATTTTCCTAATTATTCAAAAGAAAAAAATATATAGAGGTTCGAGAAAAAATTACCTCGCCTCTAAATCCAAGCCCTCTTCATAAACCACCAAACAACTTATCTTATTTCAATGATTCTAGAGTTAATTTAAAATTTTTTGAGAGCATAATTTTTAAATTGCATTATTTTCTTTAACTTCTTTTAAACTAAAGTTTTTTATATAATTTCAAAGTATCTTTGTTAAACTAACAAAAATAAATTTTTGCTTTCTATTTGTTTTATCTAGAAGTCTTTTTGAAACTCTTCCCCTATTTATAACATTTTCATAAATTAAGATTTAGCTCTAGTACCACGGATATTTATTTTGATCTTACTTTTAATTAATTTAAGTGGTAGCTAAACTTAGGATTTCTTTAATTCCTTATAAGTTCATCTCCAACTTTTGCTCTTGAATAGCAAAAGCTTAAGTATGGGGGTATTTAATGAATCGTAAATATACCTATATTTATGTACATTAAATTAGTCGTTTTAGTTTCTTTTTGTTATTTTTCTTTACTTTTCTTTAATAAAATGTTTCTTTTTCGTAAAAATAGTTCTAGCTTGCTTTATTTTTGTTTTTTGAAATTTGCAGGAAAAATCCAAAAAAAGCTGCCCAAAACAGTAAGTACACGCCCGTGTACTTACTGGTCACGCCCGTGTCCAGGACGTGACAATTCAATTTCCCGTGAAATTAGATCGACGAATTCAAGCTCGATGATCGTCGACACGCCCATCGTCACGCCCGTGACTTAGGGCGTGCCTCCACCTGACTCGACAAAAGCGCGCTCGAAGAATGTCGACTCAACCAGACACGCCCGTATCGGCCAACCCGACACGCCCGTGTCATTCCTGTTCGACGATCAAGGCTTCCCACTCGACGAAAATGCACTCGACATTCGTCGAGAACAACCTGACACGCCCGTGTAGACAGAGACACGGGCGTGACCGCCACGTGTACTCCTTCACTTGGCCGACAAGACGCTGCCAGCAACTTTTTACGCAACCCATGCTGGATCTACCTCCCCGACACGCCCATAGTCACGCCCGTGACCTGGGGCGTGACTGCTGCGTGACCGACACGTGTCCAGCCCGAAGTCAACTACGACGTCAATTCGCCGGATTGAATTATGAATAGTGCTGACACGCCCCCGGATACGCCCGTGTCCGAGGGCGTGTCCCATTGAAATTTTTGTCTATAAATTCCAGCCTTCTGTATGTAATCCTGTTCCACTTTTTTGGGCCACTTTGCTTAGGGTAGGTACTGACAAAATGCTTTTTTATGCTATGTAAGGGATTTTCTTTCCCCCTCTCTTAGTGTTTGTTTTTTTTAGCTTTCTTGTAATCACTTTTACATTAATAAAATGTGTTAGTTTTACTCTCTTTGCATAGCTTGGAATCCATTTATGCGCCCTACTCAAAGTGATTTTTAATGTTTGTTCTTATTTTGTTTTTCTTTATGTCTTTCAAAATCTCTTTAGCTTATAAACTTTTGTCTAATTTCTAGCCGTAGTAATCGCAAAATTATTTTCATACACCGTACTTGTTTAGGTTTAGTTTATTATTTTTTACTTTATTTTCATTCCTATACGTTTATAAAAAAATGTTTTAAAAGGTGGTTTCTAATTTTCTTTAACTTAGGCTGTTTAGGATCATAAAATATTTCGTTCTCTTTTAGTTTTATTTACACTTTTTATGCGTTTCTATAAAATTATAAGAATGAAAACATAATCGTTTTAATTTTCCGAGCATTCTCATTTTCATTTTTATTTTCAAAACTTTTTTTCCGTTTAATTTTTTTGTCTTCTTTTTATTCATTTCTACCGCATTGTATCGGTAGAAATGTATTTGTTTTTATTTTTCGAGCACTTGAGTTTTCATTTTTATTTGCAAAACTTTCTTCCCGTTTAATTTTTCTTTTCATTTTTTATGCATTTCTACCGCATTCTAGCGGTAGAAATGCAGTCGTTTTAATTTTTAGATAACTTAGTTTTTATTCATTTCTGTACGTGTGTGCATTTATTTTCGCCTACTCGTTAAGAGTTAAATGGCGCATTGTTTTTATTTCATTCAGTTGAGTGTGTGTGTGCGTATTTTAATTTCATGTCAAGTGTGTGTGTGTTTCAATTCAGTAGAGTGAGTGTGTTTTACTTTCTGTAGAGTGGGTGCATTTATTTAGTCCTACTCGTTTGAGTAGGACCCGCATTTATTTTCTCCTACTCATTTGAGTAGGACTTGTGTGCGTGTGTTTTAATTTCTGTCGAGTGTGTCCGTGCGTTGCATTTATTTTGTCCTACTCATTTGAGTAGGACTCGCTTTCATTTCTCCCGCCCACGTATTTGCGCCGGGACTCGCACTTTACTGCTGTCATTTCAGTCTCACTCGTTTGAGTGGGACTTGCAATTTTTCAGCTTTCTTTCCTGCTTTACTTTACTGCTTTCTTTTCCTTCTTTCATTTACTGCTTTCTTTATTGCTTTCTCCGCCTGCCGTCCCCATTCTGATGAGTGGCTAACCGTTTTTAGACCTCAGTATCGAAGAGCATTGGGATAAATAAAATACCTTTAAATAATTAAAGGTCCTTATTTTCTAACTAATTAAATTACTTAAGGTTTGCCTAGGGTTTACGACGCGTAGGACCACATATCGATGTGTGGGCCCTATTTCCGTAGTCCATACGCTAGCTAGCCGAGAGGCCGTGCGTATGGACCGATCACCCAATGGTAAAGAGAGTTCCGCACTAACCCTCGAGAGAGGAGGCGCGCCAACTCTATCGGATTGGGTTCCCCACCCAATAGCGGGGTTCTTAGCGTAATGCGGGTGTTAATAGGAATCCTTTGTCGGACTAACATTCGGTCGAATAGTCTTAGCATTTAGGTGAGCGATAGTCCTATAGCTATGTGAGCTCATTTTAGTGGAAACTCCATGGCCAAGTCTCCGCCTTAATTGATTTGAAAATCTCTGTTTATTCAAAGTTTATTTTAGTTCAAATTCTATTTGATGCCGTCGCGCTAAGCTCATCATCGGCTCCACCTTTTATGCTTTCATTTTTGTTTTTTGTCATTTTAATTATATACAAATATCCTGACAAGATAATTATCGTTAAAATAATAGTCCCCTCCAGCGAAGAGTAGAAATAATCCAACCAACCCCGAGAACAATACTACCTCGATATTCCACCTCGGAATATCCTGTACTACACGCGATAGGTGCACTTGCCTCCTTTCGTTAAAACTCGATCTAAACCGTTTTATATCCAAATAAATAAATCCGCCCGCCCCGTTTTCTAAATAAAAAATGAATCCGCCTTTTTCCTTAAATAAACCGCCCGAGGCGCCGCAGGAATTGTCACCAATTTTTGGAGTTTTAACCGCATCAAGTTTTCGGAACCGATGTGAAAAAATAAATCAACGATGAAGGTCAAGCCAGTACGCATTGAAGATTTGGAGGTTAAGCGACTCCGCAATAAGTAAATCTAAATGGTTAAAGTCCGTTGGGATAACTGCGGACGTGATGAGCTTTCTTGGAAGCGAGAGCAGACTATGATGGAAGAATACCCCGAGTTATTCCACTCAGGTAACATTTAGATTTTTGTGTACCCTTACATAATTTCGGTACAAAATTCTTTAAGTGGGGAGGTTTGTATTGCCCCAAAAATTGTATCGAGCTGGTCGTATCTAAGAGTATAGTTTTGGTGCCTGTATAGGGGTACACGGCCTAGGACACAGGCGTGTGCAAGACCGTGTGATTGTTTGTGTTGGACGGCTGTGTCCAAAGAAGGACACGACAGAAAAAAAGGTAGTGTGATACGAGCGTGTCAAATGACACAGGCGTGTTCATACCCGTGTCACCACCCGTTTTCCCAAGAGTCGTGTCGGTTGGCGTGGCGGTTACTGGTGACACGACCCTAGTACACTGCCGTGTCAGAAACCAATACGGGCGTGTCATGTTAAGACACAGGCATGTCGCAACCCGTGCCAGTTTTTGTGCTCGACGATCATACCTGGATCGAGGCACACGGCCTGGGACATGGCCTGGGACACGGCCGTGTGCGAGGCCGTGTTCGGCCCAGGTTTGATAATTTTGGGCAGATCTAAGCCGTTCATTTTCTTTAATTAAGATCCAACGGCCCAGATGTGTTCCTGCTCTGATAAGGCCTGGAATGGAGGTCAAACTCCTCATTTTCTCTTCACCTTTCTCTTTCTAAGGAGTTGGAGAGAGGAGGAAGGAGAGGGAGGATTCTCGCCGCCGGCGGAGCATCGGAGCACCGTTTTGAGAACCGAGAGCGGATCCGCGGAGGAAATTCCATTATGAAGCCTTCTATCCGTATAGTTTTTCCATGGCGCAGAAGCGTACTTCAAGGGTAATGATTCTCTACTTGAGCATGTGAAGCTCTCCTTCTTTTGCATAGGGAAACCCGCTCCCACGAGTGTGCGGTGGTCCTTGGGGTTGATAGGAATAGTCCCCCTTGTGTTGCATATAGAGTCCGGAATCGAAGTATGGACATAGGCATTGTGTCTGAAGCCTACCCGGACATGTTGGTCCGGATCGGTGATGTTGAATTTAGTATGGTTTGCCGGAGAAGACTCCGAGTTTTGTGTTTTCGGGTTTCTACACGGTAGATTGCAGCAGGGATCCTTGGGGACTAACTCCAAGGCGCAACCGGAAAACTGAGCGGAAACGTAATTCTGCTATTTTGGCAGCCTGGGAGCCGGCCTTATACATAACTGGGTTATATGTTGTTTGGATTGTTGCGGGATCCGAGAGAAGCTTGGCTTGTGCGTACATCTTAAGGTGAACTACACGTTGTGAGCAACGGGCAAGTGGAATCGGACCCGGGCTATGTGGTTCGGTGCGAGAGACCCAAAGAGGGACTGGCCATTGTCATAGTCGGGAGCCTTAGACAGTGGTCAGAAAGGTTAAAATGCTCACATTGTTGCCATCCCGGGGATGGTGGTGAAGCCACAGAGTTGACCAGATACACCGATAATGTGCCCTCAGTACACGGGGTGTTTGGGCCATGAGAGCCTACACCTGTGGCGTAGTATATTCGCATTTTTATTGTTTTGCTGGGCTAATGAAATGCAGGGAAGGTGCACTGCTGTCCCGATTAAGGGGCAGGGTCGTTATAATTTGGTCGGCTTTGGCTGACCGTTGCTTTGTTTAGCACGCGTGCGGTGGAATGTTGCTTGCACGTGCTGCGGAGCCGAGTGCCAAGTAGCTGGCTGATGGCCATGTTGCTGAGCTGGCCGTCGAAGGCCAAACCGAATAGTGGTATTCTATTTTGTCATGTGTGGTCGGCCTGCAAGTCGATGTATGTAGGACACTATTTTGTTAAGTGAAACTCTTGTAAGGCCATAAGGACAAGATCTTTCAGTGTAGTTATTATTTCATTCCTGTCGTAGTTGTGGACATTCATGTTAGTTGATATATCAATTATGGGCTCTTTATAACTGTTTAAAAGCTTCCGCTAGAATGCTCCGTGTAGGACGAGTAGTTATAGTTGTATGGTTTTGGTATTCTTATGTAACCCTTCCTACTGTTCGTGCTATATGGCGTCGGGTTCCAGCTGGACCTTCTATTATATGCTATACGACAGATGGGGGTGTCACAGTTTGGGCGGAGTTGGGTGCAGAAAATGAGTTCTGCGGAAACTGCTAGTCGATCGTGAGAGACGCTAGCATGAAATCCCCTTGTTGATTGTGAAGCCCGTCCTGTGGTGTACATTGTGGCTAGTGTAAAGCCAGTCCCTTGGTGGACATTGTCGCTAGTGTAAAGCCAGTCCCTTGGTGGACATTGTGGCTATTGTGATGCCTGTCCTTGGTGTATAGTATGGTTATTGTGAGATTGATGAGCTCTTGAAAAGGCCTCGTGCCGAACAAGAAAGGTGAAACCGACCTGCGCCTTATATTTGGCCTCGAGTACATTGGTATTCAGTGATGGCAAGGTGACTTGAGCAATGGGGGGTGGCTGATCCTACCTGTGTTATGTCTGTCCGACTTGAAGACCTGAAAGTTTGGTCAGTTGGAGGGCATAATGAGAGTCTTAGGTCTGCGCGCTGGTAACGCTAAATTCTCAATTTTACCTTTGGGTTTCGGCCATGGAACGATGGTGGGACCCTGGTTCGTCGGTACACCAAGAATGTGCCCTGAGTGCACGGATCGTCGGGCCGCGTGGCTGACGGTCGTGATGGATTGTTTGTGAGTGTGAGCAAAATGTGCGATATTTATATATCTGCCAATGAATTATGATGCCTGCAGGGAAGGAATACCACTGCCGCGTGAAAGGGATAGGGTCGTTATAAATTGGTCAGCTGAATGCTGACCGTTGCTTTGTTTGCCACCGTTTGGTGGGCTGTTGAAAGTCCACCTAGTGTCAACTATCTTCACCTATGGGGGGGGGGGGAATAGGTGACGTGCAGCGTTTTTGCAGAATTTAAATTGTACCTGCACACGAAAATAAAACAACACAGCACAAAAGAGTACACAAGCTATTTATAGTGGTTCCTCGATTTGGGTACATCCACTTTCCCACTTCGACCTATCTCCCAACAAGGGACGACTCAGTCACTTCTCCAACAGGATTGAAATCCAATCCTTGCACTATCGGAAGGAACCCTTCCACACGTAGGAGTCAACACTCCCACAACACGGGTTGCACCCAACCCTTACAACTAGGAACCAACGTTCCTTTACAACAAAAGTAAAACTAGAATGTACAAGAGATACAAACTACGTTTGGAGACTAAGGTGTCCCTCTTCGTTGACGACGTGTTTTTGAAGTCCACGAAGAGTCCACAACCCTAGATCTCTCTTGGAGAGAATCTCCCCGGAACCGGCGGCGGCAAGATGGGCGGCGGCTAGGTTCACGGGATCGACGGCGACAACGATGTGCGGCTGCTGTACTTTGGAGATCCAAACTTCGTAGCGAAGCTAGCTAGGTCTACCAACGGTCACACTAGGATCAATCGTCTCGATCGATTCATATGGGGAAGATTTTCCCGATCAACAAATCAAGAGACAAGAGATCTCCGGTTAGACACGTGATACTCTAAGCTTGGCTAAGCTTCTGTCGCTGGAAGATCAGGAAGAATCGCGATCAAAAGCGGCGACCAACTAGCGCGAGCGGCGACGGCGACGGCGGCGGCGGAGCAGTTTCGCGATTTTAGGTCAAGATCGTCGCTCGGCTTCTTTCTGTGTGTCTGTTTACTGTTCAAAAATACCCGTATATATATACACAAGTAAACACCTTAATGACCGTTGTGGGTCCCACAAGAAGAAACCCTAAATCCGGTCCAAAATAGTGCCAGCGGCAGAATCCGGTCCAGCTTTTTCCCGAAAATTGTCCAAGTAAAAATCGGCGAGAATCACCTGTGATTCTCGTCGAATCATCGAGAATCAAGGGTGATTCTCGACAATTCGGCGAGAATCACAAAGTGATTCCCGACGATTCGGCGAGAATCACAAAGTGATTCTCGTCGAATTTGACTTGATTGCACTCTGATTTAGCCGGCAAGAATCCGCCAGTGATTCTCGACGATTCGGCGAGAATCATCAGTGATTCTCGCCGAATCGGCGAGAATCACTTTGTGATTCTCGTCGATTCTTACTTAGATGATTTTTCATCTTACGCCCCTGAGCTGCTCTTTGACTCATCCTTGCTCCTTGTCTGCTCTTGCATAAACACAGCCCTGTACTTGAAAGTAAGTGCACTCCAATAGAGAGAGTGCACGTAGGCCAACACACTGATCTGCTCAACGAGGGATTACGTCGTGCAGACCCGTGTATATTGACCTACTGCACCCTGACATTGGTGTGCACTTAGCGTGGAATAACTGCAAGCACAACTTGAAATATTTTGTCAAAAACATTGCCTATTTACCTTAGCTTGTTCATGGGCTTCTTCAAATCAGGTACGTTGTGGATACAATACCCAACAATCTCCCCCTATTTGAAGAAGCCTAAACCCTACAAGCTAAGGTGAATAAAGCGTATGGGAATGAAAATCATAACCTTGAAATTTAGCTGAGAGAGATATTCATTACCAATACCAATTTCTTGAGAGCAAACTTGGAGCCACCTTAGCCTTAGCCGAGAGGGTAATCTCCCCCTTTTCGGCTTCTGCAAATCTGGGTCTGTTTCTTTTGACCCCTTGCTCCCCCTCAGTTCTTGCACCTGTGCTCTTACTTGAGTTCCTGGCAGAGGCTCCCCCTAGATGCACGAGCCTGAAGCTTCTGTAGTCTTCATCCCTCATAGTTTAGCATCCCCAATTCAGTTTTGAAAAGTCTGAACTTGGCCTCGTCTAAGGGCTTTGTGAATATATCTGCAATCTGCTTGTCCGTGGGGACATAACAGAGAGAGATGTCCTTGTTCTCCACGTGCTCCCGAATGAAGTGGTATCGCACTTCAATATGCTTCGTTCTGCTGTGCGATACCGGATTGTTGGCAATCACAATTGCACTGGAGGAGTCGCAGTACATTGGAACTTCCTTGAACTGAAGGTCGTAGTCGGCTAATTGGTTTCTGATCCATAGGATTTGTGCGCAACAGCTGCCTGCTGAGATGTACTCAGACTCTGCTGTGGAGGTTGCAACACAATTCTGTTTCTTGCTATTCCATGAAATAAGCCTTCGTCCGAGGAATTGACACGTCCCGGAGGTGCTTTTCCTGTCATCCCTACTCCCTGCAAAATCAGCATCTGAAAAACCTATTAGCTCGACATCATTGTTTCTCGGGTACCACAAGCCAAGATTGGGAGTACCTTTAAGGTATCTTAGAATTCGCTTCGCAGCGACATAGTGAGATTCCTTAGTGTTCACCTGATATCTGGCACAGACACATGTGGAGAACATGATATCGGTCTACTGGCAGTAAGATAGAGCAGGGATCCAATGATGCTTCTGTATTTGGTTTCATCGAAAGGTTTATCTTTCTCATCCTTATCCAGAGACATAGTGGATCCCATTGGAGTCCTCATAGAGGTTGCATTCTCCATACCGAATTTCTTGAGGAGTTCATTTGTGAACTTCGTCTGAGAAATGAAGATTCCATCCTCAGACTGTTTCACTTGAAGTCCCAGGAAATACTTTAGCTCTCCCATACTGCTCATTTCAAACTTTCCTTGCATAAGTTTAGAAAACTTTTTGCAAAGATTGTTGTCCGTTGAGCCGAATATTATATCATCGACATAGATTTGCACCAGCAAAATCTTGCCTTTGACTTCCCTGAGAAACAATGTCTTATCTATTTTACCTCTAGAGAACTTGTTCTCAAGAAGAAAACTAGATAAAGTCTCATACCAAGCTCGTGGAGCTTGTTTTAAACCATATAAAGCTTTATTAAGAAAATAAACATGATTGGGATAAGTAGGATTGACAAAACCTGAGGGTTAAGCGACATATACTTCCTCTTTCAGGTCGCCATTCAAGAATGTTGATTTCACATCCATTTGATAGACTTTGAATCCTTTGTGCGAAGCATACGCCAGGAACAATCTGATTGCCTCGAGCCTTGCTACTGGTGCGAAGGTCTGGTCGAAGTCAATCCCCTGCTCCTGTCTGTAACCTTGAGCCACCAGCCTTGCCTTGTTCTTTATGATAACACCATGTTCATCCAGTTTGTTTCTGAAAATCCACTTGGTGCCAATCACATTCTGCTTGTGTGGTCTGGGAACCAGCGTCCAAACGTTGCATCGTTCGAATTGATGTAGTTCATCTTGCATGGCCAAAATCTATGCCGTGTCTTTGTTCGCCTCATCGAACTTCTTTGGCTCAACCTGTGACAGGAAGCTAAGATGCAAAACTTCGTTAATAGTACCTCTTCGAGTTCTGACACCAACACGAGGATCTCCGATGATCTGATCTCTAGGATGATCCCTCACGTGCCGGAGCTCTAGAAGTCTGGCGTCTGGGGCTTAGACTACTTCTTGGGCTTCTCCTTCTTCTAAGAGATTCGTTCCATTTTGATCTTCAATATTCCCAGATGACGTGGAGGTGGAAACTTTGACGTACTTAGGAGGTTCATCTTTAGCGGTCTCATCGAGATCCAGCTGTTTAAGTCGTGTACCTGCATCTTCAAGAATACCACTGGAAGAATTGCTGTTAAGCAAACTTCCTTCATCAAATACAACATTAATTGATTCTTCTACCACTAGGGTTTTCTTATTGAAGACCCTATATGCCCGACTGTGGGAACTATAGCCCATGAATATGCCTTTGAAGCATTTTTCACCAAATTTAGTACGCGGGTACTTCCCATTATTCAGTACATAGCATCTGCAACCAAAGATCCTCAAGTAGGACATGGTTGGTTTCCTGCCTTTCAGTAGCTCGTAAGGCATCTTACGATGATGCTTGTTGATCAACACTCGGTTTTTTACATGACAAGCTGTATTGACCACCTCTGCCCAGAAGTATTCTGGGAGAGAAGCGTGTGTCAACATTGTCGTGCAAGATTCAATGAGAGTTCTATTTCTCCTCTCCGCAAATCCATTTTGCTGAGGAGTGCGCGGGGAGGAAAACTCATGAAAGATACCTTGTTCTTCACAGAACTCTGTCATAGCACCAGATTCGAATTCTGTTCCATGGTCACTTCTGATTTTGACCACTGAGCAGTTAAATTCGTTCTGAACCTGCTTGACAAAGCTAGTGAAAATGTCAAACGTATCTGACTTTCATTTTAAGAAGAACACCCATGTAAACCGAGAATGATCATCAACTATCACTAGCGTATAGGACTTGCCTCCCAAGCTATGAACTTGCATTGGACCAAACAAGTCCATATGTAGAAGATAAAGACACCGAGAAGAGTCTTTGTCTGCAATGCTCTTAAAGGTAGCCCGAGTCTGTTTGCCCATCTGGCATGCAGGACAGGGGCTATCTTTGATGCACTTGATAATGGGAGCATCCCTTACTAAGTTCTTAGAAAACAGCATACTAATTGTCTTGAAATTAATATGTGCCAATCTCTTGTGCCATTGATCACAAAGAGATGCACTGCCAGCTGCCACTAGGCATACGGGGGTAGATGAATCTAAACTGAGAAAATCTAAGCAGAAGATATTTCTGCTCCTAATGCCTGATAATACCGTCTCAGAAGAGGTACGTGAAATTATCAGACATTTATCCTTGCAGAACTTAACGTCATAACCTTTGTCACATAACTGACTTACACTGATCAGGTTATGGTTTAACCCTTCAACATAAGCCAAGTCGGTGATAGAGATTATACCGTTGGAAATCATACCATAACCTCTGGTGACTCCTCGATCTGACCCTCCAAAGATGACTTTGGGTCCATTCTCGACTGGAGTGTAATCACGCAGCAGGCTTCTTATCCCAGTCATATGTCGGGAGCATCCACTGTCCAAGTACCAGATCGGCGTTTTGGTGGCCTTTGGATATTCCTGCAAAACAAAATTAATTTCCCTTAGAAACCCAATCGAACTTGGGTCCTAGATTCTTGGTTAGCATACTCCCCCTCAGTTGGTTAACCCTACGAGTGGTCGGCCTCGCATTGCTAACATAGGGAGTCTCGAGATACCTTGCATTAAACCAACAATCCACGGCAAAGTGACCGACTTCGCCACAACACCAACAATCGAATCTGTTGTACCTCTTCCTAGGCTCCTGCCTTACCTTGGGAATGGTGGGTACAGCTGGGGCCTTGGATCTTGAGGTGGATGCCTCATGGTGATAGCAGTCACATGACTTCATCACCTTCTGTTCCTTCAGTATAACAGGCTTGGCTCTTGGTGCCTGCTTTCCATTATGGCCGCTAGAGAATTGACCATAATTTCCCATGTGGATTTCCTCATAAGGTGCCTTGAAGGCACTCTCACCGAAGTTCTGGGGAAAGGTCCAACCATCATATCGGCTCTTTGGCTTTGCAACCGAGGGCCGGAAATGATGACCAAAGGTTGATTCAAAGTCATGTTGGTTGCAAGGAAAGCTAGGCTTTCTGAATGCAACAGGACTAAGCGGAGCCTTTCCCTTTTCATCAGCAGAGGCCTTCTTGGTGGCCTTATTCTTCCTCTGGTTCCTGTTTCTCCTAGATGAGGAACCAGATACCCCTACATGCCCCAAGCCAGCTCCTTTGGCCTGAGCAGAGAAGGTATCAACTATTGAAAGAACAGTTTTTGGCATAGAGAAGCTCTTGACGATCTTCCTTTCTGCCGCAAGTTGTTCTTCCAACTTGTTGACTTCCTCCTGCTTAAGATCAAGGAGTTTGAGAGACTCTAAATGCTTTGAAGTTAGGTCAAGGTGCTCCAGTCGGAGAGAAATCAAACTGGTGACCTCTTCCCTTAGGGAGACACACTCACCCTTAAGGAATTTCACTTCCTTTTTCTCAGCCTTCAATCTCTTACGGCACTCCTCGAAAGTGTTGAGCAGAAGCTCATACTTCTCGAGGAGCTCCGCTTCACGGGCCAAAAGGCTATCTTCAGGTTCATCATCCTGAGACTCAGGATCAGATTCAGAGTCGGAGAGAGGGGTGTGAGCTTTTACCTTCCCAGTAAATGGGGGGCATTCTCCTTCTGAGTCAGAGCGACCCACCAGCCCGAAGTAGGCTTCCTCATCATCACTGGAGTCTGAGGAATCAGACTCACTCAGTGTCTTTGGCCTTTTGGCGATGTAGCTCCGCTCTTTCTTCTTATTTCTAGAGGATTTGTGATCCTCTCCTTTCCCTTTTTCTCTCTTGCCTTGATAGCAGTCGGCCACGAGGTGTCCTGGCTTATTGCATCCAAAGCAAATAATGTCAGAGGAGCGGTGTTTGTTCGGTTTAGAAGCATACCTGTCAGAAGAATAATTTTTCTTCTGATGCCTGAAGGAGGAGTCGTCTTTCTTTCTTTGATTCCTCATCTTGAGGAACTTCTTGAACTCTCGGGTGATGAGGGAGAAATCCTCCTCCGACAGCTCTGAGCTGGAGGAGCATGACTCGGAGTCCTCCTCCTCATCCTTTTTCCTGGCATGGTATGAAACCGCACCCTTGCCTTTTCTGGAGTGACTGACTTTTAGAGCCACAGTCTTTTCTTTGGCTGCAGCCTTCTCTGCTTCTTCTTCTGCTTTCCTGGTGTTCAGTTGAAGCTCATAGGACATCAGCTTCCCAAACAGAATTTGCGGGTCTATTTCAGCTAGTCTGCCAAACTCTCGGATGGCGCAAATCTTTCTGTCCCATTCCTTAGTAAGGGACCTAAGGAATTTATCATTGAGTTCACCATTAGTGAACACTCTTCCGTATCCTTTGAGGGCATTGACAATCTTGAGGAAGTTCTCGAAGGTGACTCCGATCTCTTCCTTAGGCCCTTGTCTGAAGGCCTCATATTTCTGGTTCAGGAGGGATCTACGATCATCCCACACTTCATCAGTGCCCTCCATTAGGATGATCAGGCAATGCCAGATCTCCTTTGCTGTCATGCAGTTGCAGAAGTTCTGCATCATTGAGTCATCAACCGCGCTGACCAGAATGTTCTGCACCTTCTTGTCAAGTCCCACTAGCACCATCCCGTCCTTGTCCATTTCAGAAAGTTTCTTCGGCACTTTCTTGGTAGGATCAATGGTGGAGACCTTAGTGGGGACATAATGTCCCTCCTCCACGATCATGAAGTGTCTAGGATCAACTGCTTCCATGTAGAATCTGATCCTTTCCTTCCAGATAGGAAAGTTGAGCCTGGTGCACACGGGGATCTTGCCTGTGAACTTGAGCCCGTCCATAGTAGATGTTTGCCTTCTTCTTGACACTAGCGGCAGGATTCAACTCAAGGTGTTAACCTTTTTGATGAGTAACCTGCCTCTGATACCACTTGAAAGTCCACCTAGTGTCAACTATCTTCACATATGGGGGGGGGGGGAATAGGTGACGTGCAGCGTTTTTGCGGAATTTAAATTGTACCTGCACACGAAAATAAAACAACACAGCACAAAAGAGTACACAAGCTATTTATAGTGGTTCCCCGATTTGGGTACATCCACTTTCCCCCTTCGACCTATCTCCCAACAAGGGACGACTCGGTCACTTCTCCAACAGGATTGAAATCCAATCCTTGCACTATCGGAAGGAACCCTTCCACACGTAGGAGTCAACACTCCTACAACACGGGTTGCACCCAACCATTACAACTAGGAACCAACGTTCCCTTACAACAAAAGTAAAACTAGAATGTACAAGAGATACAAACTACGTTTGGAGACTAAGGTGTCCCTCTTCGTTGACGACGTGTTTTTTGAAGTCCACGAAGAGTCCACAACCCTAGATCTCTCTTGGAGAGAATCTCCTCGGAACCAGCGGCGGCAAGATGGGCGACGGCTAGGTTCACGGGATCGGCGGCGACAACGATGTGCGGCTGCTGTACTTTGGAGATCCAAACTTCGTAGCGAAGCTAGCTAGGTCTACCAACGGTCACACTAGGATCAATCGTCTCGATCGATTCGGATGGGGAAGATTTTCCCGATCAACAAATCAAGAGACAAGAGATCTCCGGTTAGACATGTGAGACTCTAATCTTGGCTAAGCTTCTGTCGCCGGAAGATCAGGAAGAATCGCGATCAAAAGCGGCGTCCAACTAGTGCGAGCGGCGACGGCGGCGGCGGAGCAGTTTCGTAATTTTAGGTCAAGATCGTCGCTCGGCTTCTTTCTGTGTCTGTTTACTGTTCAAAAATACCCGTATATATATACACAAGTAAACACCTTAATGACCGTTGTGGGTCCCACAAGAAGAAACCCTAAATCCGGTCCAAAATAGTGCCAGCGGCAGAATCCGGTCCAGCTTTTTCCCGAAAATTGCCCAAGTAAAAATCGGCGAGAATCACTTGTGATTCTCGTCGAATCGTCGAGAATCAAGGGTGATTCTCGACGATTCGGCGAGAACCACAAAGTGATTCCCGACGATCCGTCGACAATCACAAAGTGATTCTCATCGAATTTGACTTGATTGCACTCTGATTTAGCCGGCGAGAATCAGCCATTGATTCTCGACGATTCGGCGAGAATCACTAGTGATTCTCGCCGAATCGGCGAGAATCACTTGGTGATTCTCGTCGATTCTTACTTAGATGATTTTTCGTCTTACGCCCCTGAGCTGCTCTTTGACTCATCCTTGCTCCTTGTCTGCTCTTGCATAAACACAGCCCTGTACTTGAAAGTAAGTGCACTCCAATAGAGAGAGTGCACATAGTCCAACACACTGATCTGCTCAACGAGGGATTACGTCGTGCAGACCCGTGTATATTGACCTACTGCACCCTGACATTGGTGTGCACTTAGTGTGGAATAACTGCAAGCACAACTTGAAATATTTTGTCAAAAACATTGCCTATTTACCTTAGCTTGTTCAGGGGCTTCTTCAAATCAGGTATGTTGTGGATACAATACCCAACAGCTGTCCCTGTGCAGGTGCTGGAGAGCCGAGCGGGACACATAAGAGCTGAAGTCCCTGCTACTGTTGCTAGCCCTTGAAGGCTAAAATAAAGAATGTAATGTTTTGTACATGTGTGGCCGGCTTGCGTGCTGATGTTTGAAATCCACACTTGTAAAGAGTAATTGTAAGGTCATAAAGCCAAACTATGTTGTATTTGTTGTACATTCCTCGAGAGTTTATATATAAATGTGGCTTTATATATGTATAGTGGACATTCATGGTTGGAGTTCAATATGACTGTTAAAATCTTCCGCTAGCATGCTATGAGTTAGGGTGCGATTATGAATTGGTATTAACCATTAACTTCCCCACCTGTTTTGTGTTATATGGTACGGGACCCCGGTCGGACCTTCTATTATATACTATATGAATGGATGGAGACATTACATTTTTGAATCAACCCAAGGAAATCCCTTCACAATCCACCCTCTGGTGGGAGAAATCCATGCACATGCCAAAAAGAAGGACTTCACATGTCCAAGAAAGAAGATTGTTCCCCTTGATGACCTATTTGGAGCAATGGAATTCTAGTCAGCTAGAAAGCACCGCAGCGGCCTTGCCTCCACAAATTTGGCCTCGGATCTCACTTTGGAACTTGGCAGTTCCACCGGTGGCCGACTCCTTTTCTCCTCCTCCTCCTTGCTCTCCCTTCTCTCTAGCTCTCTTAGAAAGACGATGGCCCAAGTTCAAGTGAGGATTCTATTCTCATTCTCGGCCTTAAAGCAGCAGGGAGAAGCCTGGGCCTTCAGATCCCAGATGAAGGAAATGGACGGCCACAATTTTTCAACAAATGTCTATTTTTTGTCTGACACGACATGTGACACGTGTGCGTCACATGCCGTGTACCTTATTCGACACACAACAGACTTACCCAGAACAGGACACAGCCATGTGACACGCCCATTTCAAAGGCCGTTTGCCCTGACACGCCTTCAGACACGCCCGTGTCTGCGGCCGTGTACCTCTGACGGCACACAACCAATTCACCCCAAATAGAACACGACCATGTAACATGCCCGTGTCAGAGGCCGTGTGCCCGTAGACACACCCGTGTCCTGTCCGTGTTCACAAGGCCTCAATGCCTTGGCCCATTCCAGATAAAGACATTGCCATGTGACATGCCCGTGTCACAGGCCGTGTTCCCTTACACAACCGCAGACACGCCGCCGCCGAGGCAATTCGTCGAGCGAAGTTCGTCGACCAAAGGAGGATACATCCTCAGACACGCCCGTGTCGCAGGGCGTGTTACCCCTCAAAATTTTTGTTGAGCTCATTTCGTCGACCATCTGCCAGGCTGGTCACCCATACCGAGCAGGATACGGCCTGGGACACGCCCGTGTCCTAGTCCGTGTAACCTAGTCTTTGGTCAAATTGGGATTTGGGGTGTTACAAAGTTCCTATGAATGGGCAGTCAGTCTTCAAGTTAAGTACCTCTGAAGAATTAGTGATCATGTTAAGTTCCTCTGAATGACAAATTTACATTTAAGTCATGGACCTCTAAACGATGGTGGTACATGGGGAATGTCGGTACACCGAAAAGGTGCCCTGAGTGCTCGGGGCATTTGTTCATTGAGCCTACATCTGTGGTGAACGGTGCTTAAATTGCACATTGTAAATGCCACGATATATATATGATGCCTTATTTGCAGGGATGGAGAAATGCCACATTAGGTAATATGTGGGATCGTTATAAATGGGTCAGCAAAATGCTGATCGTTGCTTTGTTTGCCACGTTTTGGTGAGCCCTTTTGTGCAGGTGCTGGAGAGCCAAGTGGGAAATAGCGGGATGAAGCCTATGTGCTGCAATTGGCTATCCCTTTAAGGCCCAAAAGCGAACATTTACTATTTTCATGTGTGGCCCTCCTGCGTGCCGAAGTATGAAACCACTTTTTTGTTAAATGAAACCGTTGTAATAAGGCCACATCCGAAAAATGTTGTTGGATCCCTAGTTGGATTTGGGCTAGGTTCACTAAATTAGGATGTTTGACCCAACATGTATAGCTAGGGTCATGTATGAGTCCTAGAGTCTAAGTCATGTCCTTAGAGTCAACACTGCAAGGACCAGCCATCAACAGACTACAAAACACTCAAGATTTAGAGAAATTTCAAAGACTCAGAAAATAAGTTCGACGTTCGTCGAACACAGGTCGACGAAAGTCGTGCTCAGCTCGACGAACTCATAGAAAATTCTCTGAGATGAGCTCGACGAACTTGAATCTTAGGTCGACTATTTTTGGATCATCTACTTCAACATTATAAGACCAGAAGCACTCAAATATTCTAAGTCCAAAATCATTCTTCAATCGACGAATTCGTATTCTCAGCTCGACGGACTTAGACCTCAATAGCAAGCAGCAGTCAGCAGTTCTCAGCTCGACGAACTTAATTCTCAGGTCGATGATTTCTGGATGGTCTACATCAACATTCTCAAGTCCAGAAACATCTAAAAGATACTAAGACCAGAATCATACTCCAGTCGATGAATTCATGTTCTCCGCTCGACGAACTTGGACCACAACATTGACAAGTTTTATCAAGTAGCAGTTAGCTGAACACTAGTCGACGAAGTCAGAATCTCAGCTCGATGATCTTGATGCACAGAGTCGGCAAGGTTCCAGAGAAAGCAGTTATCTATTCTCAGGTCGACG
Source organism: Platanthera guangdongensis (assembly GCA_039583875.1). Taxonomy (NCBI): domain Eukaryota; kingdom Viridiplantae; phylum Streptophyta; class Magnoliopsida; order Asparagales; family Orchidaceae; genus Platanthera; species Platanthera guangdongensis. The sequence continues at coordinate 57,382,677 of CM077160.1, read as the reverse complement.
ATCTTGTATCTCAGTTTGACGAACAACCATTATCAGGTCGACAAATGTGATTTCTCTGCTCGACGAACTCTGGACCCAGGTCGACGAATTCTGTTCTCTGCTCGACGATTTCTTTGCAGTTCAAAATCGACTTGGAAATTTCCCTCCCTCTATCTTTACTCTATTGCAATAATACCTGAGTAATCAATGCTTAAATATTCTCTGAATATTACCGTTAGAAGCAAGCATTGATTACGGTCTTCATCAGGATTATTACATGCTGATTTTTAATGGGATAGTTGGGGAAATCAATCAATGCAAATATTCTTCAGGCCGTCAGCATTGAATGAAGGAAGAAATTCAAAATTCAGAAGGAAGATTTCATGGAAAATATAAAAAAAGATTTTTTTCCTCTTTCTTCAACAACACATTGCATAGGGCTTTTTCTTCTTCCTTCTCGTCTGAACACAGAGAACAAGATACACAAGGCAATAACATGGTAAAGATACAAGAAGCCCGTACCCTTGACAAGAGAAATTACAACAAGTAGAAGAAGAAGAGGAACATACATTCAAATCAAGAGTCTTCTTCCTTCTTCATCTCAGGATTCTTCAAAGGACAACAAACACTCTATCTGTCAAGAAGCTCCTGGATACCTGCTAGTCAAGGCTGAAATATTGAAGGCCTACTCACCCTGTAACAAGGGTCAAATCTTCCTGAGTTCAATATCTCAGGGGGATCTTTTTCTAACATCATATATCCACTAAAGTTTTCTCAGTTGTATTTTGAGAAAGAGAAGACATAATCACACTCTCACCCCCACTATAAAAAGGGTTCTTTAACTCCCTTCAAAAGTTATTTTTGGTTGCAAGTCTCCTGATTAAAAGACTTGGGGTTGGTTTTTGAGCACCTGATCAAAAGCTCATTGGTGGCAGTCACCTGATCAAGAACTTGTTAGTGGATTCCTACCAGGGTGGTAGAAGAGTGGATATACCCTAGTTGGGGAACCACTATAAAATTCTTGTGTTGTCTGGTTGCACTTTTTCTTTTTTTCTCGCTGTGGCTGTGCTAGCTAGGTTGCTATTTTTGTGATATTTTGTTTTGTTGTACATGTGATAGTGCTAGATTAATTTATCTTAGGTCTGTTTTTAGTTAAAACAAAAATTTTTTAAGTTTCCAAGATACTATATTCACCCCCTCTAGAGTATTTCAGATCTAACCCTTACTTTCAATTGGTATCAGAGAAAGGTTCCTTTGGTTGTACAAGTTAACCCTTGAACCAAAAGATCTTGTGTTAGATCTGACTTTTACTTATATCATGATTACATTCACAACATGGCACAGAACAAAGACTATACAAGCACCAGACCTCCAGTGTGCAAGCTAAATAAGTTTGCCATCTGTAAGGCAAGAATAAAATTATATATGAATTCTATTGACTAGGACATCTATAACCCTATTTTGACAGGTCCTCCTCAAGCAACTTCCTCTAACTCTACAGCAGATTCAAGCACTAATGCAGTTCCACCACCTGAGTGGACTGAAGCACAAAAGAAAGCCAAGGTTGTAGATGCCAAGGCCATGAACATTCTGGCCTAAATAATGTCTGATGATATTTTCCAAAAAGTGCCAGAATGCACATCATCTAAGGCCCTTTGGGGCTCTCTCAACCAAATGGTAGCTGGATCAGCTGATGAGAGGAAATATAGAATATCCAATATCATATCCCAATATGAGAACTTCAACAGGCTGAGCTCAATCATCAATGAGCTAAAGACCTTGGATAAGGACATCACCCTCACTGAGGTGAATGACAAAATCCTTATGTGCTTCCCAAGCTCATGGGATTCAAGGATATGGCCAATCAAGGAGGCCAGAAGCTTAAATATGATTTCCACTGAATCTCTTTTGGGAAAGTTCAAGTCCTATGAGCAGCTCATTAAATCCAGAGAAGCAGCAGAGCAAAGGACAACTGCACCAGCAAGGAAGGAACACAACCTGACATCCAGGGCTACTGAAGAGACAGAAACTTCAATAGTGAATGAAGAGTTAATGAGTCTGCTTGCCAAAAGATTTTATAAAATGGCAAGAAAAGACTTCAGGAAGAAATCATCCAGGCAGGATGATAAGCCAAGGTATGATAAGACCCCTACTAAAGATGTAGTTTATTTTGGCTGCAGGAAACCTGGACATTTCATCTCAGAGTGTCCAGAGAATCAAAAGAAAGAAATAAGAAGAGAGAAGGATTGAAGATGACAACAAAGCAGCATGCCTTCCTCCAACAAATATAAAAAGAAAGAGAAAGGCTTTTTAGCTGAATCCTGGAGTGAAACTGAAGATGAATCCACATCCTCCATCTGTAGTGAAGAAGAAGAAGATGCAAGGGCCAAGGAAGTCTGCCTCATGGTCATTAATGCCTCTAGAAGTCAATCAGATGAATAAGATGCATCTGACAATGAAGAAGCTTCTGAATCAGAAGCTGATCAGGTATTGTCCTCTTTTGACTATAATTCTGATAATTTCAAAATTGAATTTAATACTATGTGTATTGACTTAATAAATTCTGAAAAGGAAATCAAAACACTTAGGGAAAAATTAGCTTATCAAGAAACTCTGATTGCTGAAAACACCAAGTTAAAAGAAGAACTTACACTAGCTAATGAACAAATTATTGCTTTAAAAACTGAACAATGTGAGGGCAAACAACTTGAGGAATCTCTCAATGGGAGAAGCCTTAAGCTGATGGACATCTCAAGCACAGTCAATGCTAGACTAAATGGCAAACTAGGCTTAGGTGCATCATAAAGTTTGCCCCCATTTTCAAGAAGAACATATTATCAACCCCCATCAGATTTGTTACAGCTAAGGGTAAAGAAGTAATGAACAACAATCAAACCACAGAAGACGTAACTAACTTTAAAAATCATAATAATAGAAACCAGAAAACCATAGATAAAAACAAAGTTCAGCAATTTCGTCGTACTCAGATCGATGAAATGTGGCCAGTTCGTCGAACTCAAGTCGACGAACGCTGAACGCAAATCTATATAATAATCATTCATATTACTTTAATCGACGAACTGTGTATGGTTCTTCGTGCAGAGATCAACGAACTTGGCGCACAAAAAAATGAACATGTTCATTCTCTGAGCAGAGATCGACGATCTCATCGTATTTCATCGAACTCTGGTCGACGAACTCACAACATTTCGTCGAACCCAGGAAGACTTAATAAAAGTCATAACTTTAACAACAACTCTAATAAAACTAGGAAACCATTTAACCCACTTGCTGATTGGATAATTCCACCTAGAAGATATCACCCATTAGGATATAAATCACAACCTGAATTTTCTGTGATTTCAAGTTTTTTCTATCAGCAAAACAAAGGACCCAATGAAACCTGGGTCAAGAACAATTAATTATTTTCTTTGCAGGTGAACAGCTCTCCAGTTGTTAATTAACTATGGTATCTAGATAGTGGTTTCTCCATGCACATGACTGGCAGCAAGGACAACTTACACAATTACAAGTCCAAGCTTGGACCAAAGGTAATCTTTGGTGATTCAAAGTGTGGCCACTTTGAAGGCTATGGATAAGTAAGGATTGGAGCAGTCACATTCAAAAAAGTGACATATATAAGTGGACTCAAGCATAATCTCATCTCAATAAGCCAACTATGTGATGAAGGTTATCATGTACACTTCAACTCAAAATCCTGTATTATTTCTAATGAAGAAAAACAAAACGTTTTAATTAGAAATAGACAAGAAAACATATACTTGGTTGATTTTCATTCTGCACCTTCAGACATTTGTCTACTTAATTTAGTTAGCAATCAAAATGAATTATGGCGTAAAAGGGTAGGACATGTAAATATTAAAAACATTGCTAGGCTATCTAAAGACAGCCTTGTCAGAGGTTTAACTTCTGGTCCCTACAAGAAGGAAGGCCTTTGCAGAGCTTGTCAACTAGGCAAGCAAACTAAATCTATCTTTAAGGTAGTTAATAAAAGTGAATCACCTAGGATTTTGTACTTGCTACACATGGACCTATTTGGACCTATTGTTGTATAAAGCATAGGAGGGAAATCCTGTGCTCTAGTCATTGTAGATGACTTCTCAAGATTCACTTGGGTGTTCTTTCTGAGATCTAAGTCAGATACCTTTAAAGTTCTTACAGATTTTCTCAGGACCATACAGATTGAGTACTCTGCTCATGTTGCATTGATCAGAAGTGATCATGGTACAGAGTTTGATTCTCTTCTTATGCATGAGTTTTGTAAGAAGGAAGGTATCAGGCACTGCTTCTCAGCTCCTAGAACTCCCGAACAAAATGGGGTAGCTGAAAGGAATAATAGAACCTTGATTGAAGTTGCATGCACATTACTTGCAGATGCTTACATGCCACTATCCTTTTGGGCAGAGGTTGTAAGCACAACAAATTATGTACAGAATAGAAGTTTGATACATAAACTTAAGAATAGGACTCCCTATGAATTACTTAAAAGGAAGAAACCTAGAATCACCTATTTTAAAGTATTTGGCTGCATATGCTATATACATAATAACAACAAGAAATATATTATAAAGTTTGAAGCTAAGGCTGAAGAGGTAATATTTCTAGGATATTCCCAAGTAAGAAAGCTTATAGGGTGTATAATAAATCATCTTTAAAAATTGAAGAATCAATTCATGTCACGTTTGATGAGGCTAACATGTCTTACGAGGAGGAAGAAATTTCTACCAGTAGCACTTTGCAGGTACCTCACTTGTGTGAGAGGTTGGATGAACTAAGCCTCACCCAAGAGGTTCCAACACATCCTTCTCCCAAGTTGAAGAGAAAAATGAAGAAGAAAGCACAGAAGTGATCGAACTTCCTTCAACAGCAAACATAATTCCACAAGAGGAATTAAATCCAAATGTTGTTGCTAAACCAACTCCACCCACTGATCTTGTCACAATAAGGGATCACCCTAGATCACAAGTGATTGGAGATATAATAGTAGGTGTACAGACAAGGCATCAACTCAACCAAGATGTGATGCATGCCTGTTTCCTCTCTCAAGTTGAGCCTCAATCCATAAAAGATGCTGTGCAAGATCCCCACTGGATCATTGCAATGCAAGAGGAACTCAACCAATTTGAGAGATGTAGAGTTTGGGATTTAGTTCCAAGACCCAAAGACTACCCAGTCATTGGAACTAAATGGGTATAAAGAAACAAACTAGATACCCAAGGTGCAATTGTGAGGAACAAAGCTAGGCTTGTTGCTCAAGGATATAGGTAAGAAGAAGGCATATACTATAATCAAACCTTTGCACCAGTTATAAGGTTAGAAGCAATCAGAATCTTCCATGCCTATGCTGCATATAAAAAGTTCAAAGTTTATCAAATGGATGTAAAGAGTGCCTTGCTGAATGGAGTATTGAAAGAAGAGGTTTATGTTGAACAACCTCCAGGTTTTATATCTCCAACTCATCCCTCATATGTTTTTAGATTGCATAAAGCTCTTTATGGTTTAAAGCAAGCTCCAAGAGCTTGGTATGAGACCTTAGCTAGCTTTTTGATAGAGCATAAATTCACTAGAGGCATAGTAGATAAAACATTGTTCACTAGGCAACATAAGGATCAAACTTTGTTAGTACAAATATATGTGGATGACATTATATTTGGGTCTACTGATTCTAAACTTTGCAAGAGGTTTTCTGACCTCATGCATTCTAAGTTTGAAATGAGTAGCATGGGTGAGTTCTCCTACTTCCTTAGTCTCCAAGTGAAGCAGCTACCTGATGGCATCTTTATCTCTCAGGATAAATATGCTAAAGATCTTCATAAAAAGTTTGAGATGGCTGATGCCTTAGCAAAGAAAACACCTATGACTATTAATGCTATAATAGACACTGATGAACATGGTAAACCAGTTGATCAGAAACTATATAGGGGCATTGTTGGGACCCTATTATATCTAACGGCTAGAAGACCTGATATAATGGTTGCCACATATCTTTGTACTAGGTTCTAAGTGAACCCTAAAGAATCTCAACTAGTTTTTCTAAAAAAAATTGAGATATATAAAGAGTTGTCCTAGTCTAGGCCTTTGGTATCCTACTGAGTCAGAATTTGATTTAACTGGATATTCAGATGCTGACTTTGGTGGATGCAGGGTAGATAAGAAAAGTACCTCAGGAACTTGCCAGTTCCTTGGTATGAGACTACTGTCTTGGTTCTACAAGAAACAATCATCTGTGTCCACATCAACTGCTGAAGCAGAATGCATTGAAGCTGGCAGTTGTTATTCCCAAATGTTGTGGATTCAAAACCAACTCCTAGACTATGGGTTCAACTTAAATAATTCAACTCTCTTACATGTTAACACAAGTGTTATATCCATAGCATAAAATTCAGTCCATCATAGTAGGACTAAGAATATAAACATTAGGCATCATTTTATTTGAGAGTGTGTAGACAAAAACAAAATCAAACTTGTCTATATCTACACTGATTTACAAAGAGCTGATATTTTCACCAAACCCTTCGATGAAAGAAATCAATTATTCTTTGTAAATTAGCTTGGCATTATCAATGGAGAAGCTCTGATTTAACTTCTGTCTGCACTCGACGAATATTTCAAAGTTCGTCAAACATAGCTCGACGAACTGGGAAAAGTTCTTGAGATATTCGTCGAACAGAGATCGATGAACTCTCTATGAGTGAAGTTGTTTTTGTCGAATGGAGATTGATGAATCTGCTTCAGAAAACTTTCGTCGAACGGAGCTTGACGAAATGATTTCAAAACTTCAGAATGAGCCCGACGAATTATTTAGCAAAATATTATTTTGTCGATCTCAGGTCGAAGAATTATTTACTTTTCGTGGAACGGAGTTTGTTGATTCATATTCCGGAAAATATTATATCTAGGTTTTTTTCAAACTCCGTCTCGCGCTTTCAGTTCCCTTGCACTTGATCTTTATTTTTCTCTTGCAGGTGAACTAATGTCGATTCCAGCGGGCAGTCTTGTAGTGATGAAATTCGATACAAGATTTGATGTAGACTTTGATTCCTTCCAACACTCAGATCCAATATTCCTGGACATCTTGCAACTGCTTGAAGTTCCACAGTTAAAACCTTTGATGACTACCAGGATCAAGATAGCTGGCGTAGAAATCAGAGAGTGGGTCTACACTTCTTCCAACACCGATGAGAACACCATGACAGGGACCATATCGGGTAATGCTGTTTATCTTACCCCTGCCGTTCTGACTGAAATCTTTGGATTAACTAATGGTGAAGAGGAACTAAAAATTGCTAGTGATGAATTTGATGAGATGTTGAGTAAGATGGATTTTTCTAGAGAAACCCCTAACAAACTACTGAAGAAACACCATTCTGCTGAGTATAAATTCTTAGCAGATATTGTGGGCAAGGTGTTGCTGGGCAAGCACACTGCCCATGATAACATCACCAGTCACCAATTCCTGGTAATGTGTGCTGTGGTGAACAAGAAACCCGAGAACTGGGCTCTGATTATGTTTGATTTAATCAAGAAAAAGAAGACAAAGAAAGAGGTTTGTTTTGGAAGAATTTTGGGAATCTTCCTTAAAGAAAAGGCTGTTGAATCCTTGGTCTCCCTAACCATATTCAACAATGCCTCCAAGAGGCTCACCTATGCTATTTTTGGCAGGTGGGAGAGGACCAGCACCAAGCCCTCCAGGGATTCTTCCTCTTCCACCAGTCCTTCTGAGAGTACTAGGGCTGATCCACCCACTTACCTCCCTTTTGAAGATATCCCTCCTCCACCTCCCTCACCTCCACCCATCCAAACTCAACCTCAGCTGGCATGCCAACTCCTCTCCCAAGTTCCCCTCACAGTCCCTACTCCGACACCTCCATCCTCCCCAATACATACATCCTCAACTCATATTCACTTTCCTACCACACCTCCCTCCGAACATGATACACCAGTTCCAACACCACCCTCATCTCCACTACCACCACATTTGGCTGCCATGCCTCTCTAAAATCTATCCTCCCTCCCTTCCTTCAATCTGCTTACATCTCGCACCCATACTTCTTCTATCCCAGATGTTCAAATGCTAGATTCTTTACCTCCTCCTCCACCAATTTCTTTCATCCCTCCTTCTATTTCCACTGACATACCCTCCTCATCTCTGCCATTGGACCCCTCCATTATTCCATCTCTCATTGCACTTCTCACTCCACTCCTCAAAAGCATTATAGCAGAGGCTATTACACCTCTTGCTTCTTCCATCTCCTCTCTTACTGCTCACATATCTGCTCTCTCTGCTCCTCCATCTTCAGTAAGGGGTCTGGCTCCAGTTACCACTGAAACTAGGCAGGGGGAGATGCTTTATGAAGAAGTAGCAGTAGAAGTAGCAACAGCAACAGCATCAGCAGCAACAACAGCAGAAACAACATCAATATTAACAGTAGAAAAAGAAGAAACAAAAGCAGAAGCAGAAGTAACAGCAGATGCAGATGCTGATGATTTAATTGATTTCATTAATTTTGTTGAGTCTGATATGAATTTGGATGAGCAAGTTCTAGAGGAAATAAACACTGCTGGTGATTTTATGATAAATCCCATAGTTGATCTGATGAATTTGTTGAAAGTTTTTGATACAGTTTATTTGAGTGGAATTCCAGAGTATAGTACAAAGCCATCTTTGGCTATAGTCCTTCATACCTCACCAATAAGCCCCAGGGTTGCCGAGCAACTAAAGGCCAGTTTTGCTATAACAAATGTTCCAACCATTCCATCTCCACCAAAAGATGCTCCCCTCATTACTTCATCTCCACCCAGAGCTGATCCCCTCACTGTTGCATCCCCTCCTGCTCCAACTTTTGTCATGGATGATTCCCCAATGCCTGATCTAGATGAACTGATCATGGCTGACATAGAAGAAGAGAGTAGATCAATTGCTGAAAGTACTATGTAGTTCTCTAGCTCCTCCACCAGTTCTTTCACCAGCTCCTACTCAGGCTGAAAAGCCCATTGATAAATATGTACTAAAAGCTATTGATGCTTTGTATGATGCTCCTCAAGACTCTGATGATGAGGATGATGATGAAGAGGACTCTGATGAGGAGCCTAGGAAAAAGAAAGTCTCCAAGAAAAGAAAGGCTCCTCCACCTCCTGCTGCAAAACCAAATCCAGCAAATGACACTACATATTATATACTGCAGAAGATCACACCATATAAGGGTATTCCAGCATGGATGTGGCTGTCCAATAACTAACAAAAAGAAAGAAAGAAAAGCAGGAAGTTCTCCCCACCTCCTCAGAGATATAGAAAGGATCCTCCTCCTTCTCATCCAACTATAGCTGGTGCTTCAAGTTCTTCATCTCAGAGGACTACCCAGTATCAAACCTATCAAAGGCATCAAGGTAGGTACTCCTCTTCAGGAAGCAGCCAGCAGAGGCATTACTCATCAGACAGACAACAACCATATCAACATCAACAATAGCAACAAAAAATTACTGAACATAAAGCTAAAAGCCCCAAGAGACCTGCCTCCCCTCCTGTACCCTTTGAAGATCCAGAGATAGCTACAACTGCAAGGATGGCCAGGTTCCAAGAGTTGGTTGGCCTATCTATGATCAACAAGGCAAAAGCTGAAGGAAAGGATCCTTCTCAATATTCAACCATATACAAATACAGGAAGGAAGAACTTAACAGGTTTGTTAAGGCTAATAAATTTTTTAATGTTGATGACTATATGAAACTGCATCGTGAAGCTATAGTGCCAAGGGCTACCCCCCTTAATATCATTCGTGTTGCTAACATGACAATGACAAAGACACAAGCAGCTAATCCAAATAGGGAGATCAATTTCACTCAGCCAGGTGAAAAAGCTAAAGAGGAGAAACACAAGAATCCCAAGAAGAAGAAATAACCTTTAAACTGTTTAAGTCTCTTTGATTATTTTAAAACTGCTTATTTATGTCTTGATATAAAATTCTTTGTATATATATATATATATATATATCTGCTGCATATGTTAAAATTCCTACCAGATATATTTTTCTTGCTTTGTTATTAATGTAAATCTGTAATTAGTGACCTTACCCAAATAGGGGGAGATTGTTGGATCCTTAGTTGTATTCGGGCTAGGTTCACTAAATTATCATGTTTGAGCCAAAATGTATAGCTAGGGTCATGTATGAGTCCTAGAGTCCAGGCCATGTCCTTAGAGTTAACACTACATGGACCAGCCATCAACAGACTGCAAAAGACTCAAAACTTAGAGAAATTTCAAAGACTCAGAAAATGTGTTTGACGTTCGTCGAACTCAGGTTGACGAAAGTTGTGCTCAGCTCGACGAACTTAGAGAAAATTCTCTGAGCTGAGCTCGGCGAACTTGGATCTTAGGTCGACGATTTCTAGATCATCTACTTCAACATTATAGGCCCAGAAACACTCAAATATTCTAAGTCCAGAATCATTCTTGAGTCGACAAATTCGTATTCTCAGCTCGATGAACTTAGACATCAATAGCAAGCAGCAGTCAGCAGTTCTCAGCTCGACGAACTTAATTCTCAGGTCGACGATTTCTGGATGGTCTACATCAACATTCTAAAGTCTAGAAACATCTAAAATACACTAAGACCAGAATCATACTCCAGTCGACGAATTCATGTTATCTGCTCAACAAACTTGGACCATAGCATTGACAAGTTTTATCAAGTGGCAGTTAGCTAAACACTAGTCGACTAAGTCATAATCTCAGCTTGACGATCTTGATGCATAGAGTTGGCAAGGTTCCAGAGAAAGCAGTTATCTGTTCTCAGGTCGACGATCTTGGATCTCAGTTCGACGAACAACCATTATCAGGTCGACGAACGTGATTTCTCTACTCGACGAACTCTGGACCCAGATCGATGAATTCTGTTCTCTGCTCGATGATTTCTGTGCAATTCTAGACTTGGAAATTTCCATCCCTCTGTCCTTATTCTATTGCAATAATTCCTGAGTAATCAATGCTTAAATATTCTCTGAATATTATCGTTAGAAGCAAGCATTGATTACGGTCTTCATCAGGATTATTACTTGTCGCTTTTCAATGGGACAGTTGGGGAAATCAATCAATGCAAATAATCTCCAGGCCGTCAGCATTGAATGAAGGAAGAAATTCAAAATTCAGAAGGAAGATTTCATGGAAAATATACAAAAGGATTTTTTTCCTCTTTCTTCAACATCAACACAATGCATAGGGATTTTTCTTCTTCCTTCTCGTCTGAACACAGAGAACAAGATACACAGGGTAATAATACAGTAAAGATACAAGAAGCCCTAGCCTGTGACCAGAGAAATTACAACAAGTTGAAGAAGAAGAGGAACATAAATTCAAATCAAGAGTCTTCTTCCTTCTTCATCTCAGGATTCTTCAAAGGACAACAAACACTCTATCTGTCAAGAAGCTCCTGGAAACCTGCTGGTCAAGGCTGAAATATTGAAGGCCTACTCACCCTGTAGCAAGGCTCAAATCTTCCTGAGTTCAATATCTCAGGGGGAGCTTTTGCTAACATCATATATCCACTAACGTCTTCTCAGTTGTATTTTGAGAAAGAGAAGACATAATCACTCTCTCACCCCCACTGTAAAAAGGGTTCTTTAACTCCCTTCAAAAGTAAAAGAGAGGGAAAAAAGAGAAGGAGGTTGGATGAATGAATTAAATGAAAGGGAGAGGGTGAATGAGAGGCCGGCCAACACTTTAAATGGCGAGAAAAATATGATCATGCAAAGGTGGCTGGATGCATGCATGGGGTGAGAAATTTTGGAGTAGGCTTGGGCTGCACTTGTAGAGGGTCGAATATTGAAGAGGGCTGCACTTTGTGGGCTAGTCGACTACATGGTTGAAGTGTCCGGGCTGCTACAACATCAAGGCTCGGGCTGCACATGGAGGGCTGCATCAATGAAGGCTCGGGTAGCATCAATTAAAGGGGGCTGCACTTGAAGTGGCCCGGGCTGCACATGGATCTTTGAAGGAGGGGCTCGGCAAGCATCATGTGGGCTGCATGGTGGGGGCTCGGGCTGCACCTACAAATAAAATTAATAGAACATAATATTAGTTTATGTTTTAAGATAAAATAACTCAACAACAAACATAAATAATATTATAGCAATAACAAAACATAGAAACTAAAATAATAAAAGCATAACAAACATACAATACAACATAACACACATAATATTAAAACATATTATCGAAATTAAGATATTAAAACATAGCATACATAAAATATATAAAAAATAATACTTAAACCTATGAAAATTTAACCTAAACTAACCTGAAAAACGATGACTAAAACTAGTCATCAAAATCCCCCATGCTAGAGTATTTGCTTGTCCTCAAGCAAATGGAATTAAAAACTAGGGGAGAGGAATTAAAAGTAAACGAACAAATTTAGGTTTTGTAGATTAGGAAAACCAAAACATGAAAAATTAAACTATCCTAATTTCTATGTTAACAACTAGTGGGGTGAGAAGCGCACAATAGAGAACTTGAAAATGGAGATATAAAAATATCATTAGAACATAAGAAAGAATTACACATTTCTAAATCCCCAAAACAAGGCATCCAAAATAAATGAAAATAAGAAAGACAAGAATAGAAATTCTAAATAAACGGCGCATTGACGAACTACTAGGTTGCTAAATAACAATTAACCCTAAAACAACTCAAGATAACCTCCAAAGAAATCCATCTATGATGGTGGCCATAGGCTTGTCCGTTCACACTCTTTCCACTACGCGAATTCACGTCTAAAGATCAAAAGGACTTTAAATAATCGTTAAAACTTGGCTTAGGTAAATGATTAGGGATTGAAAATCAAAGATAAAAATCGGCGGTTAAATCACACTAAACCAAGGGTGAGCTCAAAATAAAACAAAAAAATGATAAAAATGTGAAATGACAAGTTCATCATTTCTCCAATTCAAACTACAAAACAAGGCCATGAAATTTTTTTTCTTTTCAAAATTTGTCCACAAATAAACTTTTTCTCTCTTTTTTTTTGTTTTGTTTTCATTTTTTTGATTTGATAACATTTGGATAACAACATAAAAGAGAGCTCCAAATACAAACTAATAATTTTCCTTTTCATTTTTAAAGATAATAACCCTTCATTTTCAAAGATAATAACCCTTCACAAACAAAATATTCAAGCTCAAAGTTTAGTGTGAAATAGGGAAGGCATTTGGACTTTGGCGAAATAATGAAATGAAAGGTGGAGCTAAAAACAAAGAAACATTGAAAAAGGCCCAAAAATTGTTTTGCAACGGTGAAATTTTTGGTGGGCAAGAAACGTTCAAAAGATTAAAAGGGTGGCCTAAATCATTTCTAAAGTATATAAAATGACGCAAATGTTTCGAGAGTAGATAGGGACATGTTCTAGACACCAAGAAAGTATTACCGCACAAATGAAAAAGAGATAACATTACCTAGAAACCATTCATACGCAACTAACCGAATAAAAAGAAAAAAACTACAAATTACGAACTTACAACTTAAAAAACAGATGCCTATATTTAAGAACAAGAAATTAGTAAGACTAAGCTATGTTAAAATGATAAATTTAGAAAACCAATTCAAGAAAATCTACATGGAACTACAAAACCGCACGTGCCTACACATCACTAGAGGAAACATAAAAATAAAGATAGAAAATAATTTTTTATTTTGATTTTCAAATAGATTTTAGCAAAAAAGTTTTTGGATTTTTTGTTTGATTTTTTGATTTTTTGGGGTTTTGTATTAGTTAAGGAAAAAGTAGTACTAAAAAAATGTAATTAAACTATACTAATATTTTTTTTGTTTTGTTTTTCAAAGCATATTTGCTATATTTGTTTTCATATTTGAAATGGAAAGACAGAAATAAATAAAGAGACCCTCCCCCATGTTTAAGTTTTGCATTGTCCTCAATGAAAAAGAAAAAAAATGAGAAAGAAGAAGGAAGGGCAGTAAAGGAAAAATAAAAGAACAGGACTTCCCCAGGTTTGTGAGATGAAGGCGGATGTCGCTCCCCCATGCTTGCTTTTTAGCGCACTTGATCATCAACAAGTTTGATTTGATCCATCTTGAATATCATCAACGTTGGAGCGGCAATCACGAACTTGTATTGTTGGGCCATCGGGAGGAAGAGCAAAATAAAAATAAAAGCAGAAAATACTTGGGCAGTCTCCCAAAATTGTTCTTTATTTAAGAATATAAAAGGGTGTATGAATAATACTAAAAGTTTCGTAATAATTAAGAAGTCCAAAATAAAATAAAAGTCCACATGAAGATAAATATTCAAGAGTCCAAAATTAGATCCTCCTTTATAGGAGACACAAAATCATTAGAAAGATAAAGTTTCAGCCTATGTCCATTTACTTTAAAGTCACCCTTATCCGGGTGCGAGAGTAACACAGTTCCGTTAGAAAAGACTTGCTTGACCATAAACGGTCCATACCATCTATATTTAAGCTTACCAGGAAAAAGACGTAAGCGAGAATTGAAAAGAAGAACTTGATCGTCGGGTTTAAAAATTTTAGGATGGCGCATGTTCTTATCGTGGTAAAGTTTTGTGCGTTCTTTATAAATTTTATTATTTTCATAAGCGTATGCTCGCCATTCGTCAAGTTCATTTAGTTGGTTTTTTTTATGCTCGTCGACTGAGTGCGGATCGAAATTAAAAAAACTTTAGCACCCAATATGCATGGTGTTCTACTTCTACCGGGAGATGACACGATTTTCCGTAGACTAATCGGAAAGGAGTACAACCAATAGTGGTCTTGTATGCTGTCCTATAGGCCCAAATAGCATCGTTTAACTTTAAAGACCAATCTTTACAAGAAGTAGAAATAGTTTTTTTCCAAAAATCATTTAAGTTCTCAATTGACTACCTCGACCTGACCGTTGGTTTGGGGGTGATAAGCATTGGATATTTTATGTGTAATGCCATATTTCGTTAAAGCTTTAGCGAGTTGAGCGTTGCAAAAATGACTACCCTTATCACTAACGATCGCTCGAGGAAAACCAAAACGAGAAAATAATTTCATAAGAAAAGAAACTACGACACGAGCATAATTACTTGGTAAAGCTTGGGTCTCCGCCCATATAGAAACATAATCTACGGCGACTAGAATATACTTATTTCCTAAGCTTGAGGGAAACAGGTCTACAAAGTCGATGCCCCACAGATCGAAAACTTCGCATTCAAGAAAATAATTTTGTTCAATTTCATTTTTATTAGAAATGTTTCCAGTCCGCTGTCACCGATCACACCCTCCCACAAAGATTTGTGCATCTTTAAATATGTTTGGCCAATAGAAGCAAGCACTAAGCACTTTGTGGGCGGTGCGGTTTGCTTGAAAATGCCCGCCAGTCGGACCTTCATGAACATGCTTTAAAATCAGTTGGCCTTCTTCCCGGGAAACACATCTTCTAACCACCTGGTCCGCACAAATGCGAAATAGAAAGGGGTCCTCCCAAAAATAAAACTTCAACTCAGAAAAGAATTTCTTCTTTTGGTGAGAAGAGTACTCTTTTGGAAGGACCCAGGACACGGGATAATTGGCCAGATCGGCAAACCAGGGTGTAGAATAAGAAACGTTAAAAATTCATTCATCCGGAAAAGAGTCATTAATAAAATTTTCATTTAAAATATCGAGTTCAGTATTTTCAAGACGAGAAAGATGATCAGCCGCTTGGTTTTCCGATCCTTTCTTATCCCGAATCTCTAAGTCGAATTCTTGAAGTAAGAGGATCCAACGAATAAGACGCGGCTTGGCATTTGGTTTAGAGAGGAGGTACTTCAAAGCGGAATGATCTGTAAAAACGATTATCTTAGAAAGAGTAATATACAGTCGAAATTTATCAAACACAAAAATAATAGCGAAAAGTTCTTTTTCAGTTATGGTGTAGTTTTCATGAGCTGATGTTAGAGTTTTACTTGCATAGTAGATCAGATGAAAGTTCTTAGCAATTCGTTGTCCTAGAACTGCACCTACCGCAAAATTACTTGCATCACATATTCTTTCAAAGGGTAAATCCCAAACTGGGGCAATCATAATTGGAGCATTTATAAGTTTAGATTTAATTAATTCAAACACAGCATGACAAGAATCATCAAAAACAAAAGGAGTTTCTTTTTGAGAAGGTGGGTAAGTGGCTTAGTAATTTTTCAAAAGTCCTTAATGAATCGTCTGTAAAAACCCGCATGCCCTATGAAACTTCTAATCGCTTTGATATTCGTAGGCGGCAGTAGCTTTTAAATTACTTCAACTTTTGCCTTGTCCACTTCAATTCCCTTAGCGGAAATCTTATGGACAAGTACTAAGCCATCACGCACCATAAAATGGCACTTTTCCCAATTTAAAACTAAATTTGTTTCTTCGAAGCATTGTAAAACTTTTTCCAAATTTGTTAAACATAAGTCAAAAGAATCGCCAAATACCGAAAAATTGTCCATAAATACTTCCATAATATTTTCTACATATTTATCAAAAATTGCTAACATGCACTGCTGAAAGGTAGTTGGTGGGTTACAAAGACCGAAAGGCATCATACGATAGGCAAAAATTCCGAAGGGGCAATTGAATGTTGTCTTCTCTTGGTCCTCGGGTGCAATAGGGATTTGGAAATACCCCGAGAGACCGTCGAGAAAGCAATAAAAACTATGCCCGGATAATCGTTCTAAAATTTGATCGATAAAGGGAAGGGGGAAGTGATCTTTACGAGTGGCATCGTTTAGCTTATGGTAATCGATGCACATCCACCATCCCATTACCGTCCTAGTTGGAATTAAATCATTGTTTTCGCTCGTCACTACTGTGATCCTGCCCTTCTTAGGTACAACCTGGACCGGACTTACCCACTTACTATCGGAAATAGGATAAATTATCACCGCATCTAATAATTTGAGCACCTCTCCCTTCACAACCTCCTTCATATTCGGATTAAGATGACGTTGAGGTTGGACTATGCCCTTAGAATTATTTTCAAAAAATATTTTATGCGTACAAAAAGAAGGGCTTATGCCAGGAATATCAGAAATTTGTCACGCTATAGCCCGACGATGCTTTTGTATCACTTCGATCAATTGATCATTTTCGGATTGAGAAAGGTAGACCGAGATTATAACGGGCAATTTAGAACTGTTTTCAAGAAAGGCATATTTTAGATGTTCAGGGAGTGGCTTTAATTCAAGGTGGGGTGCTTCATCATAAGAATTTTTCAGATTTTTTTTCTTGTTCAAAAATAAGATTTTCATAATTTTTTCTACTAAAAATAGATTCATTTTCAAGATTTGCTTGCAAGGACATAACCGTGTTTTCAAAAACATTTGAGGACATTTCAGAAAAAGAAGAAGAAAAAAAGTTGAAGAAATGTTTGAAAGAGAAAGAGAGGAATCTTCATTTAACACATACAAAAAAAACAAGAATCATCGTTTTTAAAGAGTTTTTCATTGATTGATTGATAGAAAACATGATCTCATCATCGCCCACAGGCAGAAAATGTTTTCCGCTACTTACATCAATGATCGCTCGAGAGGTGGCTAGGAAGGGACGACCAAGTATAAGAGGGACATCGACGTCCTCTTCAATATCAAGAATGACAAAATCCACCGGGAAGATGAATTTGTCGACCTTCACTAGCACGTCCTTGACGATACCAAATGGATATTTAATTGATATATCGGCTAACTGAATACTCATTCGTGTAGTGCTGAGAGTGCCCAATCCTAGCTTCTTGAATAAAGAAAAAGGCATCAAGTTGATGCTCGCACTTAAGTCCGCTAACGCATGCTTTACAAAAAGATCACCAAAAACGCAAGGAATAGAAAAGCTACCCGGATCGTTTATTTTTTTAGGAAGATTAGAGTTTTTAATGACCGCTGAGCACTCTTCATTTAGCGTTACGTGAGAAAGATTTTCCAATTTCTTTTTGTTCGTTAACAAATCCTTGAGATATTTTGCATATTTTGGCATTTGGCTAATGGCTTCGTGAAATGGTAAATTTATATGAATTTGTTTAAACATTTCAAGAAAGCGCTGATATTGATCATCTAAGTTTTCCATCCTAAGCCTAGCGCAATAAGGTGGTTGCAGAAATTCCTTTATAATGGTTGGGGCAGCATTTTGAAAATCATCATGGTCTTTTTCAAAATAAGATTTATCTTTGTCAAAAATAGATTTTTCTTTTTCAAAAACAGAATTTTCATCATTTGTTTCTGTAACGATAATTTTTTCAGCAGTAGGAGAGGTAATCACCTCTGGCTCTTCCCTTCTGGTGGGCTCGTGAATAACTTTACCACTCCGAAGGGTTTTCTCTTTTGCGTGCTCCCTTGTGTAGGGTTCAGTATTTGAGGGAAGTGAGCCAGGTGGCCTCTCGGAGATAACCTTGGCGATTTGGCCGACCGTATTTTCTAAAGTCTTCATCGACCCTGTTAAGTTTCTAATGGTAGTATCGTTCGAGCTTATATATCTAGAAAGTATTTCCTCCAAAGATGGAGGTTTTTGAAAATTTTGGTTTTGAGGTGGTGGTGGTGGTGTAAAATCATGTGGTGGACGTACGACATTAGCAGGATTACTCCAAGAAAAATTAGGATGGTTGCGCCATCTAGGGTGATAGGAATTTGTTGCAGCATTAAAACCAGGAGGAGAAGAAAAATTAGAAAAAGCCGAAAAATTGGCAGAATTATTTTGAGCAGGCCTGGGTATGTTCCCCAGATAATCCACCTGCTCGGCAGCAGCAACATTTGAAATTTCATATACATGAGGGGCAGAGGCAGCAGTCATCTTGCAATTCTTGTGTTCAGCATTTCCACTTGTAGCGCCAGTTGCAATACAGAGTCCACTTCGTAGATACCTGTAGGTTTATTTGGGCTAGTCCTAGACGAATTCCACTGATAGGTGTTCATTGCCATGTCCTCTATAATCTCAAGAGCGGCTTTCGGAGTTTTGCGGTCCAAAGAACCAGCGGAAGCGGCGTCTATCATCTGCTTAGTCTCTTGATTTAGCCCATTATAAAATGTCTGAACCTGTAGCCATATAGGCAGAGCATGATGAGGGCAGCATCTCAAAAGTTCTTTGAACCTCTCCGAAGTTTCATAGAGCATCTCAGAAGCAATTTGAGAATAAGAAGTTACATCATTTCTTAATTTAGCAGTTTTAGCGAGAGGGAAATAACTAGTAAGAAATTTATCAATTAAAATGTTCCAAGTAGTGATTGATCCTCTTGTAAGAGAACTCAACCACTGCTTGGCTTTGGTTCTTAAGGAGAAGGGGAAAAGTATTAGCCTAATAGCATCGTCTGAGACACCATTTATTTTGAAGGTGTCACAGATCTCGAGAAAACTAGCAATATGCAAGTTCGGATCTTCATCTTGTAATCCGTCGAACTGTACATATTGCTGCACCATTTGTATGATGCTAGGCTTAAGCTCAAAATTATTGTTCGTAATTGCAGGTCGAACAATACTTATTTCTGTACACTCCAGGTTGGGCCGAGCATAATCGGACATCGTCCTTTGCTGGGCAAATGTTGGGTTAGGGTCTACCATTTCGGAGTTGAAGTTACAATCACCATCGGAATCCTCAACCGTTGTTTGAGAAGTGGAACCACTGAATCGCAAGTTTCTCTGAAAGGAGCGTTCGATTTTTGGGTCCAAGTCAACAAGTAGCGACGGATTTGTGCGGGTCATGCACTAAAAAAATGAAAGAGAATGGAGGAAAGGAAAAGAGAAGAACGAAAATAGAAACTGGAAGAAGAAAACAGAGAAAGGTAAATTTTTTTTTTGATTTTTGCAGAAGTAATAGCGAAAGCGTTTTCCTAATATTGACGAAGAAGCATCCCAGGCAACGGTGCCAAAAACTTGGTGAATTGAATCACTATCAATCCGAAAAGGCAAGTGTACCTATCGAATTGTAGTACCAAGGTCATATTTAAACTCGGGGCTATCAAGTACTGCTACTCACGCTTCTACTATTATCCTACCATGTGATTGTTTGTTGTTTGAGAATTTAAAATTAAACTAAGGACAATGTTAAAATGAAAACTTATGATAAAAAGCTAGCATTCGATCAATGATTCATCATGAAATGAGATGAGAAGGATAAAAATATAGATTTAAATTTGCAAATTAAACTCGACCGTGACGGATCCGATTATAGAAAATAATTTCGCTAGAGCATTAAATCCCCTAACTTATAGGCGTTTTGACCAAAATCTCTTTACAAGTCAAAAAGGCCTAAAGTTACATTACCGAAGTGACTCGCACTATTGGATTTGACTCCAATCCGGAGGATTTACGTCATCCTATCTCTAGGGTTGCGATCAACTCCTTCCTTCTTTGAGTGATCTTTCAAATCAACGAGTCTCTCGACTTCTATGAAATGAGATCAAATTGCCTACTACCATATACCGGAAATACGGAGTCGACACGAGATAAATCTAAGAAGGATCGAGAATAATTTAGATAAAAATAAAACTAAAAAATAAAGGAAAAACTCATCTCATTTTATGGATCCTCATGATCGAATGCTAAGGGAAATTAGCTACGCATAACTGAAAGGAAAACCAAAATAAGAGAAAAGAAATTAATTTTCATTAATAGTTAAAAAGAGGTACACAATTATAAAGAGGCAAGGTTATGCTAATAAAAAGATTACACAAAATAGGAAATGGTTACACTAATAGAAAAGAACTTAACAACAACAAGTAAGAAACATAAAAGAACTCTCTCTTGAACTAGCTATCCCACTTGATCTCTCACCAATCCAGCCTCCCAATGCATGAGACATGGGTTCCTTTTATAGGAGAAGGATAAGGTTCTAGAATGAAATGAAGAAGAGGGGACAAGGGGGGGGGGGGAGGCGGCCATGTACTTGGGAGATGCATGTATGGCATTTATGAGGGGAGAGGGGGAAGATGAGATACATTGCATGTAGTTAAAAGAAATAAAAATAGAAAATACAAGGGGAATGAATAAGAAATAAAGAGGGGAGAAAGAAATAAAAGAGAGGGAAAAAGAGAAGGAGGTGGGATGAATGAATTAAATGAAAGTGTTGGGTACATTGGTTAAATGTACCTGATTTGAAGAAGCCTCACCCAACTCAATGATATACATCATAATGTATTTGTTGTATGTTGAGTTTACTTGTGTAGGTTAAGTAATTACTGGACTGAAGCAAAAAGTTTCTAAGTCCATGTGTCGACACCCAGAGGGAAAGTGTCGACACTCAAGAAAGCTTGTGCCGACACCCAGACAAGCAGTGTCGACACTTGGAGTCATTGTGTCGACACCTGGGATGCAGAGTCGACACCAGACAGAAAGTGTCGACACTTGGAGCTGTGTCGACACTCAGTGAAGAAAAGTGCAGACAGAAAGTGTCGACACAAAGGAGTTGTGTCGACACCCAGTGAAGCTGAGTCTACACCAGATAGTGTCGACACTTGGAGCTGTATCGACACTCAGCAAAAGACTGCAGAAACTAAGTTAAAGTGTCGACACCAAGAACAATGTGTCGACACACAACAAGAAGAGTCAACACTTGAAGAAAGTGTCGACACCAAGAACAAAGTGTCGACACTCATCAGAAGAGTCAACATTTGAAGTAAGTGTCGACACCCAGAACAATGTGTCGACACTCAGCTAAAGACTCTACACTTGAAGTAAGTGTCGACACGAGGAGCTGTGTCGACACTTAGCAAAGAACAGAATTATCTCCAAAATATTCTAAGTACAAGTGTCGACACTAAGGGAATGTGTCGACACTCAGCTGAAGTCTCAACAGAAGAATCAAGTGTCGACACAAGGAGCTGTGTCGACACTTAGCAAGTATCAACATAAAAGACTATGTGTCGACACCAAGAAGCAGTGTCGACACTTAACAGATTCAACACAAGAAGTTGTGTCGACACAAAGGTGATGTGTCGACACTTAGAAGAATTCAGCTAAAGATAGAAGATCAAGTACTTGCGTCGACACTCAATTTCAGTGTCGACACCTGAAGAAGAATCTGTGTCGAGACATACAAGGAGTTGTGTCGACACCTTGTAGACTTGTGTCGACACTTACACAACATGTGTCGACACTTGGACTATAAGTGTCGACACTTAAAGACAGAAAGTCTCGACACTTAAAGACAGAAAGTCTCGACACTTTCAGACAGTTAGAGATTTTCAAGAAATGACTGGATGACTTGACAGCTGCCGTTCCAGCCGGTCTACAGCACCTGTCAGAGATGTCAGAAGACAGTTATGAACCGGACCAGCCGGTTACCATGAAGAAGGCCTATAAATAGGCACATATAGTTTACAGAAACTGTTGTTCAGATTGTTGAAGAACAAGTTATTAAAGTGGTACACAAAGTATCAAATCAAGAAGATCTTGCAGTCCAAGTGCAGATCTAAGAAGTTGGAGAGAGAGGGCTCCATCCAAGAAATCAGCCGTTGGAACTAGGCTGAGAAGAAGGGTTCAGATTTATTCTGAATTCTTAGTGGCAGAGGTCAAGGAACAACTGCAGAAGGAGACAATCTTATTCAGTTCTACTCAAGAAGCTTTGAAGAAAGCTAAGTCAGATTGTATCCAGCCGAGTTCTTCCAAGAACTCATCAAGAAACTCTCAACTCCCCTCTCTTGTTTCAGAGTTGTTGAGTTATTATTTCTATAATCATTTTTATCTTGTAGGATCCTTTGGATCTGAGTGAATTGTAAGCCTATAATTATAAAGGTTGAGGGTAGGGCCTTTGGCCTGAGTGTAGGAGATTGTTATCTCTGAGTATAGGCCTTGATTGGCTGAGTGTAGGCCTTTGTGGCTGAGTGTAGGCCTTTGTGGCTGAGTGTAGGCTTTGGGATAAAACTGAGTTGTAGGGCCTTGGGCCTGAGGTGTAGGAACCAATTTGGGTTCTGAGACAGTGGAGAAGTTTGGCCGAATCTAGTACACTGCTAGATAGGCGAAGGGGGAAAGTGGATGTACCCATATCTTGGGGAACCACTATAAAACACTGTGTCTACTGTGCTGTGCTGTGATTGTTGCTGTGTATGCTGTGTGTTTGCTGTGATAGAATAGTTAGAAATCTGTGATATTAACTGTTTGCTGCCATTAAAGTTTAAAAAGGATTAGGTCACCTATTCACCCCCCCCTCTAGGTGTTTAGGTACCATATCTTTCAAGTGGTATCAGAGGGAGGTTCCTCACAAAGGGACTAACAGTCTGAGGAGATCCTATTTGGCAGATTCAGTGTAAGGCAAAATACAGATTCAAGAAAATCAAGAAACATGGGTTCGTCTGAGAATCACAAGGAATTGGGTTCCATGAAATTGCCCATATGCAGGAAAGAGATCTTTGGGATCTGGAAGGAAAGGGTAAGGCTGTTTATGGAGGCCTCAGACCCTAGAATCTACATCACAGTAAAGGAAGGGCCTTATGTGCCCATGAAGATTTCAGTTATAGATGCAAATCAGAGAACTCCAAAGGATTTCTCTGAAATGACTAAGGATGAGATTGTCCTAGCCACCATGGACAAGAGGGCACAAAACATAATAGTGAGTGCCATTGATGATGCAACTTTTCAGAATCTTATACACTGCAAGACAGCCAAAGAGATGTGGGACACTCTTATTGTGTATATGGAGGGATCTGAAGAAGTTAGACAAGATAGAAAATCCTTGCTAAATCAAGAGTATGAGAGTTTTAGACAAGGAAAAGGTGATAGCATAACTGAGTGCTATAAGAAGTTCTACAGAATAGTGAATAAACTCATGTCTTATGGAAGAGAGTTCAGTAACTATGAACTAAATGACAAGTTCCTAAGGTCCCTAACCAAAGATTGGGACACCAAGATCTGTGCCATAAGAGAAATGGCTAAGTTGGGGGAAATTCCTCCTCCTACACTGTTTGGCAAGTTATTGTCATATGAGATGCAGTTGACAGTGAGAATAGAGGAGGAGAAATCAACAAGAATTGAACACAAGGAAAGAACAGTTGCTTTCAAGACAGATGTCCCCAGAAAGTGCAGGAATAAGTCATCAACTCCACCTCCAGAGGTAGTTGAATCAGAATCAGATGAGTCAGTCAGCACAAAGACTGAGAGCAGTGAAAGTGATGAAGACTTTGCTGCCTTCACTAGACACTTTCAGAAATTCTTGAAGAAGAAATAGTGGAGGTCAAGACCTTCTACTTCAAAGGGAAAGGAAGTCTTTTATCAGGAGAAAAAGCCTTCAAAGAAAGACAGGAAGAGGACAAAGTCAAGCAAGGCAACTGGTTCAAAGATAGTGTGCTATTGCTGCAATAGACAGGGCCATGTTATTGCAGACTGTCCTGAAAAGAGGAAAGAGTCTAGTGACAGGAAAAAGACTTATTTCAAAGGCAAGAAAGAAAAGTCTTTTGTAGCCAAGAAGGAGAAGACTTTATCAGATATCTCTTCTTCAGAAACTGAGTCTGAGGCTGAAGCCTACATAGGGCTGTTTGCTGAAGAAGAAGAAGAAGAATTCATGCAGATCATGGAGTCTATTTATGAACAAGAAGACAGTCATTGCCAAGGGCTAATGGATTTGACAGAGAGTGCCAAAATCCTGGAGCAGCCAGGACCAAGTAAGGTACAAGGTTCAAGTTCAAGTTCAGTTTCTTGTTCTAGTTCAGATTCAGATTCTTCTTCATCAAGTGATGAGAATGTATCTGAGTCTGAGGATGATATTCATCAGCTTATAGATGAATATAAAGTGCTGTTGCAAGCTTACAAGAAAAGCAAGTCCCTTGCCAAAAGTCAGGCAAAGGAAATTGCTGAACTTAAAGCTGCTGCAACAGATTCTGAGAAGCAATTTGATCAAAAGCTTAATGAAATAGCCAGGCTGAAACACATAACAGTGATTCAGATGGGCACTATCACCTTTAAGAATGATCAAATCAAGAGTCTGGAGATAAATCTTCAGAAAGAGAGAGATCTTGTTGCTAGGTTTTCTAAACCTAAGTTAGTGCTACCTTTAATTGATGAATTTGTTCATCATAAAGGCAAGACTGTACTGGGCTTTATTAGACCTGCAAGGACTGAGCAGTCCAAGTCTAAGTCCAAGGGCAAAGCCCCAACATTCAACAAGCCTGCTGTAGATAAGACAGCCAAGGCAGTACCTGAGCAAAGGTACAATAAGTTTGAATGTTGGTGCTGTGGCAAAGTTGGCCATTTTGCAGTGGACTGTTGGCACAATGCTAGTGCCAAAGTGAGTACCAAACTACCTATTGGAAAGCCAGTGGGTAGCTTTGTCAGATTGCAGACTAACAAGTACCAAGGACCCAAGAATTCTTTGGGTTCTAAGGTTTATTAATCTGTTTTGCAGGTGAGTCCAAGTGGCCATACCCCAACATGGTACTTGGACAGTGGATGTTCCAGACATATGACTGGAACTAGAGGACTACTAAAGGACTACATTCCAATAAAAGATGGTCCAAAAGTCACCTTTGGTGGTTCTGAAAAAGGAATCATCAAAGGGTTTGGTAACATTTCTAGCAACTTAGTTACCATTACTCAAGTGGCTTATGTTAAAGGGTTGAAACAGAACCTAATAAGTATAAGTCAACTAAGTGATGTAGGGTATGACATCTCATTTGTTAAAAATGGTTGTCATATCAAGAGGTCAAGTGATCAAGAGATCATTTTGACTGGTTATAGGAAGAGGAATGTCTACTGCCTGGACATTATGGTTGAGAACAATGGTTCTCCAGTTTGTCTTGTAGCTGATGAGACAGTCTCTCATTGTGTCAAATGGCACAAGAGGCTTGCTCATCTTAACTACAAGACTATTAGCAAACTCTTTAGCAAAGAGTTAGTGAGGAATGGTCCTCAAGTTAAGTGTGTTAAAGATGGTATTTGCTCAGCTTGTCAAAAGGGCAAGCAGACTAAATCCACCTTTAGAAGCATAGAAAACAAAGATGCTGTGAGATGTTTATACCTCTTGCATATGGATCTTTTTGGTCCAATGCCAGTTCACAGCTTAGGTAGGAAGGTCTATACCTTTGTAGTTGTAGATGACTACTCAAGGTTTTCCTGGGTGTTCTTCTTAAGACAGAAATCTGAAACACCTAGTGTCTTCCATAACTTTGTCAAACAAATTCAGAATGAACTAAACAGTATAGTGGTCAAGATTAGAAGTGACCATGGTACTGAATTTCAGACTGATAGCATGACAAAACTATGTGAAGACTTTGGGATATTTCAAGAATTCTCTTCACCTAGAACACCTCAGCAAAATGGCATTGCTGAGAGGAAGAATAGAACCTTGATAGAGGCTGGTAGGACCCTACTAAGTGATACATCACTGCCAGAATATTTCTGGGCTGAAGCAGTTAACGCTGCATGCCATGTTATAAATAGGGCTACCATCACTAAAAGGCTTAACAAGACCCCCTATGAAGTTGTGAAAGGCAGGAAACCAAACCTATCCTATTTTATGATCTTTGGTTGCAAATGCTTCATACTTAACAATGGGAAGTCTTACTTAACTAAGTTTGCTGCCAAGTCCCAAGAGGGAATTTTTGTTGGGTACAGCAATAATAGTAAGGCTTATAGAGTCTACAACTTGACTACACAAGTTGTAGAAGATTCTGTGCATGTAGTTTTTGATGAGACTAAACTTATTAATAATGAGTTGTCTAGTACTGTATGCAGCCCCACAGGTTTATCAAAGAAAATGGACAAGCTTACTATAGAAGAAGTTCCTGCTACAAGACAGCAAGGAGAGGAGAGTAGCTGTTGTCCAGGGGGAGAACTACATGTGCCAATTGCTGAAGAAATACAAGGAGTACAGCATGATGGAGATGCTGAAGAGGTTCAACCAGAAGTTAGGATGCCTCCAGCCAACAGGCATCTAAGAGATCATCCAGTATAGCAGATTATTGGAGATCCAAGACAAGGAGTACAAACCAGGAGCAGATACATAAATGCAGCAATCTACTCCAGCTTTCTGTCTCAAGTTGAACCTAAGAAATTTGAAGAAGCAATACTGGATCCACAATGGACTGAAGCAATGCAAGAAGAGCTTAATCAGTTCAAGAGGTGCAAGGTCTGGGAATTAGTTCCTAAACCTAAAGACCACAATATAATAGGAACTAAGTGGATCTACAGGAATAAGATGGATGAACAAGGGGTCATCATTAAGAATAAGGCTAGACTGGTTGCTAAAGGATATAGGCAAGAAGAAGGTATTGACTTTGATCAAACCTTTGCTCCAGTAGCCAGACTGGAAGCCATAAGGATGTTCTTGGCCTATGCAACCTATCAAGGATTCAAGGTTTACCAGATGGATATCAAGTCAGCATTCCTAAATGGTAATCTTAAGGAAGAAGTCTATGTGGAACAGCCTTCAGGTTTTGTTGATCCAACTCTACCTCATCATGTCTATAGACTTAGGAAAGCTTTATATGGGTTAAAGCAAGCCCCTAGGGCTTGGTATGAAACCCTATCTAGTTTCCTCATTGAGAACAAGTTCTCAAGGGGGAAAATAGATAAGACTCTATTCCTTAG
The DNA here is from genome assembly GCA_039583875.1 of Platanthera guangdongensis. Lineage (NCBI taxonomy): Eukaryota > Viridiplantae > Streptophyta > Magnoliopsida > Asparagales > Orchidaceae > Platanthera > Platanthera guangdongensis. Next base: position 57,355,173 of record CM077160.1, on the reverse strand, counting down.
GGAATCTAGAGGCAAAGTAATACTAGTCCAAATATATGTAGATGACATTATATTTGGGTCTACTGAAAGCAGTCTTTGCAAAAAGTTTGCAAAACTGATGCAAGGTCAGTTTGAGATGAGTAGTATGGGAGAGCTGAAGTTTTTCTTGGGTCTCCAAGTTAAACAGACTGAAAGTGGTTTATCCATATGTCAGTCCAAGTTCACCCTAGAACTCATAAGGAAGTATGGTATGGATTCATCCAGCACCATGAAGACTCCTATGGGGTCAAGTATGTCTCTTAGCAAGGATGATGCAGGGAAACCTGTAGATGAAACCTTGTATAGAGGGATAGTTGGCTCCCTATTATACTTGACTGCTAGTAGACCTGACATCATGTATTCTACATGTGTTTGTGCCAGGTATCAAGCCTGCCCTAAAGAGTCTCATTTGACAGCAGTCAAAAGAATATTGAGATATCTAAAGGGCACTCCCTATCTAGGCCTCTGGTACCCTATGAATGGAGATTTTGATCTAACAGGTTATTCAGATGCAGACTTTGCAGGATGCAAAGAGGATAGAAAGAGCACTAGTGGAACCTGTCAATTCCTAGGTGGGAGACTAATTTCATGGAGTAGCAAAAAGCAAACCAGTGTGGCTATCTCCACAGCTGAGTCAGAGTATGTGGCTGCAGGAAGTTGCTGTGCTCAACTTCTGTGGATTCAACATCAGCTAGAGGACTATGGATTTCACGTAAGTAGAACTCCACTTTTCTGTGATTCTACAAGTGCTATTTCAATAGCTAATAACCCTGTATCTCATAGTAGAATAAAACATATTGAGATTAAATATCATTTTCTTAGGGAGCATGTAGAAAGAGAAGATATTTTATTAGAATATGTTAAAACTGATAATCAAGTAGCTGATATGTTTACTAAGCCCCTAGAAGAAGCTAAGTTCAATAGATTCAAAATTGAACTAGGAATGATAAACTTAGAGTAAGTTTATAGAATTAAAATTGGCTAAGTAAAAAGGTGTCGTCACATAGACAAGTCTATGTCGACACAGAATAGTGGTGTCGACACTTCAGGAAAAAGGTGTCGACACATCTAGGAATGTGGTGTCGACACTTCAGAATGTTAGTGTCGACACATGTCAAGTAGGTGTCGACACATCCAATATGGTGTCGACACTTAAGTTTTACTCAGAATTTTTCTAAGTGAAGTCTCGACAATGTGTCGAGTTATGTTGTGTCGACACATAAACATGTGTCGACACATAAAATCTGTTGACTAAACTTGTGTCGACACATGTATGTCGAGACATTATAAGTCAGTGTCGACACTTATTGCCAGTGTCGACACATTTTAAGTTAGCTGTCCCGCCTGTTCATCTTCAAAATCAAAAAGGTATAAATAGGGTTCTGTCTTTGTTTGTCGACACGCTTTCAAAGTTTCGAGACCAAAACTACTATGTCGACACATCTCTTTTCTAAAGACAAATTCTACAAACCCTAATGGCACCTAAGCTTGAGGAGAACGTTAATGAAGTATATGAGCTGGTGCGCGGCGCGTTTGAAGAAGCAGATCAAGAAATCCAGGCGGTAGTAACCCTAGTCGCCGATTCTGGATTAGAATACTTAGTTTCTGAACCTACAAAGATTTGGAAGAAAGAGGTTCTTGAATTCCTAAATGGAGCTCAGATAGATGAATCTGGATACAAAATCAAATCCAGAGTTCATGGTGCAAGGGTTAAGGTATCCCCTAAAAATCTGAGGAAGGTGCTCCAGCTACCAAAAACTTAAGATGAAGAAGAAGTTACTGCATCCAAGACCAGGGAAGCTCTAACCTGGTGTGCACTGGATCCTAAAATGAAGATACCAGAGGTAATGAGTACTGCTGCAGGAAGCAAGATAAACCACATGAGGAAGATGGATCTAAGGATCTTTTCTAGATGGGACAGGGTGTTGTCCAAGGACATGCCAACCCCAGAGAAGATAGTTACTGAGAAAGTCACTCCTCCCAAAAAGAAAAGGAAGACAGTTCCAGTGGCACAAGAATCCACTAGTAGTTCTGGAAGTGAAGAACAAGTTGTTTTCACTCCTGATGATCATGAGGAAGAGCCTGCAGAGAAGTCTCCTGCTCCTCCAGCTGATGCAGAGATCCAGGGGGAGCTCCCACAAGCTAGCCCCATCCATAAGGATCAAAGCCAGGGGAGCCTCCAGTTGTAGAAGAACCCTCTACACTGGACAGTGAGCAAGCCACCACCATCATACAAGAGGTACTCACTGACCTAAATACTTTAGAATATCTTATAGAAGATGCTGATTTGTCTGATGTTCCTCAGCAAACTCAGCTGCCTAGTCAAGCTCCAGATGTTGTTATAAAAGACACATCTGCTGTTCCAGTAATTCCTGATCCTGTGGTTGAAGAACCAAGAACTTCTCCAGCTTCTTCACCACCAGAATACACCATGGAGGATTTATTCCTAAATCTAGACCAACAAGATTTTGACATGGACAAGGATGCTGCTGAAAAAGATAATACTGCTGTTTAGGGGGAGAAGGTACAAGTTCAGGAAGAGCCTGTGAGGCAAGAAAATGAGAAGGCACCTGATGTGCAAGCAGCAAAGCCTCCAAGCCCTAAGGATAGGGTTGACATAGCCATCTCCTCAGAGTCTGAAGATGAGGAGGCAGCACGGGCTAAACAAAAGAAACTGTATGTATTCAAGAGGAGAAGCCAAAGTTATAAAAAGACTTTACAATCAATTGCACCACAGCATATAGTTCAGCAAGCTCCAACTGCTGATTATAGTTCTTTAATGGTTGCACTACAGATAAAGTTGGATGAGCAAAGGCAGGCCATAGAGAAGTATGTAGATGAAGGGCAGAAATCACTCCAATTTGATCTGGCCCAGGATATAAAATCCATCAGGTTTGAGATGAATCTCAACAAGAAGGAGATGACTGAATGTTTCCACAAGGGTGGCAATGCAGTGGTGTTCTTGGCAACCCACCAGGAAAAGATAAAGGCACAGGTGGATGACATAGCATTGAAACAAGGATATGTTCTTGAAAATCAACTTAGAATGAATGACAATCTTACAGCTTCACATAATGCTATTGTCACTGAGTTAAAGAACAAGGCTGCTGAACCTTCTACTTCTACTGCTGCTAAAGCTGAATTTGACAAAGCCTTTCAAGAAGAAATTTCTGCTGTTAAGTCTGCCATCCAAGCCTCCCAGAAAGCCATCTCTGAACAACTTCAAAAGCTCAAACCATTCTTTAAAGAGGGAATCAGATACTTGGATAGACAAATAAGATTTCAAAAGGATGATGTCAGAGATCATATGACTAGAGAAGTCATAAAGGGGGAGAGGGTTTTAGTCAAAGCTAGCTCTGACCATGCCAAGTGGATATCAAATTCCATCAGAGCTACACTGGGCTATCCTCCACTTTGTGATGATGACAATGTGACAGAATCTGGAATTCAACCTGCATATCTTGGAGGTGAGCAACCAGAGGTAGCTCAAGTGATCTATCCTCCACCAGATTTTGAAATGGTGCAAGCTGACATTCATCATATGTATAGCCCAACTGAAGGGAAGTCTAATGTTATTCTGGATAAAGTGGTTCAGCCTATTAATGAAGCCATGCAAGAGGCATTGCAGAAAGAGGAAGAGACAAGATTGTCTAAGAAGAGGTTTAGGGAACAAGCAGAACAAAGGCAAGATTTTGAACAGTGGAGCCCTACCTCTAGGAATATAATATTAACTACCTGGAAAGGTGCCAAGGATAACACTCATGACAGGAACAAGTGGTTTTCTGAAGCTGAATGGAGAAAACATGAGATCAGGCAGGAAGCAATAGTTCAATACAGAAGGAAGGCAAAGATGGGAAAGCTACCTCCTATTGTAGTGGAGCCTAGCAAGTACTTTCCTAAGCCATATCACTATTTTGAGAGACAGAAGATCAAAGCTGAAGAGCTCAAAAAGAAAGATCTAAAAGGCAAGAAGCCTGCTGATGCTAAAACTGTTGATGCCCCTGTCAAAGCTCAAGTTCAACCTGGCAAGGGAATAGTTATCAAGGAACCAGAACAGAAATAGATTAAGAATTTACTTGAAGATTATTTTGTAATCTTTTTGAATGTAAAACATTTTTGTGAACTACTGAGAATGTATAAGACAAATGTTAGAACAATATATGATCAATATATTTTATATTTGTTCTGTAAATATGTCTATTTCTTATTTGTTCTGTGTTGATGTTTGTGTATACATGTGAAATTGATACATGTTATGTTTATCCTTCTTACATAGTCCTGCTTTACATCATTTTGTAATTTTTATTATGAATGGTGTATATCATTGACTAAGGGTTATGACTTCTCCAAATAGGGGGAGATTGTTGGGTACATTGGTTAAATGTACCTGATTTGAAGAAGCCTCACCCAACTCAATGATATACATCATAATGTATTTGTTGTACGTTGAGTTTACTTGTGCAGGTTAAGTAATTACTGGACTGAAGCAAAACGTTTCTAAGTCCATGTGTCAACACCCAGAGGGAAAGTGTCGACACTCAAGAAAGCTTGTATCGACACCCAGACAAGCAGTGTCGACACTTGGAGTCATTGTGTCGACACCTGGGATGCAGAGTCGACACCAGACAGAAAGTGTCGACACTTGGAGCTGTGTCGACACTCAGTGAAGAAAAGTGCAGACAGAAAGTGTCGACACAAGGAGCTGTGTCGACACCCAGTGAAGCTGAGTCTACACCAGATAGTGTCGACACTTGGAGCTGTGTCGACACTCAGCAAAAGACTGCAGAAACTAAGTTAAAGTGTCGACACCAAGAACAATGTGTCGACACACAACAAGAAGAGTCAGCACTTGAAGAAAGTGTCGACACCAAGAACAAAGTGTCGACACTCATCAGAAGAGTCAACATTTGAAGTAAGTGTCAACACCCAGAACAATGTGTCGACACTCAGCTAAAGACTCTACACTTGAAGTAAGTGTCGACACGAGGAGCTGTGTCGACACTTAGCAAAGAACAGAATTATCTCCAAAATATTCTAAGTACAAGTGTCGACACTAAGGGAATGTGTCGACACTCAGCTGAAGTCTCAACAGAAGAATCAAGTGTCGACACAAGGAGCTGTGTCGACACTTAGCAAGTATCAACATAAAAGACTATGTGTCGACACCAAGAAGCAGTGTCGACACTTAACAGATTCAACACAAGAAGTTGTGTCGACACAAAGGTGATGTGTCGACACTTAGAAGAATTCAGCTAAAGATAGAAGATCAAGTACTTGTGTCGACACTCAATTTCAGTGTCGACACCTGAAGAAGAATCTGTGTCGAGATATACAAGGAGTTGTGTCGACACCTTATAGACTTGTGTCGACACTTACACAACATGTGTCGACACTTGGACTATAAGTGTCGACACTTAAAGACAGAAAGTCTCGACACTTTCAGACAGTTAGAGATTTTCAAAAAATGACTGGATGACTTGACAGCTGCCGTTCCAGCCGGTCTACAGCACCTGTCAGAGATGTCAGAAGACAGTTATGAACCGGACCAGCCGGTTACCATGAAGAAGGCTAATAAATAGGCACATACAGTTTACAGAAACTGTTGTTCAGATTGTTGAAGAACAAGTTATTAAAGTGGTACACAGAGTATCAAATCAAGAAGATCTTGCAGTACAAGTGCAGATCTAAGAAGTTGGAGAGAGAGGGCTCCATCCAAGAAATCAGCCGTTGGAACTAGGCTGAGAAGAAGGGTTCAGATCTATTCTGAATTCTAAGTGGCAGAGGTCAAGGAACAACTGCAGAAGGAGACAATCTTATTCAGTTCTACTCAAGAAGCTTTGAAGAAAGCTAAGTCAGATTGTATCCAGCCAAGTTCTTCTAAGAACTCATCAAGAAACTCTCAACTCCCCTCTCTTGTTTCAGAGTTGTTGAGTTATTATTTCTATAATCATTTTTATCTTGTAGGATCCTTTGGATCTGAGTGAATTGTAAGCCTATAATTATAAAGGCTGAGGGTAGGGCCTTTGGCCTGAGTGTAGGAGATTGTTATCTCTGAGTGTAGGCCTTGATTGACTGAGTGTAGGCCTTTGTGGCTGAGTGTAGGCCTTTGTGGTTGAGTGTAGGCTTTGGGATAAAGCTGAGTTGTAGGGCCTTGGGCCCGAGGTGTAGGAACCAATTTGGGTTCTGAGACAGTGGAGAAGTTTGGCCGAATCTAGTACACTGCTAGATAGGCGAAGAGGGAAAGTGGATGTACCCATATCTTGGGGAACCACTATAAAACACTGTGTCTACTGTGTTGTGCTGTGATTGTTGGTGTGTATGCTGTGTGTTTGCTATGATAGAATAGTTAGAAATCTGTGATATTAACTATTTGCTGCCATTAAAGTTTAAAAAGGATTTGGTCACCTATTCACCCTCCCCCCCTCTAGGTGTTTAGGTACCATATCTTTCAGAAAGGGAGAGGGGGAATGAGTGGCTGGCCTACACTTTAAATGGGGAGAAAAATATGATCATGCAAAGGTGGCTGGATGCATGCATGGGGTGAGAAATTTTGGAGGAGTCTTGGGATGCACTTGTAGAGGACCGGATCTTGAAGAGGGCTGCACTTTGTGGGCTGGTCAGCTGCATGGTTGAAGTGGCCGAGCTGCTACAACATCAAGGTTCGGGATGCACATGGAGGTCTGCATAAATGAAGGCTCGGGTAGCATCAATTAAAGGGGGCTGCAATTGAAGTGGCCCGGGCTGCACATAGATCTTTGAAGGAGGGGCTCAGCAAGCATCATGTGGGCTGCATGGTGGGGGCTCGGGCTGCACCTACAAACAAAATTAATAGAACATAATATTAGATTATGTTTTAAGATAAAATAACTCAACAACAAACATAAATAATATTATAACAATAACAAAACATAGAAACTAAAATAATAAAAGCATAACAAACATACAATACAACATAACACACATAATATTAAAACATATTGTCAAAAATAAGATATTAAAAAATAGCATACATAAAATATATAAAAAAATAATACTTAAACCTAGGAAAATTTAACCTAAACTAACCCGAAAAACGATGACTAAAACTAGTCATCACCCACCACATCCGCCGAGTCGCCCAGATACTCTGCAACCCCCTCCACGTCAGGAGGAGGCGAATACCCCTCACTCATTTCGATTTTAGATGAGATCGCATTGTAGCCTACAAAGAAGAGATTCAGAGGTGACAGGCAAGAACAAAACAAATGTCGAGTGCGTGCTTACCTGGGGTAGGCATGTCCTCCACAGCGGTGGACGGTCGAGAGGAGCCTGAGCATCCCTGGAAGGGCTCTCCCTCAAAAGCTGCGAGGGATTTCCCTAGACCGGCAGGAATTGGTGACCGAGAGGTATCCGGCGGAGGACGCCCCAGGCCCGAGCAGCTGGCGACCTGCTCAGTTGACAGAGGAATGGAACGATCCTCCTCCCCACCCCCATCACCTTCGCGTGGTAGTACCTACAAAAGAAAAGGTCTGGAATGAAGTGACAAGCCAGGGGAGAGGTACACATACCTTAGGGACGACCTTGGTGCCAACTGTCGAGATGGAGCCCGGAACATAATTTACCGAGGATCGCTTGATGATCCTTCCCTTTATCGGCCTGAAGAGAGGGACGGGAGACTCGCGCGTTAGCCGCGGAGCGGCCTCGAGGGCCTCCTCCCAAGTCTTCTGGCTCGCAGCTGCCAGACGGGCTCGCACCTCCTCACTGACCGGCATGGTGCAGCTATAGTTCACCCAGAGAGGCACAAGAAGGTTGGATTCACCTGAGGACTCGGTGGTGTATTTATTGCCAGGGAGTGGGCCCCACCAGATGATTCCATGACAGCTCATCACAGAAATCACAGAACACGTGGGTTTGATGATTCTTTCCGATCTTGGCCAAGCTCAAAACGAGCCGGGATTGTGTACAACCCCGTGTTCGCCGAGTGTGTTCGCCAAGATAGGCGAGCGGACCAAGGCGCCCGACCAGCACTAGAACAGCATGCGGGTAGGTAATAGACGGCCATCTCGCTCTCGTCAAAGCCAGGCGAGCGAGACATGCGAGCTGGTCCCTTCCCCCTTCTAGATTGCCCGCCATTCGTCGAGCAGAGTTCTCGCTCGCCATTCTTCGAGAAGAGTTTTTGCCCGCCATTTGTCGAGAAGAGTTCTCGCCCGCCATTCGTCGAGCAGATTTTTGGCCCACCTTTCATCGAGCAGAGTTTGGGTTCGCCATTCGTCAAACTAATGTCCGAAGTTGAGCTCGACGAGACCAGATCGGTGAGCCTCCCTCCGGGGCTCTCATGGTCACTGTTTGAAGCCTGGCCGCCAGCCCGCCTTGGCACGGGCACGAGCAGGTCGCGGCGGCCCGTCTCGCTCTCGTACAGGAAGAGTAGGCGAGCTACGGGAGCCAGGTCACACCCGCCTCTCATGAGGAGAGAATAATGGCGAGCTGACCTCCATATCCTTGGGACAGGTCCGGTTGGGCCCAGGTGTGAAATTACCTGGATGACCTCCTCATGGGTGCGAATAGCATGTTGGAATAGTGGAGTTACGTTGTTGGCAGACCAAGTTAGACTGCATATAGATGTTCAAAACTGAAAGAATTAATTCCTAAACACCTAGAGGGGGGGGGGGGGGGTGAATAGGTGTAATTCCTTTTTCTTCTAAGGAAGAATATCCATTCAGTTAATTAATCAGAAACAGCTAATTCAACAGCTAACACAACACATAATTCACAGAATCACACAATCACAGATTGCACACAGTTTTTATAGTGGTTACCCAAGGTATGAGTACATCCACTCTCCCCCTTCGCCTATCTAGCAGTGTGCTAGATTCGACCTAACTTCTTTCCTTCACCTTAGATCTGCAGATCTTACAGTAGCTCAGAACCTAAACAAGGCTCCTACAACTCAGAGTGATTCCACACTCCTACAGCTCAGGCAATCTGCCATACCTCAGCCTTAAACAAGGCCTACAACTCAGAGATCTAAATCTCCTACAACTCAGTCTTTATAAATCAGGATTACAGCTCAGATCTTAAAAATATCCTACAGAAAAAATAGATTTAACAATGTATTTTACCACCACCCTGGTAGAGAGAGAAAGAATGGATGGCCTCTTGATCAGTTCTTGGAAGAATCTGATGGCACAGAACAACCACTCTTAGCTTTCTTCAAAGCTTCTTGAATCTGAACTCCGTAGGGTTGAACTACTTTGAAGTTGATCTTCAATCAGCTTCTTTCTTGAAATTCAGATCTCAATCTGAATCCTTCTTGGCAGACTGGTTTAGAATCTGCACTTGACGAACTTGTTTATGTAAGTCCCTTTCTTCACTTCAATAGATGGAGCTCTCTCTCTCCAACTTCTTCTTTTTTATTCTATATCAGTGTATAACTTCTATCATCAATCTCTCTTTCTGTTGAAGGAGAATGCCTTTATATAGACTTTCTCCATGGTAACCGGCTGATCTGGTTTCTAACAAACTTCTGACAGCTCTGACAGTTGTAGTAGACCGGGTGGTAATGGCAGCTGTCAAGTCATCCAGTCACTTCTTGAAACTCTGTCTCTGTCAGTAAAGTGTCGAGACTGAACTTCATCATGTGTCGACATAACTAGACTAAGTGTCGACACAAGCCTTGGTGGTGTCGACACAGCTTCCTTGGTGTTGACACTGCTTCTCGACACAACATCTGTAGAATGTGTCGACACTAGTTTCTGTGGTGTCGACACATTCACTTCTTTCCTTCACACAAATTGATTTTGTTGAAATTCTGCCATGTGTCGACATAGTTGATGTCGACAAGGTCTTCTGTGTGTCGACACTGGCTCTGTGTGTCGACACAGTTGATGTCGACAAAGTCTTCTGTGTGTCGACACTGCCTCTGTGTGTCGACACAGTTGATGTCGACTAAGCTTTCTCTGTGTGTCGACACTGCCTCTGTGTGTCGACACAGTTTCTTCTGGTGTCGACACAGCCTTTCCAAGTGTCGACACAATTAACTCCAAGTGTCGACACAGCTTTTCTCCAGTGTCGACACAAGCCTTCATAAGTGTCGACACAGCTTCTTCTGGTGTCGACTCATGGACTTAGAAATTTTTTCCTGCATTCTTGCATTTTCTTAACCTGCACATATAAACTCAAAACAACATCAAATACACCTTGATGCATAACATTGAGTAAGGTGAGGCTTCTTCAAATCTGATACACATTTTCCAATGTACCCAACAATCTCCCCTTTTTTGGAGAAGTCATAACCCTTAGTCAATAATATACACCATTCATAATAAACACATAATATGATGTATAAGAATATTTCATGAGAGGGTAACTTATGAACAAAACATGTATATAAAGACATCACAGAAATGATGCAAACATAATGAGCATTCATCATAGTTTTGTTTAAATTTTCAAAAGTTTTTTTAACAATTGTTTACATATATTTTTAACACCAAAGATTAAATATTGTAAAATCTAGTAAATCTATTCTAAGGCTACATAGGCTCCTTGATGACTATGTCTTTGCCTGATTGGATCTTGGCTTGTACTGGAGCATCAGTATCTTTAGTTGGCTTCTTGCCCTTCATATCCTTCTTCTTTTGTTCTTTAGCTCTAATTCTTTGCCTTTCAAAATAGTGAAAAGGCTTAGGGAAATATTTGCTACGCTCCTGAGCATTAGGAGGTTGCTTCCCAGCCTTTGCCTTTCTTCTATATTGTAGAATGACTTCTTGTCTAGCTTCATGCTTTTGCCATTCTTGCTCAGTATACCATTTTCCCCTATCATGGGTCTTGTCCTTCACAGCCTTCCAAGCAGTCAATATAATATTTCTGGAAGTAGGGCTCCACTGCTCAAAATCAGGCTTCAACTCTGCCTGTTCTATGAACTTTTTCTTAGACAATAGAGCTTCCTGTTGGAACACCCTATTACTGATTTGGGAAAGGATCACTATGTCTTTAGGAAATCTATTTTGACCTCATTGTATAGATCTAAAGGTCAATTCGAATTGAGTCTAAGGGTTAGTAGTTAGTTCAGGAGACTAAGTCATTTCGTCGAGCTCAGTACGACGAATCATCTAACTCCATTCGACGATCATTGAGCTCACTTCGACGAATCATCGAACTCCATTCGATGATCTCTGAGCTCAACATCAACAAGTTGTCGAACTCCATTCGACGATCTTCGCGCTCAGATCGACATTCTTGACTCCAGTTTGATTATCTATCTCTGAGCTCAGTTCGACGATAGTTGAGCTCAGATCGACGATCTCTGTTTCTATCTAAGTTCAGTCTCTGAGCTCAGTTCAACGATAGTGGAGCTCAGTTCGACGTTTTTCTGAAGAGTTAGACATTTTTCAAGATTCAAATTCAGACAGTTGTGGAATTATTCTCAGCATTTATGTCAGAGATCCTGTAGCCGTTTTCAATTAATCTAGAGCAAGTTTCAAGGAATTTTCAAGGAATGTTTATTGGACATTCCTCCAGAAGACAAATGCAGTTAATGAAGTCATTTATGACAGGCTAACAGCTATCTTGGACAGAGAAATATTCTATTCAGACCTAAGGAATAAGACATCAGTTTTTCATTCTCTTCTCAGGGTTTTCAACAACACATATTCTGCAACAACAATTCTCTACAACAACAAGAATTACAACTCTTACAACAAAAATTACACAAGAGAAAGAAAGAGAGTTGCAGACATTCTCAGTCTCAAAAATTCATACAAGAACACACATCACAAAAGGAGATCAACTAACTGAAATTCTCAAATCCCTTTTGATTCCAGTGTTCAAAAGACATCATCATTCAAGACTCCAGACACCACACATTTAAGTTGTTGCTGAAATTATCTTTCGCTAGAGATCAAATCAACTAAATGCCTATCACCCTACTACAAAGCTTCACTTCCTGAACAACTCAAGATCTCAGGGGGAGCTTTGACAACATCCACTATCTTCTCTCTGACTATTGAAAGAGAAGATAATCTCATCCCTCTCTCTCTCTCTCTCTGCTGTAAAGGGTTTATCAAACTCCCTTCAAAAGTTTGTGATTGGTTTCTGAGACCTTATCAAAACTCAGTGGTGGCAAGACACCTGATCAAAAAATTTGGTTTGGTTTTTGAGCACCTTATCAAAAGCTCATTGGTTCCTAGGACACCTGATCAACTCATCCTGTAGTGGATTCCTACCTAGGGTAGTAGAAGAGTGGGTGTACCCAGGTTAATTGGGGAACCACTATAGCTCCTTGTGTCTTCTGGTTGCTTGTCTTTCTTTTGTTTCTGGCTGTGCTTTGTGATTTATCTGTGATTATTCTGTGTTTAGATTTACTTTATGTTATTTGCTTCCCTATTCACCTAGGAATACAACAACAGTTGTAAAAAGTTTTTGGTAAGCACCATACTCAATTCACCCGCCATCTAGAGTATATCAGATCTAACTTGCAGTTTCAATTGGTATCAGAGCCAGCTTGGTTAAAAATACCACATCTTCCCAGGTTGGTAAAAAACACCACATCTCAGTGGTTGCACATGCTAACACCTGAACCCAAAGATCTCTAGTTAGATCTGCTTGTTTTGATTTTGTTATTAGACTTATTTCTTCACAAAACATGGCCCAAAACAAAGATTATGCCAGCACCAGACCTCCAGTGTGTAATCTATCCAAGTTTGCACTTTGGAAGGCAAGGATTAGACTGTACATGAACTCTATTGATGAGGACATTTTCAATTCTGTTTTGACAGTGTGTCCAAGACCTCCAGAGAATACAAGCACAAGTGCTGTTCCACCTCCTTCGGGAACAGATGCAGAAATAAAGAAATGGAAATTGGCTGATGCAAAGGCTATGAACATTCTAGTCCAGACTATGTCTGATGAAATTTTCCAAAAGGTAGCTGAATGCAACTCAGCAAAGGACATCTGGGACAAGCTATCTAAAATAGTCTCAGGTTCAGCTGATGAGAGAAAAGACAGAAGATCTCACCTCATAACCCAATATGAGAATTTCAAGAAAGGAGAAGCTGAGTCAGTAGCAGATATGTATAACAGACTCAGTCTCATAGTCAATGAGCTGAAAACTTTGGACAAGGAGATCTCATTGACTGAGCTAAATGACAAAATCCTAATGTGCTTCCCAAGCACTTGGGACTCAAGGATCTGTCCAATCAAGGATGCCTGAAGTCTCAATGAGATTACAACTGAAGCTCTCTTGGGCAAGATCAAGTCTTATGAGCCGCTCATCAAAAATAGAGAATAAGAGCAGAAGGATGCCTCACCAGCTACAAGAAAAGAGAAGTCAATAGCTTTCAATGCCACTGAAGATCAGCCTGAAGACAAGGTCACAGGAAATGAGGAATTGCTAAGTCTACTGGCCAAAAGATTTTACAAAATGGCCAGAAAGGACTTCAGGAAAAGATCATACAAAGAGCATGACAAGCCAAGGTATGATAAATCAAATAACAAAGAGATTATCTGTTTTGGATGCAGGAAACCAGGCCACATTGTGTCTGACTGTCCAGAAAATAAAAACAAGGACAGAAAGGACAAGAAAGAAAGAAGAAAAGACAAGGACTTCAAGAAGAATAGCAATGACAAACCCTCCTCCAGCAAGAACAAACATACAAGGAAGGGATTTGTTGCTGAAACTTGGAGTGAGACAGAAGAAGAATCAGAAGCTTCATCCAACTTAAGTGATGATGAGGATAATGCTGAAGAAAAGGAATTCTGCATGATGAATATCAATGCCTCACAACATAATTCTGATGCAGAAGAGTCAGAGTCAGAATCAGAGACTCAATCTGAAGAGGACCAGGTAATAAGTTCTTTTGATTTTAATTCTGAGGACTTTAAGTATGAGTTTAAGGCACTATATTTAGACTTATTAAAATCTGAGAAGGAAATCATTTTTCTCAGAAATCAATTATCTGAACACAGTACCTTAAAATCAGAAAACCTCAAACTCTCTAAGGAGTTGGAGTGCTGTAGGGAGCAGATAGCTTCACTGAAAAGTGAGCTATCAGAGGACAAAAAGCTTGAAGAATCCCTTAATGGGAGAAGTATCAAGCTAATGGACATCACAAGCACAGTGAACTCAAGATTCAACAGTACACTGGGCTTGGGTGCTTCATCCAGCCAACCTATAGTACTAACAACACCAATTAAATTTATCTCTGATAAAGGTAAGGGAGTTGTAGAGGTAGCTAGGAAAAATTCTGACTTACCTAAGAAAACAAGAGTTCAACAAAAATCGTCAAACGAAGCTAGACGATCGCCGAACGGAGATCAACGATCTCAGGCAAAATTGTCGAACTCAGGTCGACGATCTCTAAACCCTTAACTCTGCCACAGTCGATTTTCGAATGGAGCGTGATGATCTGACCCAAGATCGTCGAACTCAGCTCAGCTATCGTCGAGCAGAGATCAGAGCTTTGAAAACTTATTCAAAGGTAAATCAAAATCCAAACCTAGGGGTCCTTCATCCCAAAGATTTAACCCTTATACTGAATGGATAATACCTCCAAGGAGATATCATCCTAAAGGTTATAAGAGTCAACCAGGGATGTCATTTATTTCTGAATTTAAAGGTTATCAAACTAGGCCCAATGCAAACTGGGTCAAAAATAAGTAAATTGTTTTATGTGCAGGTGAATACCTATCCAACATCAAACCAGCAATGGTATTTGGATAGTGGGTACTCCAAACACATGACAGGAAGCAAGGCCAATTTCACATCCTTCAAAGTCAAGCTTGGACCCAAAGTCATATTTGGTGATTCAAAATTTGGACTGACAAAAGGATATGGTGCAGTCCAGATTGACACAGTCACATTTAAGAAAGTAGCCTATGTGGAAGGACTGAAACACAACTTGATCAGCATCAGTCAACTATGTGATGAAGGCTACCAAGTGACTTTCAGCAAATACTTATGCAAGATCAAATCAGAGGACAACACAACTGTGTTGACAGGTAAAAGGAAAGGTAACATCTATTTAGTAGGCTTTCTTTCAACAGAAGTAGATATTTGCCTGTTTAATTCTATTTGTAGACCTAATGAGTTATGGCATAAGAGATTAGGACATATAAACCTTAGAACCATTGCTAGGCTATCCAAGGACAACCTTGTTAGAGGACTACCTTCTGGCCCCTATAAGAAGGAAGGACTCTGCAGGGCTTGTCAATTAGACAAACAAACCAAAAATTGTTTCAAGTCACTTAATAAGAGTGATTCACCTAGGATTTTGTATCTGTTACACATGGATCTTTTTGGACCCATTACAGTACAAAGCTTAGGAGGGAAATCTTACACTATAGTGGTTGTAGATGACCTCTCTAGATTCACATGGGTGTTCTTTCTGAGGAAGAAGTCTGATAACTTTAAGTGTTTGACAGAGTTTCTCAAATGCATACAGAGTGAGTTCAATACTCACATTGCCCTGATCAGAAGTGATCATGGGACAGAGTTTGATTCTCTTCTTATGCAAGAGTTTTGTCAGAGTGAAGCGATCAGGCACACTTTCTCAGCTCCTAGAACTTCTCAACAAAATGGGGTAGCTGAAAGGAAAAATAGAACCCTTATTGAATCTGCCACTACGTTGTTGTCAGATGCTCACCTTCCTCTATCCTTTTTGGTAGAGGCAGTGAACACCTCCAACTATGTGTTGAATAGAAGTTTAATACGTAAACTGAAGGGCAAGACTCCATATGAATTACTCAATGGGAAGAAACCTAAAGTAGATTATTTTAGAATTTTTGGTTGTATCTGTTACATTCATAATAATGACAAGAAATATTTAGTAAAGTTTCAAGCCAAAGCTGATGAAGGAGTGTTTCTGGGATACTCCATGATCAGTAAAGCTTATAGGGTATATAATAAATCAACTCTCAAAATTGAAGAATATGTTCATATATCTTTTGATGAATCTAACATGTCTTTCAAGGAGAGGAATACTTCTACCATAGAACCTTTGCAGGTACACTCTCTTGCAGAAGACTTGGACAGGTTACAAATTACTCAAAAAGATGAAAGCAGTGAAGATGAAGAAGACATTCAACATCTTGAAGAGAAACGTCTTGAAGAGCCAGTTGTTGTACCACCAGAGGAAACAACAACACAGGTTGGTGAACAGTCAACACCACCTGTTGATTTAGTAATATCAAGAGACCATCCAATCTCCCAAGTGTTTGGAGACATCTCAGCTGGTGTGCAAACCAGAAATTAGGTCAACCAAAACCTGATGCACACTTGCTTTATTTCTCAAATTGAACCTCAATCCATTCAAGATGCTGAGCAAGATCCACACTGGATCATTGCAATGCAGGAAGAGTTGCATCAATTTGAAAGGAACAAAGTTTGGGAACTAGTACCACGGCCAAAGGATCACTCCATTGTTGGAACAAAGTGGGTGTTCAGAAACAAATTGGATGATAAAGGAGTCATTGTAAGGAACAAGGAAAGACTAGTTGCTCAAGGGTACTCTCAAGAAGAAGGGATAGATTATGACCAGACCTTTGCACCAGTTGCAAGGTTAGAGGCCATAAGAATCTTCTTAGTATATGCAACACACAAAGGATTCAAAGTATACCAAATGGATGTAAAGAGTGCCTTTCTCAATGGAGATATCAAAGAAGAAGTCTATGTCAGACAACCCCCAGGTTTTATCTCTTCAACTCATCCTGATTATGTTTTCAAATTGCATAAAGCATTATATGGTCAAAAGCAAGCTCCTAGAGCATGGTATGATACCCTAGCAAGCTTTCTTCTGAAAAATGAGTTTATAAGGGGTAGAGTAGACCAATCTCTTTTTATTAGAACTCATAAGTCTCATACCCTACTAGTACAAATCTATGTAGATGATATTATATTTGGTTCTACTGATTCAAATTTGTGCAGAAGGTTTTCCAACCTAATGCATTATAAATTTGAAATGAGTAGAATGAGTGAGCTATCATTCTTTCTAGGATTGCAAATCAAACAACATGCTGAAGGCATATTTATTTCTCAAACCAAGTTTGCAAAAGAATTGGTTAAGAAATTTGGTATGTCTGAAGCATCATGTATGAAAACACCTATGCCTACTAATGTTGTATTAGATGCTGATGAACATGGGAAACCTGTTGATCAGACAACATACATAATAATGATTGGCTCTTTATTGTACCTTACAGCTAGTAGACCTGACATAATGTTTGCTACATGCATATGTGCTGGATTCCATGTAAGCCCTAGAGAGTCACACCTAACCTTAGTAAAAAGGATTCTTAGGTATGTAAAAAGTTGTCCAAATCTAGGTCTCTGGTATCCAAATGATTCAGCATTTGACTTAACTGGATTTTCTGATGCTGATTATGCTGGATGCAGAATAGACAAGAAAAGCACCAGTGGAACTTGTCAGTTTCTTGGTGACAGACTTGTCTCCTGGTTTTGCAAGAAACAAACATCTGCGTCAACTTCAACTGCTGAAGCTGAGTATATGGCTGCAGGTAGTTGTTGTTCACAAATATTGTGGATTCAAAACCAACTCCTAGACTATAGCTGCAGCTTAGAAAAGTCAAAAATATTTTGTGATAATACTAGTGCTATTTCTATAGCACAAAATCCAGTCCTCCATAGTAGGACAAAACACATAGAAATTAGGCATCACTTTCTAAGGGATAATGTTGAGAAAATAAAATTGAACTTCAATATATCTCAACTGATTTGCAAAGGGGAGATATTTTCACCAAACCCTTGGATGAAAAGAAACATACATTCTTCCTGAATCAGTTAGGAATGTTAGATGGAGGAAGTCTAAAATAAGATCCAAGATTTTCAAAAAATATAAAAATGACCAAGACTAGGCAAACTTCTTAATTTTTCTAGTGTCTAGAGCATGTTTCTGGTCTCTGAACTGCGCTCGATGATTTTCCCCTAGATCGTCGAACGGAGATCGACGACTTCCGAAATCATCGACCAGAGTTCAGCGCTTCTCAGATAGTGCTAAATTATCGTTTTCAGGTCAGCGATCGTCGTGCGGAGCTCGATGATTTTTTTCTGAAACTATCATCGAACGGAGCTCGACGCTCTCCAATATCATCGAACGGAGATCGATGATGTTGATGACCTTTCAGTTTCATTTAGAAGACCAGATCGTCGAACAGAGTTCAACAATCTTTCCTTTTCTGCGTCGAACCCTAATATAAAATTCATTTTTCGGCCGTCGTTCTCCCTTTGCGCTTTCATACATTCTGCAAATTTTCTCTTTCCCTCCAAACTTCTCTACACTTGGTCGTTTGTTTGTTCATTTTTTTGCAGGAATCAATGGTCGTCTCAGTTGCAATCCTGGCCGCAATGAAATTTGATGCAGGTTTTGATATCGACATGGACTCTTTCAATAACAGCGATCAAATTTTCAAAGATATTCTGGAACTTTTCAAGGAACAAGAGCTAGTTACCATAATGACTACCAGGATCAAATTAGTTGCAGATGAGATCAAGGAATGGGTGTATACTGCCCACAATCAGGATCAAAATACAGTGGTTGGAACAATCTCAGGAACCCAGGTATCCCTAACACATGTTGTCTTGATAGAGGTTTTTGAATTGAAATCTGGAGAAGACTCTGCTGAACTTTCTGGAGATGAGTTTTCTGATTTGCTTTAAAGAATGGGACATTCAGATGCAAACCCTAGCAAATTGCTGAAGAAAAATCTGTCTGTTGAGTACAGATTTCTAGCTGATGTTGTTGGGAAGGTATTGTTGGCCAAACACTCAGCTCATGATACCATATCCTGGTATCAGCTCTGCTTGATGGGTGCCCTAGTGGACAAGAAACAATTGAACTGGGGAGAAATCTTCTTTGACCTAATCCATAAGAAAATTAACAAAAACATTATTAATTTTGGGAGGATATTAGGGCTGTTTCTTTAGAACAGATGCCCTGCTCTGGTAGTTTTCAGTGGGATGCACATCAATGCCTCCAAGAGGCTCACCTGTGCCCTATTTGGAAAATGGGACAGGCAAATTGTGAAGCCCAGCAGGCCCTCTGTAATTTCTACTTCATGCACAAGGACTGTTAGAGTCACTTCCCCTCACGTTTCTGCCCCTGCAGAAGACTTGCATGCTTCTTCTTCTCCTCCTCCACCTCCTATTTCATCTAGCACAGTCACCTCCACCATCACTATTTCCACCCCATCTCCAACTTCCATTCCTTCTCCAACTCCACAACTCACAGAAGAACTCTTCCATCCTCTGCATCAATACCCACACCTAGATATTGACTCATCATCTCACATTCCATCTTTCAATCTTATAGATGATTCCTATATGGATAATTCTCCCCCATCCCCTGCTGAGCCACCATCTTCATCCACCTCATACCAACAACTACTTCAAGACATAATTGCACAACCATCCTTCACACCATCTATTTCCATTCCATTATCTTCCATTTCCACAATTCCCATCTCTCAACCGTCATTTCCACCATCCACAAGTTCTCCACCAACATCTCCTGCTGCTCCACCTTCAATTCTTACATCTACTTAACTCCCTCTTGAGCATGTAGATCTTCCAGCTCTTGCAAACAGGCTCTATGAGTTGATAGCTCCCAGGCTATCACTCTTGATGGCGACCTCTTGGGCTCCACTTATAAAAACAGTTCAAGAAATGTCTGCCAGGCTCTCCTCTCTTCTTCCTTCTCAGGCAATCCCTTCTTCTGTGTGCCTTGATCCAGTTGTCACTGAATCTAGGCAGGGGGAGATGCCTTGTGAAGCTAACAGATTGCCTGCTGAAGTTGAAAGATTGCCTGCTGCTGCTATATCTTCAGTCCAAGCTCAAGCTCCAGTACCTCCAGTTGCAGTTATCACAGTGGACCTCAAGTCACTGTTATCAGTTTTTGATTCTGCTTATTTCAACTGTCTTCCAGTCCAGCACACTGCAGTCCAACAATCTGAAGATCTCTCTAAGGCCATTGTGCCTATTTTCAGCTGTGATACTAGTTTAATAAATTCTTTTGTAAATTCCCTATATACTGCCGCTCCTACTGCTAATGTTGATATTTCTGTTAGTTCTGTTACTGTTGTTTTAGTTTTTGAGGATATGCAGATGATAGAGGAATTTGATTTTGAGCCTGTTGTTACTGCTGATGTTGTTCTTGTTGCTGAAAATGTTGTATCTCAATCTGCTGCTGTCATAACTTCTTCTGCCAGTACTACTTCTATTCCTCTTCCTACTGTTGCTGCTACTACTGTTGCTGTTTCTGCTGTCTCTCCTGCTCAGTCACAACAACAAAAAGATTACCTCAAAAGGATTGAAGTAGTGTATGATAATCCTCCAAGCTCAGACAGTGATCAGTTCAGGACTGATTCAGATGATTCCTCTGCAACAATTGCAAGGAAAAGAAAGGCCAGAAGCAAAGCAATGAAGAGAGTTCCCACAGCAAAAGTGAAAGACACAAATGACATTCCATACTACATACTGCATAGTTGCCCTATCACAGAACATTGGATGCAATACTCCAAAAATCAACTGAAAGCTATGAAGAAGAAGAGAAAATATGATAAAGGATCATCCCAGTTCAGTCCTCCTCCTCCTCCTTCACCTGATGCAGGTGCAAGTGAAAGTTCTGCATTTCAACCTTCTGCCAGAAGCCAAACCTCTTATTAACCTCAAGGAAGATCCCAATACAGAGGAAGTCAATCTAGAGGCTACCAGTCAAGAAGAGGAAATTACACAAGAAATCCAAGAGAATTTCAAGTTTATTCTAAATGATATTCCAGGAAACATCCTTACCAAAGGGAAGGACAAGGTTCCACTGATACTACTTCTGGTCCCTTTCCTTATAAGCTGAAAGATTTAGTCTCTTCCAGAGCTCCTCCAAATAATCCTTCAAATAGATATGAGCCTCCAGTTCCATTTGAGGATCCAGAAAACAATCCTACTTCATGGACAGCTAGGATGAAAGAATTGGCTGCTTTAGATCAAATCATGAAAGCCAGAGAACAAGGAAAAGATACTTCCAGTATCACTACCTTATCAGATAAAAGAAAGAAGGAACTTGAAAGATACTCATCCAGTAAGTTTTTTGATTCAAAAAGCTACATGAAGCTGCATCCAGAAGCTGTAGTGCCCAGGCCAAAGCAACAAACCTCTCTAGGTGCAGCTGATGATAGAAGATCTAAGAAAGAAGCTCTCAACCCCAACAGAGAAATAGTACTTATAAAGAGCAAGGAAAAAGAATGATTCTGTAAGGTGACAGTATATTTTGTTTTCTAACTATCTGAGATAATGTCTGTGTTTCTGCTATGTCTTGTTTGTTACATTTCTGCTTTGTATGTTTTTATTTTTTCCAATATCTGTAAATAGTAATCCTAACCCAAATAGGGGGAGATTGTTGGAACACCCTATTACTGATTTGGTCAAGGATCACTATGTCTTTAGTAAATCTATTTTGACCTCATTTTATAGATCTAAAGGTCAATTAGAATTGAGTCTAAGGGTTAGTAGTTAGGTTTGAAAGCTGCCCTCAAGACCAGAGATTTCAGTTCAGGAGACTAAGTCATTTCGTCGAGCTCTGTACGACGAATCGTCGAACTCCATTCGATGATCATTGAGATCACTTCGACGAATCGTCGAACTCCATTCGACGATCTCTGAGCTCAACTTCAACAAGTCGTCGAACTCCATTCGACAATCTTCGAGCTCAGATCGACATTCTTGACTCCAGTTTGATTCTCTATCTCTGAGCTCAGTTCGACGATAGTTGAGCTCAGATCGACGATCTCTGTTTCTATCTAAATTCAGTCTCTGAGCTCAGTTTAATGATAGTGGAGCTCAGTTCGACATTTTTCTGAAGAGTTAGACGTTTTTCAAGATTCAAATTCAGACAGTTGTGGAATTATTCTCAGCATTTATGTCAGAGATCCTGTAGCCGTTTTCAATTAATCTGGAGCAAGTTTCAAGGAATTTTCAAGGAATATTTTATTGGACTTTCCTCCAGAAGACAAATACAGTTAAGGAAGTCATTTATGACAGGCTATCGACTATCTTGGACAGAGAAATATTCTATTCAGACATAAGGAATAAAACATCAGTTTTTCATTCTCTTCTAAGGGTTTTCAACAACACATATTATGCAACAACAATTCTCTACAACAACAAGAATTACAACTCTTACAACAACAATTATACAAGAGAAAGAAAGAGAGTTGCAGACATTCTCAGTCTCAAAAATTCATACAAGAACACACATCACAAAAGGAGATCAACTAACTGAAATTCTCAGATCCCTTTTGATACCAGTGTTCAAAGGCCATCATCATTCAAGACTCCAGACACCACACATTTCAGTTGTTGCTGAAATCATCTTTTGCTGGAGATCAAATCATCTGAAGGCCTATCTCCCTACTGCAAAGCTTCACTTCCTGAACAACTCAAGATCTCAGGGGGAGCTTTGACAACATCCACTATCTTCTCTCTGACTGTTGACAGAGAAGATCATCTCATCTCTCTCTCTCTCTCTCTCTCTCTCTCTCTACTTTAAAGGGTTTATCAAACTCCCTTCAAAAGTTTGTGATTGGTTTCTGAGACCTTATCAAAACTCAGTGGTGGCAAGACACCTGATCAAAAAATCTGGTTTGGTTTTTGAGCACCTTATCGAAAGCTCATTGGTGCCCAAGATACCTGATCAACTCATCCTGCAGTGGATTCCTACCTAGGGTGGTAGAAGAGTGGATGTACCCAGGTTTATTGGGGAACCACTATAGCTCCTTATGTCTTCTAGTTGCTTGTCTTTCTTTTGTTTCTGGCTGTGCTTTGTGATTGATCTGTGATTGTTCTGTGTTTAGATTTACTTTATGTTATTTGCTTCCTTGTTCACCTAGGAATACAACAACAGTTGTAAAAAGTTTTTAGCAAGCACCATACTCTATTCAACCCCCTCTAGAGTATATCGAATCTAACTTGCACTTTCACTTCCTTCTGAGCATCCTTGTCAGCCCATAACATTTCCACTTTCTCAATAATAATATTTTTAGCACCCTCTGGAGGGCTGTACATGGACTATACTTCTTGGTGAATCATTTCAAAATCGGTTGGAGAGTAAATGACCTGAGCAACTTCAGGTTGGTCACCTCCAAAATAAGCAGGATCCACACCTGACTCAGCTACATTATCATCATCACAGAGGGGTGGATATCCAAGTGTGGCTCTGATGCTATTAGATATCCATTTAGCATGATCTGAGCAAGCTTTGACTAACACTCTCTCCCCCTTTATGACTTCTCTTGTAATATGATCCCTGAGGTCATCTTTCTGAAATCTGATTTGTTCATCAACATAATATACACCATGTTTATAGGATGACTTTAACTTCAGGAGCTGTGCAGAAATTGTCTTTTGAGATTGCTCAATAGTTGTTTGTACAGCAGCTAGGCCTTCCTGTAATTGCTTATCAAAATCTGCCTTGGCTTTAGCCCTTGCTTCAGTCTGGGCAGTAGCAATATTCTTCATTTCTGTAACAATCACATTATGTGATTCTGTCAGAATATCATTCATTCTATGTTGATTCTCTAGAACATAGCCTTGTTTAACAGCCATATCATCAACTTGATTCTTTATTCCTTCTTGTTATTTTGCAAGAAAGATAATAGTATTGCCACCCTTATGGAAGCAATCTGTCATTTCCTTCTTGTTTTGATTTACTTCAAATCTTATTGATTTTATATCCTGAGCCACGGAGAATTGCAGATCTTTATGGGTCTCATCCATATATTTTTCCATAGCAATCCTTTGTTCATCTAACTTTACTTGCAATGAGATCAACAAGGAACAATAATCAGTAGCTGGGGTAGATTATGGAGCAGTTTATAAAGCCCTTTTATAGTTTTGGCTCGTTCTTTTAAAAACCATCAGCTTCTTCTTTTTGGCTTGAATTTCTGCTTCATCTTCAGAAGCTGAGGTACTGGCAATATCAACTCTTTCATTAGGACTAGGAGGCAGTTCCTATGCAGTCCTAGGTAGCTCCCCCTGAGTCCCTTGCTCCTCCCCCACAGTACTTACTTGCTCCTCCTCAATGTTAACTTGCTCCACCTCAAAGTCTGCTTTATCCCGCTCAAATTCAGCTTGCTCCCCCTCAGTTCTCGCTTGTACTATATCTTAAAACAACTCCTCAAGGGTAAACTCTTGTGGAGTAGGGACTTGAGGCACCACAAACTCAGGAGCATTAGCAGCAGTAAATGTATCCTCCATAACAACATCTTGTGCATGACTATTTAGTTAAGTTGGCTGGTTAACATCAATCAAAGATTCAGTTAGTATTTCATCCTTATCATTGAGAAATGATTGATTAACCTCATGAATTACCTCAAGAATAGTTTGTGTAGCCATTTCAATTTCCAAGTGTGTTGGCTCTTCCAAAAGATAAGGCTCCCCCTGTACTTGAGCACCATCTGCAATATCTTGTGCAGGAGATTTGTCAGGAATTTCTGGCCTCTCTTCATCAGGCATGTCCTTTGTTAGGACTCTATCCCATCTGGAGATGATCCTTATGTCCATTCTTCTCATATGGTTGATCTTTGAACGAGCAATTTGTTCCATTACTTGAGGAATTGTTCTAGCCAAGTACAGACTCATAATTCTTCCAAGATTTGGCTTCTTAATACTTTCCTTAATCTTTTCAAAAATTACTACAGACCAATCTGTGTTTAGTCTGTAGATGATCTTAGTCATCAGGCTGAACGTATAGGCTGAAATCCTATCATGCCCCCTGGCTTACAGAGAATGACTTTTCCAACCACTTCTGAATGGAATTTGCCTTGCAGATTCATCCCTTTTCTGTTCATTGCTGATCCAATCTTCAAGGTGGGATCCAAGCCACACCATTGAAGTGCTTCCCTAGTATTTGATGAGGGTACTTCTACTTTTTCATGAGTTCTTGGAAGTTGAAGAGTTTTCCTCAAGCTCTTCAAGGTTAGTTTAACTTTAGCTCCTTGAACTATAGATTTGATCTTAAGTCTAGTTGAATCTATAGTAGTTGCGCCATAGAATTCCAGAATGTCTTTCCTCCATATCTTTGTTGGTTCAGATACTAGAAATTCCAACCCATTTTCAGCAATTAGGGTTACTATTGCTTTAATTTCGGGTTCCGCATTATCAAAGGCGTTGCGTACCAGCTCATAGCCTTCGTTGACATTATCTTCAAGCTTTGGCTCCATTGTGGTGTGTGAAAGCTTGGATGAAGAAGAGAGAAGTTGTCGACACAGGGTTTTGGTCTTGAAAATATGGAGAGTGTGTCGATAGGGTTTCTTGTTGACCTATTTATACCCTTCTAAAGAATGAAGGTCAAAAGTCGCGTTAAAATTCTCTTAATATGTCGACACAGTTGTAATGTGTCGACACAGACTTCTAATGTCTCGATATCAATTCTATTTGTCTTAGTTGAGTTCGACGATCTGAGGTCGACGAATCTGTGCTCGACGATATGTGTCGATTCTGCGCTCGACAAAATCTGCATGTTTACTCTAAGTGTCGACACCACTTCTCTGAAGTGTTGACACCGATTCTCTAGATGTGTCGGCGCCACTTTCCTGGAATGTCGACACCAATTTTCTAGATGTGTCGACACCACTTTCCTGGAATGTCGACACCAACTACTATGTGTCGACACAGACAACTTTTGATGTCGACACATTTTTACTTAGCCAAATTTGTTAAACTAATTTATGTTCAACATACCTATTTAAATTTTGAAATTGGTGAATTTAGTTTCATCTAAAGGCTTAGTAAACATGTCACCTAGTTGTAAATGAGTACTAACAAATTCTAAAGAGATATCTTCTTTCTCTATATGATCTCTAAGAAAATGGTATCTTATTTCTATATGCTTTGTTCTACTATGAGAAATAGGATTATGAGCAATAGAAATAGCACTAGTAGAATCACATAATAATGGAGTTCTACTTACCTGAATACCATATCTTCTAACTGATGTTGTATCCATAATAGTTGTGCACAGCAACTTCCAGCAACAACATACTCAGACTCAGCTGTGGAGATTGCCACACTGGTCTGCTTCTTACAGCTCGAAGACACCAGTCTTCCTCCTAGAAATTGACAGATGTCTGTTGTACTTTTCCTATATACTTTGCAACCTGCAAAGTCTGCATCTATATAGCCCATTAGTTGAAAATCTCTATTCCTAGGATACCAAAGGCCTAGATTATGTGTGCCCTTAAGATATCTGAAAATCCTTTTGATAGCAGTAAGATGAGATTCTTTAGGGCAGGATTGGTACCTAGCACAGACACATGTATCATACATGATATCTGGTCTACTAGCAGTCAGATATAGGAGGGAGCCAACTATTCCTCTATATAAAGTTTCATCTATAGGTTTCCTTGCATCATCTTTGCTAAGAGATACACTTGTCCCCATTGGAGTTCTCATGGTAGTGGATGACTCCATACCATACTTCTTAATTAACTCCTAGGTGAACTTTGACTGGGATATGGACAAGCCATCATCAGTCTGTCTTACTTGGAGACCCAAGAAGAACATAAGTTCTCACATACTACTCATTTCAAATTTCCCTTGCATAAGTTTTGCAAACTTTCTACAAAGGTTATTCTCAGTAGAACCAAATATTGTGTCATCAACATATATTTGGACTAGGATAATCTTTCCTTTAGATTCCCTAAGAAATAGAGTCTTGTCTATTTTCCCCATTGAGAATTTGTTCTCTATGAGGAAAGTAGACAGGGTTTCATACCAAGCCCTTGGAGCTTGTTTCAACCCATACAAAGTTTTCCTAAGTCTATAGACATAAGTAGGATTGAGTGGATCAACAAAACCTGATGGCTGCTCTACATAGACCTCCTCTTTTAAGTCTCCATTTAAGAAGGCAGACTTAACATCCATCTGGAACACTTTGAAGCCTTGATATGATGCATAGGCTAGAAATAGCCTGATAGCTTCCAACCTTGCCACAGGGGCAAAAGTCTGATCCAAGTCTATGCCCTCCTCCTGCCTGTATCCTTTGGCAACTAGTCTTGCTTTGTTCTTCACTATGATCCCACTCTCATCAAGCTTGTTTCTATAAATCCACTTTGTCACTATGACATTGTGGCCCTATGGTTTTGGAACCAAATCCCAGACCTTGCACCTTCTGAAATGATTTAACTCCTCCTGCATAGCATCAATCCAGTGAGGGTCTTGTATTGTTTCTTCAAATCTCTTGGGTTCCACTTGAGATAAGAAGCTAGTACAAAGAACTGTGTTCAAGTTCCTGCTCCTTATTTGTACTCCTTGTCTTGGATCACCAATGATCTGGTGTGCAGGATGATCCTTCAACTGTCTAACTACTGGAGGTAATCTATCAGCAGTTTGACCTTCTCCAATCTATTCATTATGCTCCACCTCATGGTCTTCATCAGCATCTTGAGTGTCTTGTACTCCCCCTGGACAGCAACTACCATTTTCCTCATCCTTCTTTGCAGTTGAAACTTCTCTGATAGTAAGCTGGTCCATCTTCTGTTGTATACCTATGGAGCTACAAGAACTACTTGGCAACTCACTGTTAATAAGTCTAGTTTCATCAAAAATGACATGAACTGACTCTTCTACAACTTGAGTAGGCAAATTGTAGACCCTATAAGTCTTACTATTGTTGTTGTACCCAACAAATATCACATCTTGGGATTTGGCAGCAAACTTAGTTAGGTGAGATTTTCCATTATTAAGCACATAGCATTTGCAACCAAAGATCCTAAAATAGGATAAATTTGGTTTTCTGCCTTTCGTAACCTCATAGGGTGTCTTTTTGTGGATTTTGGTGATGGAAGCCCTATTGAGCACATGACATGTAGTGTTTACTGTCTCAGCCCAGAAATA
This sequence comes from Platanthera guangdongensis, assembly GCA_039583875.1. Classification (NCBI taxonomy): domain Eukaryota; kingdom Viridiplantae; phylum Streptophyta; class Magnoliopsida; order Asparagales; family Orchidaceae; genus Platanthera; species Platanthera guangdongensis. The sequence goes on along the minus strand of CM077160.1, from coordinate 57,327,281 downwards.
TTCTGGGAGAGAAGTATCACTCAATAGTGTTCTTCCAGCCTCAATCAATGTCCTATTCTTTCTCTCAGCAATGCCATTTCACTGAGGTGTTCTAGGTGAGGAGAATTCCTGAAGAATCCCAAATTCTTCACACAGCCTCGTCATACTTTCAGATTGGAATTCAGTTCCATGGTCCCTTCTGATTTTGACCACTGAACTATCTAATTCTTTCTGAATTTGTTTAACAAAATTGTAGAAGACCTTTGGGGTTTCAGATTTCTGTCTCAGAAAGAATACCCATGAGAATCTAGAATAGTCATCTACAACCACAAAATTGTAGACCTTCCTACCTAGGCTCTGAACTGGCATAGGACCAAATAAGTCCATATGCAAGAGGTATAAGCACCTCACTGAGTCTTTGGTTTCTAGGCTATGAAAGGAGGATCTAGTCTGCTTGCCTTTTTGACAAGCTGAACATATTCCATCCTTATAACACTTAACTTGAGGACCATTCCTCGCTAACTCTTTACTAAAGAGTTGGCCAATTGTCTTGTACTTAGGATGGGCTAGCCTGTTGTGCCATTTGACACAATGAGAGGCTTTCTCATCAGCCACAAGACAGATAGGAGAATTTTTATTCTCACACTCAAAATTTAGGCAGTATACATTTCTTTTCCTATATCCAGTCAATATGAATTTTTGATCACTTGACTTCTTGATATGACACCCATTCTTGACAAATGAAATGTCATATCTGAGATCACTCAGCTGGCTTATGCTTATTAGGTTATGTTTCAAACCCTTTACATAGGCCACTTGAGTGATTGTAATTGAGTGGTTAGAAATGTTACCAAAACCTTTGATGATTCCCTTTTCAGAACCACCAAAGATTACTTTAGGCCCATTCAGCATAGGTGAGTAGTCCTTCAGCAATCCCCTTGTTTCAGTCATATGCCTGGAACATCCACTGTCCAAGTACCATATAGGGGCATGGCAACTTGGACTCACCTGCATCAAAGATTACTTAACCTTAGAACCTAAATAACTTTTGGGTCCTTGGTTCAAGTTAGTCTGAAACTTAACAAATCTGCCTGCAGCTCTTCTAACAGGAGGACTGCTATTATCCTTGACACTGGTATTGTGCCAACAGTCTAAGGCATAATGGCCTATCTTGCTACAGCACCAGCACTCAAACTTATTATACCTCTTTTTAGGTATAATCTTTGTTATATTGTTTATAGTAGGTCTTTTGTTTTGTGTTGGAGCTTTGCCTTTCTTATTGGACTGTGCAGCCCATGCAGTTTCTTAAAGCCTATTCATGCCTTACCCTTTTGTGACACAAAGTGATCTATTAAGGGTAGGATAGATTTTCGCTTAAGAAACTAGCCACAATCTCCTTCTCTTTCTGAAATTCATTTTCTAGACTTTTAATCTGATCATTTTTGAATGTGATTGTTCCCATTTGAACAACAGTTATGTTCTTCAATTTTGCAATCTCATTCATCTTTTGATCTAGCAGCTTCTCTGAATCAGATGCAGCCAACTTAAGAGCTGCAATTTCCGTAGCCTGATTTTTGGCCAGGTTTTTGCTTCTCTTAAGTGCCTGCAATAAATCTCCATATTCATCTATCAGCTGATGAATATCTCCTTCAGTTTCCGACCCATCTTCATATCTTGATGGAGATGCATCTGATTCTGACCCCGTGAAGTAATCAGAATTTACACATACACTTTTTACCTTACTGGGGACAGGCTGATCCTGGCACTGGTCTTCTTCAGACACTGCCATCAGACCTTTGTACAGATGGTCTTCCTACTCATAGATAGAGTCCAGTAATTGCATGAACTCATCCTCTTCTTCTGCAAACAAACCAATATATGCCTCAGCCTCATATTCAGACTCTGAAGTTGATTGATATGTCAAACTTTTCTCTTTCTCAGTAACCAAGGATTTCTCATTCTTGCTCTTGTGCTGAGGCTTCTTTCTATTAGCAGACTCCTTCCTTTTGTCTGGACAGTCAACCACAACATGTCCAGCTTTGTTGCAGCAATAATATATGATCTTGGATGTAGTTGACTTGCTAGGCTTTGTCCCATTCCTATCCTTCCTTGATGATTTCCTCTTCTGATAATAGTCATCCATGGTCTGAGATGTGGAAGGCTTAGATTTCCACTGCTTCTTTTTTAAGAATCTCTGGAACTACCTTGTGAATGCTGCAAAGTCTTCATCAGAATTACTGCTGTCTGAACTGGGATTATCTAAATTTTCTGAGATCATTTCTGTATCTCTCTTAGGAAAAGATGGAGACATTCTTCTATTCTTCCTTGTGGCTTCTACCTTGATAGCCACTGACTTTTCTTTATAGTCACCCTTTGTATTTTTCTCTTCCTCCTTTCTGGCCAACAGCTGCATCTCATATGACAGCAATTTGTCAAATAGTGTTGGAGGAGAAATCTCAGCCAGTCTGGCCACTTCTCTTATGACACAAATCTTTGTATCCCAATCCTTAGTCAAAGACCTAAGGAATTTATCATTCAGCTCATAAGTACTGAATATTCTTCCATAAGACATTAGTTCATTAACAATCCTACAGAACTTCTTATAACATTCAGTTATACTTTCAGACTTGGCTTGTCTGAAACTCTCATATTCTTGATTAAGCATAAACTTTCTATCTTGCCTACCCTCTTCAGAATCCTCCATGTAGACAATCAATGTGTCACACATCTCCTTGGAGGTTTTACAGTGAATTAGATTCTGGAATGTTGAATCATCAATGGCACTTACTATAATATTCTGGGCTCTTTTATCCATTGTAGCCAAGATGATCTCATCCTTAGTCATCTCTGAAAAATCCTTTGGAATTCTTTGATTGGCATCAAGAAAAGAAATCTTCATTGGAACATATGGTCCTTCCTTAACTGTTATGTAAATTCTAGGATCAGATGCCCCCATGAATAATCTGACCCTTTCCTTCCATATTCCAAATATTTCTTTCCTACATATGGTCAATTTCATTGAACCAAGTTCTTTATGATTTTCTCCTGAACCCATCTTCTTGAACTTTTTTCTGCCTTACAGATCTCACTCAGACTGTTAAGTGTATCTTTGAGGAACCTCCCTCTGATACCACTTGAAAGAATTAGTTCCTAAACACCTAGAGGGGCGGGTGGTGAATAGGTGTAATTCCTTTTTCTTCTAAGGCAGAATATCTATTCAGTTAATTAATCAGAAACAGCTAATATTACAGCTAACACAACACAGAATTCACAGAATCATACAATCACAGATTGCACACAGTTTTTATAGTGGTTCCCCAAGGTCTGGGTACATCCACTTTCCCCCTTCGCCTATCTAGCAGTGTGCTAGATTCGGCCTAACTTCTTTCCTTCACCTCAGATCCGCAGATCTTACAGCAGCTCAGAACCCAAACAAGGCTCCTACAACTCAAAGTGAGTCCACACTCCTACAGCTCAGGCAATCTGCCCTACCTCAGCCTCAATAAGGCCTACAACTCAGAGATCTAAATCTCCTACAACTCAGCCTTTATAAATCAGGCTTACAACTCAGATCTTAAAAAGATCCTACAGAAAAAATAGATTTAACAATGTATTTTACCACCACCCTGGTAGAGAGAGAAAGGATGGATGACTTCTTGATCAGTTCTTGGAAGAATCTGATGGCAGAGAACAACCACCCTTAGCTTTCTTCAAAGCTTCTTGAATCAGAACACAGTAGGTTTGAACTCTTTTAAAGTTGATCTTCAATCAACTTCTTTCTTGAAATTCAGATCTAAATCTGAATCCTTCTTGGCAGACTGGTTCAGAATCTGCACTTGAGGAACTTGTTGATGTAAGTCCCTTTCTTCACTTTAATAGATGGAGCTCTCTCTCTCCAACTTCTTTTTTTTATTCTATATCAGTGTATAACTTCTATCATCAATCTCTCTTTCTGTTGAAGGATAATGCCTTTATATAGACTTTCTCCATGGTAACCGGCTGATCCGGTTTCTAACAAACTTCTGACAGCTCTGACAGTTGCAGTAGACCGGGTGGTAATGGCAGCTGTCAAGTCATCTAGTCACTTCATGAAACTCTGTCTCTGTCAACAAAGTGTCGATACTGAACTTCATCATGTGTCGACACAAGTAGACTAAGTGTCGACACAAGCCTTGGTGGTGTCGACACAGCTTCCTTAGTGTTGACACTACTTCTCGACACAGCATCTGTAGAATGTGTCGACACTAGTTCTGTGGTGTCGATACAGTCACTTCTTTTCTTCAAACAAATTGATTTTGTTGAAATTCTGCCATGTGTCGACACAAGTCCTGGGTGTCGATACAATTGATGTCGATAAGGTCTTCTGTGTGTCGACACTGCCTCTGTGTGTCGACACAGTTGATCTCGACAAAGTCTTCTGTGTGTCGACACTGCCTCTGTGTGTCGACACAGTTGATGTCGACTAAGCTTTCTCTGTGTGTCGACACTGTCTCTGTGTGTCGACACAGTTTCTTCTTGTGTCGACATAGCCTTTCCAAGTGTCGACACAATTAACTCCAAGTGTCGACACAACATTTTTCTAGTGTCGACACAAGCCTTCATAAGTGTCGGCACAGTTTCTTCTAGTGTTGACTCATGGACTTAGAAGCTTTTTCCTGCATTCTTGCATTTTCTTAACCTGCACATATAAACTCAAAACAACATCAAATACACCTTGATTCATATCATTGATTAAGGTGAGGCTTCTTCAAATCTGATATACATTTTCCAATGTACCTAACAAAAATAGTGGAGGTTGGCTATGTGCAGGCCGTTTCCAGAAATCTATAAATAAGACCCAAGGGGCACCTCAGAACGGGTGCTTCTATATTCACTTGCCCCTTTGTCTTCTAGAGGTTTTTGACGTAGCCTTAGCTCGGCCTGTGGCTAAGGAGGGGAAGTGCTCTAAGGACTTCTGGGGGTGTGGTGGGTCCTCCCCCCGATCCCTTGGGATAGTTTTCCTTGTTTCCCTTATTGTTTAGCTTGCAGGAGCGAAGTAGGTGCGCGATCACACCTTCCCCAAGGGTGAACTCTGTTAAATTTTCTCAACGTGGTCAGCAAGGTAGCCCAAACGCCAAATTAATATCTTCGGAACTACCCAGTTCTCACGTTGAACCAGCGGAAACCAAGGAACAGAGGTTAATCCCAACAAACAATGGAAGCACAAGCAGGTCTTTTATACATTTACTTCTTTACAACACGAGGCATACATAGCGAGACATGATTTCGCTAGTATAACAGCTGTAAACAGAAAGCACAAAAAAAAACAAGTCGGGCGGACAGCACCAGAGTCCGCCGAGACCGCGAGGTCGCCGAGGTCGCCGAGACCGCTGAGCACGCCCAAGCTAAGCTGCAATCCGCCGAATAGACACGGAGTTCGCCGAAGCCGCGAGGCCGCGCAGACACACTGTTATTCGCCTCCTGCTGAACCTGAACTGAGGAACACACCTACCCGCCTACAGCCGGCGGACAGGTTATTGAAGCTGGCAAAGATGAAACAGAACTGACAAGCCGCAGAGCGACCTCCTGCTGAGTCCGCAGAGACCGCACACTTCCAAGTACTTGACCGAAGTCACATCCAAACTCCTGGCTCCTTGAAGCTACCCGCGTGACCTACACACAGCAAACCATCAGCCTGAAACAATCCGCGCGGACTGACAAACACAGACCGCAGCACTTCGCTCAACCCAACTTACTGTTCACTCTAGTTACTTAGGTTTTCTAGGGGGGTCCTATTTATAGGCAAGGTGAGGAGTCTGGTCACCGCCCAGGAGATAGCGACACCGCCCCAGCCCGCGCGATAGCAAAAACACCGTCCGCTGAGTCCGCAAGGACTTAGCTGGATACCAAGGAAAACCGCCAGGAGCAAGGCAACATTGGCGAACCCTCTCCAGTCTGCCCAAGCTATGCGGACAAGGCATCAGCCCGCACAGCTCCAGCCACTGCAGGACAGCAACCCCCTTCAACGGCAGTCCGCACCAACCTGAGGCAGTCCGCAAGACTCACACCTCAATCCGCCACAAGTCCACGACCAAAGGCAGATAACAACAGTCCGCCCGGTCATAGCGGACTTGGCGGATACCGCAGACACTATGGTCTTGGCATAAAGTGTGACCAAGTCCAAAACCATCAAAGGACAATGCGAGCATGGCGGACACAAACACCCGTCCTCCAAACACCCTAGCACAGACCGCAATCAGTCCGCGAGCTCCTCGCACTCCTGTCCAACGCAGCAGCCAACCCCGGACTCCAAAACCCAGTCCGCCAATCGATCTCCACAGCAAATCGCCTGCTGAGTCACCAGAGCTCGACAAGGCCTCAGCCAAGCTCTAAGCCCAGTCCGCAACAGCCCATACCGCGGACACTCCAGTCCGCAAGCTTCCTGCGGACATGAGCCAACCCGCCTATCAGCATAAGCTTGCGCCCGTGGCCACTGAGCAATGCACCAGTCCGCAAGCCTCCATCCGCTCAGGCCGCTCCTTGGCAAAGCCAATCAGCACACCTTATCTGCAGAAACCAAGCCGCATAGTCCGCGGACTACATGCAACAAGCCACTCAGAAGACAGCCGGCTTTCCACTAGACCTTCCACCAGGCTGCACATCTCAGCCCGCCCAGTCCGCCTAGTCCGCCAAAGCTGTCCGCCCCAGGCCGCCCGGCCTGTCCCGTCACCCACTTCCACTTCACAAATTTCAACACTCCCCCTTGAAGTGGGAAGTGGTGACCAAGCCCAGCAAGCTGCGCAAGCATTCAAAAGGCCCCTTCGACAGTGGCTTCGTGAAGATGTCAGCAAGATTATCTTCACTCCGAACATGCCCGACCAGCAGAGACCCCTCCAACACCTTCTCCCTGATGAAGTGGTGATCAATCTCTATATGCTTGGTACTGGAGTGACACACTGGATTGTTAACCAGTTTGAGAGCACTCTCATTGTCACCCCGGAGTAAAGTAGGCCCTTGCACTTCTTCATGAACATCCTCTATAAGCCTCCTCAACCAAACGGCTTCCCGAGCAGCCAAGGCCGAAGCCTTATAATCCGCCTCCGTGGTTGAAACCGACACCGAGTCCTGCTTCTTGCTACACCACGATATGCTAGCTGAACCGCAAGTGAACACATAACTAGAAGTAGACCTTCGATCATCCGAATCACCGCCATAGTCAGCATCCGTGTACCCGAGCAACGCAAACTCCGCGTCCCTTCTATAGAGGAGTCCCATATCAGAAGAAGCCTTGACATACTTCAGAATTCCCTTCGCCGCCACTAGATGAGATTGTCTTGGTTCAGCCATATACCGACTTACTCGGCCAACAGCATAAGCAATATCCGGCCTTGTAATCGTCAGATAAATCAAGCTCCCAACAAGAGCCCTGAACACCAAGGTATCATGAAGAAGCCTTCCCTCATCTCGTCGAAGCTTCAGCCCAGATTCCAGTGGAGTAGAGCACTTCTTCCCTTCGCCCATGCCAAACCGCTTCATAATGCGATCAGCATATCCTTTCTGGCTAATGAGAACCCCGCACTCCTTCCTCTCCACTTCCAGACCGAGAAAGTGATGCAACTCTCCCAAGTCTTTCATCTCGAAGCGTATAACAAGCTCTGCTCTGAGCTGTGCTACTTCCCCCTCCGAATTCCCTGTGATGATCATGTCATCCACATACAGCAGGACCAAGACTCGTAGCTCTCCCGTCTTCTTGACGAACAAGCTTGAATCCGAGTTAGAAGTAAGGTATCCACAGAATTGCAAGTACTCTGCAATCTTCCCATACCACGCTCTAGGAGCTTGCTTCAACCCATAGAGAGCCTTCCTGAGTTTGCAGACATAGTCCGGATGCTTCTCAGAGACAAAACCAAGCGGCTGATCCATGAAGATGTCCTTGTCAATCTCTCCGTAAAGAAAGGCATTCTTCACATCGAGTTGCCACAACCTCCATCCCTTGCTAGCAGCCAAGGCGATCACCACTCTTATAGAAGTCATCTTCGCAACTGGACTGAATGTCTCCTCATAGTCTTCTCCATACTGCTGTGAGAATCCTCTAGCGACCAGGCGAGCCTTGAACCGATCAATGCTCCCATCAGCCTTCTTCTTCAACTTGTACACCCACTTGCAAGTAAACGGAGTAATGCCATCAACCTTGGGCACAAGATCCTAGGTTTCATTCTTCTTCAGAGCATCAATCTCTTCTTTCATGGCATCTTCCCACTCCTTCACTCCAGTGGCCTCGTTGAAGTTTGCAGGCTCTCGCTCATCCAGAGGACCTGCAAAGAAGCAGGAGACAAAGCTTGTTGATGCGCGAAAACGGCACCGGGGGGACAGCTATCACCGAGGGGGTGATTGGGCCTCACAGGCTAGGTGAGGAGGAAGGAGAAGGTTGCGGAGGAAGGGAGAGGCTTGAGAGAAGAGGCGAGCCTTGATCAACAGAGAGGGTTGATCAAGAGGGGAAGAGGAGGGAGACCGGGAACGGTCGAGCAGACAGTAATCGCAACGGTTGCACTTGCAGGTTGAAAGCCGAGGAGAGCTGAGCGGAGGGCAAGGCTTGCTGAGCAGAGGAGCAAGGCTTGCTGAGCAGAGGAGCAAGGCTTGCTGAGCAGAGGAGAGGAGAGGGGGGCTACTAGCAGTGGCAACAACACACTTCGCCCGTCGCGGCCTAAATGCCACTCCTGCGACGGGCTTTCCTTTTATTAAAAGCTAGAGGTTACAAGCTTACAAGTACACCTTTACAACAAATCAATAAAAGGGGTACAAGGAGAAGCTGGCGGCTAAGAGAGAAGAAGATGTCAGAAAGCAGAGGAGAGAATCTGCCAGAGACTAAGTAAAATAGTCTGCTAGCTGCTGGAGGACTGGGAAACTGAGTCTGCAGAGTCTGCTGGAAAGCTGCTGAAGAGCTGTGCAGGACTGCGCGGACAGGAAACTGAGTCCGCAGAGCTTGTTGGAGAGGTGATGACGGACTGTAAAACGGAGTCCGCAGGGGTTGCTGGCAAGACTTGTCTCCCACCACCAGGATCCAGGATCCCTGAATGAGAGGCTTCAGGGGGTATTTATAGGCCCAGGGAAGTTCTTGAAGAAGCGGGGCCTAGTGACATCAGCATGACGACCTGCGCGGACTCCGCGGACTGAGATTTTGGGTCCGCCACCTTGACTGATGAAGCAAGCGGATCCTCCTGCAGAGAACTGGAGGTCGCCCCCTAGCGGGCGACCTGGGCGGACTCCAGGGGGAGGCCGCCCGGAAGTACGCCGGGGCCGCCCCCTAGCGGGCGGCCTGGGCGGACTCCAGGGGGAGTCCGCCCGGTGGGCCTGGCCGCCCCCTTGCGGGCGGCCTGGGCGGACTCCAGGGGGAGTCTGCCCGGCTGGTCGCCGGGGCCGCCCCCTAGCGGGCGGCCTGGGCGGACTCCAAGGGGAGTCCGCCCGGCGGGCCTGGCCGCCCCCTTGCAGGCGGCCTGGGCGGACTCCAGGGGGAGTCCGCCCGGCTGGTCGCCGGGGCCGCCCCCTAGCGGGCGGCCTGGGCGGACTCCAGGGGGAGTCTGCCCGGCGGGCCTGGCCGCCCCCTTGCGGGCGTCCTGGGCGGACTCCAGGGGGAGTCCGCCCGGCTGGCGGGCAGAGGCCGCCCCCTTGCGGGCGGCCTGGGCGGACTCCAGGGGGAGTCCGCCCGGCTGGAGGGCAGAGGCCGCCCCGGGTGGGCGGCCTCGGCGGACGGCGGCAGGAGGCCGCCGCCCCTCGGGCAGCAGGGAGGCCGCCCCTGGTGGGCGGCCTCGGCGGACGGTGGCTGGAGACCACCGCCCCTTGCGCTGATTAGGAGGTCGCTCCCGGTGGTGCTGTTGGCGAACTCCTGCAAGGAAAAGCACTGCACGATTAGCGGACCTAACTGCATGTCCCGCGAGGGTGAGCCATGGGAACAGCCCGCCGTCCCGCAGGGCACGCGGTTGCTAGGAAACCTAGGCGGACAGGGAGAACTGTCCGCATACGCGGGGACTTGTCGCGATCAAAAGGGAGAACCTAAGGGTCGCGACTAGCCAGCTGGCCACCTTGGGAAGGATCGCCGATTTCTGGGTTAACATAATCCCCGCACTTTTTTAAGTTCCGAAGGGAACTTCGAAAAAGTTGGAGACCCATGAAAATCGTGATCCACCCCAAAGGAAAGAGAGGGGGAGGCAAGGAGAGATAGAACCTGAAGCCTCTCCTTACAAGCTTGGTGTTTCCTATTTTATTTTCCTGCAAGAGGAAAATTAAGGGTAAGCACGTATGAGTGGTACATCGAGTGTGTACCTGAGTTTGATTTTGCAAAACGAAGAAGGCGCTTCTCCTGTAAAGTTCTGCAAAACAATAGTGAGGGAAAACAGAAAGGCATAATAACTTGCAAGTACCTGATAGAGGCTTGCAAGCACCTGTCATTCTCTGCAAAAAGAGAAGGGAAAAGAGTATACAAGGACAGAAAAAATGAGTTACAAGTACCTGGAAGGAACTTGCAAATCTTTGGTGGTCTCTGCGAGAGAAGAGTTAAGAGTATGCATAGTACATGAAAGTAACTTGCAAGTACCTGAATGGAGCTTGCAAGTGTTGGTGACTTCTGTAAGAAGAGAGTTAGAGGCAGATATTGTATATAGAGATAAGCTGCAAGTACCTGAATGACTTGCAGATGTCTGCTAACCACTGCAAAGTGAAGAGTAAGCAGCAGAGATAAAATAATGATTTAAACTGCAAGTACCTGGATGAGGTTTGCAGGTGTCTGTTGTTCTCTACAAAGAGAAAAGTTAGAAGCAGACAATTTGCATATGAATGGAGCTTGCAAGTACCTGTGGAGAAGGCTTGCAAGGGTTTTCTAACCTCTGTGAGGAGAGAGATTAGAAGCAAATAAGACGCGAGGATAACCGCACCAGAACCATACCAAAAATGTTGATATGACTCGATTAATGTTTGACGCCATTAGACTTTGGCAAGAATAATGAGTAGCTCTGTGAATCTCCATATGATAGAGCTTGAGCAGGCAGAGTATATGAGGTGAGCATAAGCAAAGTGATTGCTGAAAATCTTTTTGAGATAACCCATGAAGGTTGATGAGATAGGGTCGATATGACCAAATAGCAAGAGAAATGCCCGATGTACATTATCACGAAGTCTAGATTAATGAATCGAGCACTAGCTGTTGACATGGCTGGAAATCTTTTTGGCAGGTTGGATTAACCTGTTCACCTGTGAAAGGAGGGAAGAGAGAAAAAGAGGTCTATACCCGGAATGACTAAAGAGGGTTGAATGCTGCCACAGGTGTTCCCCGTGGGCCTTATGCATCACTTGCCCGAAAAATCATCCCGAGTACAGTCCTACTCAAAGCGGGCTGGCCGCGCATCCTCAAGGAGGGGGGAAAAAAAGTGGTCCATGTTCGGAACGACTAAGGAGGGTTGAATGCTGCCACAGGTGTTCCCCGTGGGCCTTATGCATCACTTGCCCGAAAAATCATTCCGAGCATGATCCTGCTCAAAGCGGGCTGGCCGCGCATCCTCAAGGAGGGCACAAAAGAGGAAAGCAAGGGAAAGGTCCTGAGAAGGACCGCTAGAAGGACCGCTCTCTCGCCTTGGGTACAAGCATCACTGATCAACGAGACGGGTTGCGCCAAGAGGCCTATCTTGTCTGTGTATTGATCAGTGGAGTTGCGAACCCGAGAAGGCACGGATCGAGGATACCAGAGAGTGCTTCGGCCACCACAGTTGAAGGATGAGCAAAGGGACAAGGCTACGCTTGATTGCCATTGCTTGTCCAGCAAAGATCATCCTAACCGTAATGTATCCTATAGGACGCACAACAGAGCTAACACATGGGGCTCCCCTAGCACACACTCTGTGTCAGATGTTGGCTAGGATCCTAAGTCTGAAGCCCATTCCCGTGATTGAACTGCTCCCACTGCACACATGGGTATACTCCCGCCATGTGTGGTCGAAGCGGTAGTGCGAGAACAAACTACGGAGGGAACGTTTCAGGCTCAGCGAAATCTCATTGGCGTAACGATCCTAAGAGAGGGAGAAGGGAGGAAGGAGCAACACAAGAAGGGAACTGTGTCAGTACGGGATCCCTGAATAAAAGCTTTGCTGGAAAGCAAGTAAAGAACACTGAGAAGTGTTGTAATGAAAATGTTTGAAAAGGAGAGAGAGTAAGGGTTGAGATAACCCCTGTAGGTTGCAAGGATCTCTGGAGGACTGTGAAGTCCATCGCTTTGGAGGACTGTGAAGTCCATCGCTAGCATTGGATCCTCCCCAGCACACCCTCGTCGTTGACATCGAAGCATTCGACTTCTCTGTTAACAACGAGGAGAGGAAATTCTTCGACTTGGCTCACCCCTCTTGAGGAGTGAGGAGCGTCTGAAAGTTCTTTGCCCTTTGAAGTTGATGGATCAGGGTGATCTTCTTTAGGAAGCAAGTCATGCATCTTGCCTTGCCGGAGCATCCTTTGCACAAGCTGGCGGAATGCTCGGCAATCTTCTGTTCGATGGCCTGACTCTTTGTGGAACTCACAATAAGGCTCTGAGTTTCTAGACCTCTGATCGGTCGGCCGATAGGGCTTCTTGTAGTTTGCCCTATATTTCATGATCTGGACTACTTCTTGCACGACGTCGTCGAGATCAGACTCATGCAAGTCATCGTCTTGCTCTTGTTGAACAGTTGCTGTTTGAGAAGGAGCTAGCGGCAGCAATGAGTCTTGAGCATTGTCTCGTCTTGGGAAGGAGTATCGCTGGTGATGAAGCCTTCTCTCCTTCCTTGAGTAAGTTGGGGCGTGATTGCGAGGAGACCTTGGAGGATGCTTGCGGGAGGGATCCTCCTCGGATAGAAGTTTGGAGATGAAGCCTGGATTGCTCTTCTCGCCTCGGATGTATGAGTTGGCTAGAGCAATCAACTCTTGGTATGTCCTTGGAGCACGGACATTAGCTTCAAATTTGAGAGGCCCTTCACGAAGACCGTGGATAAGAGCCACTCGGTACATCTCTTGATCAGTAACCTCGATGTCCAAAATCTCTCTTTGGAATCGATCAACAAACTGAGACCAAGTCTCATTCCCGCGCTGCTTGATCTCAAAGAGGGCTTCAGGACCGCCCTTTCTCTTAGTTGACGTAGAGAATCTGAGAAGAAACTCCCTTCGAAGATCAAGGAAGGAAGCGATGGAGTGAGGACGGAGGTCATTGAACCAGTCCCTCACTTGCCCATCAAAAGAGGTAACGAGAAGCTTGCACTTGGTTGCATCTGAGAGAGTCTTGAGAGCAACGGCTGACTCAAAAGCTTGGAGGTGCTTTACTGGATCTGTATCTCCAGTGTAGGTTGGTAGTCGAGGCTCTCTGAAGTTTGCTGGAGTTGGCTCATGGCGGACACTCTCCGCGAATGGTGAAGGTTCTTCTTGCTCTCCTATAGCATAAGGAAAGAAAGGAGCATAAGCTGCAGCTGCAAAAGGAGCATGAGGATAACAAGGAAAAGTTGCTGCAGGAGGAGCAGGGGCAGGAGCTGAAGGGTAGGGATGACTTCCCTGAAAGTTGAGAACTCTAGCTGGACTTCCCGGGCTGCTTCCCGGAAGAAGTTATGGCGAGCAGCGAACTCTTCATCTTGAGTCCGCAAAGGAGCTGCAGGCCCTTGCGGAAAGGTTGGAGTGTACGGGGGATAGAACGACGGGCAAGCTTGAGAGTAAGCTTGCTGACGCTCTGCTGTTGGTGTTGGGTTGATTGGAGCTGCTGCTGGATGAGCGTCCAATCACTGCGTTATAGCAGCAAGAACTTTGTTGATAGCTTGGAACTGTTGAGCATTCTCTCGACGCGACTGCTCAAAGGCTTCCCAGAGAGGATCTTCACTGGGACTTGGAGCATGGTTCTCGGCTGACTGATGGTCTGACATGATTAGCTGTTGCTTTCACTGCCTGTTCTGATCTGAAGGTTTGCGCGTGAGCTGTTCGGGTCCACGCTCACCGCACCAAATGTTGATGCGCGAAAACGGCACCGGGGGGACAGCTATCACCGAGGGGGTGATTGGGCCTCACAGGCTAGGTGAGGAGGAAGGAGAAGGTTGCGGAGGAAGGGAGAGGCTTGAGAGAAGAGGCGAGCCTTGATCAACGGAGAGGGTTGATCAAGAGGGGAAGAGGAGGGAGATCGGGAACGGTCGAGCAGACAGTAATCGCAACGGTTGCACTTGCAGGTTGAAAGCCGAGGAGAGCTGAGCTGAGGGCAAGGCTTGCTGAGCAGAGGAGCAAGGCTTGCTGAGTAGAGGAGCAAGGCTTGCTGAGCAGAGGAGAGGAGAGGGGGGCCGCTAGCAGCGGCAACAACACACTTCGCCCGTCGCGGCCTAAATGCCACTCCTGCGACGGGCTTTCCTTTTATTAAAAGCTAGAGGTTACAAGCTTACAAGTACACCTTTACAACAAATCAATAAAAGGGGTACAAGGAGAAGCTGGCGGCTAAGAGAGAAGAAGATGCCAGAAAGCAGAGGAGAGAAGCTGCTAGAGACTAAGTAAAATAGTCTGCTAGCTGCTGGAGGACTGGGAAACTGAGTCTGCAGAGACTGCTGGAAAGCTGCTGAAGAGCTGTGGAGGACTGCGCGGACAGGAAACTGAGTCCGCAGAGCTTGCTGGAGAGGTGATGACGGACTGGAAAACGGAGTCCGCAGGGGCTGCTGGCAAGACTTGTCTCCCACCACCAGGATCCAAGATCCCTGAATGAGAGGCTTCAGGGGGTATTTATAGGCCCAGGGAAGTTCTTGAAGAAGCGGGGCCCAGTGACATCAGCATGACGACCTGCGCGGACTCCGCGGACTGAGATTTTGAGTCCGCCACCTTGACTGATGAAGCAAGCGGATCCTCCTGCAGAGAACTGGAGGTCGCCCCCTAGCGGGCGACCTGGGCGGACTCCAGGGGGAGTCCGCCCGGAAGGACGCCGGGGCCGCCCCCTAGCGGGCGGCCTGGGAGGACTCCAGGGGGAGTCCGCCCGGCGGGCCTGGCCGCCCCCTTGCGGGCGGCCTGGGCGGACTCCAGGTGGAGTCCGCCCGGCTGGTCGCCGGGGCCGCCCCCTAGCGGGCGGCCTGGGCGGACTCCAGGGGGAGTCCGACCGGCGGGCCTGGCCGCCCCCTTGCGGGCGGCCTGGGCGGACTCCAGGGGGAGTCCGCCCGGCTGGTCGCCGGGGCCGCCCCCTAGCGGGCGGCCTGGGCGGACTCCAGGGGGAGTCCGCCCGGCGGGCCTGGCCGCCCCCTTGCGGGCGGCCTGGGCGGACTCCAGGGGGAGTCCGCCCGGCTGGTCGCCGGGGCCGCCCCCTAGCGGGCGGCCTGGACGGACTCCAGGGGGAGTCCGCCCGGCGGGCCTTGCCGCCCCCTTGCGGGCGGCCTGGGCGGACTCCAGGGGGAGTCCGCCCGGCTGGCGGGCAGAGGCCGCCCCGGGTGGGCGGCCTCGGCGGACGGCGGCAGGAGGCCGCCGCCCCTCGGGCAGCAGGGAGGCCGCCCCTAGTGGGCGGCCTCGGCGGACGGTGGCTGGAGACCACCGCCCCTTGGGCTGATTAGGAGGTCGCTCCCGGTGGTGCTGTTGGCGAACTCCTGCAAGGAAAAGCACTGCAAGATTAGCGGACCTAACCGCATGTCCCGCGAGGGTGAGCCATGGGAACAGCCCGCCGTCCCGCAGGGCACGCGGTTGCTAGGAAACCTTGGCGGACAGGGAGAACTGTCCGCATACGCGGCGACTTGTCGCGATCGAAAGGGAGAACCTAAGGGTCGCGACTAGCCAGCTGGCCACCTTGGGAAGGATCGCCGATTTCTGGGTTAACAAAGCTCACTGCATTCCCATCACAGTACCGAGCCAGTGGCTTAACCACCCTCTTCGATCTCCGAA
The DNA here is from genome assembly GCA_039583875.1 of Platanthera guangdongensis. Classification (NCBI taxonomy): domain Eukaryota; kingdom Viridiplantae; phylum Streptophyta; class Magnoliopsida; order Asparagales; family Orchidaceae; genus Platanthera; species Platanthera guangdongensis. The sequence goes on along the minus strand of CM077160.1, from coordinate 57,311,432 downwards.
GACAAGGCTCCTTGCTCACGGCTTCCGTTGCTTCTTCGGGCTCCACTCCTACCTGGGGCAAGCATTGAGCAGTGCTCCCCCTGCTTCCTGAGCCAGAAGGCTCAGCCTCGGAGTTCGAAGCAACATGAGCTGCTGGTGAAACAGCAAGCTCCTCTTCCAAGCCTTCAGCAGCCTCCACCGGTGCTTCATCAACCTTGCTACTTTCGGTTAGCTCCACCGAGCCACCTCCATATGACGTCAGCTCGTCAAAGACAACGTCTCTTGATACCACGAACTTCTTCATCACAGGGTCCATGCATTTCCATCACTTCTTCCGCTCATCATAGCCAACAAAGACAAGTTTCCTTGCCTTCACATCCAGCTTTGTCCGTGAAGCATCCGGGACATGCACGTAGCATGTTGAACCGAACACCCGAAGGTGTCCCACACTAGGCTTCTCCTTCAGCAACAGCTCAGTAGGAGTCTTCATGTTGATAGGGCTGAGTGGCATCCGGTTGATAACATAAGCAGCACAAGACATTCCCTCCGCCCAAAAGGACCTTGGGATATCTTTCGCATGAGGCCAGCATTTGCAGGTCTCCGTCAGATGACGGATCTTCCGCTCCAATACCCCATTTTGTTGTGGAGTGTGAGCACAAGTAAGCTCCCGTTGGATCCCGTGCTTCCTACAGAAGATAGAAAACTCGGAGGAGACAAACTCACCCCCGTTATCAGTTCTAAACTTCTTAATCCACAAGCCAAGCCGGCCTTCTACCAACTCCTTTAACTCCACAAACAAACAGAAGGCTTCCGACTTCTCCTTTAAGAAGTACACCCAAGTATACCTTGAGTAGTCATCAACCAAGACAAGCATGTATCTGCTTCCACCAAGGCTGGCAGTAACCGTTGGTCCCATCAGGTCGCCATGAATACACTCCAATGGTTTCTTGCTCCTTGTTTGTGATTTATCAAACGGAAGGCGATGTGCCTTACCGTATTGACAGCCCGCACAAACATGCCCATCACCAAAGGAGGACAACTTCGGCAACCCCCTCACCAAACTTCTACTCGTCATTGCCTTCAGCTTGTCCATGCCAACATGCCCCAACCTCTCATGCCAGATAGCAGCGCTATCATTGGACCTCATTCTATCAACATAAGCATTGGTGGAAAGAACAAACAAGTTCTTCACCGTCCTCCCAACATGAGCAACATCAGCCTTCACCGCTGATATGTTGCGAAGGAACCTCAAGTCTGTTGGCCCAAACAGAACGTGATACCCAGCGTCCACCGCATTGGTCACCGAGATGAGGTTTTTCTTCATGCCCGGCACGTGATACACACTCTTTAACGTGAGTGGCCCCTGATCACCACCCAAAGACACGACCCCCTCTTTCTCTACTGCATAAACAGTATTATCAGCAGTGATAATAGCTTCATTACTTGAGTAAGCCTGCATGGAGGTGAACTTCGATTTGTCTCCTGTGAGGTGATGACCACACCCGGAGTCCAAGATCCACTCGCTGTTGAAGTCCTCAGCAGACAAGGCCCGGACACAAGTGCCCGTCATAAAAGCTCTGCCCCATTCTGCTTCTTCACTTCTCGAGCAAGCTTCCTCCTTTCCCGCAGCATGCCCAGGCTGCAGTTTGACCTTGCAGTCCCGCTTGAAGTGCCCTCGCTGATGACACCGGTAGCACTTCAGATTCTTCTTCCAGTCCTTAGGAGCATTGCTCCTCTCCGGCGGATATGAAGTTGAAGTCTCCTTCTCACCAGCGGCCTGCACCTTCTTCTTCTTCTTCCCTTCCCATCCTTTCTTCTTGTCTGAGAAGAGAGCTTCGCTGCCTTCCTGATTCAGGTTCACTACAGCCATCTGCCTTGCTAAGCTCTCCTGCGAGGCAAGCAGATTCTCCAGCTCCAGCAACGACGGCTGAGTAGCCCACCCTTGAACAGATGTGAAAAAGGCCACATACTCCTTCCGCAAGCCGCGGATGATGTGCCTTTTCATCTTGGCCTCAGAGATAGGCTCATCATGATCCAGTGCCGATAGCTCAGCACACAAGCTCTTCATCTTTATGAAGTACTTGGAGATGGAAAGGTCTCCCTGAGTTGCCCTGGCCAACTCATTCTCCAGGAACTGAAGCCGCGCCACATTCTTCCTATTGAACAACTCATCAATGGTTGTCCAAATATCAGCGGCCGACTCACCAACGATGTGATCAAACAATTCCGGAGACACGGCTCTCTTCAGAATGAACTCCGCCTTAGCATTTGTTCTTCTCCAGAGCCTAACCTGCTCAGCAGTACCGAAAGCAGCAGTGACTTCTTGCCTGTCGTCACCACCGACGACTTCCTACAGCTCTTCGCCAAGAAGATAACTCTTCATGCACGACTTCCACTTCTTGAAGTTAGTCGGCGTTAAGAGTTCCAAAAATCCCTTCCATTGCAAAACATGTTGGTCACCTTTCAGCAGCTCCGAGCAACAACACAGGTTGTGTTAAATTTTCTCAACGTGATCAGCAAGATAGCCCAAACGCTAAATTAATATCTTCGGAACTACCCAGTTCGCACATTGAACCAGCGGAAACCAAGGACTAGAGGAACAAAGGTAAATCACAACAAACAATGGAAGCACAAGCAGGTCTATTATTCATTCACTTCTTTACAATGCGAGGCATACATAGCGAGACATGATTTCGCTAGTATAACAGCTGAAAAACAGTAGCACCAAAAAACAAGCCGGGCGGACAGAACCCGAGTCCGCCGAGACCGCGAGGTCGCCGAGGTCGCCGAAGCCACCCGAACTATGCTGCAATCCGCCGAATACCACGGAGTCCGTCGAAGCCGCGAGGCCGCGCGGACACACCGTTATTCGCCTTCTGCTGAACCCGAACTGAGGAACACCCCTACCCGCCTGAAGCCGGCGGACAGGTTATTGAAGCTGGCAAAGATGAAACAGAACTGACAAGCCGCAGAGCGACCTCCTGCTGTGTCCGCAGAGACCGCACACTTCCAAGCACTTGACCGAAGTCACAGCCAAACTCCTGGCTCCTTGAAGTTATCCGCGCGACCTGCACACAGCAAACCGTCAGCCTGAAACAATCCGTGCGGACTGGCAAACACAGACCGCAACACTTCGCACACCCCAACTTACTGTTCACTCAAGTTACTGTAGATGTGCCAGGGGGGTCCTATTTATAGGCCGGGTGAGCAGTGTGGTCACCGCCCAAGAGATAGCGACACCGCCCCAGCCCGCGCGAATACAAACCACCGTCCGCTGAGTCCGCGTGGACTTAGCCGGTCACCAAGGAAAAATGCCAGGAGCAAGGCAACCAATGACGAACCCTCTCCAGTTCGCCTAAGCTAAGCGGACAGGGCATCTGCCCACAAAGCTCCAACCGCTTCAGGACAGCAAACCCCCTTCAATGGCTGTCCGCACCAACCCGAGGCAGTCCGCAAGACACACACCTCAATCCGCCACAAGTCCACGACCAAAGGCAACTAAAGACAGACCGCCCGGTCACAGCGGACTCGGCGGATACGGCGGACACACTGAACTTGGCACCAAGTGTGACCAAGCCCAAAACCATAAGGGGCTAATGCGAGCTTGGCGGACGCAAAACTCCTGTCCGCCAAAACACCACAGCGCAGACCGCCACAGTCCGCGAGCTCCTCGCACTCCTGCCCTATCACAGCGATCAATCCCGGACTCCAAAACCAGGCCGCCACAACGATCTCAACAGCAACTCCCTGCTGTGCCACCAGAGCTCGACAAGGCCTCAGCCAAGCTCTAAGCTTAGTCTGCAAGCTTCCCGCGGACAAGAGCCAACCCGCCTTTCAGCACAAGCTTGCACCCGCGACCACTGAGCAAAGCACCAATCCGCAAGCCTCTCTATCCGCAGATACCAGGCCGCACCAAACCGCGGACTCCATGCAACAACCCGCTCAGAACACAGCCGGCTTCCACCAGACTTTTCACCAGGCCGCAAACCTCAGTCTGCCCAGTCCGCCCAGTCCGCCAAGGCTGTCCGCCACAGGCCGCGCGGCCTGTCCCGTCACCCACTTCCACTTCACAAATTTCAACACTCCCCCTTGAAGTGAGAAGTTGTGACCAAGCCCAGCAAGCTGCGCAAGCGTTCAAAAGGCCCCTTCGACAGTGGCTTCGTGAAGATGTCAGCAAGATTATCCTCACTCCGAACATGCCCGACCAGCAGAGACCCCTCCAACACCTTCTCCCTGATGAAGTGGTGATCAATCTCTATATGCTTGGTCCTGGCGTGGCACACTGGATTGTTAACCAGTTTGAGAGCACTCTCATTGTCACCCCGGAGTAAAGTAGGCCCTTGCACTTCTTCATGAACATCCTCTATAAGCCTCCTCAACCAAACGGCTTCCCGAGCAGCCAAGGCCGAAGCCTTATACTCCGCCTCCGTGGTTGAAACCGACACTGAGTCCTGCTTCTTGCTACACCACGAGATGCTAGCTGATCCGCAAGTGAACACATAACCTGAAGTAGACCTTCGATCATCCGAATCACCGCCATAGTCAGCATCCGTGTACCCGAGCAATGCAACTTCCGCGTCCCTTCTATAGAGGAGTCCCATGTCAGAAGAAGCCTTGACATACTTCAGAATTCCCTTCGCCGCCACTAGATGAGATTGCCTTGGTTCAGCCATATACCGACTTACTCGGCCAACAACATAAGCGATATCCGGCCTTGTAATCGTCAGGTAAATCAAGCTCCCAACAAGAGCCCTGAACACCAAGGGATCATGAATAACCCTTCCCTCATCTCGTCGAAGCTTCAGCCCAGATTCCAGTGGAGTAGAGCACTTCTTCCCTTCGCCCATGCCAAACCGGTTCACAATGCGATCAGCATACCCTTTCTGGCTAATGAGAACCCCGCACTCCTTCCTCTCCACTTCCAGACCAAGAAAGTGATGCAACTCTCCCAAGTCTTTCATCTCGAAGCGTATAACAAGCTCTGCCCTGAGCCTTGCTACTTCCTCCTCCGAGTTCCCTGTGATGATCATATCATCCACATACAGCAGGACCAAGACTCGTAGCTATCCCTTCTTCTTGACGAACAAGCTTGAATCCGAGTTAGAAGCCAGGTATCCACAGAATTGCAAGTACTCTGCAATCTTCCCATACCACTCTCGAGGAGCTTGCTTCAACCCATAGAGAGCCTTCCTGAGTTTACAGATATAGTCCGGATGCTTCTCAGAGACAAAACCAAGCGGCTGATCCATGAAGATGTCCTTGTCAATCTCTCCATAAAGAAAGGCATTCTTCACATCGAGTTGCCACAACCTCCATCCCTTGCTAGCAGCCAAGGCGATCACCACTCTTATAGAAGTCATCTTCGCAACTGGACTGAATGTCTCCTCATAGTCTTCTCCATACTGCTGTGAGAATCCTCTAGCGACCAGGCGAGCCTTGAATCGATCAATGCTCCCATCAGCCTTCTTCTTCAACTTATACACCCACTTGCAAGTAACCAGAGCAACGCCATCAACCTTGGGCACAAGGTCCCAGGTTTCATTCTTCTTCAGAGCATCAATCTCTTCCTTCATGGCATCATCCCACTCCTTCACTCCAGTGGCCTCGTTGAAGTTTGCAGGCTCTCGCTCATCCAGAGGACCTGCAAAGAAGCAGGAGACAAAGCTCACTGCATTCCCATCACAGTACCGAGCCGGTGGCTTAACCACCCTCTTCGATCTCCGAAGACACGGCTCCTTGATCACGGCTTCCGTTGCTTCTTCGGGCTCCACTCCTACCTGGGGCAAGCATTGAGCAGTGCTCCCCCTGCTTCCTGAGCCAGAAGGCTCAGCCTCGGAATTTGAAGCAATAGGAGCTGCTGGTGAAACAGCAAGCTCCTCTTCCAGGCCTTCAGCAGCCTCCACCGGTGCTTCATCATCCTTGCTACTTCCGGTTAGCTCCACCGAGCCACCTCCATATGACGTCAGCTCGTCGAAGACAACGTCTCTTGACACCACGAACTTCTTCGTCACAGGGTCCATGCACTTCCATTCCTTCTTCCGCTCATCATAGCCAACAAAGACAAGTTTCCTTGCCTTCGCATCCATCTTTGTCCGTGAAGCATCCGGGACATGCACGTAGCAAGTTGAACCGAACACCCTAAGGTGTTCAACACTCGGCTTCTCCTTCCGCAACAGCTCAATAGGATTCTTCATGTTGATAGGGCTGAGTGGCATCCGGTTGATAACATAAGCAGCACAAGACATTCCCTCCGCCCAAAAGGACCTTGGGATATCTTTCACATGCAGCCAGCATTTGCAGGTTTCCGTCAAATGACGGATCTTCTGCTCCGCTACCCCATTTTGTTGTGGAGTGTGAGCACAAGTAAGCTCCCGTTGGATCCCGTGCTTCCTGCAGAAGTTAGAAAACTCGGAAGAGACAAACTCCCCCCCGTTATCAGTTCTAAACTTCTTAACCCGCAAGCCAAGCCGGCCTTCTACCAACTCCTTGAACTCCACGAACAAACGGAAGGCTTCCGACTTCTCCTTTAAGAAGTACACCCAAGTATACCTTTAGTCGTCATCAACCAAGACAAGCATGTATCTGCTTCCGCCAAGGCTGGCAGTAACAGTCGGTCCCATCAGGTCGCCATGAATACACTCCAATGGTTTCTTGCTCCTTGTTTGTGATTTATCAAACGGAAGGCGATGTGCCTTACCGTATTGACAGCCCGCACAAACATGCCCATCACCAAAGGAGGACAACTTCGGCAACCCCCTCACCAAACTTCTACTCGCCATTGCCTTTAGCTTGTCCATGCCAACATGCCCCAGCCTCTCATGCCAGATAGCCGCACTATCATTGGCCCTCATTCTATCAACATAAGCACTGGTGGAAAGAACATACAAGCTCTTCACCCTTCTCCCAACATGAGCAACATCAGCCTTCACCGCTGATACGTTGCGAAGGAACCTCACGTCTGTTGGCCCAAACAGAACGTGATACCCAGCGTCCACCGCATTGGTCACCGAGAAGAGGTTCTTCTTCATGCCTGGTATGTGATACACACTACTTAACGTAAGTGGCCCCTGATCACTACCCAATGACACGACCCCCTCTTTCTCTACTGCATAAACAGTATTATCAGCTGTGATAATAGCTTCATTACCTGAGTAAGCCTGCATGGAGGTGAACTTCGATTTATCTCCGGTGAGGTGATGACCACACCCGGAGTCCACGATCCACTCGTCGTTGAAGTCCTCAGCAGACAAGGCCCGGACACAAGTGCCCGTCAAGAAAGCTCCGCCCCATTCTGCTTCTTCACTTCTCGAACAAGCTTCCTCCTTTCCCGCAGCATGCCCAGGCTGCAGTTTGACCTTGCAGTCCCGCTTGAAGTGCCCACGCTGATGACACCGGTAGCACTTCAGATTCTTCTTCCAGTCCTTAGGAGCATTGCTCCTCTCCGGCGGATATGAAGTTGAAGTCTCCTTCTCAACAGCGGCCTGCACCTTCTTCTTCTTCCCTTCCCATCCTTTCTTCTTTCCTGAGAAGAGAGCTTCGCTGCCTTCCTGATTCAGGTTCACTCCAGCCATCTGCCTTGCTAAGCTCTCCTGCGAGGCAAGCAGATTCTCCAGCTCCAGCAACGACGGCTGAGTAGCCCACCCTTGAACAGATGTGACAAAGGCCACATACTCCTTCCGCAAGCCGCGGATAATGTGCCTTTTCATCTTTGCCTCAGAGATAGGCTCATCAGGATCCAGTGCCGACAGCTCAGCACCCAAGCTCTTCATCTTTAAGAAGTACTTGGAAATGGAAAGGTCTCCCTGAGTTGCCCTGGCCAACTCATTCTCCAGGAACTGAAGCCGCGCCACATTCTTCCTATTGAACAACTCATCAATGGTTGTCCAAATATCAGCAGCCGACTCACATCCAATGATGTGATCAAATAGTTCTGGAGACATAGCTCTCTTCAGAACGAACTCCGCCTTAGCATTTGTTCTTCTCCAGAGCCTCACCTGCTCAGCAGTACCGAAAGCAGCAGTGACTTCCTGCCTGTCGTCTCCACCAACGACATCCCACAGCTCCTCGCCAAGAAGATAACTCTTCATGCACGACTTCCACTTCTTAAAGTTAGTCGGCGTTAAGAGTTCAATGCCCAGACCTCTTGCTAAGCTCCCTTCCATTGCAACACCTGTTGGCAACCTTACAGCAGCTCCGAGCAACAACACAGGTTGATCACCATTCAATCACAGAGTAACAACACTGGCTGACTTCCGCTCACGCAACTGAACCTCAGTAACCTCCCTCTGATACCATGTTAAATTTTCTCAACGTGATCAGCAAGATAGCCCAAACGCCAAATTAATATCTTCGGAACTACCCAGTTCGCACGTTGAACCAGTGGAAACCAAGGACTAGAGGAACAAAGGTAAATCACAACAAACAATGGAAGCACAAGCAGGTCTATTATTCATTCACTTCTTTACAATGCGAGGCATACATAGCGAGACATGATTTCGCTAGTATAACAGCTGAAAAACAGAAGCACCAAAAAACAAGCCGGGCGGACAGAACCCGAGTCCGCCGAGACCGCGAGGTCGCCGAGGTCGCCGAAGCCGCCCGAACTATGCTGCAATCCGCCGAATACCACGGAGTCCGCCGAAGCCGCGAGGCCGCGCGGACACACCGTTATTCGCCTTCTGCTGAACCCGAACTGAGGAACACCCCTACCCGCCTGAAGCCGGCGGACAGGTTATTGAAGCTGGCAAAGATGAAACAGAACTGACAAGCCGTAGAGCGACCTCCTGCTGAGTCCGCAGAAACCGCACACTTCCAAGCACTTGACCGAAGTCACAACCAAACTCCTGGCTCCTTGAAGTTATCCGCGCGACCTGCACACAGCAAACCGTCAGCCTGAAACAATCCGTGCGGACTGGCAAACACAGACCGCAACACTTCGCACACCCCAACTTACTGTTCACTCAAGTTACTGTAGATGTGCCAGGGGGGTCCTATTTATAGGCCGGGTGAGGAGTGTGGTCACCGCCCAAGAGATAGCGACACCGCCCCAGCCCGCGCGAATACAAACCACCGTCCGCTGAGTCCGCGTGGACTTAGCCGGTCACCAAGGAAAAACGCCAGGAGCAAGGCAACCAATGACGAACACTCTCCAGTCCGCCTAAGCTAAGCGGGCATCAGCCCGCAAAGCTCCAACCGCTTCAGGACAGCAAACCCCCTTCAATGGCTGTCCGCACCTAACCCGAGGCAGTCCGCAAGACACATACCTCAATCCGCCACAAGTCCACGACCAAAGGCAGCTAAAGACAGACCGCCCGGTCACAGCGGACTCGACGGATACGGCGGACACACTGAACTTGGCACCAAGTGTGACCAAGCCCAAAACCATAAGGGGCTAATGCGAGCTTGGCGGACGCAAAACTCCTGTCCGCCAAAACACCACAGCGCAGACCGCCACAGTCCGCGAGCTCCTCGCACTCCTGCCCTATCACAGCGATCAATCCCGGACTCCAAAACCAGGCCGCCACAACGATCTCCACAGCAACTCCCTGCTGTGCCACCAGAGCTCGACAAGGCCTCAGCCAAGCTCTAAGCTTAGTCCGCAAGCTTCCCGCGGACAAGAGCCAACCCGCCTTTCAGCACAAGCTTGCACCCGCGACCACTGAGCAAAGCACCAATCCGCAAGCCTCTCTATCCGCAGATACCAGGCCGCACCAAACCGCGGACTCCATGCAACAACCCGCTCAGAACACAGCCGGCTTCCACCAGACTTTTCACCAGGCCGCAAACCTCAGTCCGCCCAGTCCTCCCAGTCCGCCAAGGCTGTCCGCCACAGGCCGCGCGGCCTGTCCCGTCACCCACTTCCACTTCACAAATTTCAATAGGTTGATCACCACTCAATCACTGAGTAACAACACTGGCTGACTTCCGCTCACGCAACTGAACCTCAGAAACCTCCCTCTGATACCATGTTAAATTTTCTCAACATGGTCAGCAAGATAGTCCAAATGCCAAATTAATATCTTCGGAACTACCCAGTTATCACGTTGAACCAGCAGAAACCAAGGAACAGAGGTTAATTCTAACAAACAATGGAAGCACAAGCAGGTCTTTTATACATTTACTTCTTTACAACACGAGGCATACATAGCGAGACATGATTTTGCTAGTATAATAGCTGTAAATAGAAAGCACCAAAAAAAACAAGCCGGGCGGACAACACCGGTGTCCGCCGAGACCGCGAGGACGCCGAGGTCGCCGAGATCGCTGAGCACGCCCAAGCTAAGCTGGAATCCGCCGAATAGACACGTAGTCCGCTGAAGCCGCGAGGCCGCGCGGACACACCGTTATTCGCCTCCTGCTGAACCTAAACTGAGGAACACCCCTACCCACCTGCAGCCGGCGGACAGGTTATTGAAGCTGGCAAAGATGAAACATAACTGACAAGCCGCAGAGCGACCTCCTGCTGAGTCCGCAGAGACCGCACACTTCCAAGTACTTGACCGAAGTCACAGCCAAACTCCTGGCTCCTTGAAGCTACCCGCGCGACCTGCACACAGCAAACCGTCAGCCTGTAACAATCCGCACGGACTGACAAACACAGACCGCAGCACTTCGCTCAACCCAACTTACTGTTCACTCTAGCTACTTAGGTTTGCCAGGGGGGTCCTATTTATACGCAAGGTGAGGAGTGTGGTCACCGCCCAGGAGATAGCGACACCGCCCCAGCCCGCGCGATAGCAAAAACACCGTCTGGTGAGTCCGCAAGGATTAGCCGGATACCAAGGAAAACCGCCAGGTGCAAGGCAACATTGGCGAACCCTCTCCAGTCCGCCCAAGCTATGCAGACAAGGCATCAGTCCGCACAGCTCCAACCACTGCAGGACAGCAACCCCCTTCAATGGCAGTCCGCACCAACCCGAGGCAGTCCGCAAGACTCACACCTCAATCCGCCACAAGTCCACGACCAAAGGCAGATAGCAACAGTCCGCCCGGTCACAGCGGACTTGGCAGATACCGCAGACACCATGGTCTTGGCACAAAGTGTGACCAAGTCCAAAACCATCAAAGGCCAATGCGAGCATGGCGGACACAAACACCCATCCGCAAAACACCCTAGCACAGACCGCCATCAGTCCGCGAGCTCCTCGCACTCCTGTCCAACGCAGCAGCCAACCCCGGACTCCAAAACCCAGTCCGCCAATCGATCTCCACAGCAAATCGCCTGCTGTGTCACCAGAGCTCGACAAGGCCTCAGCCAAGCTCTAAGCCCAGTCCGCAACAGCCCATACTGCGGACACTCTAGTCCGCAAGCTACCCGCGGACATGAGCCAACCCGCCTATCAGCACAATCTTGCGCCCGCGGCCACTGAGCAATGCACCAGTCCGCAAGCCTCCATCCGCTCAGGCCGCTCCTTGGCAAAGCCAATCAGCACACCCTATCCGCAGAAACCAGGCCGCATAGTCCGTGGACTACATGCAACAAGCCGCTCAGAAGACAGTTTGCTTTCCACTAGACCTTCCACCAGGCCGCACATCTCAGCCCGCCCAGTCTGCCTAGTCCGCCAAAGCTGTCCGCCCCAGGCCGCCAGGCCTATCCCGTCACCCACTTCCACTTCACAAATTTCAACAAACTCCACAGGAGACCTTTTTTCGGTTTCAACAATGGACCATGACCCATCCAAAAACCCACATACCCAATGACAATCCATGCCCTTTGATTTTGAAGAGAGATGACATGCATGGGGACATTTTGGTAATTTCTCCCAAATTCAAGAGAAAGGGAGAAGTGGTAAATGAGGGATGGAAGCCACATGGACCTCCTCCTCTCTACACAATCTCATTTTTAAGCCCACACAGTAATTCCCAGCATGATTCCAAGGGTTTTGGAAACATGGTAGCAAGGAGGAGCACCCTATTCTCATGGTCGGCCACCCCATAATGGCAACTCACTGTATAACCTTCCCCACTCAATTATGACCTCCCATCACCTTTAGTGAGCCCATAGGAGTTAAATTTGAGTCTTGGATCAAGGATTTAGGTGGAGAATCGAGCTCAGGAGCTAGCTGGTTGGAAAACTTGTCGGCAATGGCGCACCGCCACCACACCCGCCTCCAAGACCATCTCCAAGTCCGTTTCTCCTCCTCTCCCTCTATGCTAGCTTCCTAGATCATTTAGGAGAGATTTTGAGCTCAATTGAGCTTGGATCCATGTGAGGTGGTGGAGAAAATCACAAGCTTTTGAGCTTGCTCGGGATCACCGGAGAGGCAGTTTTTGGCCACCATGTCACCGGGAAATACGAGCCACCACCTCAATAGAGGTGGTTGTGATGAGAGCCGGTAGTGGTGGCCACATGATGACCGGGAAATTCGAGATCAAAGTGGTCAAGGATGGGTCAATATCCAGCGTTGTCTAGAGGTAGGGGATGACCCGATGCCATCCATATATATATATATATATATATATATATATATATATATATATATATATATATATATATATATATAAAACTATAGCGTTATTAATATTTTGTCACACTTATTACAGTAACTTACATGCAAAATTAGGCTTTTTAGGGGCAGATTCAGGAAAGGTGCATAGCATGAAAAGTGTAGACCTTTGTCTTAAATTTACTCAGGCACCGTAATCAAGTCTTTTGGAGCAATGCAGATCCATGCAAGTCTATTTTCGTAGGACTGCTCCGAGCCTAGGACAGAAATTAAAATGAGTATAAATGATAGATGGTAACTCCAAATGTGATAAAATTTGGACCACGCCTGATATGTACCAGACCTAGCTTGTGCCCAAAAATCTGATTTTTAGGAAAACATTTCCCTATAGATTATTTTAGAATTTCATTTATAAAATTATTGTGATTTAGTGAGTTTTTCAACTCAAAATTACACCAAATTTGGGTGGTAACACTATGAGGTCATTTTAGGACCCTGATAAAAATTTAGGGTCATTTGGATCTCAGCATATTGAAGAATCCAACTTACATGTGGAAGATATAGGTACCTTTGGGGTGCCTTTAGCAAAAAGGTGAAATTGGGGAATTTAGCCCATTTGGCTCATTACATGTCAATGAAACTCTAGCTAGTAGTTTATGGAGATGAAATGCATCATCCATGGTGAAGTTAGGATTTTTGGAATAAAAAATCCTAAGGTTTTAATTTATTTTAAATATAGCATATATTTATGTCACAATACGAACTATGGGCAATTTAACTTGGAAAATTTAGGTCTTTGTCACAAGGCCTAAAATGTTATTTTATTTCTCTGGGAAATTTAGTGAGATTTATGGAATTTATTTCATATGAAGAATAGTACAAATTTCAATTATGCCCTTAGATGTTTTTGATTAAAAGGTGATAAATATGACCTGGAAAATTATGAAATTTTTACTAGATCATTATTTCAGTACTATGGATCTCTTTAAATTTTCTTAGCATTTTTGGATGGGTAGATATGATATTTTTATGATTAGTGGCATTTTTGTAAATACCATAAATAGTGAATATCTTAAGTCAAATCTTAATGGATGTTTATGAAAATTTGTTTTGACCACTCCAATGATAATATTATCTTATAGGAATTTTCATTGAATTTTTGGTTGATTATTTTCGGTACTTCATTTGGAAATGGGTAATATTGTATTATTATTCACAAATAGAAAACATGGGTCCAACCAATCTGGGAAATTATAAAATTTTGTAAACTGACTTTTTATACAAAGATGAACACCAGATAAATAGGGAATATCTTAAGTCAGATCTTAGTGGATGTAAATGAAAATTGTTTTGACCACTCCAATGACAATATCATCATCTAGGAATTTCTCTGAATTTTTGGTTGATTATTTTTGGTCCTCATTTGGAAAGGGATAATATTGAATTATTATTCATAAATAGAAAACATGGGTCCAACCAATCTGGTATATTATGAAATTTTGTAAACTGACTTTTTATACCAAGATGAACACTAGAAAAATTAATTAGACCTAGAGGACCTCTGGTTTTTGTAGTTCTTGTTCAATGTCACTTAGGTCACATAATTAAATAATTTTAATTTTTGCGAAAAATAATTAGGAAATTGTGATTTTATGATTTTTCACTAATTACCACTTGATGAACATTTGATAAAAATTTAGAGGCCTTTGGCCAAGGGAATTTGGAAGCCACCTCATACAGATTATGGATAGACCCTTGGGCTACATTTAGTATAATTGACATATAGTGTTTAGATCATCCAAACCACATTAAAGTGTTACCCAACCAACTAAAGTATTGAACAAGGTCATGGTGTATCATTAGAAGTGTTTTTGCATCATAAGGATTTACGAGTGAGTTTGCTCCTCACTTAAGGGTTTACGAGTTCACACCGTCTATGGAACAAATCCCTAAGGGTGGGCTGGGCATGACATTCTGGATAGTGGAATCAAATTGATTTAAAGACATGTTTGGGAGGCATTGGAACCTTGACTGGGTCCCTAGGATATGTCACTATATAATGTTAAGTGCTAGTGTGCAATGGTCGCTTTAAGGAATACCTAGTTCGGAGTCTTACGAAAGATCATCACTCTCCTATAAGTACCTTAAGTCATTAGGTTTACTCAAGAGTAACAATGAGAGTGGGCTGTTAGTAACGGGTAGAAACTAATAAAATTAATAATCTGGAAAGGGGGATTTGGACTTCAGTTCATCGTATTCCCTAGTAACGCTGCGAGCTCTTCACCGCGTAGTCCTCGGGAAGTCCAAGATTAACCCTAAGTTGTTATGTATAACTAAAATTATACAAATGTTGTCTAATAGGTTGAAAGAACAATGTAGAAATCTCACATATGTAGGGTGTAACACCCCCATCCGTCACATGAAATATAACATAAGGGTCGATCGGGGCCCCACGCCATATTGCACAGACAGTTAGTGGAATTACATAGGAATACCAAATTAATGACATAGGAATACACATCCTAACTCAGAGTATTCTATCGGAAGATTTTAGAATAGTTATAAGAACCCAAACATAACACATGAATGTCCACTACAGCCACATTAGGAATGAAATAACATACACCAAACCTTTGGCCGTATGCCCTTACATTAGTTTGATCAATAAAAGTGTCTTACATACTTCGGCTCGAAGGCCGGCTATACATGACAGTCTAAAAATAAAACACTTCGCTTTGGGCTTCAAGGGATAGCACAACACCGAGGGATTCAACCCGTTATTTTCCACTAGGCTTACCTGCTCCTACATAAGAACAATCCACCGCACGGTGGCAAAATAAGGCAACGGTTAGCTAAAGCTGACCAAATTATAACAACCCCTCCCCTTAATCGGGGCGGCGGTGCTCCTTCCCTGCATTTCATTAGTATAACCAAACATGATAGTGAAAGTACAATTTAAGCACACTTCAGCACAAGGGTAGGCACGCACTGCCACACACCCCGGGCTCTTAGGGCACAGTCTTGGTGAATCCGGTCCATTCTGAGGCTTCACCACCGCCCCCAGGATGGCAAACATTGTGAGCATTTTATTCTTTTCGGCCAAAGAATAAGACCCTCCATCTATGTTAATGGTAAGTGTCATGTAACTTAGGTCTCTTTAACCGAACCACATAGAGCGGGTACAGTTCCACTCAACATGTTGCTCACACCGCCATGTCAATTTAATCCATAGGCGTGGGTCAAGCTTCCCCGATTCCTAAATCAATCACACAATTTTGCATAACCCAGTTATGTGCAAGTTATCTCACATGCCACAAAGATGGCAGAACCACGCTTATGCCCAGTTTTCCGGGTGCACCTTGGAGTTTGTCCCCACGGCTCCCTATTGCAAACTACCACGTAGAAAACCTGAAAAACAAACGGCACAGAGTCTTCTCGGGTAATACATGTAACGCCCTGAATATTGTGTGCGATTCGGTCGCGAAAAAGGGTTTTTGGTGCCTGTATAGGGGTACACGGCCTAGGACACGGGCGTGTCCAAGGCCGTGTATGGCTTGTGATTTTTTGACCGTTTTTATCCCGAGAAGGACACGGCCGGATGACATGGGCGTGTCATCCGACACGGGTATGTGCCAACCCGTGTCCCTACCCGTATGCAGTTGGGTCGTGTCCGTTGCCGTGGTGGTTATGCGTGACACGCCCCCGAACACGGGCGTGTCGAGGAACCAGACATGAGCGTGTCAGGTGACACACGGGCGTGTCTTGGCCCGTGTGCGTCTCTCAGTTCGACGATCATGCCTGGATCGAGGCACACGGCCTGGGACATGACCGTGTGCCAAGCCGTGTTCGGCCTAGGTCTGAAGAATTTTGTGCAGATCTGAGCTGCTCATTTTCTTTAATTAATATCCGACGACACAGATGAGATCCTGCTCTATTAAGGCCGGGAATAGGAGTTTAATCCCTCGTTTTCTCTCCAAAGCTTTCTCCTTCCAAGGTGAGAGAGAAGAGGAAGAAGAAGGAGGTTTCCGGCCGCTGGCGGAGAACCGGAGCACCGTTTCGAAGTCTGAGAGCGGATCCGTGGAGGGAAGGTCGTTGCGAAGAGTTCTGTCAGCATAGTTTTCCATGGCGCCAAAACAGACTACAAGGGTAACGATTCTCAACTTGAGCATTTGAAGCTCTTTCTTTATGCATAGGGAATCCCGCTCCCGCTAATGTGCGGTGAGTGTGTGGTGTTCCTTGGGGTTTATGTGAATAGTCCCCCTTGTGTTGCATATAGAGCCCAAAATCGTAAGTACGGGCATATGCATTGTGTGTGAAGCCTACCCGGACGTGTTTTGTCTAGATTGATGATGTTGCATTTGATATGTTTTGTCGGAGAAGACTCCGTGCTTTGGGTTTTTTGGGTTTCTATGCGGTAAATTGCACCAGGGATCCTTGGGGGTTAGCTTCAAGGCGCACCCGGAAAACTGAGCAGAAACATGTTCTGCTAACTTGGCGGTCTGGGAACCGGCCTTGATCATAACTGGGTTATGAGATTGTTTTGGAAACTTTGGGATCCGAGAGAAGCTTGGCCCGCGCGTAGGACTTAAATTGTATATGCGACGTGAGCAACGGGCAAGTGGAATTGGACTTAGGCTATGTGGTACTGTGCGAGAAATCCAAAGACGGGCACTGGCCGTAGGCATATTCGGAGCCTTAGATGGTGGTCAGATACGCTAAATGCTCACATGTTGTTGCCATCCTGGGGGTGGTGGTGAATGCACTAATTGGTCAGGGTTCACCATGAATGTGCCCTAAGTGCACGGGGTGTTTGGCCGTGCGAGCCTACACCTGTGGCGAAATATAATTGCGCTATATTATTTTATTGGACTAATGCTATGCAGGGAAAGAGCACCGCCATCCCGAGTAAGGGGCGGGGTCGTTATAATTTGGTCGGCTTTTAGCTGACCGTTGCCTTGTTTTCCACCGTGTGGTGGTATGTGCTTGCAGGTGCTGCGGATCCTAGCGCCAAATAGCGGGCTGGAGCCCATATTGCTTTGCTGGCCCTAGAAGGCCGTAGAATAGTTGTTTTTACATTTATCATGTGTGGCCGGCCTGCGAGCTGATGTATGTAAGATATGTTATATTAAGTGAACATTTGTAAGGCCATAAGGCCATGTACCCGTTTCAGTGTATTTGGAGTTTCATTCCTGTAGTTGTAGCTGTGGACATTCATATTTGATGGATTTAAGTTTGGGTTCTTTCAACTTTAAAACTTCCGCTAGAATGCTCTGTGTAGGACAAGTAGTCTTAATTGGATGGTTTGATTATTCATTTGGTTATCCTTCCGACTGTCTGCGGTATATGGCATCGGGTTCCAGCTGGACCTTTTGCTATATGCCATGCGACAGTTGGGGGTGTTACAATTTGGTATCAGACTTCAGGTTACGGTCAGGCTTAAATGAATTCGTGGGCGAAATCTTTTAAGGGGTGGTGAGCACATGTGTGCGTCATCGTTATAACATCAAAAAAACCCATGAATGTCCACCTAGGAATGGAAAATACACTTGTTTTGTGGAATCTGAGTGTTCTAATAATTGCTTTTAGCAATTTGTTTGTCGTCTTATCGTGTGTCTTTGCTACTATAGGCAGCTAGGAGCGGTGCTGGTCGGTCAGAGCGTCCACAATCAGCGGAAAGTAGTGCACCAAGGGACATGCTTGCTACACCTCCTTCAGCGGAAACCATCAGGATGGTGGCTGAGGCCGTATTCGCAATGATAAATGCCCAACCTGCAGGGCAAATGCATTGCGCACCTCCTGTGAATGAGCAAGAACCGTTTAGGTCGGCAGAGCCGAGAGTGGGGGAACGTGCAACAGTGGAGTTGGTAGAGCCGAGAAGAACTATGGAGAGGCAGCTATAGCATGTGATGGGCTTTAATCCTCTGAGGTTTAATGGTGTTGGAACTACGGAGAGACAACACAAGCTGAGGACTGGCTCTCTTCCATAAAGAGGGTCTTGATGGCCACAATAACTGAGGATTGGCAGAAGACCACCATAGCGACTTTTCTTTTGGAAGGTGAAGCGAGGCTGTGGTGGGACGAGATGGAGTTTTATCTTCTAGTGGGAAGGCAACTTGTGGATGTGCCGATGGAGGAATTTTCAAGATTGTTCCTAGCCAGATTTGTACCCTCTGCTCAGAAGTTGGAGATGGAGAGTCAATTTCTTGGGTTGACTCAGGGATCCATAAGCGTGGACAAATATCTGCATGAGTTCACACGGTTGGGACGTTATGCTGGTGCTATGTTTACATAAGAAGAGAGGAAGACCAACCGATTCTATGAGGGTCTTCGCGGCGATTTACAGTTACTCCTTGCTGGGCCTAAGGCGCAGGGCTTCCTAGCCTTGGTCAATTCGGCCCGATCGTTGGAAAAGGTTGCGAAGAAAGTTCAAGAGAAGAAGGACCCAGGAGAAAAGAAGTCTAAGTTTAAGCTGCCAAATAATAAGTCAAGTTTCCGCAGGTGAAACAAGAAGCAGAGGACTTCGAACTCAGCCCCTTTGGCTGATGCATCGGGGGCAACTACAAGTCGAGTCCCCGGAGCTTGCTACAACTGCGGGAAGACGAGGCATTTTGCTCGGGAGTGTTGGAGCGGACGTTCAAAGTCCGAGAGGAGACCTGGAGCGACTTATGAGGAGAAAGGGAAGGCGGTGGAGTCAACCGCGTC
This sequence comes from Platanthera guangdongensis, assembly GCA_039583875.1. Lineage (NCBI taxonomy): Eukaryota > Viridiplantae > Streptophyta > Magnoliopsida > Asparagales > Orchidaceae > Platanthera > Platanthera guangdongensis. Next base: position 57,292,305 of record CM077160.1, on the reverse strand, counting down.
CCATCATGCTCCAGCCCAGCCTAGAGTATACAACCTTGGTCTGCAGGAGGGCATAAAGCAAGCAGACGTGGTGACAGGTATGAGTTAAATTACAGTGGTTTAACTTTTATAGTTGTTACCTTGGTATTTGTTAGCTTACGTTTGTTGGTGCAAGGCTTTGTGTTAACCTTTGGGTTTCCGGCGAGAGCCCTTTTTGATACGGGAGCATCACATTCGTTCTTGTCCAAAAAATTCATATCGCGCATCGGAGTTCAGTTCTCGATGGCAGAAAACAAGTTAGATGTGCTGTTGCCTAATGGGTGCTCAATGCGTGCGGATAGGATTTGCGTTGTGAAGATTCGGATTGGAGACCGGGAGTTTGATTTGCGGGCGTTGATTCTACCATTAGTGGAGTTCGACGTAATCTTCGGTATGGATTGGCTCTCGGAGCAGAGTGCATGCATTGATTACAACCGTAAAGAAGACAAATTGGGTCTGGACACTAATTGAGAGACTACGTTTGCGGGAATGAAGGGGTCAGGGAAAGTTCTGATGTCAGCCCTTTAGATGTTCAAGGCAGTTCGGTCTGGGGCAGAACTGTATGTCGCTCTAGTGCAAACTTCGACGCCTAAGCCTAGTTTGGACAACATCCCGGTTGTGTCTGAGTATCCTGATGTGTTTCCAGATGATCTCCCAGGAGCCCCTCCTCAGCAGAGATAGACTTTACTATAGAGTTGGTACCGGGTGCCAAACCGGTATCACGCTCCCCCTATCGGATAGCTCCAAGAGAAATGGCAGAGTTAAAGGTGCAACTGCAAGAGTTGGTAGAGCAAGGTTATGTGCATCCAAGTTCATCGCCTTGGAGCGCACCAGTTCTCTTTGTCAAGAAGAAAGATGGGAGCTTGCGGCTTTGTATCGATTATAGGGAATTGAACAAACTTACGGAGAAGAACAAATATCCAATCCCGAGGATTGACGATCTATTTGATCAGCTGGTTGGGTCAACAGTATATTCGAAGTTAGATTTGAAGTCCGGTTACTATCAGTTAGAGATAAGGAAGAGAGACCTCCCAAAGACAACATTCAGTACGCGGTTTGGGCATTACGAGTTCACGGTCATGCCGTTTGGGTTGACGAATGCGCCATCCGTGTTTATGGACCTGATGAATAGGACGTTCAGAGAATACCTGGATCATTTCGTGATAGTATTTATCGATGATATCCTGGTGTATTCGCGGTGCGAGGAGGATCACTACAAGCATTTGCACATGGTGTTGGAGACATTGAGGAAAAGTCAGTTGTATGCAAAATTCTCCGAGTGTGAATTCTGGTTGTCCTCGATAGCGTTCCTTGGTCATGTTGTCAGTGGAGAAGGAATAGTTATGGATCCGACGAAGATAGTGGAGATACGGGAGTGTCATACTTTGACTACAGTGGCAGAGATCCGGAGTTTTCTGGGGCTTGCCTGCTACTACAGGAGCTTCGTAGAGAACTTCTCGCGGATAGCACTACCACTCACGACGTTGACAAGAAAGGATCAGAAGTTCGTGTGGTCTCCAGAGTGCGAACAGGCTTTTGAAGAGTTGAAGAGGCGGTTAACCACGACGCCTATTTTATGTTCGCCAAGTGGAACCGAAGGGTTTGAGATCTACAGTGATGCTTCGGGCAGTGGTTTGGGCTGTGTTCTGCTACAACATGGGAGAGAGATAGCTTATGTTTCACGAAAACTGAAGGTGCACGAGAGGAATTATCCGGTCCACGACTTAGAGTTAGCGGCCATGATATTTACTCTAAAGCTTTGGAGGCACTATCTGTACGGTGTGAAGGTCGATATTTACACCGATCATAAGAGTTTGAAGCACCTGTTAGACCAAAAGGATCTGAATATGAGGCAGCGAAGGTGGATGGAGTTCTTTGGGGACTACACCTTCAAGATACATTATGTGCCTGGGAAGGGAAATGCAGTGGCGGATGCGTTGAGTCGTAAGATTCTCGCACAAGCCAACTGGTTATCGGTACATGATGAGAGATTGGTCCAAGAGTTGGAGGCATTGGAGATATCTTGTGTCGATAAGCAGTCTAGTGCCGAGGCGAAACTGTTTTGGACAGAGGTGCAGTGTGACCTAGCAGATAGAGTTCGGCGGGCTTTGGTTTAGGATAGCAGCATGAAGCAGATCTTGGATGAATCTTTGGATGGGTCAAATTCCTAGTTTGTGGTTAAAGATGGGTTGCTAAGGAAGGACGGTCGTCTATGCATTCCTAGTGCGGATAAACTTCGGGAAAAATTGATGTATGAGGCTCATCATACCAAGTACTCAATCCACCCAGGAAGCACAAAAATGTATAGAGACATGAAGAAATTATTCCGGTGGCCGGGTTTGAAGAAGGATGTGGCACTTTATGTGGCCAAGTGTCGTACTTGTGCATTGGTGAAAGCGGAATGCCAGAAGCCCGGAGGTTTCTTGAAATCCTTTCCTATCTCAGAATGGAAGTTTGACGACTTATCTATGGATTTTGTGCACGGTTTGCCGAAGTCGCAGAAGGGAAATGATGCCATTTTGGTGATCGTAGATAGGTTGACAAAGGTGTCACACTTTATCCCAGTCAGGAAGGAAGATCCGGTGGAAAAGTTAGCCAAACTCTACGTGAATAATATTGTACGATTGCATGGTGTGCCTCGCAATATTGTTAGTGATCGTGATGGATGCTTCACGTCGAATGACTGGAGGTTGGTGCATGCTCTGTTGGGTACTAAGCTAAAGTTCAGCACAACCTTTCACCCGCAGACAGATGGCCAAACCGAGATAGTCAACAGGACTATGGAGGACATGCTTTGCATATGCATCTTAGATTTCGAGAAGAATTGGGTGATGCCGCTGCCCCTCCGCCACTACTTGATGACGATCCATTTGCCGAGGCCCTACAACATAACGACCTTCGGAGCCGTGATGACGCTAACAGACGACGCCGCTACAACCTCCGCCCGCGGCGTGCTACCCTCACTTGAAGACTATTTTAATTAATTTCTCATGCTTTATTATTTTATGTGCGAATATAAAATTATTACAATCTTGGTTAATAATTCTATATTCATTTGGGACTTGTAATCTTTATTTATTTCTTGCAAACATTTTTGGTGTGTATTTAACCTTCCGGATGGATGAGATTTCATCTCCATGTTGGATGGCTAGATGTGTGTTGTAATTCTTATACAAGGAGATCCTTTTGAGAATGAAGTTAGAGAGAATTAAAAAATCAACCCTAACCCTCATTTGAGAGAGTTCGGCCAAGAGGGTATCCTCCATAGCCGCCGGCCAAGGTGTGAAGCCGCAGCCCCCCTTGCTTCCTCCCCCTACTAAGGTGCGACGCCGGCGTGGCTTCCTTTCGGTGCGACTCGAAGGAAGAAGGTTGCAGCCCATTCGGTGTGAAGCCGGTGGATCCGTGGAGAGAGTGATTCTCCCACCTTATCTTGTGTGATTGTTGTTCTCGGTTGGGTAATTCCTTCCCCTTTAGAGATTCTTGCTTTAGATTTTGTCGAGGTTTTTGCAAACAATTTCTTCCGTGATTTCTAAATACGTCGCTTGCAAATTCTGATTTAGATTTTGTTGTTATTGAACCTCTTGTGATCCGGATTGGGTAGATCCGTTGCGAGAGTGAGGCTTGGCCTAGCCTTGACTTGCCCTCCAAGATTGGCACATTTTTGTGTTAACAAGGGAGTTAATCTCAACTTGAACTCGACCGCCTATTAAAGTTTTCCGCCGCTCCGAAAATAAATTATTGCTGCGTTGAAACGGCTCAAGTTAGTACAATAGATGCTTGTGTAGGTGTGGTGAGTTGTGTGCTTGTTGGAGAGGTAGGTCTTAACGACGTTGTATCGAGTCCGGCTTGCGGTGAGTTGTGTGCTTGTTGGAGAGGTAGGTCCTAAGGACGTTGTATCGAGTCCGGCAATTTTCTCTTTCGGATTTGGGAGCAAACCCGACCCCTTTTCGCTCGCTTTTGGTCGGAGCCCTCCCCTTTAGTTTTATGTCTTGTGACAATACTTTCCGTTAGCGTATTGGAGCACGTATCACGGTCACCCCTACATCAATTTGGTATCAGAGGCGGTCGTTTTAACTCGCACGTTGCAAACATCCTCTCTACGTTTCTTGTTGGCCGATCGGATCTTAAAAAAATCAAAAAAATTATTTTCTGTGATCTGCCAATAGCGGGCTGAAATCTTTATTTTTCAGTAAAATTTCAAAAAAAAATTTTTAACGATCCACGTGTTCCTCACATCGGGAAACTATAAAAATATCTTATTTTCAGTATAGCTACAGCCCTAGGAAAAATCACCTTTCCAAAATTTTCTAGACCTGAATGCGCACTAGGCACGGATCGGAGTACGCGACACCGTCTACGTCTAGGATGGCTGCGAACGAGCATGTGGATCCCAACACCAAGACCATAACAGGGCTACGTAACGAAATGACGGAGCTTAGAAACATGTTGGCACAGATCCTGCAAAATCAAGCAAGGCCACCCCCGCCACCCATTAATGTTGAGCAGCCCAACCGGCGCCAACAAACTCCTGAGTCGGATTCCGATGAGGACTCTCCCCGAGTGCCCCCTCAAGAACACCGCCACAATCGTGCTTACGATATATCTAGGGCCATTAAGATCGACGCCCCCACTTATGATGGCATGGGAGATCCCCAGATCTTCCTTACTTGGGTGGTGGATATGGAGTGCTACTTCGATTGGCACACCCTTACGGACCATCAAAAGGTCCAAGTTGCCAGGATGAAGCTAACGGGGCGTGCCAAAACTTATTGGCTGAATGAAGAGCGTAGGCTATGAACCGGGAACGGGGTCCCACTTATTGGATGGGCCATGATGAAGAACCTGTTAACCGATCAGTACGTTCCCGCGTAACATCGGACACAGATGTTCGACGAGCTTGCCACTCTACGACAGGGCTGTAATTCGGTAGCTGAGTATATGGGAGAACTGAAAGACCGTATGGTGCGTTGTGATTTGAGGGAGATCCCCGAGGTCACCCTATCCAGATTTCGTAAAGGGCTTCATCCCGATATTCAGCGGAAGCTCTTACGATATGGTCATATGGATCTGAACACGACATTTAATGCCGCCCTCGACATCGAAAAGCACTTAGCCTCTAAGGCTCACTCCCGGTATTCCCATGTGAAGGGAAAGTCCACATCTAGAGCCTCTTCCTCCACATATCAGGATAAAGGGAAGTTTCGGTCTGCCGAGTCAAAGTCTGTCGTGATTACTGCTAGGAACGCCAAGAATCCTGCGAGTGAGCGTGTCCCTATAGGGAAGGTTAGCAAGGCTAACACCACTTGTTACTCTTGCGGCATTCAAGGCCACTATGCCTTTGAATGCCCAACGAAGACTAAAGCCATAGCCCTACTAGAGTCGACTACCGACCTTGCTAATTTCGTTTATGAGGCTGCTGAGGAGAGTGACCCAGAAGGGGTCCCAAGCGATTTAGAGGACGAGCACCCCGTTATGGTGATGCGTTGTATCTTGACCACCCCTCGTCCGTTAGATGACTAGAAAAGGACTAGTATATTTTCCCTGATCTTTAAGAGTGGCGAGAAGTTGTGCAAGTTGATCATTGATAGTGGCAGTTGTGTAAACGTCATCTTTGAGAATGCCGTTACACGTATGTCCTTGACTATGCAGCCCCACCCGACTCCCTATCAGGTAGCTTGGATTAATAAGGTTACCATCCCGGTCACCAAGCGTTGCCTTGTACCTCTCTCGATCAAATCCTATACTGACGAGGTGTGGTGCGATGTCCTTCCAATGGACGCTTGTCACGTGTTATTGGGCCGCCCTTGGCTTTACGACCGTGACGTGACACACTTTGGAAGGGCCAACACATATGAGTTTAAATTCAATGGCAAGGTCATTACGTTGAGACCGACTGTCCCGAAAGAGCCAGTAGCTTTGGCTAAGGACACCACAGTTCCAGTCGAGAGGAAAACGTTGAGTCTCGTGGGAAGAAAAGAATTTGTGAAGGATCCCTTTCTTGACGGGATGATGTACACTCTAGTTCTTATGAGTGCGAAAGGGGATACGAGAGCATTGGATGATTTGCCTAGAGAGTTACGGGAATTGTTGAATGAGTATAAGGACGTGTACCCGGATGAGCTGCCTTCGGTATTACCACCGCTTAGGAATATACAGCATGCTATAGACCTTATCCCCGGTTCCTCCTTACCGAACCAGCCCCACTATAGGCTCCACGCCACCGCCCATAAGGAGTTACAGACCCAGATCGAGGATTTGATGAAAAAGGGGTTCATTAGGACTAGTATGAGTCCATGTGTGGTACCTTCCCTTCTTGCCCCCAAGAAGGATGGTACGTGGAGAATGTTTGTTGATAGCCGCGCCATCAACAAGATTACCATCAAATATAGATTTCCTATTCCACGATTAAATGACCTCCTAGATGTCCTATCTGGCGCCACCATTTTTTCAAAGTTAGATTTGCGGAGTGGCTATCACCAGATCAGGATCCATGAGGGGGACGAGTGGAAGACAACATTAAGTCCAAGGATGGGTTATACGAGTGGCCTGTGATGCCCTTTGGGCTATCCAACGCCCCCGGTACCTTCTCCCGAATGATGACCCATGTCTTTCAGCCTTACATGGGGAAGTTTGTGGTCGTCTATTTTGATGACATTTTAGTCTTTAGTACCACCACTGCTGAGCACGTCTCCCACATGAGGTCGGTTCTTTCCACCCTGCGGAAGGAAACCTTATTCCTTAATCTCAAGAAATGCACATTACGTGTCACTGAAGTGGAATTCTTAGGCTATATAGTCGGTTTGGAAGGCATTAGAGATGACCCTAATAAGGTTAAAGTCATTAGGGATTGGCCAGAACCGACCACATTACAAGAGGTGCGGAGTTTCCATGGTTTAGCTACTTTTTATCGCTGTTTTATTAGAGACTTTAGTAGCATTATGGCCCCTATTAGTGATTGCATGAAGAAAGGTGAGTTCACCTGGACAAGGTCCGCCGCTATTGCATTCCAACGCATTAAGGAACTTATGACTGAGGCACATGTCCTACATCTACCTGACTTCAATAAGGTCTTTGAGCTTACGTGTGACGCTTCTGGCGTAGGAATAGGAGGTGTCTTGAGTCAGGAAGGGCACCCTGTGAGTTATTTTAGTGAGAAGTTAGCGGGCGCCAAATTGAATTAATTGAATTTCAATAGGGAGTTTTATGTCGTCATTAGATGTCTGCACCATTGGAGTTACTATCTCCTCTCTAAGGAGTTTGTGATCCTCTCCGATCACGAGGCACTGCGGTTCATCAATGGCCAACATAAAATCAGCCCGTGACATGCTAAGTGGGTATCTTTCCTACAGGGTTACACTTTTAACCTCAAACACCTTAAAGGAGCTGACAATCGAGTCGCGGATGCTCTTAGTCGCCTGACCCTGTTACTCACCACTATGGAGGTTAACGTGGTAGGATTCGAGCGAATCAAGGACGAGTACGCCACATGTCCTGACTTTCAGGATGCATATTTGTCTGCCCAAGATAGCTCCCCCACGATTATATCTGCATTCGTCATTAAGGATGGCTACCTATTTAGACATGGGAAGTTATGTATCCCGCAGTCATCGTTATGCCTTCATATCATCTGGGAATTGCATAGTGGAGGGTTGAGTGGTCATTTCAGTAGGGATAAGACCATTACGTTAGTTGAGGAGAAATTCTATTGGCCAAAACTTAAGGCGATGGTGGGAAGGGTAGTTAGTAGTTGTCGTACCTGTCAGGTATCCAAGGGCACCAAGACCAACGTAGGATTATATACGCCCCTGCCTATCCCTTCCACGCCATGGGAAGACGTGAGTATGGATTTTGTTCTAGGCCTACCCACCACCTTACGCCGTCACGATTCTATTTTTGTAGTGGTGGATAGATTCTCTAAAATGGCATATTTTATTCCCTGCGCTAGAACCAACGACGCATCTCACATTGCCAAATTATATTTTAAGGAAGTAGTTAGTCACCGGGGAGTGCCAATGACAATAGTCTCGGATAGAGATGTTAAGTATACGAGCTATTTTTGGAAAACACTTTGGGTCTTGATGGGTACCAAGTTATTGTTTTCCTCATCCTATCACCCTCAGACCGATGGGCAAACAGAGGTAGTCAATCGGAGCCTAGGAAGCCTTCTTAGATGCCTAGTGAGCGATCACAAAGGTACATGGGATCTTCTTCTTCACCACGCCCAGTTGGCCTATAATAATTCCAAAAACCGGTCCACTGGTCTGTCTCCAAATGAGATTGTTCACGGGTACAAGGCCCCTGTGCCTCTTGACTTGGTTCCTTTGTCCCCAACATACAAGACAAGTCAATTTCCACAATCCTTCGCCCAACATATTCATGACCTATATGCACGTATACAAGCTACCTTGACTGCTCAATACGAGTCTTATCAGACGCATGCTAATCTACATAGGAGGGTGTCGCACTTCAACGTCGGCGATTTGGTCCTAGTCCGGTTAGTTCCCGAACGCTTGCCATCTGGCACCGTTAAAAAGTTGGCACCAAAGCGCGCCGGCCCTTTTCGAATTATAAAGAAACTAGGTGACAACGCTTTCGTGTTGGATTTGACAGCTGATTGTGGTATCTCCCCTATTTTTAATGTCTTGGATTTGACGCCGTTTGTTTCTCCTCCACCTGAGTTGAATTCTTTGACGTCTTCTCCCTCCACTAAAATTTCTACTGGGTTGGGGAGTGGTAGTTCGGATGATCTCTCTCTTTCGGTCCCCGCAGGTATAACATCAGATGGTACGTTGCCTTCTTTTTTCCCTACTGCTGACATGTTTCCCAGGTTTCCGAAGACATTTCTCACTCCAGATATGATACTTGCTGCTGAGCCACTTACCACTCCTGATGGTGCTACCTACCGCTTCCTCATCCGTTGGCGTGACCGCCCCCCTGCAGATGATTCATGGGTACTTGTGACAGAGCTTCAACGTTTGGATGCCGAGCTTCTCCGCCGCTATCTCTCTGACCACGCATCGGAGATACGTGATTTTGAGTGGGGGAGGATTGATGCCGCTGCACCTCCGCCACTACTTGATGACGATCCAGTTGCCGAGGCCCTACAACATAAAGACCTTCGGAGCCGTGATGACGCTAACGGACGACGCCGCTACAACCTCCGCCCGCGGCATGCTACCCTCACTTGAAGACTCTTTTAATTAATTTCTCATGCTTTATTATTTTATGTGCGAATATAAAATTATTCCAATCTTGGTTAATAATTGTATATTCATTTGTGACTTGTAATCTTTATTTATTTCCTGCAAACATTTTTGTGTGTATTTAGCCTTCCGGATGGATGAGATTTCATCTCCATGTTGGATGGCTAGATGTGTGTTGTAACTCCTATATAAGGAGATCCTTTTGAGAATGAAGTTAGAGAGAATTAAAAAATCAACCGTAACCCTCATTTGAGAGAGTTCGGCCAAGAGGGTATCTTCCATAGCCGCCGACCAAGGTGTGAAGCCGCAGCGCCCCTTGCTTCCTCCCCCTACTACGGCGCGATGCCGGCGTGGCTTCCTTTCGGTGCGACTCCAAGGAAGAAGGTTGCAGCCCATTCGGTGTGAAGCTGGTGGATCCGTGGAGAGAGTGATTCTCCCACCTTATCTTGTGTGATTGTGGTTCTCGGTTGGGTAACTCCTTGCCCTTTAGAGATTCTTGCTTTAGATTTTGTGGAGGTTTTTGCAAACCGTTTCTTCCGTGATTTTTAAATACGTTGCTTGCAAATTCCGATTTCGATTTCGTTGTTATTGAACCTCTTGTGATCCGGATTGGGTAGATCCGTTGCGAGAGCGAGGCTTGGCCTAGCCTTGACTTGCCCTCCAAGATTGGCACATTTTGGTGTTAACAAGGGAGTTAATCTCAACTCGAACTCGACCACCTATTGAAGTTTTCCGCAGCTCCGAAAATAAATTATTGCTGCGTTGAAACGGCTCAAGTTGGTACAATAGATGCTTGTGTAGGTGCGGTGAGTACTGTGCATGTTGGAGAGGTAGGTCTTAAGGATGTTGTATCGAGTCCGGCTTGCGGTGAGTTGTGTGCTTGTTGGAGAGGTAGGTCCTAAGGACGTTGTATCGAGTCCGGCAATTTTATCTTTCAGATTTGGGAGCAAACCCGACCCCTTTTCGCTCGCTTTTGGTCGGAGCCCTCCCCTTTAGTTTTATGTCTTGTGACAATACTTTCCGTTAGCGTATTCGAGCACGTATCACGGATCACCCCTACATCATTGGGAGGATCACTTGTACATGGTGGAGTTTGCGTACAACAATAGCTTTCAAGCAAGCATTGGAATGACGCCTTTTGAAGCCTTGTACGGGAGGACGTGTCGTACGCCGTTGTCTTGGTTGGAGGCAGGCGAATCGAAGTTGTATAAACATCAAGCGGTGGAAGACGCCACTTCAATGATACGGACAATTCAGGAAAGGCTGAAGATTGCTCAAGATAGACAGTCAAAGTATTACAACGCCAAACATAGAAATGTGGAGTTCAACGTTGGCGACATGGTATATCTAAAAATCAAGCCGTTCAAGGGTGTATCGCGGGTTCGATGCTTGAAGAAGCTGAGTCCGAGATACCTTGGACCATTTGAAATCCTGGAGCGTGTTGGCGAGGCGGTATATAGGTTGAAGCTGTCGACGGAGTTGAGTGGGCTGCATGACGTGTTCCACGTATCGGTGTTGCGTAAGGCAGTACAAGAGCCTTCGCAGATCATTGCGGACAATCAGGTACCGGTTGATTATGAGTTAACAATAAGGGTCAGGCCAGTACGAATTGGAGATGTTGCAGTCAAACGACTCCGCAACAAGGAGGTCTGAATGGTTAAAGTCCGTTGGGATAATTGCGAACGTGAGGAGCTTTCTTGGGAGCGAGAGCAAGCTATGTTGGAGGAATACCCCGAGTTGTTCCACTCAGGTATCAGTTAGATTTTGTGTACCTTTGTTTAATTTCGGGACGAAATTCCTTAAGTGGGGGAGATTTGTAACGCCACGAATATTATGTGCGAGTCGGTCGCGAAAAAGTGTTTTTGGTGCCTATATAGGGGTACACGGCCTAGGACACGGGCGTGTCCAAGGCCGTGTCTGGCTGGTGATTTTTTGGCCGTTTTCATCCCGAGAAGGACACGGCCAGGAACACGGCCGGATGACACGGGCATCTCATCCGACACGGGCGTGTGCCAACCCGTGTCCCTACCCGTATGCAGTTGGGTCATGTCTGTTGTCGTGGCGGTTATGTGTGACATGCCCCCAAACACGGGCGTGTCGAGGAACCAGACACGGGCGTGTCAGGTGAGACACGGGCGTGTCTTGGCCGGTGTGCGTCTCTAAGTTCGACGATCGTGCCTGGATCGAGGCATACGGCCTGGGAAACGGCCGTGTGCCAAGCCGTGTTCGGCCCAGGTCTGGAGAATTTTGTTTAGATCTGAGCCGCTCGTTTTCTTTAATTAAGATCCGACGGCCTAGATGAGATTCTGCTCTGTTAAGGCCGTGAATAGAAATTTAATGCCTCATTTTCTCTCCAAAGCTTTCTCCTTCCAAGGTGAGAGAGAAGAGGAAGAAGAAGGAGGTTTCCAGCCGCCGGCGGAGCACCGGAGCACCGTTTCGAAGTCTGAGAGCGGATCCGTGGAGGGAAGGTCGTTGCGAAGAGTTCTATCTGCGTAGTTTTCCATGACGCCAAAACGGACTACAAGGGTAACAATTCTCAACTTGAGCGTTTGAAGCTCTTTCTTTTTGCATAGGGAATCCCGCTCTCGCGAGTGTGCGGTGAGTGCGTGGTGTTCCTTGGGGTTGATGTGAATAGTCCCCCTTGTGTTGCATATAGAGCCTGTAATCGTAAGTACGGGCATAAGCATTGTGTGTGAAGCCTACCCGGATGTGTTTTGTCTGGATCGGTGATGTTGCATTTGATTTGTTTTGCCGGAGAAGACTCCGTGCTTTGGGTTTTTCAGGTTTCTACGCGGTAGATTGCAGCAGGGATCCTTGGGGGTTAGCTTCAAGGCGCACCCGAAAACCTGAGCGGAAACGTGTTCTGCTAACTTGGCGGTCTGGGAACCGGCCTTGATCATAACTGGGTTATGAGATTGTTTTGGAAAATTTGGGATCCGAGAGAAGCTTGGCCCGTGCGTAGGACTTAAATTGTATATGCGGCGTGAGCAACGGGAAAGTGGAATTGGACCTAGGCTATGTGGTACGGTGCGAGAAATCCGAAGACGGGCACTGGTCGTAGGCATAGTCGGAGCCTTAGACAGTGGTCAGATAGGCTAAATGCTCACATGTTGTTGCCATCCTGGGGGTGGTGGTGAATGCACTGATTGGTCAGGGTTCACCATGAATGTGCCCTGAGTGCACGAGGTGTTTGGCCGTGCGAGCCTACACCTGTGGCGAAATATAATTGCGTTATATTATTTTATTGGACTAATGCTATGCAGGGAAAGAGCACCGCCATCCCGAGTAAGGGGCGGGGTCGTTATAATTTGGTCGGCTTTTAGATGACCGTTGCCTTGTTTGCCACCGTACGGTGGTATGTGCTTGCAGGTGCTGCGGAGCCGAGCACCAAATAGCGGGCTGGAGCCCATGTTGCTGTGCTGGCCCTAGAAGGCCGTAGAATAGTTGTTTTTACATTTATCATGTGTGGCCGTCCTGCGAGCCGATGTATGTAAGACATGTTATATTAAGTGAACATTTATAAGGCCTTAAGGCCATGTACCCATTTCAGTGTATTTGGGGTTTCATTCCTGTAATTGTAGCTATGGACATTCATATTTGATGGATTTAAGTTTAAGTTCTTTCAACTTTAAAACTTCCGCTAGAATGCTCTGTGTAGGACGAGTAGTCTTAATTAGATGGTTTGATTATTCATTTGGTAATCCTTCCGACTGTCTGTGGTATATGGCTTCGGGTTCCAGCTGGACCTTCTATTATATGACATGCGACAGTTGGGGGTGTTACAATACATGCATAATGAAAACATCACCAATCCATACCAACATGCCCGGATAGGCTTCACACACCATGATTACGTCTGTACTTCGATCCCGGACTCTGTATGCAAAACTATGAGGATAAACCATATATACCCGAAGGAATACCTCATACTCACCGCCCACTCGTGGGAGAGAATTTCCTATACAAAAAGGAAGAGGACTTCACATGTCCAAGTAGATAATCGTTACAGTAGAGGTTCTCTAAGGCGCCATGGAAAACTAGCCAGATGAAAACCACCACAACGGACTCGCCTCCGCAGATCTTGGTTTGTCTCGTGATTTGGTGCTCCAAAGCTCCAATAATGGCATGAACTCCTCCTTCTCCTTATCCCTTTGCTCTCCCCTCTATCTACCTCTTAGAAAGAGAAATGGCCAAATAAAATGAGGCATAAACCCTCAATTCCCGGCCGTATACCAACAGGAGGGATTCTGTGTAACGACCTATGGAGGACCCCTAGCGCCGCCCGACACACCAGCAGCCCATGGAGGACCCATGGCACCATGGTGGTACAGCCGGAATCTATAAGGCCTGTAGGCTGTACACCCCAAAGCATCTCCGGCCTGTTTATCAGCACGGTGCATTATTGCCACGGGGTCTCGAACCCGCAACCTTGATAAGAAGCCTTTAATACCTACTACTCATCACCAGCTGAGCTGAAATTTCTCCGTATTCAGAAATATATCAGAGTAGAGAAAATACGCGCCGTGATGCCTCGCCGTGCAGGGGACAACTGCAGACGCTCGGGCTACTCGACCTCACACTTACTTCATGTAAAAGATTTATGAAATTAATTTAAAAATAATGCATATAAGTTACTGATTTACTGACCGTTTCCCTCGGTCGGGTGGATCACTAGTCCATAGGTGAGAAAATATGTAAGTTTTACAAGGCGAAAAATACTGAGTTGACAAATTTGTCAACCCAGTACGAGAGGAACCGTTGATTCACAAAATTGGTCATCGCACTTGGTTGAAAACCCAGTGGCGCAAAACTACCATGTGTAGGATTATGACTGAACGCCTCTAAGTCAGAATCCACGCTAAAAATTATGTCGTGATAGTAATCAATACATAGTGCTGATAAACAGGCCGGAGATGCTTTGGGGTGTACGACCTACATACCTTGTGGATTCTGGCTATACCACCGTGGTGCCATGGGTCCTCCATCGGCTACTAGTGGGTCAGGCGGCGCTATCGGTCCTTCATAGGTCGTTACATTTTGGGCCGTCAGATCACTGTAAAACGAAACAAACGACCTAGATTGACCTTTAAAATCATCTACTTTGGGCCACACACGGCCTGTGACATGCCCATGTCACAGGCCTTGTCTCATATTCGTAAACGAATTCGTCGATCTCATAACAGGACACGGCCCCTGACACACTCGTGTCAACCCTGGACATGCCTGTGTCAACCCTGGACATGCCTGTGTGACAGGTCGTGTGCCCCAAACGATGCTGGAACTGTCGAGCCCGAATAGGACACGGCCCCGGACACGCCCGTGTCAACCCTAGACACGCTAGTGTCAACAGTAGAGACGCCCGTATCACAACCTGTGTTCCTCAAACGACGCAGCCCGACGAACACAGAGCAGGACATGGATTTAGACACGCCCGTGTCCACCCTGGACACGCCTGTGTCTGCCCTGGACACGCCCGTGTCCTAGGCTGTGAAACTTCAAGGGATCTAAAAGTCCTTAAAAATCACTAACCATACATATACGAGTTTTGGAGCGTTACATAGGGTTAGAGTGATACATGATGGGTTGGTCATGCGAGCTGGAGGCTCAGTAGTTTTACACACGATGGGTTAGAACTGCAAGAGGGAGGCTCGGTATTTTTTTTATCAGGACAGGTTAGTCCTGCGAGCGGGAGGCTCGGGTTGGATAACTTTAATGTGCATAGAAACAAATTAGTGGCGGGTCATCGGTATAGGGTCAGCTGTCATATCGATCGCAGTATGTTGACTCTAGCTAGGTGTGAGGGTTTGAGGGGCCATTAGGTTGTTTTATACTGCAGTCTGAAAGACGATCCCCAAAAACACACACTCGACCATAAAGACTGGTGGGATAGCCAACAATTAGTACGTAGAGACTCTATAGTGCACCTAGGATGTGTAGAGAGGCGTATTGGAGGTCTAGTCCTAGTAGTGTGTATACCCACCTAGGAGTGGAGACGCCCGCTTTGTTGTTGTCGTGGACACAATGGTGGTACTAGAGAGTTTAACTAACTCCAAAAAGTGGGAATTAAAGGTCTGCGATCAGAGAGTCGTGTGAGTGAGTTGCACTTTTATGAATCATAGCATGCATAACATATCATAACATACGTACGTACTAGGTCATTCATACTACAAATCCTTATCTTATAAATTAGTATGAGTTCCTTTATATGACAAGTTACAATTCCTAAAACCGTAACTTATAAGTTTGTATGGGCATTCAAATAAGTTAAGGTACTCCTGTGATGGTAGCTTAGTAGTAGTTGTTTACTTTACTACACTGCACTTTCTTACTCTATTGCTTTTATTACAGTTCTACTGTTTATTATTCTTTGGGCGAACAAAACACAAACAGACCGAAATTTCAGAGTAACAAAGTTTATTATCCAAAAAGGTATCTATTACAAAGGTATAGCCTCTCTTTTATAGAATGGAGGAGATGAGAGAGATTACAAATAAGCAATGTGGGACTAAATAATTACAGGTGTAAGCAATTTAACATTAAAAACAAGCTGAATAGGCCGCGTGGTTAGACGAATAAGTTAACTGCCCTGCAACTACCAGAAGGAGTGAACAAGCCGACATGGGAGACCGCCAGACTGCCCGGTCTCCAAGTCGCCTGAGACAAACCATCAAATCGCCCGGACACCGACAGCAACCGACAGTCCGTTCGGTCTCTAATCCTCCAGATTCAGATTGCCAGACCATCCGGTCTCCATACATCAACACTCCCCCTTAAGCTGGAGAATATATATCGATCATGCCCAGCTTGTCGCAAATGTGAAGAAAAGAGGCGGACATCGGCTTGGTGAAAATATCTGTCATCTCTTTATCGGAGATGACGAATGGAGTACAAATTTGTTTCTTCAAAATCTCTTCCCTAATAAAGTAGCAATCGACTTCAATGTGCTTTGTTCTCTCATGGAAGGCCAGATTTTTGGATATGTATATTGCATCATTGTTGTCACGAAACATAGGTAGAGGATGGTTGTAGACCTCTCCTAAGTCAAGCATGAGAGCCCGTAACCACTTCAATTCACATGTGATCGACGTCATACTTCGATATTCTGTTTCTACGCTGGACCTGGAGATGACAGACTATTTCTCGCTCTTCCGGTAAATCAAAGGTGCAAAAGCCTGAAGTTGACTTACGGTCTCCTTTTTCATCAGCATAGCTCGAATCTGAGTATGCTTCAACCCTCAAATGACCATTCTTTTGAAAGAGTAGTCCTTTCTCAGGCATTGATTTAACATACTCCAATATCCTCAGGGCAGACTGTAGATGGAACTCCCTAGGAACTTGCATGAATTATCTAAAATTAAATACAACATAAATGATGTTAGGTCTAGTCAACGTGAGATATATAAGTTTACCAACCAGTCGTCTCTACCTCGTAACATCTAAAGAAGAGGAGAGTCATCCGTGTAATGCCCCAAAAGTTAGAATTGATCTGGTAGCGTCTTAAGGCAAATCTGGTGCCTGATTAGGCTCACACGGCCTTGGACACGGGCGTATCCATGGACGTGTCATATTACGAGTTCAGCGAATTTCTGTGTGGTCGACGAAATGTGTTCGAAGATCTTTGGTGGTCGGGCATATGATGGAGACGACGGCCCTCAACATGTTGAATATGATGACAGCGTGCTTACGGAAGATATTTCTCCACCTCCAAATAAAGACTTGCGGCGCCGTGACGACCATGTGGAGCGACGCCAAAATATCTGCCCGCGGCGCAAACCAATATATTAATAATTAATAATAATTATTAATAAATTATTATTAATTATTAAGTCACTTTTTATGTTTTTTTTATTATTATTTTATTTTGCAATGTTATTTAATTTCATGTATGATGGGTGCCTATAACCATCAATTGCTACTTTTATTTAATGTCTTTAAGTATTGTTTTGTTATGACATGATGGGTGTCATTAGCCATCATGAGTGGTTTAATATTGTATGGTGGAGATTGAGTGGTGTAGCCTATATATAGGCCTTTTCACGAAGGATTGAGTAGAGAATGAAAAAAATTGAAAACCAAGGATTCAAAATTTGAATTTCCCCCCTCCTCACTCTTCCCCTCTTGGAAAATTTGTTTCCTCCTCCTCTCCTCTCCTCCTCTCCAAAATTTCGGCCTCCCCCTTTCTTTCCCCCCTCTCTACCTCTTCCTTTCAAATATTCGATTAAAGCCTTCAATACCTCTCCCAAAACTGGCCCCTTCATCAACCACACCAAGGACGGCTATCCTCCTCAATGCAAACCTGACCACCACCTTCCCCCTCACCAAAAAAAACGATCAACCCCTTCCTTGAAGAAATTCGGCCAAGGCCAGAGGCATGCTGTTGTGGATTCTTAAACCCCGGTGTGAAGCGAGGAAGGTGGACAAGTTCCTCTCCATCCGGCGTGACTCCGGTGGAGCCGTTGAAGGTCGAACCAAGTAGAGAGTAATCAGAATCATCCATTCCGATTGGGTAACGAATATATCTTCTACTCTGTGATTTTCCCTATTGATAGATCTTGTGGCATATGTGTGTTGCGTGGCTTGTGAAATGCTTGAATTTTCGTGGTTAATTTCTTCATAGAACTTGTTGGTGTTTTCTTTTTTCCGTTTAAGTTTGTGAGGCATGGCGGCACTCGTTTTATTTTGTTCGGAGAGAACCACCCTTGTCCGAATCTTTTGTTTTCGGTGGATTCTCTTTTGGTACAACAATGCTCGACCGAACTGTGTGGGTTCCTTTCACTTGAGAGGACCTTGGCCTATCGCCTTGGTATTATCTTGAAGGGTTTTGCGAACTCTCAGTTATCTCTGAATATTGAAAACACAAATTGTGTCGTTGCTGCGTTTAAGGCTTGAGCGTGGCATGACGGTTATCAGAGAGCATTGCCTTAGTTACGTCGATCACCATAATGCCCAAAAAGGACTAGCCTGCATCAATTTGGTATCAGAGGGAGGTTCACGTCAATTTCTTAATTGGCACCCTCCCCCTTTTATTTGCACGTCGGTACGTACGTTTCTAGTTCGTTTATTTGAAAACTTAAAAAAACAAAATTTTGTGGTCTGCAAATAGTGGTGTAAATTTCTTATTTTTCAGTGAAATTTTAAAAACAAATTTTAATCAACCTCATATTTTTTCGAGCAAGAAAATCTATTTTGAAAGTGAGTTGTTAGATCAGGAATACTCTAAAGGGGGGCGGGGGTGAATAGAGTATTCAGGGTTTATAAAAATTTCTTTTAATTTAATCTAGTGCAGGAACAAAATAAAACAGTAATCCTAACAAACAGCCACAACAAAAAAAACAAAAGAAATGAGCAATTCAGACAACACAAGAATTTATAGTGGTTCCCCTAAACTTGGGTACATCCACTCTTCTACCACCCTGGTAGGAATCCACTCAGATTTTTGATCATGTGCCTGACACCAATGAGATTTTAATCAGGTGCTCAAAAACCAATTCTCAAGTCTTTTGGAAGGAGTCTTGTGAACCAGAATAATTTTGAAGGGAATTAAAACCCTGTACAGTGGTGGGGATGAGAGAGTGATGAAAGTCTTCTTTTCTCAATCACAATGAGAAGACTATGTGGATTCAGTGATGTTGTCAAAGATCCCCCTGAGATGTAAGAGGGTTCAGGCTGGGAAACTTTGCACAGGGTGAGTAGGCCTTCAATCTGCAACCTTGACTAGAGAAATCTCCAGGAACTTCTTTGACAGATGGATTTATTGTGGTCCTTTGAAGTGTCAAGCAGAGATGATGAAGGAAGACTCTTGATATTTGATAGATTGTTCTTCTTCTTCAAAAGTGACTGATGTTCTGGTCTAAGGCTTCTTTTGTATCAGAAATCTTGTATAAGAAAATGAGAGCAGATTGATTGTGTTTTTGTGTGTGTCTTGTTCTGTATGTCTGTCTCTTTGCCCTTTTACAGGAAGAAGAGAGAAAATCTCTTTTATATTTCCTGTAAGAAAACGGTCTTTCGAATTTTTGAAATCTTCTATAATAAATGCTGACGGCCTAGATAATAAACAACATTGAATTAATTCCCCAACTGTCCCATAGAAAAATGGCAGACAATAATCCTGGAGAATACCATAATCAATGCTCTTCTAACGGTTATATTCAGAGAATATTAGAGCACTAATTACTCAAGAATTATTGCAGTAGAATGGGGACAGAAGGATGGAAAATGACTAAGTCTTGATTCATCGAACTGATAGCAGAAATCATCGAGTTGAGTCGCTGACTTCATGGACCAGATGACTTTTGTTCGTCGAGCTGAGTTCCAAGATCGTCGAGCTAAAGCAGAAAACTGCATTTTCCAGATTTGCTTATTCTGTGTCTCAAGTTCGTCGAGCTGAGATTGTAACTTCGTCGACTGGAGATGAATCTAGACCTGGAATAATTTCAGATGCTTCTGGATGAAGGTGTTGAAGTGAAGTATCCAGAATTCGTCGACCTAAGAATTGGTTTCATCGAGCTGAGGACCACTTAACTGCTGCTGGAAAACTCTAGCTATTGTGGTCACAGTTCGTCGAGCTGAGAATCAAGTTTGTCCACCAAAGTCTGACTCTGGACTTAGAATAAAGAGATGTTTTATGATCTTGAAGTGTTGAAGTATAGTTTCCAAATTTCATCGACCTGAGTTCCAAGTTCGTCGAGCTCTGCTCAGAGAATTTAGTCTGAGATCGTCGAGCTGAGCACGACTATCGTCGACCAAAGTTCGACGAACGTCGAACTCATTTTACTTGGTCTTTAAAAAAACTCTAAGTCTTGAGTCTCTGGCAGTCTGATGATGGCTGATCCATGTGATGTTGCTACTGAGGACTTTGCCTAGACTCTAAGACACAACTATGACCCTGGCTATACATTGTGGGTCATATGATCCTAAGTTAGTGAACCTAGCCCAAATCTTACTAGGGATCCAACAATCTCCCCCTATTTAGGTAAGGTCACTAATTACAAACTCATACTCAAACTGAAAATAAATAAAGTAGAAAAAGCATATATCTGGCAGAGATCAATAACACATGCAGCTGATATATATATACATAAGCTTTGTTCAGAATATAGAGTAGTTATAGATAATTGTAGAAAACAAAGGAGTTCAAAATTTACTTCTTCTGTTTCTTTTCCTTTGGCATTTCTTGCTTTCTCTTCTCTCTAGGATTTGTAAACACCATCTCTCTGTTTGGATCTGAAGCTTGCACTTTTATCATAGTCATATCAGCAGCCCCTATAATCTTCAAAGATGTGACTCTGGGGACAACTTCTTCTGGGTGCAACTTCATGTAGTCATCTACATTGAAAATTTTGTTTGTTTTCTCAAACCTTTTCAGCTCTTCTTTCCTGTACTTAGACATTGTGGAATATTCAAAAGGATCCTTTCCTTCAGCTTTGGCTTTGTTAATCATAGAAAGGCCTACTAGTTCCTGGAACCTGGCCATTCTATAAGTAGTAGCTGTTTCTGGATCTTCAAAAGGAACACGAGGAGAAGATGGTCCTTTAGAACTTTCAGCTTTTTGATCTGTAGAGAATGTTTGCTGTTGTAGTTGATGTTGTTGCTGTGGTTGATGATGCAATTGATGTTGTTTTCCTGAAGAGTAATGCCTATGTTGATTGCTTTCAGAAGAAGATCTCCCATGGTGCCTCTGATATGTTTGAACAGGGGCAGATCTTTGAGAAGTTGTGCCTGAAGCACCAGTAGCTGGAGGAGGTGGAGGAGGTGGATCTTTTCTAAATCGTTGAACTGGAGGAGGAGAGTACATTCTGCTCCTCTTCCTCTCTTTTTGTTTATTTTTGGATTTCCACATCCAAGCTGGCATCCCTTTGTATGGTGTTATCTTTTGGAGAATATAATAGGGAGTGTCATTATTTGGATTTGGTTTTGGAGCAGGAGGAGGAGGAGCTTTTATTTTCTTGGAAACTGGCTTCCTCTTGGGATCATCATCAGAATCATCATCCCCATCATCATCATCATCAGATCTCTGAGGGTTATCATATAAATCATTCAAAGCTTTTAGAGCCTCAGCAGAAATGATAGGCTTTTCAGGTAGAGATGGAGCTTGAGCAGGAACGTCAACAGGAGCTGGAGGAGAAGCCACAGGAGAAGCTGGAGAACTAATTCTGAAAGTGATTTAAGGAGCTGACTTTTCTTCTTCTTCAATATCAGCCTGGATCAAGTCATCCAGATCTAGCACTGGAGAGTCATCCATGACATAACTGGGTACAGAAGACATTGCTGGGCAAGCTGGAATGACTATGGGCTTATGAACAACAAAACTATCACTAAGTTGCTTTGCAACCTTAGGACTTACTAGGGAAGTATATGGTACAATAGCCAAGAATGGTTTAGTATACTCTACTGTAGGAAATCTCAAGTATGCAGTATCAAAAATGCTCAACAAATTAACTATATCTACTGTGAGATTTAAAATGAAATAACCAGCAGTAATAATGTCCTCTGGTACTGACTCTTCTAAGTCCATATCACTATTAATGAATTGAAGTAAATTAATTAAATTTGTGTCAGTATAATCTGTATAACCTACTGCTGCTATTGCTACCTCTATCACTACTGGAGCTAGAGCTGCTGCTTGAACTATTGTTGCCTTGAGCTGCTGCAGCTTCTTCATCAAGTATCTCCCCCTGCCTGGTTTCAGTAATATCTGGAGCCAGGCCCCTGAATGAAGAGGGGGTAGCAGTGAGGGTTGAGGGTTGAGCGGAAAGAGTAGAGATAGAAGTAGCAAGAGGTGTAATGGCCTCTACTTTGAGAGATTTGAGTAGAGGAGTCATGAGAGTAATTACAGAGGAAATGGTGGATGGATCCAGAGGTGGATTAGCAGATGGTTCAGTAGAATGTTGGGTGGAGACATTTGGAGGGATGGTAGATGTTGGAGATGATGGAGGAGGGACATCTTGCATGTGTGAATCTTGAGGGGAGGGAGAGTTGAGGGGGGAAGTCAGAAGATCAAAAGTTGGAATGGAGGATAGGTGAGGTGGAAAAGGAGATGATGGTGGTGTTGGAGCTGGTAAATTAGTGGGGGATTGAGGTGATTGAGGTGGAGTGGGTTGATGGTATTCCTGAATAGGAGATGAGGGGATGTTGTTAAGATCTAGGGGTGGAGAGGTGGCAGAAGATGTAACTGTAGTAGGGACATGAACTTGTTGGAGTTGTTGTTGGAGTTGTGGATGTGGTTAAAGAGAGGGAGTATGAACTGTGGAGTGTGATTGGTGTTGAGTTGCTGGAAGGGATGGAGGTGTGGGTATGATCTATTTAGTAGGGTGGGGAGTGGCTCTAGCAGCCCTTCTGCTTTCAGAAGCTGGGGTGGAAGAGGTTGAAGCCTTGGATGGCTTAATTATTGTCCTCTCCCACTTGCCAAATAAGGTGCATGTGAGCCTCTTGCTGGCATTAATGAATATGGTCTGTGAGACCAGGGATTCAACAGCCTTCTCCTTCAGGAAGATCCCCAGGATCCTACCAAAGCAAACTTCTTTCTTATTATCCTTTTTTTCTTATCAGATCAAAGAGGATATGTGCCCAAGCCACTTTCTTTTTATTGACCACTGCACATATGACCAGGAATTGATGTCTAGTGATGTAGTCATGGGCAGTATGCCTGCCTAGCAAGACTTTTCCCACTATATCTGCCAGAAATTTGTATTTTGCAGATAAATGTTTCTTCAACAACTTATTGGGGTTATCTCCAGCATAACCCATTAAACTCAACATCATATCATATTCTTCAGAATCAATCTCTAAATCTTCTTCTCCATTACTCAGATCAAAAATTTCAGTTAAAATGGCGGGAGTCAAAGAAACAACATTACCCGCGATTGTTCCTGTCATGGTGTTGTCCTCTGATGTAGATGAAGTACAGACCCATTCTCTAATTTCTGTTCCAGATAATTTTATCCTTGTCATCATCAAATTTTTCAGTTTCTGTTCTTCTAGTAGAGTCAGAATGTTCAGAAAAATGGGATCAGAGTGTTGAAATGAGTCGAAGTCGACATCAAATCCTATGTCAAACTTCATAGTGGCTAGGGTTCCTACTTGAATCGCCATGAAATCACCTGCAAAAGACAGAGAAACAGCGATCAAGTGCAAAGGGAACAGCAAGCGCGGGACGGAGGTCGAAGAAAACCTAGTTATAAGATTTTCTGGGACATGAATCGACAAACTCCATTCTACGAAAAATAAGAAGTTCCTCGACCTGAGATCGACAAAATAATTGATAGTGAAATAATTCGTCGAGCTCAGCTGGAAGAGTTGAAGACATTTCGTCGGGCTCCGTTCGACGAAAGTTTTCTGAAGTGGATTCGTCGATCTCTGGTCGACGAAAACAACGTCACTCTCGGAGAGTTCGTCGACCTCCGTTCGACGAATATCTCCTGAACTTTCCCTAGTTCGTCAAGCTCCTTTCGACGATCTCTGGAAAATTCGTCTAGTGCAGACAGAAACTAAACCAAATCTTCTCCATTAATCATTCCAAGCTGATTTATAAAGAATGTGTGATTTCTCTCATCCAGAGGTTTGGTGAATATATTAGCTCTTTATAAATTAGTGTAGATATAGACAAGATTAATTTTGTTTTAATCCACACACTCTCTAATGAAATGATGTCTAATGTCTATATGCTTTGTCCTACTGTGATGGATTAGATTTTGTTCTATTGCTATAACACTTCTATTATCACAAAATAGAGTTGAATTATTTAAGTTGAGACCATAGTATAGTAATTGATTTTGAATCCACGGCATCTGGGAACAACAGCTGCTAGCTACAATATACTCAGCCTCAGTAGATACGGTAGACACAGATGACTGTTTCTTACAAAACCAGGATACTAACCTCACACTAAGGAACTGACAAGTCCCTGAGGTGCTTTTCCTATCAACCCTGCATCCAACAAAGTCATCATCTAAAAATTCAGTCAAATCAAACTCTGACTCAGCTGGATACCATAGGTCTAGACTAGGACAACTCTTTATATATCTCAAAATCCTTTTTAAGAAAATTAGATGAGATTCTTTTGGGTTCACTTGAAACCTAGCACAAAGGCATGTGACAAACATAATATCAGGGCTGCTTGCTATAAGATATAGTAGGAACCCAGTAATGCCCCTATATAATTTCTGATCCACAGGTTTCCAATATGCATCAGAGTCTACTACAGCATTTGTAGCCATGGGTGTTTTCTTTGCTGAAGTATCAGTCATCCCAAACTTCTTTATAAGCTCTTTAGCATACTTAGCTTGAGATATGAAGATGCCATCAGACAACTGCTTCACTTGGAGACCAAGGAGGTAGGAAAGCTCACCCATGCTACTCATTTCAAATTTTGAATGCATGAGGTCAGAGAACCTCTTGCATAACTTGGAATCAGTAGACCCAAATATGATGTCATCCACATATATTTGCACAAACAATATTTGATCCATATGATGTCTAGTGAAAAGTGTTCTATCTACTATACCTCTAATGAATTTATGCTCTATCAAAAAGCTAGCTAGGGTCTCATACCAAACTCTTGGAGCTTGCTTGAGACCATAAAGAGCTTTATGCAATTTGAAAACATGATAAGGGTGAGTTGGAGAGACAAAACCTGGACGTTGTTTAACATAAACCTCTTCTTTAAGTACTCCATTGAGGAATGCACTATTCACATCCATCTGATATACCTTGAATTTTTGTATGCTTCATAGGCTAGAAAAATTCTGATGGCCTCCAACCTTGCAACTGGTGCAAATGTTTGGTCATAGTCAATCCCTTCCTCTTGCCTATTACCTTAAGCAACAAGCCTAGCCTTGTTCCTCACAATCACTCCTTGGGCATCCAGTTTATTTCTGTATACCTATTTGGTTCTAATGACTGGATAGTCTTGGGGTCTTGGAACCAAATCCCAAACTCTACATCTCTCAAATTGGTTTAATTCCTTCTGTATTGCAATGATCCAGTGGGGATCTTGCTCAGCATCATAGATGGATAGAGGTTCAACCTGAGAGAGAAAATAGGTATGCATCACATCTTGATTGAGTTCATGACTTGTCTGTACACCTACTGATATGCCTCCAATCACTTGAGATCTGGGGTGATCCCTAAGTGTGACTAAATCAGTGGGTGGAGTTGGTTATGCAACAGCATCTTGGATTAATTCCTCTTGTGGAATTGTGTTTGTTGTTGGAGGAAGTTCAATTCCTTCAATGCTTTCCTCTTCACTCACTTCATTAACTTGTGGAGAAGGATGTGTTGGATCCTTTTGGGTAAGATTTAGTTCATCCAATCTCTCATACAAGTGAGGTTCCTGCAAAGGGCTACTGGTAGAAATATCTTTCCCCTTGCAAGATATGTTAGTTTCATCAAAAGAAACATGAATGGACTTTAATATTTAATGATGATTTATTAAAAACCCTATAGGCTTTGCTTACTTGGGAATATCCTAGAAAAATTCCCTCTTCAGCCTTAGCCTCAAACTTTCTAATGTATCTTTTGTTGTTGTTGTGAATATAACATATACAACCAAATACTTTTAAATAGATGATTTTAGGTTTCTTCCCTTTAAGTAATTCATAGGGAGTCTTATTCTTTAGTTTATGAATTAAACTCCTGTTCAGGACATAATTTGCTGTGCTCACAGCCTCTGCCCAAAAGGTTAGGGGCATGTAAGCATCTGCAAGCAATTTACCTACAGCTTCAATGAGTGTCCTATTTTTCCTTTCAGCTACCCCATTTTGTTGAGGAGTCCTAGGAGCTGAGAAGCAATTTCTGATACCTTCCTTCTCACAGAACTCATGTATAAGAAGAGACTCAAACTCTATGCCATGGTCACTTCTGATCAATGCAACATGAGTAGAGAACTCAATCTGTATGGTCCTGAGAAAATCTATAAGAACCTTGAAGGTATCTGACTTAGATCTCATAAAGGATACCCAAGTGAACCTGGATAAATCATCCACAATAACTAAGGTATAAGATTTCCCTCCTAGAATTTGTACAACAATGGGTCCAAAGAGATCCATATGTAGCAAATACAAAATCCTAGGTGAATCACTTTTATTTACATATTTAAAACTAGATTTAGTTTGCTTGCCTAGTTGACAAGCCCTGCAGAGACCTTCCTTCTTGTAGGGACCATAAGGTAGACCTCTAACAAGGTTGTATTTAGATAGCCTAGCAATGTTTTTCAAGTTTACATGACCTAGCCTTTTATGCCATAAATCATTCTGATTACTAAATAATTTAAGTAAGCAGATATCAGAATTAGCAGATAGAAAATCAACTAAAAATATGTTGCCTTGTCTATTTCCAATTAAAATTGTTTGGTTTTCTTTATTAGCAATAGTACAAGAAGATGAATTGAAATGTACCTGATAACCTTCATCACATAACTGACTTATGGAGATGAGGTTATGCTTGAGTCCTCTAACATATGTTACCTTCTTAAATGTGACAGCTCCAATCTTCACCGCTCCATAGCCTTCTGACTGGCCACATTTGGAATCCCCAAAGATAACCTTTGGTCCTGCCTTGGACTTATAATTAGTTAGATTGTCCTTGTTGCCTGTCATATGTTTAGAGCACCCACTGTCTAGGTACCAAGGTTGATTCACTCCTAGACAACTCTTCACCTTGTCAGCTTCAGAATCTGAAACTGCTTTATTGTCTGAGTCCTCTTCTTCTGAATGGCTCCTGAAAGCATCAATTGCCATGAGGCAAACTCCTTGGCCCTTGCCTCTTCCTCATCTTCACTGGAGCTAGAAGATGTTGATTCTTCTTCAGTCTCACTCCAATTTTCAGCCACAAAACCCTTCTCCTTCTTCTTATATTTGCTGGAAGAAGGTCTACTGTTGTGCTATTTCCTGGTATATTTTTCTCTTCTCTTATCTTTCTTCTGATTCTTTGGACACTCAAAGATGAAGTGCCCAGCCTCCTGTATCCAAAACACACAACTTCTTTGGTTGGTGTCTTATTATATCTTGGTTTGTCATCCTGTCTGGATGACTTCCTCCTGAAATCGTTTCTTGCCAACTTGTAGAATCTTTTGGCAAAAAGACTCATGAGTTCTTCATTTGTTGAGGGAGTCTCTATCTCTTCAGCTACCTTGAAAGCAATGCTATGCTCTTTTCTTGCTGGAGGGGGTGTTCTTTGCTCAGCTGCCTCCCTGGATTTAATCAGCTGTTCATAGGACTTTAGTTTGCCTAATAGAGATTCAGTGGATATCTCATTTAGGCTTCTATCCTCCTTGATGGGCCAGTTCCTTGAGCCCCATGAGCTTGGGAAGCACATAAGGATCTTGTCATTTACTTCAGTCAAGGTGATTTCTTTATCAAAGGTCCTTAGCTCACTGATGATGGAGCTAATCCTGTTATACATCACTTCAAATGTTTCTGCTTCATCCTTTTTGAAGTTTTCATATTGTGTGATGAGGTTTGATCTTCTATTTTTCCTCTCATCTTCTGAGCCAGCAACCATTTGGTTGAGTGAATCCCAGATTACTTTGGCTGAAGTGCATTCAGTAAGCTTTTGGAAGATCTCATCTGACGTAGTTTGTGCCAGTATGTTCATTGCCTTGGCATCAACAACCTTGGCCTTCTTCCGAGCCTCAGTCCACTCAGGTGGTGGAACTGCATTTGTGCTTGAAGATGTTGCTGTAGAGGTAGATGCAGTGGCTTGAGGAGGACCTGTCAAGATGGAATTGTAGATATCTTCATCAATAGAGTTCATGTACAATTTGATTCTTGCCTTACAGATGAAAAACCTATTTAGGTTATAAACTAGAGGTCTGGTGCTTGCATAGTCCTTGTTTTGTGCCATAGCTGTGTATATAAATCTAAATGGAAATAAAAATAAAATTTAGATCTAACAAAAGATCTTTGGTTTAAGGGTTAGCTTGAACAACAAAAGAAACCTCCTCTGATACCAATTGAAAGTGAGCTGTTAGATCAGGAATACTCTAGATGGGGGGGGGGGGGGCTCAATAGAGTATTCAGGGTTCACAATATTTTCTTCTAATTTAATCTAGTGCAGGAACAAAATAAAACAGAAATACTAACAAACAGCCATAACACAAAAAACAAAAGAAATGAGCAATCCAGACAACACAAGAATTTATAGCGGTTCCCCTAAACTTAGGTACATCCACCCTTCTGCCACCCTGGTAGAAATCCACTCAGATTTTTGATCAGGTGCCTGACACCAATGAGCTTTTGATCAGGTGCTCAAAAACCAATCCTCAAGTCTTTTGGAAGGAGACTTGTGAACCCGAATAATTTTGAAGCGAATTAAAACTCTGTATGGAGGTGGGGATGAGAGAGTGACGAAAGTCTTCTTTTCTCAATCACAATGAGAAGACTATGTGGATTCAGTGATGTTGTCAAAGCTCCCCCTGAGATGTAAGAGGGTTCAGGCTGGGAAACTTTGCACAGGGTGAGTAGGCATTCAATATGCAGCCTTGACCAGAGAAATCTCCAGGAATTTCTTTGATAGATGGATTTCTTGTTGTCCTTTGAAGTGTCCTGCAGAGATGAAGAAGGAAGACTCTTGATATTTTATAGATTGTTCTTCTTCAAAAGTGACTGATGTTCTAGTCTAGGGCTTCTTCTGTATCAGAAATCTAGTGTAAGAAAATGAGACCAGACTGATTGTGTTTTTCTGTGTGTCTTGATCTGTCTGTCTGTCTCTTTGCCCTTCTATAGGAAGAAGAGAGAAAATCTCTTTTATATTTCCTGTACGAAAATGGTCTTTCGAATTTTTAAAATCTTCTGTAATCAATGCTGATGGCCTAGAGAATAAACAGCATTGAATTATTTCACCAACTATCCCATGGAAAAACCGCAGGCAATAATCCGGGAGAATACCATAATCAATGCTCTTGTAATAGTTATATTGAGAGAATATTAGAACACTAATTACTCAGGAATTATTGCAGTAGAATGGGGCAGAAGGATGGGAAAATGACTAAGCCTGGATTCGTCGAACTGATAGCAGAAATTGTCAAGCTGAGTCGCTGAGTTCATCGACCAGATGACTTCTGTTCGTCGAGCTGAGTTCTAAGATCGTCGAGCTAAAGCAGAAAACTGCATTATCCAGATTTGCTTATTCTGTGTCTCAAGTTCGTCAAGCTTAGATTTTAACTTCGTCGACTGGAGATGAATCTGGACTTGGAATAATTTCAGATGCTTCTGGATGAAGGTGTTGAAGTGAAGTATCCAGAATTAGTCGACCTAAGAATTAGTTTCGTTGAGCTGAGGACCACTTAACTGTTGTTGGATAACTCTAGCTATTGTGGTCACAGTTCGTGTAGCTGAGAATCAAGTTCGTTGACCAAAGTCTGACTCTGTACTTAGAATAAAGAGATGTTTTCTGATCTTGAAGTGTTGAAGTATAGTGTCCAAAGTTCGTCGACCTGAGTACCAAGTTCGTCGAGCTCAGCTCAGAGAATTTACTCTGAGATCGTCGAGCTGAGCATGACTAACGTCGACCTGAGTTTGACGAACGTCGAACTCATTTTACTTGGTCTTTAGAAAAACTCTAAGCCTTGAGTCTCTGGTAGTCTGATGATGGCTGGTCCATGTGATGTTTCTACTAAGGACTTGGCCTAGAGTCTAAGACACAACAATGACCCTGGCTATACACTGTGGCTCATATGATCCTAAGTTAGTGAACCTAGCCCAAATCTTACTAGGGATCCAACATATTTTATATAATTATAATTTTAGTGACTAAGCGGGAACAATTCTATCTTTCCTAGAATTAGTTGTTCAGGTACCCTTTCTTTGCATTCGCACAAAGTCCGGATCAAGTGACCTCTCTGGTCCACACTGAAATGGCTTTCAACGTTAACGCTTCCAATTGTCCCCTGACTTATCTACATACTAATATTTTTACGTATGATGGTTATGGGCATCCCAAGTAGTTTAGATACTGTCTTGAGGGGGTAGAAACCTATTTCGAATATAACCAATTGGGCGAATAACTAAAGGTTAGTGTAGTCCGAGAGCGGTTAAGAGGTCGAGCCCGCGAGTTTTGGCTGAACGAAGAGAAAGAGCGCGGTGCTGGTAGCTATCCTTATTCTTGGCCACACATGCGAAGAATTCTCTCAGCGAAATTTGATTCCCCCTACCACCTTAGTACTAACCCGACATCCGATATCCAGTATTTTTATGGCACAAGAACCAAGCCGGATCATAGGAGTGATATATTATCCCATGATAGTTCCTTTACCCAGGTTGGTAGAGCTACCGCTAGTGTACCTGCACCCACCTATAGGGGAAGGGAAACAGTGAGTTCCCCTATCCCGAGTTCTGTACATGTGATTGCTAGGACTGCCATGAGCCTGCGGGGTGAGAGCAGTCCTAGTCGTAAAGGTAGGCAAACGATTACGACATATCTGTCAAGTGGCGCTCCTGATCTTGGCTCTATTGAGCATCCTACCCCGACTAAGCCCTTCGGCCCTATTAAGTCTCTCCCTGAGTTGCCTGAATTAGTCGTTGACTCTCCTGTTGAGTCTGAGGCGGTGTCTAGGACTGTGCCTGTCACTGAGGACGAGGCTGAATACGCTGGCGATTTGAGTGATGATATGGAGATTGGTTACCCTAGTGACCTGGATGAGTATTTCTCCTCTAAGGAATCATTTCCTCTTCCTTTTGGCGATGTTTCTGAGGCGTCTCCCTTGATAGTTATGGATTCTTCTGATGACCCTAAGTTAGAAGACATTCCGGCTGAGTCACCCTATGTTGAGAGCTTAACTGTTACTGATTTAGGTGATGACCTGCTAAAACACGAGCTAGTTCCTTCTAGCCCGAAACATATTGAGGTGCCCATTTATTTAGCTTCCCCGTTAGATCAATCCAGTCGGATAAGTGCAAGTGAGGATCGCAATATTATAATGATTGATCCAGGATTGGTAGATGTTTCAACAGTGTTGGAAGAGTCACCTTGGGATGGATGTTTATCTTGGGATAATCTTAGTGGTGCACATTCGGGAGATAGTTCATTGATATTATCATCGTTGCTTGAGGGTCATACTAATTTAGATTCTCCTCGGGATTCGATTTGCCCAACCATCCATCTTGATTTAGACAATGTAACTACTTCATGGGAAGATTTGGTTAGCGAAGGATGTGATGATTTGGAAGATTTACCCTGTGTGGGAAGGATATTTGTGGATGACGGTAGCATTGAGGACCCGATAGACATTTCTATGATGTTAGCTCCTTCGCCAGAAGCCCAAAATGGATTAGAAATTTTGTTGACAACGATTTTGCCTACTTTTGAGACCAATACTGATTCTGATTTGGACAAATTATCTAGTCGGTTGGAAGACATGTCGGCTGAGTTGGTAGAGTCACCCCGTGATGAATGTTTATCTGATAGTGAGTTGGATGATGACGATCCGGCTGAGTTTTCGGTAAGGACGAATCTACTGTTTGATTTTTCCTTTGATTTTGATGGCTTGCACCTGGGGGATTTTTCTTGGACGTTAAATCCATGTTTTGACGGTGAGTATAATTTAGTTCCTCCTCCGGAATCGACCATGTCGACTCCTCATCCGGAATCGACCATGTCGACTCCTCCTCCGGTTAACTTGACTTGATTAGATGACTTGTTAGGGAACGAGCTTGTCATTTCTAGTCCGAGATATTTGGAGATGTTTATTTATCCAGCTCCCCTATTAGATTTACCCAGACGGATGTGTGTGAGCGATTTGTTAGTTGTCGCGTTCGGTCTTTCCACTACTTTTCATATATCTGACTATGTTGTTCCTAGGGTGGACCATTCATCTAACCGCTTGGCATTGGGTAAGGCTTCGTGTTGGACTACTACTGATTCCATGGCGATGGTACATTTTGATGTGGTGTCCCCTAGACACAATTATTTGCCAAGCCCGGTCGCTTGCATTTATCCTCCACGTTTTGATGATTCGTGCATGTACACTTTAGTGAACGTAGTTAGGTATGTTGAGTTGTGTCTCCCGCACTACCTTTCAAATCCGGGAGCATCCAACTCTATAGTTGGTGATGAGCGTTTTCCGCAGACATTTCTTTGTGAGATTTTTAAATCAAAATTTAGATCTAAATTTGAAACTACGGCGTTGGGCTCCACGGAAATCGTTAATGAATTTAAAGCACCCTTGCCACCAGACATAGTCCCGTTATTTTCTACTGTTAACTCAAGTCATGTTGCGCATGGGTTCAACCCTCACAGTTTTAATTTAATTAGGAGCATTCTTAACATCTTAGTTTATCAAAATGCATCCTTTAAATTACATGCTAGTCTGTATCGGAGAGTATCCAACCGTTATGTGGATGATTTGGTTTTGGCTTGTCTCACACCTGAACGGATGCCCCCGGGCACCTTAAAAATATTAACGAATCGGCAAGTCCATTGTTTGCGAATCTTAAGGGAGTTTGGAAACATGATATTTCTTGTAGAATTTTCCACTGATTGGGGCATAGCTTCTATTTTCATCATTTCATATTTTACGCTTCATGCTTCTATGCCACTTGAAATATCTACCTTTCCGTATATATTTTCCACTTTGTTCTCTTTGGGTCTGGGTAGTGAGTTTGTGCTTGGATCGCTATCTTCATCGGTCTTCACTGGAGGTACGTTGGTTGTTGATGATGAATTTTGTTTTCCTTTATTGCCTAATGTGTTGCCAAGGTTCCCTAGGAACAGATTTTTGCATGACAGTATACTCCTGGTTGTTGTGCCCTCCTCTCCTAGTGGTGATGTGTGCCGATTCGTGGTTCTAGTGGATGATGCTTTCCCGCACCTGTACAATCAGATATACTCATCGGTGATGAGTACTTTTGAGCGGGTGAGGATTGATGGAGACGACGGCCCTCAACATGTTGAAGACGATGACGGCATGCTTACGGAAGATATTTCTCTGCCTCTAGATAAATACTTGCGGCGCCTTGACGACCATGTGGAGCGACGCCAAAATATCCGCCCGCGGCGCAAACCAATATATTAATAATTAATAATAATTATTAATAAATTATTATTAATTATTAAGTCACTTTTTATGTTTTGTTTTATTATTATTTTATTTTGCAATGTTATTTAATTTCATGGATGATGGGTGCCTATAACCATCAATTGCTATCTTTATTTAATGTCTTTAATTATTGTTTTGTTATGACATGATGGGTGTCATTAGCCATCATGAGTGGTTTAATATTGTATAGTGGAGATTGAGTGGTGTAGCCTATATATAGGCCTTTTCATTTAGGATTGAGTAGAGAATGAAAAAAATTAAAAACCAAGGATTCAAAATTTGAATTCCCCCCTCCTCACTCTTCCCTCTTGGAAAATTCGTTTCTTCCTCCTCCTCTTCTCTCCTCCTCTCCAAAATTTCGGCCTCCCCCTTTCTTTCCCCCCTCTCTACCTCCTCCTTTCAAATATTCGATCAAAGCCTTCGATACCTCTCCCAAAACCGGCCCCTTCATCAACCACACCAAGGACGGCTATCCTCCTCAATACAAACCCGACCACCACCTTCACCCTCACCAAAAAAAAACGATCAACCCCTTCCTTGAAGAAATTCAGCCAAGGCCAGAATCTTGCTGTTGTGGATTCTTAACCCCCGGCGTGAAGCGACGAAGGAGGACAAGTTCCTCTCCATCTAGCGTGACCCTGGTGGAGCCGTTGAAGGTCGAACCAAGTAGAGAGTAATCAGAATCATCCATTCCGGTTGGGAACGAATATATCTTCTACTCTGTGATTTTCCCTCTTGATAGATATTGTGGCATATGCGTGTTGCGTGTCTTGTGAAACGCTTGAATTTTCATGGTTAATTTCTTCATAGATATGTTGCTATTTTCTTTTTTCCATTTAAGTTCGTGAGGCGTGGCGGCCCTCGTTTTATCTTGTTGGGAGAGAACCACCCTTGTCCGAATCTTTTGTTTTTGGTGGATTCTCTTTTGGTACAACAACGCTCGACCGAACCGTGTGGGTTCCTTTCGCTTGATAGGACCTTGGCCTATCGCCTTGGTATTATCTTGAAGGGCTTTGGGAACTCTCTGTTATCTCTGAAAATTGAAAACACAAATTGTGTCGTTGTTATATTTAAGGCTTGAGCATGGTGTGATGGTTATCGGAGAGCATTGAATTAGTTATGTCGATCACCATAATGCCCAAAAGGACTAGCGTGCATCATCACACGACCTGAGACACAGGCGTGTCCAGGGCCGTGTCCTACTCTATGACGGCAGAGTGGTGTCGAGAGAGGCACACGGCCTGGGATACGGGAGTGTCCTGGTTGGACATGGGCGTGTCCAAGTCGGACAGGGGCGTGTCTAGGGCTGTGTCCTTCTTTGTGTTATCTAGTCTATGTCGGGTGTGGTAAACGACCTGGAACACGGTCGTGTACTGGCCGACACGGGCGTGAACTGGACGACACGGGCGTGTCTAAGATCGTGTCCTTGTCGGGATGTGATGGTTTCCTGTGTCTCTTGAGGGACACGCCCCATGACACAGGCATTGTACAACCTCGGGATTGCGAGAGGCCCTCAAGGTGTGAACAGCAGAAGCTGGCGAGAGGTACTGGATAGGAGAGTAGGACCACGTGGTCCACTTGGAGGAGGCGGGATGGGTGGTCTCTGCAGTGGGTGAGATGTGCTTTTGGGACACGTGTAGGACCTTAACGGCGAGAGGGTCCCATAGCGAAGGATGCTTGCGAGACAGCCAGGAGGGCTCATCTCGCCGTTGGGTGCTTCCCTACTCGCCATATAGAAAGAAGGCCGTTTTGACAATTTTATTCCCATGGAGTATTTACCCCTTTGCCCTTGGTGGTCTGCATATAACTCTTTAGAACAACGGAGTTTGGCTATTGGTAGACCCAACCAGGGTTATTTTGGTAATTTCAGGTCGGTTCAGTTTGGTTATTAGCAGTTCAAACTCAAAAACCTATAAATAGGCCCATAGGGGTTCTTCAGAAGCACCTTTTTCCCGGCATTTTAGGAGTTTCCCTATGCTTTCTGAGAAGCTCCAAGCTCAGCTTTTGGCTTTGGAGGGGAAGCTCTCAAAGATCTTCCGGGTAAGCGGTGGGACCTCCCTGCTGAGGCTTTGGGTCGGTTTTTTGTCCTTCACAACCAGTCAGAGGTCAGAGCTTGGGACGAGTAGGTGTTGGCTACGCCCCTAATTTCAAACTTTTGTCGAAGTCAGATTTTGGCTGCAACAGTTTTGGTGCACTGAGCGTGGAAGGTAGATGATATAAGAAAGTTTTGAGGTTAGTCCGATGGCAGGAGGTGAAGGTGAAGGATCTAGTTCAGGAGGTTCCCCATCCCAGGGAGAGGAGGCGATGAGGAAGATGTTGGAGTGCTTCAGGCGAGAGGTCTTGCAGACCATCAGCTTGGCCTTCTCGGCAAGGAGCGAGTGGGCAACGCCTCAAGTCCCAGTGGAGGCGGTCCCGCTCTTGGGCGAGAACGCTCCTGGGCAGCGCCCTGGGAAGGTGGTCCTGGCAGAGGTTGGCGAGAGGGATGTGGCCGCGCGAGAGCTCTTCCCAGGCCAGCACCCCCGGAAGGAGATTCCGGCAGAAGCTGGCAAGAGGGAGGCAGCTATGCGAGATCTCTTCCCTGGGCTTGGTCTCGCGGATCGGGCTAGCCAGTCGAGGCTGCGAGACGTGCCCTCTCGGCACGGAGGAGGCGAGAGCCCTTTCAGTGAGCTCATCATCTCGGCCCCGGTGCCGGAGGTGTTCCAGGAGCCTGACATGTCCTACTACTTAGGGAAGGATGACCATGTATAACATGTGCAATGGTTTGAAGACATTGTTTCGATAAGGCAGATGACGGATGCCTTCAAGTGTTGGCTCTTTGCCATCACGTTGAAGTAGATGGCACGGGACTGGTTCCACCAGTTGCTGGCAAGTTTGATCCAGAATTTTGAGAACCTGGGTCGAGGGTTCCTGTTGAGGTTCTCGACATCGAAGAGGCGTAAGAAGGAGGTGGAGTGCCTGTTTGCGGTGAGGCAGAAGTAAGATGAGACGTTGGGTCATTATGTTGACAGGTTTCAGGAAGAGAATCTCCTCGTCTAGGAGGTCCCATGGTATGCACTGATGCTCGCTTTTACCCTGAAGCTGAGGCAGGGATTCTTTAGCATGGAGTTGAAGAGAGTGCCCCCCTCTCTTTTGAGGACTTATGGAGAGGGTGGAAAAGGAGATAGACTTCGAGAGGGCCAATCCGGCGTTTGCCAGAAAGCTAGCCAGGTTGGCGGAGGATGACGTGAAGGAGCCAAGAGCAGGAAAGCAGAGGGAGCAGAGAGAAGAGAGAAGGGAGGAGCCCCGAGGATAGGGGCAGCAGGGACAGCACCAATGACGGGGGGGCCGGGAGCCGAACAACCAGTTAGGTTGGAGGCCTCATGAGGGTCGTCCCCAGGAGAAAGGATGAGGCTTTCAGGGAAGAGACAACTTCCGCGAGCCGATGAGGTCTGATCAGCCGGTGAGGAGGCAGGAGCTGAGGGGTCACTTCACGCATCAGCAGGAGGTAATGGAGGTCGGCCGAGGTAGAGGAGGAAGGAGAGGAGCTCAGGGAGGAGTCGGAAGGAGAGAAGGTGGAGAAGGAATAAGGGGTCGGGTGGCATTTCTTTTCTGTGACTTCCATCAGGAGGAGGGTCACGTGACGGCAACCTGCCCAGAGATCTTAGAAATGAGGGAAGCCAGGGGGTTGAGGGGGTAGGATCCGCAGTAAGGATAGAGGATGTGCAGCAGGGGGAGGCGGAAGACAGGTGTGAGGACCGGGCGGATGTAGGAACCCGAGGAGGGATCGGGGTGATCCATGGAGGAGTTGGGATTGAGGCAACTCGAAAGGGGTGCCTCCAAAACATGTTCTGAAGGGGGGTAGCCTCGACTCCCAGGCTCCCCTCCAAAAGAAAAAAATACCTTTTCTTCAGCGGATATGCCAGATTATGAGGACCCATTCTGTGACTCCTTGGTGATCCAGAGCGGCATTCGAAAACTTCACGGTCTCCAAGATCCTGGTGGACAACGGGAGCTCCATAAACGTGATCTTCAGGAAGGCCTTCGATGAGATGCTAGTCGAGGCCAAGAGGGTTTTAGCTTCGGACGGGCCGTTGTTCGGTTTCTTAGGAGAAAGGAAGGAAGTAGAAGGAGGATTAGGGCTGCATGTGAAATTAAGGGGCGTGTCATGGAACTGCAGGATCATGATCGTGGATGCCCCGAGCAGCTATAGTGCCATCTTTGGGCGCCCCCCTCATCAGCGCCTTTCGCTGCGTCCCCTCCTCATTTCACCAATGCCTCATGTTCAACAACGGGGGGGGGGGGGGGGGGGGGGTCCAGGTTAGGGTCAGGCGAGACCCGAAGGTGGCAAGACAATGCTACGTGATGACTGTCAATACCATTTCTTGGATGGAAGTGGCAGAAGAGCTGGAGAGGGAGATGGTGAAGCAGGAAGAAGTTGTCAGAAATTAGGAGGTGTGCCCGGAGGAGGTTGAGAAAGTGAGCCTGGAGGAGGCAGGGGAGGAGATTGAGGAGCAAAGAGGAGGAGGTGTGTAGGAGGTCCAGAGGGACAGAGAGTTAGAGCCGCAAGAGGGTCGGCAGGTGGAGGAAGAAGGAGAAAGAGTTGAGAGGGAGGCCTAGAGATGTGTGGAGGTTGAGCAACAACAGAGTGAGAGCCTAGGGGATGCGATGGAGGTCGAGGGAGCAGGAGGAGAGGAAGAGTATGGGCAGGAAGAGGGGGCAAGAGCCGGTTGGGAGCAGTCGCGGCTGGAGCCGGCTGGAGAAGTGGTGGATATGGAAATCTTCACCAGCGCTGGCCAGGTGCAGAGGGTACGGATCAGCGGGGGCTTGAGTCCCGAGGACCAGGAGTGAGTCAGAGCATTCATCCAGAGCAACATTGGCATCATTGCTTGCAGTGCGGCTGACATGTTGGGCATCGATGCAGATGTGGCCTGCCATCGCCTGAACCTGGATCCCCGGACGCACCCCATTAGCCAGAAGATGAGGACCATCACTACCAAGGTGGAGGAGCCCATCTGGGAAGAGGTCAAGAAGATTCTAGAGGCTGGCTTCATCTTGGAGATCCAGTATCCGGGCTGGATCTCCAACATGGTAATGGTGAAGAAAGGGGGAGGGAAGTGGCGCATGTGTATTGACTTTTCTTTATTAAATAAATCATGCCCCAATGATTACTACCCCCTGCCTCGAATCGACGCGCTAGTTGATTCAGCCATTGGTTTTTTTCATTATGAGTTTTTTGGATACTTTTTCAGATTACCACCAGATCCGAATGCACCCTCCTGATGTTAAGGATGTCTCCTTCATCAAAAGAGAGGGATGTTTTAGCTACAAGATGATGCCCTTTGGGTTGAAAAATGCAAGGGCTACATACCAGCGCATGATGGATCGGGTCTTCTAGGGTTAGAGGGGGATGAACCTGGAAGTCTATGTTGATGATCTGATGGTCAAGAGCAAATGTGTGGACTCGGATCTTTGAGACTTGGAGGAAACATTCGCCACCCTGCGAAAGTTCAAGATGAGGCTGAACCCCCTGAAGTGAGTCTTCGGGGCGGACCGCGAGAAGTTCCTTGGGCATCTCCCGACTCCCGCAGGGGTGGAGCATAACCCAGATAAGGTGAAGGCCATTCTGGAGCTGGAATCACCACGTAACACGAAGGAGGTCCAGCGCTTGACCGGCAAGCTGGCCGAGCTAAGCAGATTCCTCTCCAGGTCGGGAGAGAAATGCTCATCTTTCTTCAAAATGTTGAGAGGTACACAAAGGTTCGAGTGGACTGTCGAATGCGAAGAGGCTTTTCAAATGCTGAAGAGGCGGCTCTCCCAGGCTTCTCTACTTCAAAGCCCAAAGGAGGGGGAGGACCTAGCCTTGTACATCGGAGTAGGAGCAGAGACCGTGAGCTCAGTACTGGTCAGGGAATATGGCAAGAAGCAATTTCCAATCTACAATGTTAGCAGTATCCTGAAGAAGGCGGAGCTCCACAACCCCATCTTGGAAAAGCTGGCATATGATATGCTTGTTTTGGCTAGGAAGCTACGACCATACTTCCAAGCGCATTCAATCAAGGTTGTGACGGACCATCCCCTTCGTAAAATTTTTAGGGATTGGAGCACTCGGGCAGGTTGGCCATGTGGTCCATTGAATTAAGCGAGTTTGATATCTCCTTCGTGCCAAGGCTCTCCATTAAGGCTCAGGCGGTGGCTGACTTCTTGGCAGACTACGTTTTTGAGGTCGGGGTCGAGGAGCCGCGACCGCAAAGAGGCACGGAAGATGATGGTTGATGGGGCCTCAGGAAAGCACTCCTCGGAGCAGGGGTTGTATTGATAAGCCCTCAGGGGGTCACCATAGAGCAAGCGATGGTATTAAACTTTCCAGCAACCAACAATCAGGCCGAGTATGAGACCGTGATATCCGACCTTCACTTGGCAAAGGAGTTCGAGATCCAGGATGTGTAAGCTTTCATGGACTCGCTGGTGGTGGCATCACAGATCCGAGGAGAGTTGGAAGCTCGGGAGCCCACCCTTGTGAAGTACTTATCCAAGGTGAGGGTGATCATCAGAGGGTTCTGGCCGTTATCGATCCAACATGTTCTAATGGAAGAGAGTATAGCGGCCAATCGGTTGTCTAAGTTTGGACCTCAGGGAGGAGGGACCTTGACGGAGCTATTTTGACCGGCTATCGAGGAAGGAGAATTGATGGAGGTGGATCAGCGACCCTCGTGGGTGGATCCATTGGTGACCTTCCTAACCACTAGAGAGCTTCCGAAAGGGACCAAGGACGGGAAAAGCTTCAGGCACATGGCAGCTCACTACCTAATGTTGGAAGGGGGGTTGCATCGAAAAATGTTGTTAGGGCTCCTAGCAATGTGTATGAACGAGCAGGAGGTCCCGAGGATCCTGAAGTAGGTGACTTTAGGAGAGTGTGGCCGTCACTCAGGTGTAAGGACGTTGGAAGAAAGGGTGGTGAGGCAAGAGTACTTCTAGCAGACCCTGAGGAAGGATGTGACTGAGTTTGCGAGGAGGTGCCGAAAGTGTCAACTATACGCACCGCTCCAGCTATTGCCCGCTCAAAGGCTCTGAAGCATCACGACACCATGGCCTTTCACCATCTGGGGATGGACTTGGTCGGACATTTCCCTCTTTCTAGTGGGTAGAGGAGATTACTCCTGTTCATGATTGATTATTTCTCGAAGTGGCTGGAGGTCAAGGCGTTGGCCAAGGTCACCTCACATGTCATCCAGAATTTTGTCTTGGGGGAGATCATATGCAGGCACGGGCACCCCCGGGCAATAGTAACAGACAATGGGCCCAAGTTTGCCACCGAAAAGTTCATCAACTTCTGCGCTCACCTGGGGATAGACCTCAGGTTTTCCTCTGTGCACCACCCTAGGAGCAACGGACAGGTGAAGGTGGCCAACAAGATCATCGTGAACCTACTCAAAAAGAAGGTGGAGAACTTGAGGGGAAGCTGGGTGGAGCAGCTCCCCTCAGTAT
The DNA here is from genome assembly GCA_039583875.1 of Platanthera guangdongensis. Classification (NCBI taxonomy): domain Eukaryota; kingdom Viridiplantae; phylum Streptophyta; class Magnoliopsida; order Asparagales; family Orchidaceae; genus Platanthera; species Platanthera guangdongensis. Next base: position 57,251,589 of record CM077160.1, on the reverse strand, counting down.
TGTGGGCCTTGCGTACAACCCCGAACACGGCCACCTACGAGACCCCATTCAAACTGTCTCATGGGTGTGAGGCGGTCCTGCCCATGGAGTTCGAGGTTCGGTCCATACGAGTTGCAGCCATGGGTGACAGGGATGAGGCTTGGAGTTTAGAAAATGAAGGGGAGCTACGCCTATCATTGGATATGGTGGAAGAGCTACGAGATATTGCAGCTATAAGGCAGGAAGAGATCAAGCGATGAATGAAAAAATACTTTGACAAACATATCAGGATCAAGCAGTTCGCGGAGGGGGATCTGGTGCTAAAGAAAGTTGATGCCGCTGGAAGATCTGCCCCCGTGGGAAAGCTCAACTCAAATTAGGAAGGGCCCTATATTATCGAGAGGGTCCTAAGAACAGGAGGTTACCACCTCCAGGATGTGGAGGGTAGGTCCATGAGCCACACTTGGAGCGGCGACGACTTGAAGCGCTTCTACCCATGAGAAGGGAGAGTAAAAATTGAAATATTCAAAGTCTAGTTTAGTGTAATATATTCCTCAAATTACTTTTTCTTTTACCTACTATGAAATTCTAACGGCAGGAAGATGAGAATTTTGCCCTACCCCGAGCCTGGCTCAGCCACAGGTACATCCACTGCACAGGCTCTCATTAGCTAGCAGGTCTGAAGGCTCGCTTGTGGGGGTAAGGGATCCCGAGCACGGCTCGGACCCAGGTAGACTTATTGTGCAAGCTCTCATTAGCTGTCAGGTCCGAAGGCTCGCCTGTGGGGGAGAGTTTTGGTTCTTGGAACTTGGTTACTTTTGCACTACCCCGAGCCTGGCTCGGCCCCAGGTAGACCCTCTACACTGGCTCTCATTAGCTGGCAGGTCCGAAGGCTCACCTGTGGGGGTAAGGGACCTTGAGCACGAATCGGACCCAGGTAGACCCGCTGCGCATGCTCTCATTAGATGGCAGGTCCGAAGGCTCGCTTGTGGTGGAGAGGTTTGGTTCTTAGTCCTTGGTTACTTTTACACTACCCCGAGTGCGGCTCGGCCCCAGGTAGACCCGTTGCCCATGCTCTTATTATCTGGTAGATCTGAAGGCTCGCCTGTGGGGGAGAGGTTTGGTTCTTATTCCTTGGTTACTTTTGCACTACCCTGAGCCTAGCTCGGCCCCAGGTAGACCCGCTGCGCAGTCTTTCATTAGCTGGCAAGTCCGAAGGCTCGCCTGTGGGGGTAAGCGACCCCGAGCATGGCTCAGCCCCAGGTAGACCTGCTGCATAGGCTCTCATTAGCTGGCAGGTCCAAAGGCTCGCCTATGGGGGAGATGTTTGGTTCTTGGTCCTTGGTTACTTTTGCCCTACCCCGAGCGCGGCTCGGACCCAGGTAGACCGGCTGCACAGGATCTCATTAGCTGGAAGGTCTAAAGTATCCCCTGTGGGGTAGAGGTTTGGTTCTTGATCCTTGGTTACTTTTCAATACCCCGAGCACGGCTTGACCCCAGGTAGATCCGCTGCGCAGGCTCTAATTAGCTGGCAGGTCCGAAGGCTCGCCTATGGGGGAGAGGTTTGGTTCTTGGTCCTTGGTTACTTTTGCACTACCCCGAGTGCGGCTCGGCCCAAGGTAGACCTGCTGCGCAGGCCCTCATTAGCTGGCTAGTCTAAAGGCTCGCCTGTGGGGGAGAGGATTGGTTCTTGAAGTCTTGGTTCTTTGATCTTGGAAATTCTACACCACCTCGAGCCTGGCTCGGTCCACGGTAGACCCATTGCCCAGGATCTCATCAAGCTAGCGGGGCAGTAAACTCACTCGATGGCAGAATGGTTGAGAAAACATCCTTAAGAAACATTCCTGCTTAATCTTATGAAAAATAAATTATGGAAGGCAAAGGCCAGAGCAGTGCGAGTGGAGGCACTCCCAGCTAGGGGCCGAGGGGACGGTCTCGCCCCTGCCGAGTGGGCACTCACGCGAGACAGAAGACTCAGTCTAATGATAGGGGGCCAGTTATATCACTAAGAGCCGCTCGCACATGGAGTACCCTAAGGAGAGGCGAGAAGGTTAGGTCAAGTGTACAGGTAGATCCGCTTCGTAGGGAGTACCCTAACGAAGCGACGAGACAAGAAAGAGCACTGTCTCGCAGGCGTGAGCGCATCAAAGGGTCGTCTCGCAGTAAACAAAATAAGGTAAAGAGAAAAGAGAAAAGTGAGGTGGCTAAACAGGTGGGTAGCGTCGTCTCGCAAACAAAAGCAAACCATTAGTTCATTTCGCAAAATGAAAAGTAAATTACCATGACAAGTGTACATTGGATCAATATCAGTCCATCGCAAGTGTCATCAATATATTTTTGGATCTCAAAAAGAAACTCAAAAAGTTTAAGTTGTACATCAGCAAAAAGGAGGGAGGAGGGAGGGATTCTTGATCTTAAAGGTAGCACGTCATTCCTCCTCGCCGGAAGAAGAATCCTCGCTCTCCTCGCCATAAAGCTGGGGGATCAGATCGTGAATGGTCACCGCCTCGGAGTCGTCCTTCATGACCCCCAGCTCCATCATTTTCAGGACCAGCTCCGCCGCACTGATGCTAGCGTCTCGACACTGCTCCTCGACTTCATCAAAAGAGTAATGAGGCAGAGGTGCCTGGAAGTGTTCGCGGCGAGACGACGACGCAGCGTTGTCCTGAAGGTGAGTGTTCTGGGCTTTCAAATCCTTAACCTCCTCCTCCAGGGCCGCCATGCACAAGTTCAACCGCTCTGCCGTCTCGGCATCCTGCGAGATGCCTGATCATTACTAAGGAGCGTTTGAAAGGAAAATCCAAGGTTAAGGCTATAGCTTACCACGCCATCCTGGGCTTTCGTGAGGAGGGTCTCGGCGATAGACAACCTTTTCGCAAGGTCTTCTGATTTCTCTTGCTCCATCGCCAGGCTCGTCTCCCTGTCCTTCCAGTTTTTGTTGATGTAAATTAGGCGGCACGAAGAGCGGTGCACGAACTCCAAAGCACGCATTTGGGCGTGGGAGGACTTCAAGATGAGATCGCATGTGTACTCACTCTCGGGGGAAACTGCATCAAGACCGCCGTAAAGACTGTACCCCACGGCGAAAGCGTGGCTGGTGGGAAGCTCCTGCTCCTTCCAAGGGTGAAGGAGGGTGGAAATGGACACGCGATTTACGTCCCTCAACAACATCAGAATTGGGTCACCGGCAGCATCTTGGACCACGGGGCCCAGGTTGAAGTTCATATGAGAAGAGGGGGTGGGACGGCTGGAGGAAGCGGCTTTGCGAGAAGTGGTGGCAGTTGGTTGATTGGATGTGGTGGCTGGCTGGTCGGGAATAGCCATCTCTCGAGTAGGCGAGACGGCCTGATGGGGAGGCGAGCGGGGCGACTGGGACTCCCCTACAGAGATGGCGATCAAGGACCCCGACATCTCTTTCTTCTCCTTCGGGGCTTTCTTTTCTTTGGAGACAACCATAGCCTTCCTCGTCTTTGTCTTGGGATGGCTGGGGAGAGAGGGGCTGCTGTCGTCTGCAGTCCTCTTCGGGGGGGCAGGTGCCAAAGACCCTCTCGCTGCCTCATCCGCCGCGCTGGCAAGACTGGGGCCTTTGGAAGGATGGATATTGCTCTTATAGGGAGGATGGACAGGTACAAATCGCTCCCCTAAAAACAGGCAAGGAAGTGATGAGACAGGGAGACAAAAAAATAATGAAACATGGGACAAGAATGCGAGAATACCTTCGCCAGGGAGCACCGGAGGCAGCGAGTCGAGGCCTCGCCGCAGGAAGTTGACTTCGAAATTTTTGCCTACGAAGAAGTCATACAGCAGCTTCTCTAGGCCTCCCATCGGCAGGGTCGCATTAAAGTTCTCGGGGGGATACAGCGGAGCGAGCAAGATTTAATGCCCCAAAATTTCTAAATAGGGACGAACAGCATCGAGATCCATGTTTTGGCCTTGGTAGGGTCACACGGCCTGGGACACGGGTGTGCCCATGGCCGTATCGTGCTCGGGTTTGTCGAGAGCCCGGGAATTCGAAGATTTTTGCTCAACGATGTGTCGAGATAGGGAACACGGCCTAGTACACGGGCGTGACCATGGCCGTGTCGTGCTCGGGTTCGATGGATAACTTGGGTGGTCGACGAACTGCGCTCGATGAAGTGTCGAGACAGTAAACACGGCCTGGGACACGAACGTGCCCACGGCTGTGTCATGCGCATGTTCGACGAATTTTCCGCGAAGTCGACAAAAAGGCAGTCGACAATCGTCGAGACTTCGAACATGGCCTGAGACACGGGCGTTTCCCAGGCGGTGTCCTGCGCGGGTTTTGAGACGGGCCGTGTAGGGGGACTGAACACGGCCTGGAGCCCAGGCGTGTTCGACCTGACACGGGCATGTCAATTTCGACACGGGTTTGACGAATACCCATGTCCTTCTCGGTTGGTTTTTGATCCTGTGTAGATGGAGGAACACGCCCAGCAACACGGGCGTGTACTGAGTGACACAGGCCTGTCATGTTCGACACGGGCGTGTCCAGTGCCCGTGTCCTATTCTGGGTTCGACGGTTTCGGCGTCGATTGAGGCACACGGCCTTGGACACGGGCGTGTCGCAAGCCGTGTTCGGCCCAGGTGTTTTGGTTTTAAGTTCGGACCATGGCCGTTCATTTCCTTCTAATAGGATCTGATGGTTCAGGGCTGTCCTGGCTGTGTTATATCTTGGAATAGGGTTTGGAAACCCTCATTCTTCATCAAGTACTCTCTTTTTAAGATCTAGAGATAATGGAGAGCAAGGAAGAAGGTGAAGGAGAGATACGGCAGTCGGACAAGCTTCGGGGCCCCAAATCGCGAGCGTAGTCCAGATCTGCGGAGGCAAGTTCGTTGCGGTGGTTTTCATCCGAGTAAGTTTCCTTGGCTAGGAAGAGGGGCCATAAGGCAACGACACTTCTCCTCTTGGTTTTAGGATGCGTGTTTAACATCTTTTCTTTCAAGCTTTTGGGCACCGAATCTCTCAAATGAGAGGGGGTTGGGTCGCCATGGTTCAAGAGGAACCTTCGGGTCGATTGAGTCCATCCCCGACATGTTTTTGCGTTAGAGATCCGCTCCGTTAATGGATTAGGCATTGTGGGTGAAGCCGTGGTCGCGACCTTTAGTACGACTCGGTGATGTTGCATACGAGCTTTAAGGATTTTGTAGAAATCCGTTGTGGCAAGATGACGTTTGTGATGTTTGTATTTTTCCACTTTTCTCGAGTGAGTACGTGTAGCCGGAATCGAACAAGGTTAGCTCCGCAATGGCGGTAGATGGTTTCCTTGGTGGACAAGGTTAGCTCCGCATTGGTGGTAGATGGTTTCTTTGGGGAGCGAGGACATTGTAGTATAAATGAGGGATTAAGATGGGAATGATATTGGATTGTGATGTGCTAAGGCGCGGATTTGTCTCCGTGATTGGCTGGCTATCCCATGACGTGCAAGTCATGTGGGGAGAGTGTCCCGGCGAGACTAGTCCCCTTATGTGAGACTGACGAGAATGCCAAGCATGGGACAAGCCCGAGCAATGAGGCCATGAGCGGGTGGGGTCCAGCAAGGGTTCTTAGAATCGGTCAGTGTGTGAGATGGATTCCTGACGCGAGAATTCAGAGCTTGCAGGCAAGTTCGGGTCTAATACCATGAGCGGGTGGGGCCTTGGCAAGAGTTCCGTGTGGCGGCTTGTATGCCATTAGGGGAACTACAGTGCCCCCTTTTTGTTTATGGCTTAACGCCAATGGGGAAATGGGAAGTGCCCAGATGCTGTGATGATGTGCTATATGCATATGCGATAGGGTGCCTTGGATGAAGCCCGAGTTTTGCATACATGTTGCATAGTAGGCCCCTTTTATTTATATGCTCGACATAGAAAATGTGTATGTTATTTGAGACATCCAAGCCTGTTGTTTTAGTGCTTTACTTGTTTATGTATATGTTATATGAAGTGCTGACCTTCAGGTTGGAGGGGTACCCCGGGGTCCATTAGGGGCGGCCGGGTGGAGATGTGTTTGTTACACAGTTGGAGGTCAGCCTTTGTTGACCCACGTTACAACCAAATTTTACAGGGCTTGGATCACAAGCAGGTGCTAGCTCGCTGGCCAAAAAGGCCTAAGTCTCGCAAAGTGTGTTTCAAGTTTTGTACTAGCTCTATTGTGTGGCATTGTATGCTTGATGCGCTTGTTTTTTCGGCTTGCATGCCGAGGTAGTCTAGGAGTGCTTTTGCACATTGTTGTTGGATGTTATCATGTGAGTTTTGGACTCTCTTTTGTTGTAAGGCCATAAGGCCGTTTCGATACTCTTTGTGTATGTGGATAACATCTAGTCTTATTTGTTGTTTCCGCTGTTGTGTGGTATTGAGTTTTTAGATTGGGTAGTTATATCATCTTTTAATGCTAAAGCTGTGGCATCTGTATGTTGTGGGGCCCCGGCCGGACCCATATTATACGGTCATTACGGGGGAGGTGTTACAATTTTGTATCAGAGCCAGGTTTGATTCAAGGTCAGTGCGTATAGAAGTTATCCACATAGGAGTAATGCGGGACCATCAGTGTCCGTATATTTGAGTCTTGTGATTCGAGGCTGATTCCTTATTTTCTTGCTTATGTTAAGCGCGCAATCAACGAGGCAGGTACATCAAGACCACGAGAAGAGCTTTCGGCGAGTAGCGCCCTCGCTCAGGGTCCGTTGGGCATGGGTGTAAACCCGATCGACTTCTGTCGCATGCTTGTAGAAGCAATGGTGGAAGCCCAAGCTGCAGCGACAGCTCAGGTAGCAACCCCTGCGACACCGGATACAACGACAACTGTGTCGGGCGGAGAAGTCAGGCGAGCAAGGTCATTGCCGAAAGAGTGGTGGTCGGGCATGGAGACCGACAATTGAAGTATTTTTTGAGCTTCCATCCCCCGACGTTCAAGAGAGTCGGTACGCCGACTGATGCGGCAGATTGGTGGGCACGAAATTAAGAGCTTCTGAGGGCGGCAGAGACGCCAGAGGAGAAGAAATCTGAGTTTGCGGCCTTCATGTTGGAGGGATATGCAAAGTTGTGGTGGGTGAGCCATAGTGGCCGCTAGTTTCCTGGACGCACCCCATCCATGGAAGAGTTTGGGAATGCTTTCCTAAAGAAGTACATTCCGGTTTCAACTAGGTTGGCCCTCCAAAGTCAGTTCCTGCACTTGGTGCAGCGGGACAAGACGGTGGACAAGTACGTACAGGAGTTCACTCGGTTGGGTCGTTATGCAGGAACGACAATGGCAGATGATGAAGAGAGGGATAACCTCTTTTACCAGGGGCTGAGGGAGAATCTAAGGCAACCCCTCATCGCCATGAAGAGAGCTGGTTTCAATGAGTTGGTTGAGGCTGCCAGGACGTTGCAGAGTGATCTAGAGCGAAGCCAATATTGTAAGGGTTTTGCGCCTAAGCAAGGGGAAGGGAAGCCTCATCAATCCCAAGGAAAGTCTGAAGGGAATAGGTGGAGGAAAAGCCTCACTCATTCAAGTCCGGTGAGAAAAGCAACTGGACGTCCAGAGGGTCTCAATCTAAGGGACAACTGATGTGCTTCAATTGTGGTAAGGTGGGACACATTGCTCGTTTTTGTAATCAAGGAGGTGCGGCGCAGAAGACGAGGCAGGAGCAGACTGTGCGCTTCGGCCCCAGCGCCGTAGAGAAAGGGAAGATGGCGGAGTCTAGCGCTTCTCGGTTCCAACCGGTGCAACCTAGGGTTTAAAACATTGGACAGCAGGAAGTGATCCGCCAACCCGATGTGGTGACAGGTATGAGGAAGTTTAAGTTTAACCTTGTGCTTCATACTTTTAGACTGCTATATTTGATGTCTATGTTTCAGGCTTTGTGTTAGTTTTTGGATACCCCGCTAGGGTATTGTTTGATACGGGAGCGTCGCACTCCTTTCTTGCGGAAAGCTTCATCCGAAGAATTGTAGTTGAGTCATTCTCGGTGGACGCAGAACTGAAGGTCCGCATGCCCAATGGGTCATCCATGACCACCGGGGAGAAAGGGCGCATTTGTTGGGAGCTAGGCAGAGTTGACTTCGTGTTGATAGCTGTGATCCTACCATTGGTTGAGTTTGATGTGATATTGTGAATTGACCGGTTAGCAGAGCAGCATGCCAGTATTGATTGCCTATCCAAGGTGGTGACCCTAAGAAGCGAAGGGCAAACAGAAGTCAAGTTTGAGGGCCTTAATGGAGAGGCCTGTTCCCTATTTTCGGCCATGCAGTTGATGCGGGCAGTTAACCAGGGTGGAGTAGCTCTTTAAGCATTATTAGAGGTTCGCCTTTCCATGTTATCACTTGGGGAAGTGCCCGTAGTGGCAGAGTTCAAGGATGTGTTTCCGGATGAACTTCCTGGATCACCTCCTCGATGGGAGATCGATTTCTCGATTGAGTTAGTGCTAGAGGCTAGACATGTGTCACGTCCTCGATTTAGGATGGCACCAAAGGAGTTGGCTGAGCTCAAGGTACAGTTTCAGGAACTATTGGAGCAGGCTCATATAAGACCTAGTTCTTCACCGTGGAGCGCTCCTGTGTTGTTCGTGAAGAAGAAAGACGGTAGTATGCGGCTGTGCATAGACTACCGAGAGTTGAATAAATTGATTTTCAAGAATAAGTATCTGATTCCTCATATTGACGACCTGTTTGACCAGCAATGGTGTATTCAAAGTTGGACTTGAAGTCAGGATACTATCAGTTTCGCATTCGAGACGAGGACATACCCAAGACAGCGTTTGGTACGAGGTATGGTCACTTTGAGTTCTCGGTGATGCCGTTCGGGCTGATGAATGCACCATCCATATTCATGGATTTCATGAATCGAGTATTACGGGAATACTTGGAATCTTTTATAGTTGTCTTTATTGACGACAATCAGGTTTACTTCGAATCGGAGGTGGAACATGAGACTCACTTGAGAGTGGTCTTGCAAGTGTTGAGAGAGAACTGGCTTTATGCAAAGTTCTCGAAGTGCGAGTTCTGGGTAGAGAAGGTGGCTTTTGAGCCATGTGATTAGTGGGGATGGGGTGGCGGTAGATACAACAAAAGTGGAAGCCATCAGAGATTGGCCGATTTTGAGAACCGTGGCGGAAGTCCGAAGTTTTCTTGGACTAGCCGGGTACTATAGAAGATTCGTAGAAAACTTTTCACGGATAGCTCTACCCCTCACGTCACTAACACGTAAGGATCAGAAGTTTGTTTGGACTCAGGAGTGCAGTCAGGCATTTGAGACACTGAAGAAAAGGCTGATGACGGCTCCAATCCTAAGTCTGCTGAAAGGGACCGAAGGATTTCAAATTTTCAGTGACGCATCGGGATGCGGTTTGGGTTGCGTATTGGTGAAACATGGCAGTATGATAGCCTATAGGTCTAGGGAGCTGAAGCATCACGAGAGGAATTGCCCCATCTATGACTTGGAGTTGGCAGCGGTAATATTTGCATTGAAATTGTGGCGGCACTATGTTTATGGTGCGAAGGTGGAGATCTTCATGGATCACAAAAGCATGGAGTATCTCCTAGATCAGAAGGACTTGAATATGCGACAACGCAGATGGGTCGAGTTCCTTGGAGACTATGAGGTGGCGATTCAGTATACGCCAGGCAAAGCCAATATGGTGGCAGATGCCTTGAGTAGAAAATACTCAGGGCAAGGGAATTGGATCGAAGCTCATGATGAACAGTTGGTGCTGGACTGGGAGTCCCACAGCTTAGAGTGCGTAGAAAGGGGCGAGTCTAGCGTGGCTCGGTTGAACTGGATTGAAATGCAGAATGATTTGACTAATCATATTCGATAAGCGACTCATTTGGATGTGGAGTTTCAACCATACGTGGTGGAAGCTCAAAAGGGCGAGAGCAGCGCCTGGGAGTTGATTGATGGGATTCTGAGGAAGGACGCAAGGATTTGTGTACCGCAGTTCGGCAAGCTCTGCGATGAGTTGATGTTTGAGGATCACTTCACAAAGTACTCCATTCACCCGGGCAGTACAAAGATGTACCTAGATATGAAGAAATCCTTTTGGTGGCCTGGACTAAAGCGGGACGTAGCTTTATACATGAATCGATGCCAAACTTGTGCCTTGGTGAAGGCTGAGTGTTAGAAGCCGGGCGGGTTCCTGAAGCCTCTTCCAATCCCCGAGTGGAAATTCGATGACATCTCCATGGACTTTGTGCATGGGTTACCTCGATCGCAGCAGGGTAACGACGTGGTTTGGGTGATTGTGGATCGCTTGACCAAAGTGGCTCACTTCGTCCCAAATCTGAAGGAAGATAGCGTGGAGAAGCTGATAGAGTTGTATGTTCACAAGATTGTGCGACTGCATGGGATTCCTAATAGTATAGTTAGTGACCGCGATGGACATTTCATGTCCAAGTACTGGAGGTTAGTTCAGAAGAGTATGGGTACGAAGCTAAAGTTTAGTACGGCTTTCCATCCTCAAACAGTCGGGCAAACCGAAAGAACGAACCGTACTATGGAGGATATGCTGAGGATGTGTATTCTTGACTTCAGCAAGAAGTGGGAGGATCACATCTTCATGGAAGAGTTCGCTTATAACAACAGTTACCAAGCGAGTATAAATATGGCGCCATACGAAGCTTTGTTTGGGTGGCGGTGTCGAACACCGATGTCTTGGACATAGGCGGGAGACACCAAACTTTTGGGAAACGAAGTGGTAGCTGATGCATATGAGTTGGTGCGAACCATTCAAGAGCGCATGAAGGTGGCTCAAGATCGGCAAGCAAAATATTTTAATGCTCGCCACAGGAAGCTGGAGTTCGCGGTAGGCGATTAGGTCTATTTAAAGATTAAAACGTTCAAAGGTGTTTCGCGCATTCGCCGACTCAAGAAGTTAGGTCCAATATTTTTGGGACCTTTCGAGGTTATAGAACGGGTGGGACAAGCGGAATACCGGTTGGCATTGTCCGCAGAGCTGAGTGGATTACTGATGAACTGTAAATATGCGTATTTTTATGCACATTAATTTAGTCATTTTCATTTATTTTCGTCATTTTTACTTATTTTTGTTCAATAAAATGTTCCTATTCTTGTAAATTTTCTCCTAACTTGTTTTATTTTGATTTTCAGAAAAATTCCAAAATCTGCCAAAAATTGGGAAGTACACGCCCGTGACACATGGGTCACGCCCGTGACCGAGCCGTGACTGTGCATTTCCCGTGAAATCGGAAAATTTCTGAAGAAAAGGCTTGACACGCCTGGCGACACGCCCGTGTCACCCGACACGGGGCGTGACCCAAGCCCGTGTCCTCTCCTCTCGACGAATTCCACTCGACGATCGTCGAGTGTCGACCCCGACTGTCACGCCCATAGTCACGCCCGTGACCTGGGGCGTGACCCAATTTCAGCTCAACGATTTCGACTCGACACTTTCCGCTCGACATTCGTCGAGTGTCGACCCAACTGTCACGCCCATAGTCACGCCCGTGACATGGGGCGTGACCTTTCCAGCTGGCCCGACAAGACGCTGCCGAGGACATTTGACGCAACCCGCGCCCGGTTCTACCTCCCCGACACGCCCTAGGTCACGCCCGTGACCTGGGGCGTGACTGCTGCGAACTCAGCCCGAAGTCAACTTTGCTGTCCAATCGCCAGCCGCCTTCATGAATAGTACTGTCACGCCCCCATGTCACGCCCGTGACCGAGGGCGTGTACTTAGAAATTTTTTCCTATAAATAGCCCAGTTCTGTAAGGTCCAAGGGTTCAGATTTTTGGGCCAATTTAGTGTATTTTTGTGGGCTGCATCCGTGATTTTCAAGGCTATGTAAGGAGATTTCTCCCTTTTTTATTTCATTTCTTGTTTTGTCTTAGCTTTAACCCTTGTAATAGCTTGTAATAGTTCATAAAATTCAATAAAATGTTAGATTTTCTCTTCTTACTTAGCTTTGGAATGAAACTTGTGCCCACTTTCTTTCCCCTTTTTATCCTTGGTTTTATCCTTGTTCTTCACTTGTTCTTCACTTGTTCTTCATTTATGAAAAGTGTGTGTGTGTGTATGAGTGTAACATGCTTACTTTACTTTTTTTTACTTGTTTTCATGCTTAGGTTAGGATTTCCTCTTTACATGCCTTTGATTTTTCAAGTTAGGTTTTGTTTGAAAATGATGAAATGATGAATTAGGTTTTTCTCTTTTTTCTTATCTTCTTCAACATCTTCACTCTTATGAGTGTGTAAAAGAGCTATAGTTTCCTTTCTTTTTTTTTTACTTAGCTTCATTTTGGAATGAAAACTTTTTTTCTTCTTTCACTTTTATTTCAACTTTTTTAGCTCTTTTATGAAATCCTAGGAATGAAAATGTTGAAATTTTTATTTTCCAAAAACTTTGGTTTTTAATTTGTTTTGAAAAACTTTTGTCTTCTAAAAATTTAAATTTCTTCTTTTTATTTGTTTTTGGCAAAACCTATGCTTGAAATAGTTAAAATTTCAATTTTTAGGTAACTTTGATTTTTCATGAAGTGTGTGTGAGTGTAGGTGTATAATTTTTATGCTTTGATTTAAATTGTGTAGAGTGTGTGAGTGTAGGTGTTAAATTTTCATGCTTTGTTTTAATGCTTTCCTTTTAATGCTTTGATTCAAATTATGTAGAGTGTGTGAGTGTAGGTGTATAATTTTATTTGCTTTCCTGAATTTCATATGGAGTGTGTGTGTTCGTGTGCATTTATTTCCGCCTACTCGTTAAGAGTTAAATGGCGCATCGTTTTCATTTTCAGTCCTACTCGTTCGAGTAGGACTTGTAATTTTTCTTTCTTTATTTTTCCGCCTACTCACTTGAGTTTAAATGGCCGGACTTTATTTCAGTCCTACTCGTTTGAGTAGGACTTGCAATTTTACTTTCTTTATTTTTTCCGCCTACTCACTTGAGTTAAATGGCCGGACTTTTTAGCCCTGTAATCGCATTTATTTTCTCCTACTCGTTTGAGTAGGACTCGCTTTCATTTCAGTCCTACTCGTTTGAGTAGGACTTGCAATTTTCAGCCTTTATTTACCGCCCCCACTCGTTTGAGTGGGACTCGCAAATTTAAATTATGCAAATTTCATTCATGTGTAACTTAGCTTTTGTTTAATTTATAATTTGGAGTGTGCGTGAGTTCTCGTTTAGTTAACTTTTTAGCTCTCTAAATATTGTTATTTTTCTTTTGTCTCTTTCTTATAATCGTTTAGTGTTTAATTTCGAACTCGCGCCTCACTAAATTATAAGCCGTCCCCATACCGATGTGTGGCTAATCGCTATTAGCCTCGGCATCGAAGAGCATTGGGACATTTGAAATGATTTATAATAATTAAAGTTCTTTTTTCATTTTAATTTAAGCACTTAGGGTTTACCCCGGGTTTACGACGCGTAGGACCACATAATCGATGTGTGGGCCCTATTTCCGTAGTCCATATGCTAGCTAGCCGAGAGGCCGTGCATATGGACCGATCACCCCTGGGTAAATAGAGTTGCGTGCACCCCCTCGAGAGAGGACTAGCGTAATTCTACCGGATTGGGTCCCCCACCCAATAGCGGGGTTCTTAGCGTAAAGCGGGCGTTAAGAGGAATCCTTCGTCGGACTAACGTTCGGTCGAATAGTCTTAACGTTCAGGTGAGCAATATTCCTAGAGATAAGTGCGCTCACATTTGTGGAACCTCCACGGCCAAGTTGCCTTATTATTAATTTGAAAACTAAGTCTTTTTATTATTAAAAATTATTTTAGTCTTAATCCGATTCGATGCCGAGCGTTAACCCTTCATCGAATATTTTATAAATCGTTTTTTCGCTCCTTTGCTTTTCCGCCTTTTTATTAAGTAAAAAAAAATCCACCTTATTTTCAGTAAAATAATAGTCCTCCCGGAGGAGTAAGAATAGTCAACGCGACCCCGAGAACAATACGACCTCGGTATTCCCCCGAATATCGAGTACTACTTGCGATAGGTGCACTTGCCTACCCGAGCAAGCCCGCGGCGATCGACTCACCGAACCAACCACAGTAAGAGTCTGTTCGCGGGCACATCAAGTTTTTGGCGCCGTTGCCGGGGAATCTCTTTTCGAGTTGCTATTTCGAATTCCGGAGTCTATTAATTTTACTTATTTTCTATAAAAAAAAAAAACTAAAAACTTTATTTTAAAAAAAAAAAAACACAAAAAAATTTTTTTTTTGTTTTATTTTTGTTTGGGTGTATGACCCGAGGACAACCCTCAGAGTCTGAAGATTTAGACTTCGACCCTGAGATCGAACGCTCTCTTGCGCGTATCCGATCTCATCGCCGAAATCCTTCTTTAGATCCCGAAGAATCTATCGGAGAACCCGCTGTTGTAGTTATGGCCGCCCCTAACCTTCCCCCGGCGGCCGAGCGTACTATGTCTTATTACGCCCGGCCTAACCTGGATGATTCAGGGTCGAGTATTGTTCGCCCTGCGGTGGCCAATAATAATTTTGAAATAAAGTCAAGTGTCATTCAAATGGTCCAAAACGCCGTGCAGTTCGATGGACTGCCGGATGAGGACCCGAATGTCCACTTGTCCAATTTCTTGGAGATATGCGACACCTTCAAGATCAATGGCGTCACTGATGACGCCATTCGTTTGCGCTTATTTCCTTTTTCCCTTAAGTCCAAAGCCAAGGCGTGGTTGAATGCCCTCCCGCGAGGATGTATCACCACGTGGGCTGAGTTGACGGAACGGTTCCTAACGAAGTACTTTCCGCCCGCCAAAACTGCAAAGTTGCGGGCGGACATTTCTTCGTTTGTGCAGAACGATCCTGAGTCTCTATACGAGACTTGGGAACGATTTAAGGAATTCCTCCGCCGTTGCCCGCACCACGCGCTGCCAACGTGGTTGCAAGTTCAAATTTTTTATAATGGGCTGAATTTTCAGACGCGTCAAATGATTGACGCGGCTGCCGGGGGAACGCTTAACAACAAAACCCCCGAGGCCGCCCAGGCTTTATTCGAAGAGATGGCTATGAACGCCTATCAATGGAACGTCCCGCGGGGACGGCCAAAGCCGGCGGCTGGTCTTTTTGAAGTGGATGCCACTGCTCTCTTGACCCTTCAAGTTGAAAGGTTAACAAAGCAGGTGGCGGAGATGTCTGCTGCCTCCTCCACTCCGCCTTGTTTTATTCCCCCTAACGTCTGCGTAGCTGAAGAGTTCGTGGACTTCATGGGAAATTCGGGTCGTCCTCCCTTCAACCCCAACAACAACCCTTATAGTAATAACTATAATCCGGGTTGGAGGAATCACCCCAACTTCTCGTGGAGCAACCCGAATAATGCTCAGCGTCCCCCTATTTCTTATGCGCCCGGATTTCTTCCTCCCCCTCCTCTTCCGAAACCCTCCCCGATGGAGGAAAATTTTTCGAAGTATATTGCGTCCAACGAGTCAAATATCCGGAACATCACCGGATCGCTAAAAACACTCGAACAACAGGTTGGACAGCTAGCGAGGATGATGTCCGAGCGCGCGCTCGGGGCACTGCCAGGAAACACGGAGCCCAATCCGCGGGAAAACGCCAACGCTATAACCCTCCGTAGCGGAAAGGAGGTGGTCGATCCAAAACGGACCGACCCTCAGGTACATATTTCACCTCCGACCCCTCTTCCCCTTTCTTCGCTCACGCCACCTTTACCTATTATAAAAGAAAAAATTATTTTAAACAAGGCTCTTCCGTATCCGCATAAGTTAGAAAACGAGCGTAAGGACGCACAATATGAAAAATTTATTTTATTATTAAAACAAATTCACATTAATGTTCCTTTTTGCGAGGCTATCTCGCAAATGCCCAAATATGCGAAATTTTTAAAAGAACTACTTTCTAATAAACGCAAATTAGAGGATATTTCGCATGTATCTCTCAACGCTGTCTGCTCGGCGGCCCTTACTAATAAATTGCCCGCAAAACAAAACGACCCGGGACGGTTTTCCATCCCGTGCCTTTTTGGCGATATATTAGTAAAGTACGCCTTAGCTGATTTAGGGGCTAGCATTAATCTGATGCCGTTCTCGCTCTTTTCGCGTTTAGGTTTGGGTACTCCTAGTCCTACGAATATGCGCATCCAATTAGCGGATCGCTCGGTTAAGTTCCCTATCGGGGTAGTGGAGGACGTCCTTGTCCGAGTCGACAAGTTTACCTTCCCGGTAGACTTCGTCATCTTAGATATCGAGGAGGACGCCGAGGTACCAATAATACTCGGTCGCCCTTTTCTCGCCACCTCCCGCGCACTAATAGATGTTAGTAATGGTAGCCTTCTCCTCCGAGTAGGCGATGACCAAGTTACTTTCTCTATTAATCCCTCGATGGACAATTTGTCATCGAGCGACGATTTCTGCTATTCTTTAGATACCTTTTTCGGAGATCGTTCTTCTCCCATTTTCGAGTCCGTATTTTTAAATGACGATATTTATGCGCTCGAAAATTTTAACTGCAATGAGGATACGTCTATAGACTTGCCTTTCGAACCAATTGGTAAGAAAGACATAGGAATTAAAACCTCCCTAGAAGAACCGCCCATCCTAGACCTCAAACCCTTACCCGCCTCGCTCAAGTACGCCTTTTTGGGAAAAGGTGATACGCTCCCCGTTATCATTTCTTCGGACTTGAGTGATTCGGAGACTTCCGATTTATTGGAAGTTTTATTTAAACATCGCCACGCAATTGCGTGGCAAATCTCTGACCTAAAGGGGATTAGCCCCTCCTTTTGCACCCATAAGATTTTCCTAAACGATAATTGCCGCAAAACGATACAGCCGCAGCGTCGTCTTAACCCAAACATGAAAGACGTCGTTAAAGCCGAAATCATTAAGTTATTAGATGCGGGGATTATCTACCCTATTTCGGACAGTGCATGGGTTAGTCCCGTGCATGTCGTGCCCAAGAAGGGCGGTCTTACCGTAGTGGCGAATGAGCATAACGAGCTTGTCCCAACTCGTACTGTTACGGGTTGGCGAGTGTGCATCGACTATAGGAAACTTAACGACGCCACCCGCAAGGACCATTTCCCTCTGCCATTTCTAGACCAGATTCTAGAGCGTTTATCCGGTCATCCGTATTATTGTTTTCTTGATGGTTTATCGGGGTTTTTCCAAATCCCCATTTCCCCCGATGATCAAGAGAAAACAACTTTTACTTGCCCGTTTGGCACCTTCGCCTATCGAAGAATGCCATTTGGACTCTGCAACGCGCCAGCTACATTCCAAAGATGTATGCTAGCAATCTTTGGCGAGCTAGTAGAAGACATTATGGAAGTCTTTATGGATGACTTTTCTGTTTTCGGACGCTCTTTTCCCGATTGCCTTAACAATTTAGATCGTGTCCTTCAACGGTGCGAGGACACAAGCCTTGTTTTAAATTGGGAAAAATGCAACTTTATGGTTCGAGGAGGTTTGGTCCTCGGCCATATGATTTCGTCTAAGGGGATAGAGGTGGATAAGGCCAAGATAGAAATTATAGAAAAACTTCCGCATCCAACAAACGTAAAATCTATTAGGAGTTTCTTAGGCCATGCGGGCTTTTATCGACGCTTTATTCAAGATTTTTCAAAAATAACAAAGCCGCTAACTCACCTCTTGGAAAAGGAATCACGCTTCATCTTTAGTAGCGAATGCGAGTCCGCCTTTAATTTAATAAAACAAAAACTTATCTCTTCACCAATATTAGTGGCCCCTAATTGGTCCCTCCCGTTCGAAATAATGTGCGACGCTAGTGATATTGCCTTAGGTGCCGTTCTTGGCCAACGCGTAGAAAAACATTTTCATCCTATTTATTACGCTAGCAAGACGCTCACTTCCGCACAAATAAATTACACGACAACGGAAAAGGAACTCTTAGCCGTCGTTTTCGCTTTCGATAAGTTTCGCTCGTATATAACGCTATCTAAAGTTATCGTTTTTACCGATCACTCCGCGCTTAAATATTTATTAGCTAAAAATGATGCGAAGCCCCGCCTTCTTCGATGGATTCTCCTCCTACAAGAGTTTGATTTGGAGATCCGAGATAAGCGGGGAGCGGAAAATCTAGCGGCAGACCACCTCTCCCGTTTAGAAAATCCGGGTGCGGAAGCGCTCGTCGAATCTGAAATAAATGACAGATTCCCCGAGGAACGCCTTCTTGCCATTAATAAATCTTCGTCATCTTCGCCTTGGTTCGCAGATTTTGCAAATTTCTTAGTAGCGCGGGTCCTTCCAAAAGAGTTTTCCAGTCATCAAAAGAAGAAATTCTTTTCTGACTTGAAAAATTTCTTTTGGGAGGACCCATTTCTTTTTCGTATCTGCGCGGACCAAGCGGTCCGAAGATGCGTTGCGGGTGTGGAGTGCTTGCAAATTCTTAAGCACTGCCACGAGGGTCCAGCCGGTGGGCATTATCAAGCCAACCGGACCGCTCGGAAGGTGCTAGAGGCGGGCTACTTTTGGCCCACTCTCTTCAAAGACGCGCATAATTTTGTGCGCGCATGCGATAGCTGTCAGCGGTCGGGTAACATCTCTCGTCGCGACGAGATGCCCCAAAACATGTTTTTAGAATGCGAAGTCTTCGATTTGTGGGGCATAGATTTCGTTGGCCCCCTACCTCCGTCTTTCAAAAATATGTATATTTTAGTGGCGGTCGACTACGTATCAAGGTGGGCGGAAGCGCAAGCTCTCCCCACCAACGATGCGCGAGTCGTCGTTACATTTCTTAAAAAATTATTTTCTCGCTTCGGCACGCCTCGCGCAATTGTTAGTGATAGGGGAACGCATTTCTGTAACGCTCTTATGGTTAAGACGTTAGCTAAATACGGAGTCACGCACAAGCTTGCCACCCCCTACCACCCGCAAACAAGTGGCCAAGTCGAGGTAGTAAATCGAGAGATTAAGCGAATTTTAGAAAAAACCGTTTCGCTAAATAGGAAAGATTGGTCCGTTAAACTCGACGATGCGTTGTGGGCGTATCGGACGGCATACAAAACCGCTATCGGATGTACGCCATTCCGGTTAGTCTACGGCAAAGCGTGCCATTTACCCGTAGAATTAGAACATCGCGCACTTTGGGCTTTAAAACTCTTAAACCTCGACTCCAACTTAGCCGCTCAGAATAGAAAACTGCAACTAAACGAGCTCGATGAATGGCGTGCGAACGCTTACGAGAGCAATAAATTCTATAAGGAGCGCTCTAAGTTATATCACGATCAACATTTAAAGTCCCCAAAAATATTTTCTCCGGGCGATCTTGTCCTTCTTTACAATTCACGCCTTAAGCTTTTTCCAGGTAAACTAAAATCTAGATGGTCCGGTCCCTTCTTAGTTGAAGAAGTCTTTCCATATGGGACCGTACTCGTCTCCCACCCGGAAAGAGGTTCGTTCAAAGTAAACGGTCATCGGCTTAAGTTATACATCGCGGGCGACCCAGTGATCGAGCATTACGAAACCATAACCCTCCTAGATTTATAAATCCGCCAAAATAAGTCAAGCTACACGACTATAAACAAAGCGCTCCTGGGAGGCACCCCTCGCTTATCTTTTTCGCTCTTTCCTTATTATCTTTGTTATTTTTTCTAATAAACGCAGGGTTTCTGATCGGCCTCCCCCTCCGCGTTTCAGGGAAGCTTCTACCCCCTTCCCTTTTCTTTTCTTTGTACATATTGTCTTTCTTTTCTGTTCCGCATACTTACGATACAACATTGGGGACAATGTTGGACTTAAGTATGGGGGTATTTTCGTGCTTTATTTTCTGCACTTCAATTTTTCTGCATCTCAAAAAAAAAGAAAAATACAAAAAAATACATATAACAACAAAACAAAAAACAAAAAAAACTAAAAAAACATCTTAAAATGAAACAAAAAATTTTTTTTTAAATGAAAAAAAAAAAAAACAAAAAAAAAATTTTATGAAAAAAACAAAAACAATTTTTTTTTTTTTTTTTTTTGTTGTTTCTCTTTGTATATATATTTTTTTGTTTTTTTTTCTCTCTCCCCCTTCCTCATTCTTGTACAAACATTTTTCTTTTTCTCCCTTATTTTTGTACATATTATGAAAATTCTCTTAAAAAATACAAAAAAAAAAAAGATAATAGTTCAAAAAATTTTCAAACAAAAAAATCGAGAAAAACAAAAATACAAAAAAAAAGATAATAAATGAAAAACACAAAAAAAAAATGTTTACAAAAAAACTATAAAAAAAACAAAAAATGTTTTGCAACAAATAAATTAAAAATTCCATACTTAACTTTTCTGCTATCCAAAAATTCTGTTTTGAGTTTATTTATATGTGAATACTATTAATTCTCTGTTTACTACCCGTTTGTTAATTATCGATTGAAATATTTAAATAGCCGGGGTTAAGTTTTAAAGAATTCTTTATGCTTTGTTAAAACTAGCGGACTCGTTTTAGGCACTACTTCTAATTTTTCATTAATAGGAGCACGTATATTATGTTAGGAAATAACGACTATAGAATTCAATTATACTTACTTTTAGCTTTCTGAAAACATTGGAACGTACAAATTATTAAGGTTGCTCTCAAAAATTTTTAGGATTACAATCTAGTTTTTCCTTTCTCCCCTCACTTTTCATGACCTACTTGGCATGAAAAATTTTATCCTTAAAAGATCTTATGTCAATGGGAACAAGATTTCGTTCCGTAAACATAGGCACCCAATAATTTAAAAGATTATATAGGGAGTAAGAGGATAAAATTCATTACTCCTGCAAATATACATTGGGTTAATTTTTATTATTATGAAGTTGAAAAACAAAAATCATATTAGGAAAATAAGATTTCGTTTTCCTAATAAATCCAAAAGAAAAAAAATGGAGGTTCGAGAAAAAATTACCTCACCTCAAATATCAAAACCCTCTTCATAAACCACACTACCCCCTTAGCCAATTACACGATTCTAGAATTAATTCAAAAATCTTTTTGAGAGCATAATTAGTAAATTGTATTATTTCCGGTAGCACTCGTATAAGCTAGAATTCTTATAATTCCAAACTTTTTTCGTTAACCTAACCATTACAAATGTTGCCTTCTATTTGATTACATCAAGAAGTCTTTTGGCCAAAACTTTTGCGCTATTTAAATCATCTACATAATTTTAGGACTTAACTCTTACACCCCGTATATTTATTTCGATCTCTCTTATAATTAATTAAGCGATAGCCAAAACTTAGAGTTTTTTTTATTCCTTATAGATTCACCTCAAACTTTTGCTCTGGAATAGCAAAAGCCTAAGTATGGGGGTATTTGATGAACTGTAAATATGCGTATTTTTATGCACATTAA
The DNA here is from genome assembly GCA_039583875.1 of Platanthera guangdongensis. Taxonomy (NCBI): domain Eukaryota; kingdom Viridiplantae; phylum Streptophyta; class Magnoliopsida; order Asparagales; family Orchidaceae; genus Platanthera; species Platanthera guangdongensis. The sequence continues at coordinate 57,230,363 of CM077160.1, read as the reverse complement.
TTTAGTCATTTTCATTTATTTTCGTCATTTTTACTTATTTTTGTTCAATAAAATGTTCCTATTCTTGTAAATTTTCTCCTAACTTGTTTTATTTTGATTTTCAGAAAAATTCCAAAATCTGCCAAAAATTGGGAAGTACACGCCCGTGACACATGGGTCACGCCCGTGACCGAGCCGTGACTGTGCATTTCCCGTGAAATCGGAAAATTTCTGAAGAAAAGGCTTGACACGCCTGGCGACACGCCCGTGTCACCCGACACGGGGCGTGACCCAAGCCCGTGTCCTCTCCTCTCGACGAATTCCACTCGACGATCGTCGAGTGTCGACCCCGACTGTCACGCCCATAGTCACGCCCGTGACCTGGGGCGTGACCCAATTTCAGCTCAACGATTTCGACTCGACACTTTCCGCTCGACATTCGTCGAGTGTCGACCCAACTGTCACGCCCATAGTCACGCCCGTGACATGGGGCGTGACCTTTCCAGCTGGCCCGACAAGACGCTGCCGAGGACATTTGACGCAACCCGCGCCCGGTTCTACCTCCCCGACACGCCCTAGGTCACGCCCGTGACCTGGGGCGTGACTGCTGCGAACTCAGCCCGAAGTCAACTTTGCTGTCCAATCGCCAGCCGCCTTCATGAATAGTACTGTCACGCCCCCATGTCACGCCCGTGACCGAGGGCGTGTACTTAGAAATTTTTTCCTATAAATAGCCCAGTTCTGTAAGGTCCAAGGGTTCAGATTTTTGGGCCAATTTAGTGTATTTTTGTGGGCTGCATCCGTGATTTTCAAGGCTATGTAAGGAGATTTCTCCCTTTTTTATTTCATTTCTTGTTTTGTCTTAGCTTTAACCCTTGTAATAGCTTGTAATAGTTCATAAAATTCAATAAAATGTTAGATTTTCTCTTCTTACTTAGCTTTGGAATGAAACTTGTGCCCACTTTCTTTCCCCTTTTTATCCTTGGTTTTATCCTTGTTCTTCACTTGTTCTTCACTTGTTCTTCATTTATGAAAAGTGTGTGTGTGTGTATGAGTGTAACATGCTTACTTTACTTTTTTTTACTTGTTTTCATGCTTAGGTTAGGATTTCCTCTTTACATGCCTTTGATTTTTCAAGTTAGGTTTTGTTTGAAAATGATGAAATGATGAATTAGGTTTTTCTCTTTTTTCTTATCTTCTTCAACATCTTCACTCTTATGAGTGTGTAAAAGAGCTATAGTTTCCTTTCTTTTTTTTTTACTTAGCTTCATTTTGGAATGAAAACTTTTTTTTCTTCTTTCACTTTTATTTCAACTTTTTTAGCTCTTTTATGAAATCCTAGGAATGAAAATGTTGAAATTTTTATTTTCCAAAAACTTTGGTTTTTAATTTGTTTTGAAAAACTTTTGTCTTCTAAAAATTTAAATTTCTTCTTTTTATTTGTTTTTGGCAAAACCTATGCTTGAAATAGTTAAAATTTCAATTTTTAGGTAACTTTGATTTTTCATGAAGTGTGTGTGAGTGTAGGTGTATAATTTTTATGCTTTGATTTAAATTGTGTAGAGTGTGTGAGTGTAGGTGTTAAATTTTCATGCTTTGTTTTAATGCTTTCCTTTTAATGCTTTGATTCAAATTATGTAGAGTGTGTGAGTGTAGGTGTATAATTTTATTTGCTTTCCTGAATTTCATATGGAGTGTGTGTGTTCGTGTGCATTTATTTCCGCCTACTCGTTAAGAGTTAAATGGCGCATCGTTTTCATTTTCAGTCCTACTCGTTCGAGTAGGACTTGTAATTTTTCTTTCTTTATTTTTCCGCCTACTCACTTGAGTTTAAATGGCCGGACTTTATTTCAGTCCTACTCGTTTGAGTAGGACTTGCAATTTTACTTTCTTTATTTTTTCCGCCTACTCACTTGAGTTAAATGGCCGGACTTTTTAGCCCTGTAATCGCATTTATTTTCTCCTACTCGTTTGAGTAGGACTCGCTTTCATTTCAGTCCTACTCGTTTGAGTAGGACTTGCAATTTTCAGCCTTTATTTACCGCCCCCACTCGTTTGAGTGGGACTCGCAAATTTAAATTATGCAAATTTCATTCATGTGTAACTTAGCTTTTGTTTAATTTATAATTTGGAGTGTGCGTGAGTTCTCGTTTAGTTAACTTTTTAGCTCTCTAAATATTGTTATTTTTCTTTTGTCTCTTTCTTATAATCGTTTAGTGTTTAATTTCGAACTCGCGCCTCACTAAATTATAAGCCGTCCCCATACCGATGTGTGGCTAATCGCTATTAGCCTCGGCATCGAAGAGCATTGGGACATTTGAAATGATTTATAATAATTAAAGTTCTTTTTTCATTTTAATTTAAGCACTTAGGGTTTACCCCGGGTTTACGACGCGTAGGACCACATAATCGATGTGTGGGCCCTATTTCCGTAGTCCATATGCTAGCTAGCCGAGAGGCCGTGCATATGGACCGATCACCCCTGGGTAAATAGAGTTGCGTGCACCCCCTCGAGAGAGGACTAGCGTAATTCTACCGGATTGGGTCCCCCACCCAATAGCGGGGTTCTTAGCGTAAAGCGGGCGTTAAGAGGAATCCTTCGTCGGACTAACGTTCGGTCGAATAGTCTTAACGTTCAGGTGAGCAATATTCCTAGAGATAAGTGCGCTCACATTTGTGGAACCTCCACGGCCAAGTTGCCTTATTATTAATTTGAAAACTAAGTCTTTTTATTATTAAAAATTATTTTAGTCTTAATCCGATTCGATGCCGAGCGTTAACCCTTCATCGAATATTTTATAAATCGTTTTTTCGCTCCTTTGCTTTTCCGCCTTTTTATTAAGTAAAAAAAAATCCACCTTATTTTCAGTAAAATAATAGTCCTCCCGGAGGAGTAAGAATAGTCAACGCGACCCCGAGAACAATACGACCTCGGTATTCCCCCGAATATCGAGTACTACTTGCGATAGGTGCACTTGCCTACCCGAGCAAGCCCGCGGCGATCGACTCACCGAACCAACCACAGTAAGAGTCTGTTCGCGGGCACATCAATTACACGACGTCTTACATATCTCCATCTTGAGGAAAGCCTTGGTAAAGGCTAGTGTGGTGATCGAATCGGCATCGGTGCCGATAGAGGAAGACTTGAGGACGAGAGTTCGTCCAGTTGCTATAGAGGATTCAGAAATTCGGAAGTTGCGGAACAAAGAGGTCAAACTCGTAAAAGTCCAATGGGACAACTGCGGTCATGAGGAGCTCTCTTGGGAGCGAGAACAGACCATGCTGGAGGAGTATCCAGAGTATTTCCGTTCAGGTATCATTTAAGTTTTGTGTACCCCCTTTTTTGTTTGTTTTCCATAATTTCAGGATTAAATTCTTTTAAGGGGGAGAGAGTTGTAACGCCCCAAAATTCGAAAGAGGGACGAACAGCATCGAGAGCCAATTTTGGGTCTTGGCAGAGTCACACGGCCTAGGAAACGGGCGTGTCCATGGCCGTGTCATGCTCGGGTTCGTCGATAGACCGGGAAGTCGACGATTTTCGCTCGACGATGTGTCGAGATAGGGAACACAGCCTAGGACACGTGCGTGTCCATGGATGTGTCGTGCTCGGGTTCAATGGAGAACTCGGGTGGTCGACGAACTACGCTCGACAAAGTGTTGAGACAGTGAACACGGCCTGGGACATGGGCGTGTCCAAGGCCGTGTCGTGCCCGTGTTCGACAAATTTTCCATGAAGTTGACAAAAAGGCAGTCGACAAACGTCGAGACTTCGAACATGGCCTAAGACACGGGTATGTCCCTGGCCGTGTCCTGCACGGGTTATAAGACGGACCATGTAGGGCGATTGAACATGGCCTGGAGCCCAGGCGTGTTCGGCCTGACACGGGCGTGTCAATTTTGACACGAGCGTGTCAATTTTGACACGGGCATGTCAAATACCCATGTCCTTCTTGGGTGGTTTTTGATCCTGTGTCGATGGAGGAAGACGCCCAGCAATACGGGCATGTACTGAGTGACACAGGCATGTCATTTTGGACACGGGAGTTGTAAAGACTCCATCCGTTCATATAGTATATATACTAGAAGGTCCGGCCGGGGCCCCACAATATATACCACAAAACAGGCGGCGAAGTCATGGAGTGATACCAGAGTTGCACATCCTTAGACAAAACATTCTAGCAGAAGCTTATAATATGACGCTGAACTCCAAACATGAATATCCACCATAAAAGATCCACAGTTATATATCACAGGAATGTTTACCAAATACAAAGTCAGTAGGCCTTATGGCCTTACAAGTCCTTTCACAATAGTGGCCTTAAACATTGGCGCGCAGGCCGGCCATGTATAAACATATATAGCATTTTAAGCTTCGCCTTCAAGGGCGAGCGGCAGCAGCAGCAACATCAGCAGGTACTTCAGCCTTTATATGTCCTGCTGGCTCTCCAGCACCTGTACAAGGACATTCCACCCAACGGTGGCAAACAAGCCAACGGTCAGCATTCAACTGACCAATTTTATAACGACACTGTCCCGCGGCAGTGGTATTCCTTCCCTGCAGGCACAACATTTCACAGGCAGATACATATATATTCATACTTTATGCTCTCACACACAGACATTCCATCATAACTGTCAGCCACGCGGCTCGACGATCCGTGCACTCAGGGCACATTGTTTGTGTACCGGTGAACCAGTTGCCCACCACCATATCAGGGTCGCAACCCAACGGTAAAACATTGAGCATTTACTCCATGGTGTGCTGCCGAAGATTGCAGTCTTCACAACCCGGGATTGGCCCGTAGCCCACCATGGTGTCGTGGCGCGCAGGCCTAAGACTCTCACTATGCGTTTCTGCCAAATGTTAATTCATCCAGACACCCATGGCAGACAACCATAACGTGGATACAGTTCAGCCTTTGCCTGTTGCCCAAATCATCAGTTCTATAACCAGACTAATGCGGGTTGGCATCCCCTTGTTCGTTTAGTAAATAGCCATAATGTCCTTGCAGGACAAGCTTCACAATCACAGGTTAGATAGGTGCCACATTCAACGGTAGCGACATAGCTCATATTCCATACCAAGCTCTAACCATTTCCGGGTATTTTCCTGGGCTTTCCTACCTGTACTTCCTGCTACTTCCCTTCACAAGCATAACCCAACAAGCATCACAAGAATCAAGGGTATTTTCCGTGCTTATCACACTAGTACTTCCTGCTACTACCATTCACAGGTACCACCCATAAGCATCAAGCATTACAAGGGTATTTCCTGGACTTCCAATCCAGTACTTCCTGTACGACCCATCACAGGTACAACACATTCAACACAAGAATCATACGGTTATGTTCCTGTACTACCACTCCAGTACATCCTGCTACTGCCCTTCACAAGTTTAACTCGTCGACTCCAAAACTACATGTTTATCATGGAGTCTTCTCTGGTGCACATATGCAACATCGCTAATCCAGACCAACCTGTCTAGATGTGCTTCACACAGCATGCCTATTCTGTACTCCATTTCCAGATCAATATGCCAAATGACTGGGGATTCCATGAATCAACCCGAGAGACTCCAAGAACAAGCCACCCTCTGGTGGGGGAATCGTATGAACGTGCCAAAATGTAAGACTTCACATGGCTAGGAAGAAAGGTCGTTACCCTTGAAGACTGCTTCGGAGCCATGGACTTATAGTTGGCTGGAAAGGACCGCAGCGACTTTGCCTTCACAACGCTAGCTTCTGATCTCGAAACGGAACTCCGCAGCTCAACCGGTGGCCGGCTCCTCTTCCTCCTCCTCCTTCTTCCTCTCTTTATCTCTCTAGGTTTTAGAAAGATAATGTCCAAGATTAGAATGAGAATGTCTTTCTCATTCTCGGACTTAAAGACATAGGGAGGAGCCAGAGCCATTAGATCCCAGCTAAGAAAATGGACAGCCACGATTTTGCCGCAGAAGGCTAAATTTTTCCTGACACGGCCTGTAACACGCCAGTGTCACAGGCCATACACAACCGACTTATCCAGACCAGTACACACCCCTGTGACACGCCCGTGTCTTGGGCCGTGTCACCTGACACGCCTTCAAACACGCTGGTGTCTATGGTCGTGTACATCAGGCTGTACAAAACCAATTTCAACCTGATCGGGACACGGCCAGTGACACGCCCGTGTCACAGGCCATGTACCCTAAGACACACCTGTGTCGTGCCCGTGTTCACCAGACATAAATGCCTTTAGGACGTCCAGAAAAGGACACGGCCTGTGACACGCCCGTATCACAGGCCATGTGCCCATACACGACAGCAGACACGCCCAGCTCAATTTAGTCAAACAGAAGTTCATCGATCGGAGGAGGACACGGCCTCTGACACACCCATATCAGATGGCGTGTTCCTACATTTTCGTAGAAACGAAATTTCGTCGAACTCTCACCGGCTGCTCACCCGAGCAGGACACGCCCTGGGATACGCCGGTGTCCCAGGCCGTGTCACCCAACATTCCAAATCCTGGGATTTGGGGTGTTACAGGCATGTCCAGTGCCCGTGTCCTATTTTGAGTACGATTGTTTCAGCATCGATTGAGGCACACAGCCTTGGACACGGGCATGTCACAAGCCGTGTTCGGCCCAGGTGTTTTGGTTTTAAGTTCGGACTGTGGCCGTTCGTTTCCTTCTATTGGGATCTGATGGTTCAGGGCTGTCCTGGCTGTGTTATGTCCGGGAATAGGGTTTGGAAACCCTCATTCTTCATCAAGTAATCTCTTTCTAAGTTCTAGAGAGAACGGATAGTAAGGAAGAAGGTGAAGGAGAGATGCGGCTGTCGGAGAATTTTCGGAGCCCCAAATCGCGAGTCGAGTCAAGATCCACAGAGGCAAGTCCGTTGCGGTGGTTTTCATCTAGCTAAGTTTCCATGGCTAGGAAGAGGGATCATAAGGTAACGACACTTCTCCTCTTGGTTTTAGGATGTGTGTTTAGCATCTTTTCTTTCAAGCTTTTGGGCACCGAATCTCTCAAATGAGAGGGGTTTGGGTTACCATGATTCAAGAGAAACCACCGGGTCGATAGAGTCCGTCCCCGACATGGTTTTGCGTTAGCGATCTACTCCGTTAGTGGATTAAGCATTGTGGATGAAGCCGTGGTCGCGACCGTTAGTCTGACTCGATGATGTTGCATACGAGCTTTAAGGATTTTGTAGAAATCCGTTACGACAACATGCCGTTTGTGATGTTTGTGTTTTTCCCCTTTTAACGAGTGAGTACGTGTAGCCGGAACCGGACAAGGTTAGCTCCAAAATGGCGGTAGATGGTTTCCTTGGTGGACAAGGTTAGCTCCACATTGGCGGTAGATGGTTTCCTTGGTGCGCGGGGACGTTGAAGTACAAATGAGGGATTAGGGTGGGAATGAAATTCGATTGGATGTGCTAAGGCGCGACATTGTCTCCGTGGTCGGCTGGCTATACCGTGACGTGGAAGTCATGTGGGGAGAGTGTCCAGGCGAGACTAGCCCCCTTCTGTGAGACTGACGAGAACGCCAACCATGGGGCATGCCCGGGAAATGATTCCATGAGCGGGTGGGGTCCAGCAAGGGTTCTTAGAATCGGTCAGTGTGTGAGACAGAATCCTGATACGAGAAGTCAGAGCTTGCAGGAAATCCCGAGTCTAAGACCATGAGCGGGTGGGGCCTTGGCAAGAGTTCCGTGTGGCGACTTGTATGCCGTTAGGGGAACTGCAGTGCCCCTTTTTGTTTGTTGCTTAACGCCAATGGGGATATTGGAAGTACCCAGATTTTGTGATTATGTTCTAGATGCATACGTGATAGGATACCTTGGGTGAAGCCCGGGTTTTGCATACATGCTGCATAGTAGGACCCTTTTATGTATATGCTCAACATAGAAAACGTTTATGTTGTTTGAGACAACCAAGCCTGTTCTTTTAGTGCTTTACTTATTTATGTATATGGTATTGATGAATTGTAAATATACCTATTTTTATGCACATTACTTAAGTCGTTTTAATTAATTTTTGTCATTTCTACTTATTTTTATTCAAGAAAATGCTCCTATTTTTGTAAATATTATACTAACTTGTTTTATTATATTTTTCAGGAAAAAATCAAAATCTGCAAAAAAATGTCATGTCACGCCCGTGACATATTGGTCACGCCCGTGACCAGGGCGTGACAGCTCAAAATTCCGAGAAGCAGCCAATTTTGAAGAGAAAAGCCTGACACGCCCGTGTTCAATGATTCGACACTCCCGTGTCAATCCGACACGGGGCGTGACCAAGTCGTGTCCATCCCGCTCGACGATTTCAACTCGACGTTCGTCGACCCAAGAGGGACACGCCCGTGTCCGATGTGCGACACGCCAATGTCAGCCTAACATGCCCCGTGCCAGCCAGGTCACCGTTTCGCGCTCAACGTTCGTCGAACCCAAGAGGGACACGCCCGTGTCCGTTGTGCGCCACGCCCGTGTCAGCCCGACAAACTGCCACCGGCGAATCCTGAGTCAACAACGCCTTCAAGCGCCGAACGACACGCCCACCGTCATGCCCGTGATCGAGGGCATGACCGCCGCATTTTCTGCCGCAAAGTCAAATCACCGTCAAATCCGTCAGATCGCCGAATTTCGCTGTAAAATAGTGCTGACACGCCCCCCGACACACCCGTGTCGGAGGGCGTGTACTTGGAAATGTTTGCTTATTTAAGGGCAGCTGCTGTATGAGTTGAGGGTTCCAAAAATCCGAACCATTTTGATGTATAAGGGCTGCCGTTAGAGCTGCATTAGTGCTATGTAAGGATTCTCTTCCCCCCCCCTTTTTTGAAGTTAGTTTGTTTAAGCTCCTATAATTAACTTCTTTTATTAATAAAATAGATATTTTTCTCATTCTTATATGCTCTGAATTTTCTCTAAAGGCCTCCTTTTCATCAATCTTATATACTTTCATTTTCATTTTCATAATGCGTGTGTGTATAATCTTAAAATTGCAAAAATTATGTTTTAAAACGAAAATGTTCTTGTTTTCCTTTCAATTATAACAAAATTTATAGATGTTATTATGGTCGATTTCATTCTCAAACTCTTAAAAATTGGTTAGACTTAGGATTTTCATGCTTCAAAATGCGTTCTTATGAACTTGTAAAACATTAAAAAGGTAGTTTTCATTCCTCTTAACTTAGATTTTACTTTGTTTTAATTATAAAACCATTGCTTCTTTTTAGCTTACTCCCACTTTTTAAACCATTTTATCATGCTATAGGAATGTATAAATTGTTATTTTTATTTTTCATCAACTTTCATTTTAAGTAATTACAAAAAAATATTTTCGCTCGAACAATTTTTATTTTCACTTTTTAAGCATGTCTATCAAAATCTAACGGTAAAAATGTAAATGTTTTAATTTTTCGGGCACTTGCCTTTCTCACTTTAATTTGAAAACTTTTTGCTCAAACAATTTTTATTTTGCCTTTTTATGCATTTCTACTGCATTCCAGCGGTGGAAATGCAGTTATTTTAATTTTTTGGTAACTTTGTTTTTCTTATTTCTCGCCCGAGTGCGTGAGTGTATGAGATAATCTTTATCGTCTTAGTTAATTCATGCAAGTGTGTGTGTGTGTGTGTTTATTCAAGTAGAGTGCGTGAGTAGTTACTTTCAAGTACATTGCGTGTGTTGTTTTTATTTTTTCGCCTATTCATTTGAGTTAATTGGCTGGATTTTATTCAAGTAGAGTGCGTATGTTGTTTTTATTTTTCCGCCTACTCATTTGAGTTAATTGGTTGGATTTTATTCAAGTAGAGTGCATGTGTTGTTTTTATTTTTCCGCCTACTCATTTGAGTTAAATGGCCGGTCTGTATTTTCAGTCCTACTTGTTTGAGTAGGACTTGTAATTTTCATTCTTTATTTTTCCGCCTACTCACTTGAGGTAAATGGATGGATTTGATTTTCCGCCTACTCGCTAGGAGTTAAATGGTCAGACTTTATTTTGATGTAAATATTTAAGAAAGCCCTGTAATCGCATTTATTTTCTTCTACTCGTTTGAGTAGGACTCGCTTTCATTTCAGTCCTACTCGTTTGAGTAGGACTTGCAATTTTCAGCTTTAATTTTTCGCCCCCACTCATTTGAGTGGGACCTGCAAATTTCAATTATGCACTTTTCAGCTTTTATTTCCCGCCCCCACTCGTTTGAGTGGGACCTGCAATTGTCAATTATGCAATTTTCTCTTATGTGTAACTTAGTTTTATTTTTGTCTTTTGTTATATGTTTGAATGAGTGCGGGTGTGTTTATTTGTCATAACTTTTCTAATGTTAGAATATTTTACTTTTCTTCTTATTTTCTTTATAACCTTTCAGCGAATAGTTTAGGACGCTCGCACAACCAAACATATAAGCTATCCCCATTCCGATGAGTGGCTAATTGCTTTTAGCCCTCGGTATCGAAGAGCTTTGGGATCTAAAATGTTTTAAATAACCAAATGTCTAATTTTTCAATTTAATTAAAAACTTAAGGTTTACCCCGGGTTAACGACGCGTAGACCCACATATCGATGTGTGGGCTCTATTTCCGTTATCCATACGCTAGCTAGCCGAGAGGCCGTGCATATGTACAGATCACCCCTGGGTAGATAGAGTTCCGCACTAACCCTCGAGAGAGGAGGCGCGCTAACTATACCGGATTGGGTTCCCCACCCAATAGCGGGGTTCTTAGCGTACTGCGGGCATTAAGGGGAATCCTTCGTCGGACGAGAGCCCGGTCGAATAGCCTTAATGTCTAGGTGAGCGATATTCCTAGAGGTAGGTGAGCTCATTATTTTGAACCTCCACGGCCAGGTTTCCACTTTAATTAAATTGAAACTTTAGATATCTAGTTATTCAAATCTATTTTAATCCTAACGCAAGTCGATACCGGGAGTTATCTCTTCATCGTCTATTTTCTTAAAATCTAGTTTTATCCTATTTTAATTAAAACCCTCAACTTACTATTTCGGTAAAATAATAGAGTTTTCGGAGGAGTAGGGGTAATCAACCCGTTCCCGGGAATAATACGACCTCGGTATTCTCCCGAATATCGAGTACTACTTGTGATAGGTGCACTTGCCTCATCTAGCAAGCCCGCGACGATCGACTCACCGAACCAACCACAGTAAGAGTCTGTTCGCGGGCCAATCAAGTTTTTGGCGTCGTTGCCGGGGACTTCTCTTTGAGTTGTTATTCCGAATCCTAACTCTATTACTTTTACTTTTATTTCTAAAAACTAAAAAAACTTAAAAACGTTTCTTCAAAATCCAAAAAAGAAGTTAATTTTCTACTTTTTATTTTATGGTGTATGACCCGTGGACAGCCTTCAGAGTCCGAAAATTTGGATTTCAATCCTGAGATCGAACGCTCTCTTGCGCGTATTCGGTCTCAACGCTGAAATCCCTCTTTGGATCCCGAAGAATCCATCGGAGAACCCTCTGTCGTTGTTATGGCCAACCCCAATCCAAACGCGGTCGTTGAGCGTACAATGTCATATTACGCCCGGTCGAATTTGTACGATACTGGGTCCAGTATTGTTCGCCCGACGGTGGCGAACAATAATTTTGAGATCAAATCGAGTGTTATCCAAATGATCCAAATTGTCGTGCAGTTCGACGGACAGTCGGGTGAGGACCCGAACGTTCATTTGTCTAGTTTTTTGGAGATTTGCGATACTTTTAAGATCAATGGCGTCACAGATGATGCCATTCATTTGCACCTTTTTCCATTCTCCCTCCGATCCAAATCAAAGGCGTGGTTGAATTCCCTCCCACGAGGATGTATCACCACCTGGGCCGACCTCGCGGAACGATTCTTAACGAAGTATTTTCCGCCCGCCAAGACTGCAAAGTTGCGGGCGGACATTTCTTCATTCGTGCAGAACGATTCTGAGTCTCTTTTTGAGACTTGGGAGCGCTTTAAGGAATTCCTCCGCAAGTGTCCGCACCACGCGCTGCCTGCGTGGTTGCAGGTCCAAATCTTCTACAATGGGCTTAATTATCAGACGCGTCAAATGATTGACGCGGCTGCTGGGGGTACCTTGAATAATAAGATCCCCGAGGCTTCCCAAGCTCTTATTGAAGAGATGGCTATGAACACCTACCAATGGAACGTCCAGCGAGGACGTCCCAAGCAGGAGGCCGACCTCTTTTGTAACAGCCCAAAGTTCAGAAACAGGAACTTTTTGGGTGACACGGCCTGGGCCATGGGCGTGTCCCAGGGCGTGTCAGTTGACACGGCCTGCGACACGGGCGTGTCGCAGGGCGTGTCGAGGTTGTGTCGACGATTGGGCTTTGTCTCGACGATTTTTCTCTCGACGATGCGTCGAGAGGGAGGCACACGGCCCAGGACACGGGCGTGTCCAAGGCCGTGTCGCATGCTCGACGATTTTTTCTCGACGATCGTCGAGTGTCGAGAAGTGAGTGTCGAGTGTTGCACACGGCCTGTGACACGGGCGTGTCACAGGGCGTGTCAAATCAGGCGACGAACTCAGCCCGCCGAAGGTTTCGACAGGGCGTGTCTTTGTGCCGTGTCTGCGCACACGGCCTGGGACACGGGCGTGTCACAGGCTGTGTGAAGTCTCGGGATGATTTGGGATTTTTTTTCACCCAGGTACACGGCCACAGACACGGGCGTGTCTGAAGGCGTGTTGGTGACACGGCCCATGACACGGGCGTGTACCATGGGCGTGTCACTGGTTTGGATAAGTCGGTTGACCACCGCTTGAGGCACACGGCCTGGCACACGGCCATGTTCGAGGCCGTGTCGGGTCAAAATATGTGTTTTTGGCAGAATCGTGGCCGTCCATTCCTTCAGTCTGGATCCAAGGGCTGAAGCCTCTTCCTCTTTTTCCTTCAAGGCCGAAATCAGAGAAGGATTACTCATTTTACTTTGGCCTTCATCTTTCTTCAAGAGAGAGAAAGAGAGAGAGAAAGGAGGAGGAAGAAGGAAAGGGGGCTGCTGTTGGTGGTGCTGCGGTTTACCGACGAGAGATCCGAAGCCAGCGTTGCGGAGGAAACGCTCTTGCGAGTCTTGCAAGCTAGCTTGGAGGCCATGGCACCGAAGCGATCGTCAAGGGTAACGACTTTTCTTCCTAGCCATGTGAAGGCTTCCGTTTTGGCATATGTTTTGATTCCCCCACCAAGAGGTGGCTGCTTTTGGGAGTCGTTTGGGTGATTCTTGAAATCCCCTTTGTTGTGCATATAGATCCGGAAATGGAGTATGGAATAGGCATGCTGTGTGAAGCCCATCTGGACAGGTTAGTCTGGATTGGTGATGTTGCATACGAACCGGAGAAGACTCCGTGATAACGTGTAGTGTACGGCGTCTACGGGTTATACCTGCGAAAAGGAGTAGCAGGAAGTACTGGGGTGGTAGCCCAGGAAGATAGCCATGTGATGTTTTGGGTCCAACCTGTGAATGAGGCACAGGAAGTACTGGTGGGACCAGGAAAGGCCCTCTTTGTGATGCTTGATGTCATAGGGTGTCTACCTATGGAGCGAGTCACAGGAAGTACTGGTGTGCCCATGAAAGACCCCTGACATTTGTAATTTGCGGTGTCCACCTGTGACGGGAGTCACAGGAAGTACTGGTGTGCCCAGGAAAGACCCGCTATTGCTGTGAGGAAATGGGTATAGTGACATACCCAGGCTTGAATGCCAGAACAGGATTGGTGAGACCGACCCGCGCCTTTGATATAGCCATCAGTACGCTGTACGCGGAAAAGGCAAGGCGATTTGAGCAACGGGGGGTGGAGGATCCGACCTGCGCTATGTCCGTCTGACGTGCGACCAAAAAGTGCGGTCTGTTGGAGCGCATAACAAGAGTCTTCGGCCTGCGCGCCATGACACAACGGGGGGCTACGGGCCATCCCGGTGTCCGAAGACTAACTCCGGCTGTACGCCATGGAGTAAATGCTCAAGAGAGTTACCGTTGGGTTGTAACCTGATACGGTGGTGGGCAAGAGGTTGCCAGAACACCAAGAATGTGCCCTGAGTGCACGGACCGTTGGGCCGGGCGGCGAACGGTTATGATGGCTTGTGTGCGTGAAAGCACCTTTTGATGATATAGCTTGCCATACTTGTGATATGATATGCCTGCAGGGAAAAATACCGCTGCCCCGAGAGAAGGGGTAGGGTCGTTATAATTTGGTCAGCTGAACGCTGACCGTTGCTTTTGTTTGCCACCGGTGGGTGGATTGTCCTTGCACAGGTGCTGGAGAGCCGAGCGGGACGCGTCGAGGTTGATGTTCCTGCTGGTGTTGCTGTTGCTGCTGTTAGCCCTCGAAGGCTAAGTGTGTTCTTTTGTGTGTTTTCTTTTCTTGTGGCCGGCCTACGCGCCAATCTGTTTAGGCCACTGTTTGAAAGCCATGTAAGGCCATAAGGCCAACTCTTTTGACATGTTGTAAGACATTCCTATATATATAAAATGTGGAGTTTTATGTTTGGACAGTCATGAGGAGTTCAAGTAGTTTAGGCTTCCGCTAGAATGCTTGTGATAGGTGCGATGCGCTACTCTGGTATCATCATGTACCTTCACCGACTGTTTTGTGGTATATCCTGTGGGGCCCCGGCCGGACCTTCTAGAATATATCATATGAACGGATGGGGTTGTTACATTTTTGGTATCGGTTGTCTTGGTCTTTCCCTCTCGAAGTCGTGGCCGACTTCTTTTGTGGGGTGGCGAGCACGTGTTTGTGCACACCAAAGTCTACGAATGAACTCCTGAATGTCCATGATAGGAATGCATTTTTGTATGTTTGAGGAACCTGCGTGTTCCTATTTTGTGTTGTTTGCTTTGGTACGACCGCTAATGTATGTGTCTTGTCCACCTTTAGGTGACACGGAGTGGAGCTGGGCCGTCTGAGCCCCAGCGTTCTGATGAAAGTACGGCACCAGCCGCGGTGCCTACACCTCCACCGTCTGCGGAACATGTCCGTTTAGTTGCGGAGGCCTTATTTACCATGATCCAAGGTCAGCCACTTAGGCAGGAACAAGAGGCTGTGAGGCCAGAACAGGTGGTGGCAAGGCCTGAACCTGTTATGGATGTGGTTCCTCGAGCGGCTAAAAAGCAGCTAACACGGTTTATGAGTTTCCATCCGCCTACGTTCTCGGGAGCGGGAACCCCGACGCAGGCTGAGGATTGGTTATCGCGCGTCAAGCGAGTGATGACGGCGATAGGCACGGCGAAACATCAGAAAGTTACCTTAGCCACCTTCTTGCTTGAAGGAGAAGCGTGTTTATGGTGGGATGAGATGGAGTTGCATCATTTGGCGGGTCGTCCGTTAACCCAAGTGTCGATGGAAGAATTCTCTCGGCTCTTCCTAGCGAAGCACCTTCCTGTGGCGCAACAGATAGCCATGGAAAATGAATTCCAACGGTTGACTCAAGGTGATGGCAGTGTTGACGCGTACCTGCATGAGTTTACTCGCTTAGGGCGGTATGCGGGTTCGATTTTTACAGATGAGCAGAGGAAGACTAATCGGTTCTATGAAGGTCTGAGGGACGAGCTGAGGTTCCTTGTGTCCAGTTCTGTGAACCAAGGTTTCCAAGCATTAGTTGACACCGTGATAGCGTTGGAAAAGGATATGAAGAGGGTGCAAGGGAAGAGAGCTTTGGTTGTGTCGCAACAAGAGTGGAAGGCGCCCCGATCAGGAAAACCATTTTATAAGAAGAGATGGGGCAAGAAGTCCAAGCCTAGTGGACAAGCGCCTTCATCAGTTGCATCGGGAACAACATCAGGGGCAACCTCCAAGCCCGAAACCCGTACCTGCTTCAATTGTGGTAGGATGGGGCATATTGCGCGAGATTGTCGGATGCCGCCGAAGAGTGAAAAGAAGGCGGGAGCATCTTATGCGGAAAAAGGAAAGGCGGTGGTGGATTCCTCTGCCTCGCAGGCGCAACCCCGAGTCTATAATCTTGGCCTGCAAGAGGCCATCAAGCAGAGTGACGTTGTCACAGGTATGAGTTAGTTTTGCATATGCCAATGTTTGTATGCTTAGCTTAGTACCCCTATGTTTGTGGTTTGTGTGTGTGGCATGTTTGTCATAGGTTTTGTAATGATTCGGGACACGCTGGCGCGAGCACTGTTTGATACAGGTGCATCGCATTCTTTTCTGTCTCGTGAATTTGTTACGCGGCTTGGGATACCCAGTCGTGCAAAGACAGATAGCGTCAGAGTGGTGTTGCCGAATGGTTGTTGGATGCTTGTGGATCAAGCTTGCGATGTGGCGGTTCAGTTCGGAAGTCGGGATTTTTGTTTAACCGCATTTGTTTTGCCAATATCGGAATTCGATGTGATTTTTGGGATGGATTGGCTTGCGGAGCAGCATGCTATGATTGATTGCCAGTCCAAAGAAATCACGTTGGGCCAGAATACCGAACAGGATACCAAGTTCGCGGGTATGCGAGGAGTAGGAGGGACGTTGATGTCTGCACTCTAGGTAGTCAAAGCTGTTCGGAAGGGTGCGGAGTGTTACTTTGCACTAATTCAGGCTGTTGAGCCTAAGGCCACATTGTGCGAGGTTCCGATTGTGGCAGAATTTACAGATGTGTTTCCCACGGATCTCCCTGGGCTACCACCCCAGCGGGAGATTGACTTCACAATTGAGTTGGTGCCAGGTGCGAAACCCGTGGCCCGCTCGCCATATCGCGTTGCGCCTAAAGAGATGGCTGAGTTGAAGGTTCAACTACAAGAAATGCTAGAGCAAGGCTATATCCGCCCAAGTATGTCACCTTGGAGCGCGCCTGTGCTTTTTGTAAAGAAAAAAGATGGTGGGTTACGGTTGTGTATTGATTACCGTGAATTGAATAAGCTGACCGAGAAGAATAAGTATCCTATACCTCGGATTGATGAGTTATTCGATCAGCTAGTGGGCTCGACCGTCTATTCGAAGTTGGACCTGAAGTCTGGTTATTACCAGTTAAGAATTCGGGAAGGTGACATTCCCAAAACCGCATTTGGAACGCGTTATGGGCACTATGAGTTCACAGTCATGCCCTTTGGATTGTGCAATGCGCCTTCGGTGTTTATGGATCTGATGCACCGTATTTTTCGTGAGTACCTGGATCTGTTTGTGATCGTGTTCATTGATGACATCCTGGTATACTCGAAGTCCAAAGCTGAGCATGAGATTCATTTGCGGTTGGTGTTGAACACGTTGAGGCAAAATCACCTCTATGCCAAGTTCTCGAAGTGCGAGTTTTGGCTATCGTCAGTGGCATTTTTGGGGCATGTGGTGAGTGGAGCGGGCATTGCCGTAGATCCAGCAAAGATAAGGGACATACAAGAATGGCCAATATTGTCTTCCGTGGCCGAGGTCAGGAGTTTCCTTGGACTTGCGGGCTACTATAGAAGATTTGTGGAGAACTTCTCGCGGATCGCTTTTCCGCTAACCACACTGACGCGAAAAGATCAGAAGTTCGTTTGGATGCCAGAGTGCGCACGAGCTTTTGAAGAGCTGAAGGTTCGATTGACCACGGCGTCGGTGTTGTCGTCGCCATGTGGAACTGATGGATTTGTAATTTATAGTGATGCCTCAGGGAGAGGCTTATGCTGTGTTCTTCTGCAGAGCGGAAAGGTGATTGCTTATGGCTCACGCCAGCTGAAGGTGCATGAGCGAAACTATCCCGTCCATGATTTGGAATTAGCGGCGGTGATTTTTGCACTCAAGTTGTGCCGACACTACCTTTATGGCGTGAAGGTAGAGATCTATACTGATCATAAGAGCCTAAAGTATCTTTTAGAGCAGAAAGAGTTAAACATGCGACAACGAAGGTGGTTGGAGTTCCTTGGGGATTACACTTTCGAGATTCATTATACACCCGGGAAGGGAAATGTTGTCGCGGATGCCTTGAGTCGGCGAGTTCCGGCTAGAGCAAATTGGTTACAAAGGCATGATGAACGTCTTATCCAGGAGTTGGAAGCATTGGAGATCTATTGTGTTGACAAGAATTCCACTGCCACTGCATGTTTGAACTGGATCGAGGTGCAATGTGACCTTGCGGACCGAGTTCGACGGGCAACGGAGTAGGATGAAGATCTCTTACGCTATGTGAATGAAGGGCCAGAGGGCAAATTCACCTGGAATGATGGTCTTTTGCGCAAAGAGGGCCGTTTGTGCGTCCCGAATGTGGGGAAGTTGAGGGAAGAACTGATGTATGAAGCACATTATACGAAGTATTCCATTCATCCCGGGAGCACAAAGATGTTCAACGATATGAAGAAGCTTTTCTGGTGGCCAGGGCTTAAGAAAGATGTTGCCCTTTATGTAGCCAAATGCCAAACATGTGCGATGGTGAAGGCGGAATGCCAAAAGCCGGGCGGTTATTTGAAGTCACTGCCGATCCCAGTGTGGAAATTTGATGATATTTCCATGGATTTTGTACATGGATTGCCAAGATCGCAGCGAGGAAATGATTCCATTTGGGTGATAGTTGACCGGCTAACAAAAGTAGCACATTTTCTCCCGAACAGGCGGGATGATTCGGTTGAAAGTTTGGCAAAGTTATATGTTGATCAGATTGTGCGGCTTCACGGTGTTCCTCGGAGCATCGTAAGTGATCGAGATGGGCGATTCACGTCAAATGATTGGAGGTTAATTCACCGACTGTTGGGCACGAAACTTACTTTCAGTACGGCCTTTCATCCCCAAACGGATGGCCAAACTGAACGTACCAACAGAACAATGGAGAACATGCTCTGAATGTGCGCCTTTGACTTCGGAAAGAGATGGGAAGATCATCTCTATATGGTCGAGTTTGCATATAATAACAGCTACCAAGCAAGCATGGGGATGGCACCATATGAAGCCCTATATGGAAGGAAGTGTCGTACTCCCTTGACTTGGGTAGAAGCGGGTGAAGCCCAGGTTGTTAAACCAAATGAGGTGGATGAAGCAAACTCAACCATTCGGACTATTCGAGAGAGATTGTTGATTGCTCAAGATCGAGCTGAGAAACAGTTGCGGAACAAGACGGTCGGTATGGTAAAAGTCCGATGGGACAACTGTGGCCGTGAAGAGCTGACATGGGAGCGCGAGCAAACCATGCGAGCAGAGTTCCCTGAGCTGTTTGTGTAGTTTGTAGCGAGGATATTGTAACATAAACGTTTATCTAATATATGTTGTTACATTTTCTTGCTGGTTTCTGTTACTTTCCCGTCTCTAAATTTCGAGGACGAAATTTCTTGTAGGAGGGGAGGATTGTAACAGCCCAAAGTTCAGAAACAGGAACTTTTTGGGTGACACGGCCTGGGACACGGGCGTGTCCCAGGGCGTGTCAGTTGACACGGCCTGCGACACGGGCGTGTCGCAGGGCGTGTCGAGGTTGTGTCGACGATTGGGCTTTGTCTCGACGATTTTTCTCTCGACGATGCGTCGAGAGGGAGGCACACGGCCCAGGACACGGGCGTGTCCAAGGCCGTGTCGCATGCTCGACGATTTTTTCTCGATGATCTTCGAGTGTCGAGAAGTGAGTGTCGAGTGTTGCACACGGCCTGTGACACGGGCGTGTCACAGGGCGTGTCAAATCAGGCGACGAACTCAGCCCGCCGAAGGTTTCGACAGGGTGTGTCTTTGTGCCGTGTCTGGGCACACGGCCTGGGACACGGGCGTGTCAAAGGCCGTGTGAAGTCTCGGGATGATTTGAGATTTTTTTCACCCAGGTACACGGCCACAGACACGGGCGTGTCTGAAGGCGTGTTGGTGACACGGCCCATGACACGGGCGTGTCCCATGGGCGTGTCACTGGTTTGGATAAGTCGGTTGACCACCGCTTAAGGCACACGGCCTGGCACACGGCCGTGTTCGAGGCCGTGTCGGGTCAAAATATGTGTTTTTGGCAGAATCGTGGCCGTCCATTCCTTCAGTCTGGATCCAAGGGCTGAAGCCTCTTCCTCTTTTTCCTTCAAGGCCGAAATCAGAGAAGGATTACTCATTTTACTTTGGCCTTCATCTTTCTTCAAGAGAGAGAAAGAGAGAGAGAAAGGAGGAGGAAGAAGGAAAGGGGGCTGCTGTTGGTGGTGCTGCGGTTTACCGACGAGAGATCCGAAGCCAGCGTTGCGGAGGAAACGCTCTTGCGAGTCTTGCAAGCTAGCTTGGAGGCCATGGCACCGAAGCGATCGTCAAGGGTAACGACTTTTCTTCCTAGCCATGTGAAGGCTTCCATTTTGGCATATCTTTTGATTCCCCCACCAAGAGGTGGCTGCTTTTGGGAGTCGTTTGGGTGATTCTTGAAATCTCCTTTGTTGTGCATATAGATCCGGAAATGGAGTACGGAATAGGCATGCTGTGTGAAGCCCATCTGGACAGGTTAGTTTTGATTGGTGATGTTGCATATGAACCGGAGAAGACTCCGTGATAACGTGTAGTGTACGGCGTCTACGGGTTATACCTGCGAAAAGGAGTAGCAGGAAGTACTGGGGTGGTAGCCCAGGAAAATAGCCATGTGATGTTTTGGGTCCAACCTGTGAATGAGGCACAGGAAGTACTGGTGGGACCAGGAAAGGCCCTTTTTGTGATGCTTGATGTCATAGGGTGTCCACCTGTGGAGCGAGTCACAGGAAGTACTGGTGTGCCCAGGAAAGACCCCTGACATTTGTAATTTGCGGTGTCCACCTGTGACGGGAGTCACAGGAAGTACTGGTGTGCCCAGGAAAGACCCGCTGTTGCTGTGAGGAAATGGGTATAGTGACATACCCAGGCTTGAATGCCAGAACAGGATTGGTGAGACCGACCCGCGCCTTTGATATAGCCATGAGTACGCTGTACGCGGAAAAGGCAGGGCGATTTGAGCAACGGGGGGGTGGAGGATCCGACCTGCGCTATGTCCGTCTGACGTGCGACCAAAAAGTGCGGTCTATTGGAGCGCATAGCAAGAGTCTTCGGCCTGCGCGCCATGACACAACGGGGGGCTACGGGCCATCCCGGTGTCCGAAGACTAACTCCGGCTGCACGTCATGGAGTAAATGCTCAAGAGAGTTACCGTTGGGTTGTAACCTGATACGGTAGTGGGCAAGAGGTTGCCAGAACACCAAGAATGTGCCCTGAGTGCACGGACCGTTGGGCCGGGCGGCGAACGGTTGTGATGGCTTGTGTGCATGAAAGCACCTTTTGATGATATAGCTTGCCATACTTGTGATATGATATGCCTGCAGGGAAAAATACCGCTGCCCCGAGAGAAGGGGTAGGGTCGTTATAATTTGGTCAGCTGAACGCTGACCGTTGCTTTTGTTTGCCACCGGTGGGTGGATTGTCCTTGCACAGGTGCTGGAGAGCCGAGCGGGACGCGTCGAGGTTGATGTTCCTGCTGGTGTTGCTGCTGCTGCTGTTAGCCCTCGAAGGCTAAGTGTGTTCTTTTGTGTGTTTTCTTTTCTCGTGGCCGGCCTGCGCGCCAATCTGTTTAGGCCACTGTTTGAAAGCCATGTAAGGCCATAAGGCCAACTCTTTTGACATGTTGTAAGACATTCCTATATATATAAAATGTGGAGTTTTATGTTTGGACAGTCATGAGGAGTTCAAGTAGTTTAGGCTTCCGCTAGAATGCTTGTGATAGGTGCGATGCGCTACTCTGGTATCATCCTGTACCTTCACCGACTGTTTTGTGGTATATCCTGTGGGGCCCCGGCCGGACCTTCTAGAATATATCATATGAACGGATGGGGTTGTTACATCTTTGAAGTGGATGCCACTGCCCACTTAGCCCTTCAAGTTGAAAGGATGACGAAGCAGGTGGCGGAGATGTCTGCTTCCTCCACCACTCCTCCTTGGGCGATTCCCCCTAATGCCGGCATAGCAAATGAATTCGTAGACTACGTGGGAAATCCTGGGCGACCCTCCTTCAACCCCAACAACAACCCTTATAGCAATACCTATAATCCGGGTTGGAGGAACCACCCCAACTTGTCATGGAGCAATGCGAATAATGCGCAGCGCCTGCCCAATTCTTTCGCGCGTGGATTTCTGCCGCCTCCCCCTCTTCCAAAACCCTCCCCGATGGAGGATAATTTTTCTAAATATATAGCTTCCAACGAGTCATATATCCGGAACATCACCGGATAGCTAAAAAACTTAGAACTCCAGGTTGGACAGCTAGCGCGAATGATGTCCGAGCGCGCGCTCGGGGCACTGCCGGGAAACACGGAGCCCAATCCGTGGGAAAATATCAACGATATAACCCTCCGTAGCGGAAAGGAGGTGATCGATCCAAAACGGACCGATCCTCAGGTACATATTTCACCTCCGACCCCTCTTCCCCCTTCTTTGATTACGCCGCCTTTACAAATTTTAAATGAAAAACTTATTAAAACGCCCTTGCCGTATCCGCATAAACTTAATAGTGAGCGTAAGGACGTGCAATTTGAAAAATTTATTTTATTATTAAAACAAATTCATATTAATGTTCCTTTCTGCGAGGCAATCTCTCAGATGCCTAAATATGCAAAATACTTAAAACAACTTCTTTCCAATAAACAAAAATTAGAAAATATTTCGCATATTTCTCTTAATGCTGACTGCTCAGCGGCTCTTACTAATAAATTGCCCCTAAAAAGAAATGACCCAGGACTGTTCTCCATCCCGTGCCTTTTTGGCAATATATTAGTAAAATACGCTCTTGCAGCTTTAGGCCCGAGCATTAATTTGATGCCGTTCTCGCTCTTTCAAAAATTAGGTTTGGGCACTCCGGCCCCTACTAAAATGTGAATCCAACAAGCGGATCGCTCGGTTAAGTTTCCCGTCGGGGTAGTGGAGGACGTACTTGTCCGAGTTGATAAGTTTATCTTTCCGGTAGACTTCGTCATCTTGGACATCGAGGAGGACACCGATGTACCAATTATACTCGGTCGCCCTTTTCTTACCACCTCCCGCGCATTAATTGATGTCAGTAATGGTCATCTCCTCCTTCGGGTAGGAGATGACAAAGTTACTTTCTCTATTAATCCCTCCATAGGAGACTCGTCATCGAGCGATGACTTTTGTTATAATTTAGACACATATCTCGGAGATTGTTCTTCCCCTATTTTTGAGTCTACTTTTTTAAACGACGATCTTTTCGCGCTCGAAAATTTTAACTGCGATGAGGAAACCTCTATAGACTTGCCTTTCGAACCAATTGGTAAGAAAGACATAGGAATTAAAACCTCGTTAGAAGAACCGCCCTGCCTTGAACTCAAACCCCTACCCGATTCACTCAAATACGCCTTTTTGGGGAAAGCTGATACACTCCCTGTTATCATTTCTTCGCATTTGAGCGAATCAGAGACTTCCGATTTATTGGGAGTTTTGCTTAAACATCGCCACGCAATTGCGTGGCAAATTTCTGATCTCAAAGGGATTAACCCGTCTTTCTGCACCCATAAGATTTTCCTTCTCGATAATTGCTGCAAAACCATTCAGCCGCAACGACGACTTAACCCAAATATGAAAGACGTCGTTAAGGCCGAAATTATTAAATTATAAGATGCGGGGATTATTTATCCCATATCAGAGAGTACGTGGGTTAGTCCCATTCACGTGGTGCCCAAAAAGGGCGGTCTTACCGTAGTGGAGAATGATCACAATGAACTCGTCCCAACTCGTACTGTTACCGGTTGGCGGGTGTGCATCGATTATAGAAAACTAAATGACGCCACCCGTAAGGATCATTTCCCACTACCATTTTTAGACCAAATTTTAGAGCGTTTGTCCGGTCATCCGTATTTTTGTTTTCTCGATGGATTATCGGGGTATTTCCAAATCCCCATTTCCCCCGATGACCAAGAGAAAACAACTTTTACCTGCCCGTTTGGTACCTTCGCATATCGAAGAATGCTATTTGGCCTCTACAACGCGCCCGCTACATTCCAATGATGTATGCTGGCGATCTTTGGCGAGCTGGTGGGAGACATTATGGAAGTCTTTATGGATGACTTCTCTGTTTTCGGAAGCTCTTTCCCGTCCTATTTTCGTAATTTAGATCGTGTCCTTCAGCGATGCGAGGACACGCATCTCCTTTTAAATTGGAAAAAATTTAAATTTATGGTTCGAGAAGGTTTGCTTCTTGGCCATATGATTTCGTCTAAGGGGATGGAGGTCAATAATGCCAAAGTTGAAATTATCGAAAAACTTCCCCCGCCTTCCAACGATAAATCTATTAGGAGTTTCTTAGGGCACGCGGGCTTTTATAGGCGTTTTATTCAAGATTTTTCAAAAATAACAAAGCCGCTTACTCGCCTCTTAGAAAAGGAATCAAATTTTGTCTTTGATAGCGAATGCGAGTCTGCATTTAATTTCATAAAATAAAAACTTATCAATTCACCTATTTTAGTGGCGCCCGATTGGACCCTTTCGTTCGAAATTATGTGCGATGCTAGTGATATTGCCGTAGGAGCCGTTCTTGGCCAACGTATAAACAAATATTTTCATCCTATTTACTACGCTAGCAATACCCTCACTTACGCACAAGGAAATTACACGACAACGGAAAAGGAACTTTTAGCCGTCGTATTTGCTTTTGATAAGTTTCGCTCGTATATAATGCTATCCAAAGTTATCGTATTTACCGACCATTCCGCCTTAAAATATTTGTTAGCAAAAACGGATGCCAAACCCCGCCTTCTTCGATGGATCCTCCTCTTGCAGGAGTTCGATTTAGAGATCCGGGATAAAAGGGGAGCAGAAAATTAAGCCGCCGATCACCTCTCCCGCTTAGAAAATCCCGCTGTAGAAGCGCTCGTCGAATCTGACATAAATTACAGATTCCACGAGGAACGCCTCCTAGCCATAACTACTAGTTCTTCTTCCCCGCCTTGGTTCGCAACTTTTGCAAACTATTTAGTTGCGAGGGTACTTCCAAAAGACTTTTCAAGCCAGCAAAAGAAGAAATTCTTTTCTGACTTGAAATATTTCTTTTGGGAGGACCCTTTCCTTTTTCGTATCTGCGCGGACCAAGCGGTCCGAAGATGTGTCACGGGTGTGGAGTGCACGCAAATCCTTAGGAACTGCAATGAGGGTCCGACTGGTGGGCATTATCAAGCTAACCAGACCGCGCGGAAGGCGCTAGAGGCGGGCTTCTTTTGGCCCACTCTATTCAAAGACGCTCACAATTTTGTGCACGCATGCGATAGCTGTCAGCGATCGGGTAACATCTCTCGTCGCGATGAGATGCCCCAAAACATGTTTTTAGAGTGCAAAGTCTTCGATTTATGGGGCATAGATTTCGTTGGCCCCCTACCTCCGTCTTTCAAAAATATGTATATTTTAGTAGCGGTCGACTACGTATCGAGATGGGCGGAAGCGCAAGCTCTCCCCACCAACGATGCGCGAGTCGTCGTTATACTTCTTAAAAAACTATTTTCGCGCTTCGGCACTCCGCGCGCTATTGTAAGCGATAGGGGGACGCATTTCTGCAACACCCAAGTGGCTAAGACGTTATCTAGATACGGCGTCACGCACAACCTTGCCACCCCATACCACCCGCAAACTAGTGGCCAAGTAGAGGTAGTAAATTGAGAGATAAAGCGCATATTAGAGAAAACCGTTTCATTTAATAGGAAAGATTGGTCCATCAAACACGACGATGCGTTGTGGGTTTATCATACCGCATACAAAGCCGCAATTGGTTGTACGTCGTAACAAATTAGTGTACGACAAAGCGTGTCATCTACCCGTAGAATTAGAACATCGCGCACTTTGGGCTTTAAAACTTTTAAATCTCGACGCTAACTTAGCCGCCCAAAATAGAAAACTGCAACTAAACGATCTCGATGAATGGCGTGCAAACGCTTACGAGAGCAATAAGTTCTATAAGGAGCGTTCTAAGTTTTATCGCGACCGAAAACTCAAGCCCCAAAAACCTTTTTCTCCGGGCGATCTTGTCCTTCTTTATAACTCATGACTTAGACTTTTCCCCGGGAAACTTAGATCACGTTGGTACGGCCCCTTCAAAGTTGAAGAGGTTTGGCCTTATGGGACCGTACTCGTCTCCCACCCGAATAAAGGCTCGTTTAAAGTGAACGGTCATCGCTTAAAATTATACATAGCAGGCGATCCTGTGGGCGGTAATTTCAAATCCATAACCCTCCTAGATATATAAACCGCCAACATAGTCAAGCTACGCGACTATAAACAAAGCGCTCCTGGGAGGCACCCCATGTTTATCTTTTTCGCTATCTCTTTACCTTTTTCTTTGTTATCTTTCTTCCTAATGCAGGGTTCCTAAACTGCGCCTTCCCCACCTCCTATCAGGGAAGCTTCTACCCCCCCCCCCTCTCTTTCTTTTCTTTGTATATACTCTCTTCCCTGTTTTGTTCCGCATACTTACGTTACAACATTGGGGACAATGTTGGACTTAAGTATGAGGGTGTCTTCTTACTTTCTTTTTCGCACTTCTATTTTCTGCACTGTATTTCTATTTTCTGCACTTCCAAAAAAAAATATAAAAAAAATTATATAAAAAATCCCAAAAACTTAAGGCCTAATTTTTTCTCTGTCTTTAAAATGTTTTTTTTCTCTGTCTTTTTAAACCAAAAATCCCAAAAAATTGTAAAACAAAAAAACAAAACCAAAAAAATATATATAAAACACAAACTCAAAAAAAATTAGAAAACCAAAATTTCAAAAAAAATTTTGTTTCATTTTGTACAAATCTGTGTAAATATTTTTGTAAATAATCTTCTCTCTCCCCCTTTCTTTTCTCTGTCATTCTTGTGAATACTGTTTCTTTTTCTCGCACTTTCCGCAAAACCTAAAAAATCTAAAAAGATAATAAGTTCAAAATAAAAAAAAATCAAAAAAAAAGAAAAACTAAACAAAAATTCAAAAAAAATTTTGAGTAAACCAAAACCAAAATACAAAAAAAAAGAGATAATAAATAAAAACCACAAAAAAATGATGAAAAAAACTCTAAAAAAATCAAAAAATATTTTGAAACAAATAAATCAAATATACCATCCTTAATTTTCTTGCTATCCAAAAATTTTGCTTTGAGTTTATTTATATGTGAATTTTATTAATTCTTTGTTTGTTATTCGTTTGTTAATTATTGATTGAAAAATTTAAATATTCGGGGTTAAGTTTTAACAAATTCATTATGCTTTGTTAAAAATAGCAAACTCGTTTTAGGCACTACTTCTAATTTTTCATTGATAGGAGCACGTGTATTATGTTAGAAAATAATGATTATAGGATTCAATTATGTTTACTTTTAGCTTTCTGAAAAATTGGAACTTACAATTTATTAAGGTTGCTCTCAAAATTATTTTTTAATAAAAAATCTAGTTTTCTTTTCTCACCTTCCTTATCATGACCTACTTGGCATGATAAAATTGTTATCCTTAAAAGATCATATGTCAATGGGAATAAGATTTCGTTCCGTAAATATAGGCACCTAATAGATTAAAAAGATTATATGTTATGAAGTAAGAGGATAAAATTCATTACTCCTACACATATACATTGGGTTAAAATTTATTATGAAGTTGAAAAAAATCGATATTAGGAAAATAAGATTTCGTTTTCCTAATAATCCAAAAAAAACATGGAGGTTCGAGAAAAAATTACCTCGCCTCAAAAATCAAAACCCTCTTCATAAACCAACATCAACCCCCTTAGCCAATTCCACGATTCTAGATTTAATTCAAAAATCTTTTTGAGAGCATAATTTGTAAATTGCGTTATTTCCAGTAAAACTACTATAGGCTAAAAGTTCAAATAATTGCAAACTATTCTTGTTAATCTAATCATTATAATTATTGCTTTCTATTTGATTATATCAAGAAGTCTTTTGGCCAAAACTTTTGCGCTATTTAAATCATTTTCATACATTTAGGACTTAACTCTTACACCTCGTTTATTTATTTAGATCTCTCTTATAATTGATTAAGCGGTAGCTAAACTTAGAGTTTTTTCTATTCCTTATAAGTTCATCTCAAACGTTTACTCTGGAATAGCAAAAGCTTAAGTATGGGGGTATTTGATGAATTGTAAATATACCTATTTTTATGAACATTACTTAAGTCATTTTAATTAATTTTTGTCATTTCTACTTGTTTTTATTCAATAAAAAGCTCCTATTTTTGTAAATATTATACTAACTTGTTTTATTTTATTTTTCAGGAAAAAAATCAAAATCTGCAAAAAATGTCATGTCACGCCCATGACATATTGGTCACGCCCGTGACCAGGGGGTGACAGCTCAAAATCCCGAGAAGAAGCCAATTTTGAAGAGAAAACCTGACACGCCCGTGTTCAATGATTCGACACGCCCGTGTCAATCCGACATGGGGTGTGACCAAGCCGTGTCCATCCCGCTCGACGATTACAACTCGACGTTCGTCGACCCAAGAGGGACACACCGTGTCCGATGTGCGACACGCCCGTGTCAGCCCGACACGCCCCGTGCTAGCTAGGTCACCATTTCGCGCTCAACGTTCGTCGAACCCAAGAGGGACACGCCCGTGTCCGATGTGCGCCACGCCCGTGTCAGCCCGACAAACTGCTGCGGGTGAATCCCGAAGTCAACAACGCCTTTAAGCGCCGAACGACACGCCCACCGTCACGCCCGTGTCCGAGAGCGTGACCGCCGCGTTTTCGGCCGCAAAGTCAAATCGCCGTCAAATCCATCAGATCGCTGAATTCCGCTGTAAAATAGTGCAGACACACCCCCCGACACGCCGTGTCGGAGGGCGTGTACTTGGAAATTTTTGCCTATTTAAGGGCAGCTGCTGTATGTGTTGAGGGTTCAAAAAATCCGAACCATTTTGATGTATAAGGGCTGCCGTTAGAGCTGCTTTAGTGCTATGTAAGGATTCTCTTCCCCCCCCCCTTTTTGAAATTAGTTTGTTTAAGCTTCTGTAATCAACTTCTTTTATTAATAAAATAGATATTTTTATCATCCTTATATGCTCTGAATTTTCTTTTAAGGCCTCCTTTTCATCAATCTTATATACTTTCATTTTCATTTTCATAATACGCGTGTGTGTGTATAAGCTTATAATTGCAAAAATTATGTTTTAAAATGAAAATGTTCTTGTTTTCCTTTCAATTATAACAAAATTTATAGCCGTTATTATGGCCGATTTCATTCTCAAACTCTTAAAAATTGGTTAGACTTAGGATTTTCATGCTTCAAAATGCGTTCTTATGAACTTGTAAAACATTAAAAAGGTAGTTTTCATTCCTCTTAACTTAGCTTTTACTTTGTTTTAATTATAAAACCATTGCTTCTTTTTAGCTTACTCCCACTTTTTACACCATTTTATCATGCTATAGGAATGTATAAATTGTTATTTTTTTTTTCATCAACTTTCATTTTAAGTAATTACAAAACATATTTTCGCTCGAACAATTTTTATTTTCACTTTTTAAGCATTTCTATCAAAATCTAACGGTAAAAATGTAAATGCTTTAATTTTTCGGGCACTTGCCTTTCTCACTTTAATTTGAAAACTTTTTACTCAAACAATATTTATTTTGCCTTTTTATACATTTCTATTGCATTCCAGCGGTAGAAATGCATTCATTTTAATTTTTCGATAACTTTGTTTTTCTTATTTCTCGCCCGAGTGCGTGAGTGTATGAGATAATCTTTATCGTCTTAGTTAATTCATGCAAGTGTGTGCTCTGTGTTTATTCAAGTAGAGTGCGTGAGTAGTTACTTTCAAGTAGAGTGCGTGTGTTGTTTTTATTTTTCCGCCTACTCATTTGAGTTAATTAGCTGGATTTTATTCAAGTAGAGTGCGTGTGTTGTTTTTATTTTTCCGCCTACTCATTTGAGTTAATTGGTTGGATTTTATTCAAGTAGAGTGTGTGTGTTGTTTTTATTTTTCCGCCTACTCATTTGAGTTAAATGGCCGGTCTGTATTTTCAGTCCTACTCGTTTGAGTAGGACTTGTAATTTTCAATCTTTATTTTTTCGCCTACTCACTTGAGTTAAATGGCTGGATTTGATTTTCCGCCTACTCGATAGGAGTTAAATGGTCAGACTTTATTTTGATGTAAATATTTAAGAAAGCCCTGTAATCGCATTTATTTTCTCATACTCGTTTGAGTAGGACTCGCTTTCATTTCAGTACTACTCGTTTGAGTAGGACTTGCAATTTTCAGCTTTAATTTTCCACCCCCACTCATTTGAGTGGGACCTGCAAATTTCAATTATGCACTTTTCAGCTTTTATTTCCCGCCCCCACTCATTTGAGTGGGACCTGTAATTGTCAATTATGCAATTTTCTCTTATGTGTAACTTAGTTTTATTTCTGTCTCTTGTTATATGTTTGAATGAGTGCGGGTGTGTTTATTTGTCATAACTTTTCTAATGTTAGAATATTTTACTTTTCTTCTTATTTTCTTTATAACCTTTCAGCGAATAGTTTAGGACGCTCGCACAACCAAACATATAAGTTATCCCCATTCCGATGAGTGGCTAATTGCTTTTAGCCCTCGGTATCGAAGAGCTTTGGGATCTAAAATGTTTTAAATAACCAAATGTCTAATTTTTCAATTTAATTAAAAACTTAAGGTTTACCCCGGGTTAACGATGCGTAGACCCACATATCGATGTGTGGGCTCTATTTCCGTTATCCATACGCTAGCTAGCCGAGAGGCCATGCATATGGACAGATCACCCCTGGGTAGATAGAGTTCCGCACTAACCCTCGAGAGAGGAGGTGCGCTAACTCTACCGGATTGGGTTCCCCACCCAATAGCGGGGTTCTTAGCGTACTGCGGGCATTAAGGGGAATCCTTCGTCGGACGAGAGACCGGTCGAATAGCCTTAATGTCTAGGTGAGCGATATTCCTAGAGATAGGTGAGCTCATTATTTTGAACCTGCACGGCCAGGTTTCCGCTTTAATTAAATTGAAACTTTAGATATCTAGTTATTCAAATCTATTTTAATCCTAACGCAAGTCGATACCGGGAGTTATCTCTTCATCGTCTATTTTCTTAAAATCTAGTTTTATCCTATTTTAATTAAAACCCTCAACTTACTATTTCGGTAAAATAATAGTGTTTTCGGAGGAGTAGGGGTAATCAACCCGTTCCCGGGAATAATACGACCTCGGTATTCTCCCGAATATCGAGTACTACTTACGATAGGTGCACTTGCCTCATCAAGCAAGCCCGCGACGATCGACTCACCGAACCAACCATAGTAAGAGTCTGTTCGCGGGCCAATCAGGTATACGAAGTGCTGACTTGCAGGTTGGAGGGGTACCCCGGGGCCCGTTAGGGGCGGCCGGGAGGAGATGTGTTTGTTACATAGTTTGAGATCAGCCTTTACTGACCCACGTTACAACCAAATTTTATAGGGCAAGGATCGCAAGCAGTAGCTAGCTCGCCGGCCAAAAAGGCCTATGCCTCGCGAAGTGTGTTTCAAGTTTTGTACTAGATCTATTGTGTGGCATTGTATGCTTGATGCTCTTGTTTTTTCGGCTTGCATGCCGAGGTAGTCTAGGAGTGCTTTTGCACATTGTTGTTGGATGTTATCATGTGAGTTTTGGACTCTCTTTTGTTGTAAGGCCATAAGGCCATTTTGATACTCTTTGTGTATGTGGATAACATCTAGTCTTATTTGTTGTTTCCGCTGTTGTGTGGTATTGAGTTTTGGAATTGTGTAGTTATATCATCTTTTATTGCTAAAGTTGCGGCGTCTGTATGTTGTGGGGCCCCGGCCATACCCATATTATACGGTCATTACAGGGGAGGTGTTACACGGGATGCCCCCGAAGTCGCCTCGAATGAACACAAACCGAGTGAGCCAATGATGATTCTTATTGGGTGTCTCGCACACCTTGATCCCTTGCCCAGTGAAATACGAGATGTCGTCGGCGTTGGTGTAACACCCCAAATTTTTTGAAGAGGGAAATTTGGTTTCTTGCAGGGCGCACACGGCCTGGGACATGGGCTTGTCCCAGGGCGTGTCAGGCTGGAGTTGACGACTTGGCCGCATAGTCGACATTTTGCGCTCGACGAAGTGTCGAGATGGGGTACACGGCCTGAGACACGGGCGTGTCTCAGGGCGTGTCGAGCCCGTGTCGACAACCGGCCCGGGGTGTCGACATTTTCGCTCGACATTGTGTCGAGATAGGGCACACGGCCTGAGACACGGGCGTGTCTCAGGGTGTGTCGAGCCCGTGTCGACAACCGGCACGGGGTGTTGACATTTTCGCTCGATAATGTGTCGAGACAAGGCACACGGCCTAGGACACGGTCGTGTCCAAGGCCGTGTCAGTCAGTCGACGAGCTTTGCTCGACGAAGTGTCGAGATAGTGAACACGGCCTGGAGCCCGGGCGTGTTGAGGCAGACACGGGCAAGGACACGGGCGTATCCAGTACTCGTGTAGTTCTCGGTTTGTTTTCGGGGCTGTGCCGATGGAGGCACATGGCCGACCACACGACCGTGTCAGTTGGAACACGGGCGTGTCTGGTTGAACACGGGCGTGTCGGATGCCCGTGTGTCGTTCCAGGCGCTTAGTTTGGGACGGCGAATGGGGGATATGGCCCGGGACACGGGTGTGTCGCAGGCCGTGTTCGGCCCAGGTGTTTTATTTTTCAGGCGGATCGTGGCTATTCTTTCCGTTATTTTGGGATCTGATGGTCCAGGACTGCTCTTGGGGAGTTAAGTCCGAGAATAGGGTTGGAAACCCTCATTCTTCTCCAAGCTTTCTCTTACTAAAATTCTAGAGAGAAGGGAGAGCAAGGAAGAAGATGAAGTAGAGATCTGGCTGTTGGAGAGGCTTCAGTGCTCCAAATCGCGAGCCGAGTCCAGATCCGTGGAGGCTAGACCGTTGCGAAGATTTTCATCCGGCTATTTTTCCATGGCTAGGAAGAGGAGTCGGAAGGTAACGACACTACTCCGCTCGGTTTTAGAATGCATGTCTTAGCATCTTTTCTTTTGTAGGTTTTGGGCACCAAACACTCAAATGAGAGGGGTTTGGGTCGCCAAGGTTCAAGAGGAACCTCCGGGTCGATTGAGTCCGTCCCCGACATGTTTTGCATTAGATATCCGCTCCGTTCGTGGATTAGGCATGGTGTGTGAAGCCGTAGTCGCGACCGTTAGTCCGACTCGGTGATGTTGCATACGAGCTTTAAGGATTCGTAGAGATCTGTTGCGGCAAGATGCCGTTTGTGATGAGGTGATGTTTTCCCCTTTTTCTCAAGTGAGTACGTGCAGTCGGAACCGAACAAGGTTAGCTCCTCAATGGCGGTAGATGGTTTCCTTGGTGGACAAGGTTAGCTCCGCATTGGTGGTAGATGGTTTCCTTGCTGTGTGGGAACACTGTAGTACAAATGAGGGACTAGGGTGGAATTGTCTTGGTTTGTGATGTGCCAAGGAGTGGCTGTGTCTCCGTGGTCGGCTGCCTATCCCGTGACGTACACGTCATTTGTGGAGAGTGTCCCGGCGAGACTAGTCCCCTTCTATGAGACTGACGAGAATGCCAAGCAAGGGGCAAGCCCGAGCAATGAGGCCATGAGCGGGTGGGGTCCAGCAAGGCTTCTTAGAATCGGTCAGTTTGTGTTTGTTGGAATCCTGACATGAGACATCAGAGCTTGCAGGCAATCCCGGGTCTAAGACCTTGAGCAGGTAGGGCCTTGGCAAGAGTTGCATGTGGCGTCTTATGTGCCGTTGGGGGGAATTGTGTTTCCCTTTTTGTTTGCGGCTTTATGCCAATGGGGAAACGATGAGTACCCAATTGAGGTGATGTTGTGCTAGATGCATACGCTATAGGGTTCCTTGGGTAAAACCTGGGTGTTGCATTCATGTTGCATAGTAGGCCCTAATATTAAATGCTCAACATTAGAGAACATGTATGATGTTTGAGACATCCAAGCCTGTTCCTTTAGTTGCTTTTCTTTCTTATGAATATTGCATACGAAGTGCTAACTTGCAGGTTGGAGGAGTACCCCGGGGTACGTTAGGGGCGGCCGGGAGGAGATGTGTTTGTTATACAGTTTGAGGTCAGCCTTTGCTGACCCACGTTACTAATAATTTCTACAGGTCAAGGATAGCAAGCAGGAGCTAGCTCGCCGGCCAGAAAGGCCTAAGCCTCATGAAGTGTTCCCCTCTTTTGTAACTCTACTTATATGATATTGTATGTTTGAGACTCATGTTGTCCGGCTTGCACGCCGAGGTAGACTAGGAGTGCTTATGCACTTTCATGACTGTTGTATTATTTGAGTTTGGACTCTCTTTTGTGGTAAGGCCATAAGGGTCATTTTTATTACTCTTGTAGTGGTGGATAACTTCTAGTCTTTCTTATGTTTTCGCTATGCTGTGCAAAGAGTTTTGAGTGTGCGTAGTTATATCATCTTATAATACTAAAGTTGTGGCGTCCGTATGTTGTGGGGCCCCGGCCGGACCCATATTATAAGGTAATTAAAGGGAAGGTGTTACAATTTGGTATCAAAGCGAGGTTAGATTCAAGGTCCCAGGTTAGATTTAAGGTCAGTGCGTAGAGAAGTTATCCACATAAGAGTAACGCGGGACCATGAGTGTCCTTATGTTTAAGTCTTGAGATTAGAGACTGATCCCTTGTTTATTGTTTTCTTGAACAGTATAAGCAACGAGGCGGGTATGTCGAGAGCAAGAGAAGAACTCTCGGCGAGCAGTTCCACTGCTCCAGGATTTTTGGGCAAGGGTGTAAACCCGGCCGATTTCTGCCGTATGCTTGTAGAAGCGATGGTGGCTGCCCAAGCTGCAGCGGCAGCTCAGGTAGCAACCCCTGCTACACCGGACACGGCGACGGCCGTGCCAGGAGGAGACGCCAGGCGAGTGGAGCCTTTGGCGGAAAGGGTGGTTGTCGGACATGGGTACATGCACATGAAGTATTTCCTGAGCTTCCATCCCCCATCGTTCAAGGGAGTTGGTACGCCAACAGATGCAGAGGATTGGTGGGTTCGAATTCAAGAGCATTTGAGGGCGGCAGAGACTCCAGAAGAAAAGAAATCTGAGTATGCGGCGTTCATGTTGGAAGGAGACAACAAGTTGTGGTGGGTGAGCCATAGCGGCCGCCAGTTCCCTGAACGCACCCCATCAATGGAGGAATTTTGGGATGATTTTCTAAAGAGGTACATTCCCGTTTCTACACGGTTGGCACTTCAGAGGTAGTTTCTGCACTTAATGCAGTGAGAGAAGACAGTGGATGAGTATGTGTAGGAGTTCACCTGTTTGGGTCATTACACGGGAACAACGATGGCAGATGATGTAGAGAGGGATAACCTCTTCTACCAGGGGCTGAGGGAGAATCTGAGGCAACCCCTCATTTCCATGAAGAGAGCTGGTTTTAATGAGCTAGTTGAGGCTACCAGGATATTGGAAGGTGATCTGGAGTGAACCCAACGTCGTAAGGGTTTCACTCCCAAGAAAGGGGAAGGGAAGCCTCCCCAATCCCAGGGAAATTCTGAAGGGAGTAGGTGGAGGAAAAAGCCTCACACTTCCAGGTCTGGTGAGAAGAGCAAGTGGACTCCTGGAGGTTCTCACCCTAGGGGACCGTCGACTTGCTAAAACTGCGGTAAGGTGGGGCACATAGCTCGTGTTTGCCCTCAAGGAGGAGCGGAGCAAGAGGCAAGGCAGGAGCACACTGTGCGCTCCGGCCCCAGTGCCGCAGAGAATGGGAAGATGGCGGAGTCAAGCGCTTCTCGGTTCCAACCGGTGCAACCAAGGGCCTACAACCTTGGAATGTAAGAAGAGATCCGCCAAACTGATATGGTGACAGGTATGAGGAAATTTAAGTTTAGATTTTGTGTTCCATACTTTTGGACTTTTATGTGTGATGTCTATGTTGTAGGCTTCGTATTAGTTTCCGGATACCCCGCTAGGGTATTGTTTGATACGGGAGCATCACACGCCTTTCTCGTGGAGAGCTTCATCCGGAGAATAGGAGTTGAGTCTGTCTCGGCGAATGCAGAGCTGAAAGTGCGGATGCCCAATGGGTCATCCATGACCACCGGTGCCAAAGGGCGCATCTGTTGGGAGCTGGACGGAGTTGACTTCGTCTTCGTCGCAGCGATTTTACCATTGGTTGAGTTCGATGTCATTTTGGGCATTGACTGGCTTGCAGAGCAGCACACCAGTACTGATTGCCTATCTAAGGTAGTGACCCTAAGGAGCAAAGGGCAGACGGAAGTCAAATTTGAGGGCCTTTATGGAGTGGCCTGTTCCCTGATTTCGGCCATGCAATTGATGCGGGTCGTTAACCAGGGTGGTGTAGTGCTGGTAGCGCTATTGGAGGTTCGCCTCTCCCAGTTGTCTATTGAGGAAGTGCCCGTAGTGGCAGAGTTCAAGGATGTGTTTCCGGATGAACTTCCTGGAGCGCCTCCTCGGCGGGAGATCGACTTCTCGATCGAGTTAGTGCCGGAGGCTAGGCCGGTGTCACGTCCTCCGTTTAGGATGGCACCAAAGGAGTTGGCTGAACTCAAAGTACAGTTGCAAGAACTGTTGGAGCAAGGGTATATTAGACCCAGTTCTTCGCCGTGGAGCGTGCCGGTGTTGTTTTTAAAGAAGAAAGACGGTAGTATGCGGCTGTGCATAGACTACCGAGAGCTGAACAAACTGATCGTTAAGAATAAGTATCCAATTCATCGGATAGACGACTTGTTCGACTAGTTGGTGGGGTCGGTGGTGTACTCAAAATTGGACTTGAAGTCAGGCTATTATCAACTGGGAATTCGGGACGAGGACATACCCAAGACTGCCTTGGTACGAGGTACGGACACTTTGAGTTTACGGTGATGCCGTTCGGGATGACGAATGGGCCATCTATTTTCATGGACCTTATGAATCGAGTATTTCGGGAATACTTGGATTATTTTGTGGTTGTCTTCATCGATGACATCTTGGTGTATTCCAAATCGGAAGTGGAGCATGAGACCCATTTGAGAGTTGTCTTGCAAGTGTTGAGGGATAATCAGTTGTATGCAAAGTTCTCAAAGTGCGAGTTCTGGTTTGAGAAGGTGGAATTTTTGGGCCACGTGATAAGTGGGGATGGGGTGGCAGTGGATCCAACAAAAGTGGAAGACATCAGAGATTGGCCAGTTTTGAGGACCGTGGCGGAAGTCCGAAGTTTTCTTGGACTAGCCGGGTATTATAGGAGATTCGTGGAGAATTTTTCACGGATAGCTCTACCCCTCACCTCACTCACTCGTAAAGATCATAAGTTTGTGTGGACTCAAGAGTACAGTCAAGCATTTGAGTCACTGAAGGAGAGACTGATGATGGCTCTAATCCTAAGTCTACCGCAAGGGACCGAGGGACTTTAGATCTTCAGTGACGCATCAGGATGCGGTTTGGGTTGCGTTTTGGTGCAACATGGCAAGGTGATAGCTTTTGGGTCTAGACAGCTGAAGCCTCATGAGAGGAATTACCCCGTCCATGACTTGGAGTTGGCGGCGGTAATTTTTGCGTTGAAAATATGACGACATTATATGTATGGTGCAAAGGTGGAGATCTTCACGGATCATAAAAGCCTGAAGTACCTCTTGGATCAAAAGGACTTGAACATGCGGCAACACAGGTGGGTTGAGTTTCTTGGAGACTACGAAGCAGCGATTCAGTATACGCCAGGTAAAGCCAATGTGGTGGCGGATGCCTTGAGTAGAAAGTACTCGGGGCAAGGGAATTGGATCGAAGCTCATGATGAGCGGTTGGTACGGGAATGGGAGTCCCTTGGTTTGGAATGTGTGGCGAGAGGCGAGTCCAGCGTGGCTCGGTTGAACTGGATTGAAATACAAAACGACTTGTCCGATCGCATTCGGGAAGCGACTCGATTGGATATGGAGTTTCAACCATATCTGTTGGAGGCTCAAAAGGGCGAGAGCAGCGCCTGGGAGATGATTGATGGGATTCTGAGGAAGGACGGAAGGGTTTGTGTACCACAGTTCGGCAAACTCCGTGAGGAGTTGATGTTTGAGGCTCACTTCACAAAGTACTCCATTCACCCGGGCAGTACAAAGATGTACTTGGATATGAAGAAATCCTTTTGGTGGCCGGGGCTGAAGCGGGACGTAGCTTTGTATGTGAATCGTTGTCAAACTTGCGCCTTGGTGAAGGCCGAATGTCAGAAGCCGGGCGGGTTCCTGAAGCCCCTTCCAATTCCTTAGTGGAAATTTGATGACATCTCCATGGATTTTGTACATGGTTTGCCTAGATCGCAGCTGGTTAATGATGCTATTTGGGTGATCGTGGATCGCTTAACCAAGGTGGCCCACTTCATCCCAAATCGGAAGGATGACAGCGTGGAGAAGCTGGTGGAGTTGTATGTTCGCAACATTGTGCGACTGCATGGGATTCCTAAGAGCATAGTCAGCGATCGAGATGGACGGTTTACGTCCAAGGACTGGAGATTGGTTCAGAAGAGTTTGGGCACGAAGCTAAAGTTCAGTACGACGTTCCATCCTCAAACTGACGGGAAAACCGAAAGAACGAACTGTACTATGGAGGATATGCTGAGAATTTGTGTTCTTGACTTCGGCAAGAAGTGGGAAGATCACCTCTTTATGGTGGAATTCGCGTACAATAATAGTTATCAAGCAAGTATAAAAATGGTGCCATACGAAGCTTTGTATGGGAGATGGTGTTGAACACCGATGTCTTGGACAGAGGCAGGAGACACCAAAATTTTGGGAAAAGAGGTGGTAGTTGACACTTGTGAGTTTGGTACATACCATTCAAGGGCGTATGAAGGTGGCGCAAGACCGACAAGCAAAATACTTTAATGCTCGTCACAAGAAGTTGGAGTTTGCGGTAGGTGATTGGGTCTATTTGAATATCAAGCCGTTCAAAGGCGTCTCACGGATTTGCCGACTCAAGAAGTTGAGTCCAAGGTTTTTGGGGCCTTTTGAAGTTTTTTGAACGGGTGGGAGAAGCAGCCTATCGGTTGGCGTTGTCCGCGGAGCTGAGTGGATTGCATGACGTCTTCCATGTCTCCGTCTTAAGGAAAGCCTTGGTGGAGGCTAGTGTGGTGATCGAGCCGGCATCGGTGCCGATAGAGGAAGACTTGAGGACGCGAGTCCGTCCAATTGCTATAGAGGATTCGGAGACTCAGCAGTTGCAGAATATAGAGGTTAAACTCGTGAAAATCCGATGGGACAACTGCGGTCGTGAGGAGCACTCTTGGGAGTGAGAACAAGCCATGTTAGAAGAGTATCCAACGCTCTTCAAATCAGGTACCATTTAAGTTGTGTTCCCTTTTGCTTCATAATTTCGGGGCGAAATTCTTTTAAGGGGGAGAGAGTTGTAACACCCCAAATTTTTTGAAGAGGGAAATTTGGTTTCTGGCAGGGGGCAGACGGCCTAGGACACGGGCGTGTCCCAGGGCGTGCCAGGCTGGAGTCGACTACTTGGCCGCATAGTCGACATTTTGCGCTCGACGAAGTGTCGAGATGGGGCACACGGCCTGATACACGGGCGTGTCTCAGGGCGTGTCGAGCCCGTGTCGACAACTGGCCTAGGGTGTCGACATTTTCACTTGACAATGTGTCGAGATAGGGCACACGGCCTGCGATACGGGCGTGACTCAGGTTGTGTCGAGCCCGTGTCGACAACCAGCTCGGGTGTCGACATTTTTGCTCGACAATGTGTCGAGACAAGGCACACGGCCTAGGACACGGGCGTGTCCAAGGCCGTGTCAGTCAGTCGACGAACTTCGCTCGACGAAGTGTCGAGATAGTGAACACGGCCTGGAGCCCAGGCGTGTTGAGGTAGACACGGGAAAGGACACGGGCGTGTCCTGTACCCGTGTAGTTCTCGGGTTGTTTTGGGGGCTGTGCCGATGGAGGCACACGGCCGACCACACGGCTGTGTCAGTTGGAACACGGGTATGTCGGGTTGACCACGGGCGTATCAGATGCCCGTGTGTCGTTCCAGGCGCATCGTTTGGGATGGCGAATGGGGGACACGGCCCTGGACACGGGCGTGTTGCAGGTCGTGTTCGACCCAGGTGTTTTATTTTTCAGGCGGATCGTGGCCATTCTTTCCCTTATTTTGGGATCTGATGGTCCAGGACTGCTCTTGGGGAGTTAAGTCCGAGAATAGGGTTGGAAACCATCATTCTTCTCCAAGCTTTCTCTTACTAAAATTCTAGAGAGAAGGGAGAGCAAGGAAGAAGGTGAAGTAGAGATCCGGCTGTTGGAGAGGCTACAGTGCTCCAAATCGCGAGCCGAGTCCAGATCCGTGGAAGCTAGACCGTTGCGAAGATTTTCATCCGGCTATTTTGCCATGGCTAGGAAGAGGAGTCGGAAGGTAACGACACTTCTCCTCTCAGTTTTAGGATGCTTGTCTTAGCATCTTTTCTTTTCTAGGTTTTGGGCACCAAACACTCAAATGAGAGGGGTTTCGGCCGCCAAGGTTCAAGAGGAATCTCCGGGTCGATTGAGTCCGTCCCCGACATGTTTTGCATTAGAGATCCACTCCGTTAGTGGATTAGGCATGGTGTGTGAAGCTGTAGTCACGATCGTTAGTCCGACTCGGTGATGTTGCATACGAGCTTTAAGGATTCGTAGAGATCCGTTGCGGCAAGATGTCATTTGTGATGTGGTGATGTTTTCCACTTTTTCTCAAGTGAGTACGTGTAGTCAGAACCGGACAAGGTTAGCTCCTCAATGGCAGTAGATGGTTTCCTTGGTGGACAAGGTTAGCTCTGTATTGGTCGTAGATGGTTTCCTTGGTGCGCGACAACGCTACAGTACAAATGAGGGAGTAGGGTGGAATTGTCTTGGTTTGTGATGTGCCAAGGCGTGGCTGTGTCTCCGTGGTCGGCTGGCTATCCCGTGACATACACGTCATGTGTGGAGAGTGTCCCGGTGAGACTAGTCCCCTTTTGTGAGACTGACGAGAATGCCAAGCAAGGGGCAAGCCCGGGCATTGAGTCCATGAGCGGGTGGGGTCCAGCAAGGCTTCTTAGAATCGGTGAGTTTGTGTTTGTTGTAATCCTGACATGAGACGTCAGAGCTTGCAGGCAAGCCCGGGTCTAAGACCTTGAGCGGGAGGGGCCTTGGCAAGAGTTCCATGAGGCGGCTTGTGTGTCATTGGGGGGAATTGTGTTTCCCTTTTGTTTGCGGCTTTATGCCAATGGGGAAACGATGAGTACCCAATTGAGGTGATGTTGTGCTAGATGCATACGCTATATGGTGCCTTGGGTGAAACCCGGGTGTTGCATTCATGTTGCATAGTAGGCCCTAATATTATATGCTCAACAGTAGAGAGCATGTGTGATGTTTGAGACATCCAAGCCTGTTCCTTTAGTTGCTTTTCTTGCTTATGAATATTGCATACGAAGTGCTAACTTGCAGGTTGGAGGAGTACCCTAGGGTCCGTTAGGGGCGGCCGGGAGGAGATGTGTTTGTTACACAGTTTGAGGTCAGCCTTTGTATACCCACATTACTAAAAATTTCTACAGGGCAAGGATCGCAAGCAGGAGCTAGCTAGCCGGCCAGAAAAGCCTAAGCCTCATGAAGTGTTCCCCTCTTTTGTAACTCTACTTATATGATATTGTATGTTTGAGATTCATGTTGTCTGGCTTGCACGCCGAGGTAGACTAGGAGTGCTTATGCACTTTAATGACTATTGCATTATTTGAGTTTGGACTCTCTTTTGTGGTAAGGCCATAAGGGCCATTTTAATTCCTATTGTAGTGGTGGATAACTTCTAGTCTTGTTTGTGTTTCCGCTGTGTTGTGCAAAGCGTTTTGAGTCCGTGTAGTTATATCATCTTATAAAACTAAAGCTGTGGCATCCGTATGTTGTGGGGCCCCGGCCGGACCCATATTATACGGTCATTACAGGGGAGGTGTTACAGTTGGCATGGTAAATAAAAAGCTTGCGGAAAACCGTCAAGATGAACTCGATTCGCTCCCGGCGCATGTAGCAGGCGAAAGTGATTAACACCGAAATTCCATTCGGTTTAAACTACATTGGGACGACGCCGAAGTACTTGAAGACTTGCTTTACCTCCGACTAGAGAGGCAATCTCAACCCCGCCTCAAAGTGCGAGACGGCGAAGGCGAGCTCTCCCGGGTAGTATGTATTGATCGCCTCGCCGACCATGGGGGCCGCGATTCGAGCCCCTCCCCCAAATACTCGCGAACAAAGCCGCGGTAGTCTTCTTTAGAAAGCCTGCCGAGCGGGAAGTCATGGTCAGTGAACCGCTTCCCGTAGTGATTGTGTCCCTCTCCGTCCTCCACTTTCTTCTTCCCCATGATTGGCGAGACAGATGCAGGCAAGACGATTGGAGAAAAGAAGTGAGAAAAGAGAATTGTGGAGACGGCCCAGGGAGGAAAAGAGCAAGAGGGAGTGGCGAGACGGAAGGATCAAGGGGGCAAGAGCTTGGACATGACAGGGGTAAAAAGCACGGATATCCTTCTAATCCGGGGCCGGGGTATTTAGAGTGGATATTGACAAACATGAAATGTGCGGGACAAAAAAGATATGCAGGAAGGGGAAGAGTCGGCATGCGGTTCACTCTGTCTCTCCTAAATCTCGATTCGCGTGGTCCATCGCAAACTTTCTCAGCAAGGCAGAATAAATAAATAAAAAAGAAGTGAAATTCAGGAAATTAAGAGATTAAGACAACCAGTGAAATTTGAAAATGTGTCGTCCTGCATAATGCGGGCACCGTGTTCTCAAACCTCAGGTTATTTGCGACATAATATATTACAAAGTTATTACAGTGCTTAGAGGAAAAGAATAAAAGTGCGAGACGGCCGACCTTTAATACAGGATACATTTACAGTGGCCACCGCGAGCTCCCGCGTAGCGGGGCCTACTCGTCGAGTGGAAGGCGTGAATGTCGTCAAGCCCACGGCGAGCGACACGAAGCTGCGCGTCGACTTCGCTGATAATAGCCCGAGGGTCGGTCCCCACCTCAGAAGACAGGCGAGCGCATTCATTCTCTAGGCATTCGATGCACCTATACTTCGCCTGCTTGTCTTGAGACAGCGAATGCATGATACACGCGTGCTTCCTGAACAACTCGGTCATTTTGCACTGCATCTCCACTGCGTCCGTAGGGTTGCC
This sequence comes from Platanthera guangdongensis, assembly GCA_039583875.1. Classification (NCBI taxonomy): domain Eukaryota; kingdom Viridiplantae; phylum Streptophyta; class Magnoliopsida; order Asparagales; family Orchidaceae; genus Platanthera; species Platanthera guangdongensis. The sequence continues at coordinate 57,187,385 of CM077160.1, read as the reverse complement.
AAGGTAGTCTTCAATCCCGTCTATAGGAGGAGGAGGCAAGATGGAGAGTCGCCTAAAGAGTTCCTCAGCGGGCGAGTCGGTCTGGGCGCCTACGCAAGGAGTGGAGGGGCAGGGTGAGAGAGGCTCTCGCAGGAGGGTGTGGGAGTAGCGAGTGGGACAGAGAAGCGAGAGGTAAGGTTTTTTACCAGGATGACGGGAGGTCCCAGCGGCCTGGGAAGGGTCGTCCCTCCTCTCGCTGGGAGGAGTAGATGGAGGAGTGGAAGGTTGCTGCGAGTCAGAATCTTCGCGGCGGACGATGGCGTCGTCTCGCTGACTTTCTTGTTGATGTAGAACTGCGGGGGCTCCCTGAAGAAGCAAATAATTAAAGGCAGAAACGGATGTTGAAGGAGTGACAGAGACAAAAGCAAGATCTCATCTCCTTCTCTCTATGAGATGCGGGAGGAGGAGTGGGACAGGACTCCAAGACTGCGCGAGATGGCTCCTCGGTAGAGGAGGAGGGGCCACTCGTCTTTACCCTCTTCAAGCGAGATGATTAGGACAGTAAAGAGGGTAGGTAGAGAACTAGAGTTGTGGTAAGAGCGGCCACATTGGCCTTGTTCTATTTGCACACCATTGCAAGGTGCTTGCGAAAACTATGGCTGTGAGACATGGTTGCGGTAAAGTCAAGGAAGGATAGTTTAAAAAGGGGGCATCCTCCATTCGGGCCAGGATTTGTTTTGATTTTCAATTATCCGGCGAGAGCACTATTCGATACAGGAGTTTCGCATTCCTTTTTGTCCGAAGGATTTATATCGCGCATCGCAGTACCTTCTTCGATGGCAAGGGACAAATTGGATGTGTTGTTGCCAGTGGGAGTTCAATGCGCGTGGATAGAGTTTGTTGCGTAAATATTCGGATCGGGAGTCAAGAGTTTGACTTGCAAGCATCATTACTACCGTTAGTGGAGTTTGACATGATCGTTGGGATGGATTGGCTCTCGGAGCAGCGAGCATACATCGAGTGCAACCGCAAGGAGGTCAAATTGGGAACCGGTCGTGAGATGACATTTATGGGCATGAAAGGGTCGAGCAAGACTTTGATGTTTGCTCTCCAGGTGGTTATGGTAGTTCGTGCCGGAGAAGTGCTATTTTTCACTTTAGTGGAGGCTTCAAAGCCTAAGCCTAGTTTGGACAGTATCCCAATTATATCTGAGAATCCTGACGTGTTCCCTGACGATCTACCTGGTGCCACGCCTCAACGAGAGATCGACTTCACCATCGAGCTAGTGACATGTGCTAAACCTGTGTCACACTCTCCGTATCGGTTAGAGCCTAAGGAGATGGCGGAACTGAAAGTGAAACTTCAGGAGCTGTTGGAGCAGGTGTATGTACGTCCAAGCTCGTCGCCTTGGAGCGCACCGGTCCTCTTTGTTAAGAAGAAGGACAAAAGTTTACGGCTTTGTATCGACTACCCGTAGTTGAACAAGCTAATCGAGAAGAATAAGTATCCGATCCCACAGATTGATGATCTGTTCGACCAGCTGGTGGGTCAACTGTGTACTCAAAATTGGATCTGAAATCCGGATACTATCAACTGCGGATAAGGGAAAGTGACATGCCCAAGACAGCTTTCAGCACACAGTATGGGCATTATGAGTTCACCATCATGCCGGTTGGGCTGACTAATGCGCCATCTGTGTTTAAGGATTTAATGAACAGAACGTTCAGAGAATACTTGGACCAATTCATGATAGTATTTATTGACGATATATTGGTGTACTCGCAGTGCGAGGAGGATTATTTCAAGCACCTGCATATGGTGTTGGGGACATTGAGGAGGAATCAAATTTATGCCAAATTCTCAAAATGTGAATTCTGGTTATCCTCGGTAGCATTCCTTGGTCATATAGTTAGTGGAGAAGGGTTGCGGTAGATCCGGCGAAGATAGTTGAGATACGGGAGTGGCCTGTGTTATCTTCAGTGGCAGAATTCTGGAGTTTCTTTGGACATGTCGTCTACTACAGGCACTTCGTAGAGAACGTCTCGCGGATAGCGTTACAACTCATAACTTTGATGAGGAAAGATCAAAATTTTGTGTGGTCGCCAGAGTCCGTTCAAGCTTTTGAAGAACTAAAAAGTCGGTTGACCATGGTTCCTATTCTATGTTCGCCAAGTGGGACCAAAGGCTTTGAGATTTACAGTAATGCTTCGGGCAGTGGCTTAGGTTGTGTTCTACTACAACATGGGAGTATAATAGCTTATGGCTCGCGTCAGCAGAAGGTGCACGAGAGGAATTATCCGTTCCATGACTTGGAGTTAGCGGCCGTGATATTTGCCCTGAAGCTATGGAGGCATTACTTGTACGGTGTGAAGGTCGATATCTATACCGATCACAAGAGTCTGAAGCACTTGCTGGATCAAAAGTACCTAAACATGCATCAGCAGAGGTGGATGGAGTTCCTGGGTGACTACACCTTCAAGATACATTATGTGCCTAGGAAAGGCAATGCAGTGGCAGATGCGTTGAGCCGTAAGGCTCCCGCGCAGGCCAACTGGTTGTTGGTTCATGACGAGCGTTTGATTCAGGATTTGGAGGTGTTGCAGATCTCTTGTGTTGACAAGCAGACGAGTGTCGAAGCTCAATTGTGAAAGCTAGGGGTTAGATCTTGTATACTCTAGGGGGGGTGAATAGAGTATATTTGGGTTTTTAAAACTTGTGTTGTAAAGAAAAACTTAGTTCTAAAATAATATGGTCTACCACAGGCATAGCAAATAAAAGTTATCACAAACAAAGCAGCCTAACTAGCACAACCACAATAAGAATAAAAGAAAAGAGCAACCCAGACATCACAAGAATTTTATAGTGGTTCCCCAACCTGGGTACATCAACTCTTCTACCACCCTGGTAGGAATCCACTCAGGTTTTTGATCAGATGGCTGCCACCAATGAGCTTTTGATCAGGTGCTCAAAAACCAAATCTCAAGTCTTTTGATCAGGTGACTTGCAACCAGGAATAACTTTTGAAGGGAGTTAAGAACCCTTTATACAGTGGGGAATGAGAGAGTGATTATGTCTTCTCTTTCTCACAAACAACTGAGACAGAAAGAGGGAAATTTCTAAGTCTGGAACTTCACAGAAACCATTGAGTAGAATTCGTCGATCTGTGTCCAGAGTTCTTCGAGCAGAGAAGTCAAGTTCGTCGACCATAAAATAGTTGTTCATCGAGTTGAGGTCTAAGATCGTCGACCTAAGAACAGATAACTGCTTTCTCTGGAACCCTACCAACTTTGTGCATCAAGATTGTCGAGCTGAGTGTAACTTCATCGACTGGAGTTCAAAATTCCATGTTTCTTGGACTTAAGAATGTTGAAGTAACATGTCTAGAAATCGTCGACCTCAGAACTGGGTTCGTCGACCTGAGAAATAGTTTCGTCGAGCTGAGAGCTTCTAACTGCTACTTGATAACTCTTGCCAAAACTATGGTCTAAGTTCGTCGAGCTGAGAAGGTGAGTTCATCGACTAGAGTGTGATCCTGGACTTAGAATACTTGGATGTTTCTGGGAAAACATGTTGAAGTAGAATACCCAGCAATCGTCGACCTGAGAACTAAGTTCGTCGAGCTCAGCTCAGAGAATTTTCTCTAAGTTCGTCGAGCTGAGCACGGCTTTCGTCGACCTGAGTTCGACAAACGTCGAACTCATTTTCTGAGTCTTTGATGTTTCTCTAAGTCTTGAGTCTTTTGCAGTATGTTGATGGCTGGTCCAAGTAGTGCTGATTCTAAGGACATGGCCTGAACTGTAGGACACAATCAAGACCCTGGCTATACATATTGGGTAAAACATCCTAATTTAGTGAACCTAGCCCAAATCAACTAGGGATCCAACATTCTCCCCCTATTTGGGTGAGGTCACTAATTACAGACACAAACTATATACAAAGCAAACTAAGAATATATGTGGCAGGAAATTTAAAATATGCAGCAAATATATATGTACAATAAGCTTTGTATCAAGAAATAGATAAGCAGTTTTAAAGTAACTTAGAAAGACTAAAGACAGTTCAAAGTTTATTTCTTCTTCTCCTCCTTGTGCTTCTCCTCTTTGGCTTTGTCTCCAGACTGTGTAAATATAATTTCCCTATTAGAATCTACAACTTAAGCCTTGTTCATTGTCACGTCAGCAGCTCCAATGACATTCAGGGAGGTGGCACTTAGCACTACAGCTTCTGCATACAGTTTCATATAATCATTAACATTAAAGAACTTTTTAGCCTTAGCAAAGCTGTTCAGTTCTTCCTTTCTGTACTTGGACATTGTAGAGTATTGAGAGGTATCCTTCACTTCAGCTTTAGCTTTGTTAATCATGTATAGGCCATGTAATGTCCCGAATTGCGCTAGGCTCCTCATGCGTGTTTTTGAGTCAGGAGAGCTGACATGGGTTCGGCGGTGCTGACAACTGGGCAGCACATGTGAATAGGATTTGTAACACCCAAGTCTTTGGACAAAACTTTGGTGTCGAGGTGTCGGTACACTGGAGTCAAGGTGTCGACACAGTGTGTCGACACTCTGATGTTGAGGTGTCGACACACTGGTGTCGACACCGTGTGTCGACAAACACTGTGTCAATACACTAGGTTAAGGTGTCGACACAGTGTGTCGACACTCAGGTTGAGGTGTCAACACACTGGTGCCAATACTATATGTCAACACACACTGTGTCGACACACTGGAACCAGGTGTCGACACAGTGTGTCGACACCCTGGTGTTGAGGTGTCGACACACTAGTGTCGACACCGTGTGTCGACACACACTGTGTCGACACACTGGAGTCAGGTGTCGACACAGTGTGTCGACACCCAGATGTTGAGGTGTCGATACTCTGGTGTATACACAATGAGATAAGACACGGGCCTACCCGTATGCGTGTGTGTGTGTGAGACAAGTTTAAATCGACAGAGCGTGTCGAGATCGATGAAGTGTGTCGAGTTAATTTCGTCGAGATGTATCCAGAGGAGGACACGGCTAGGGAACACGGCCGCATCATATGGATACGGGTCAGGACACGGGCGTGTCCCTACCCGTGTCCAATAATGAACCGACACTGAAACCGCCTGTACCGCTTCGCGTAAGCAGGACACGGGTAAGGGGGCAGGCGTGTCCCTACCCATGTCACTTTTTATATAAAAGGGGAAATGAAAACCCTAGCCGTTTTCATGCTCACTTCATCCCCTATTTTCTGAGAGAAACTCCTGTTGAGAGAAGTTGCTAGAGCAAGTTCTAGAGGAGGAGAAACACCGCAGCCATGGAAAAGAAGATGCTGCCGAGAAGAGTCACGAGATCCATGGCCGGAAATGGTGGGAACACCGGAAATGAGGTGAGCTTCCTCCCCTCTCCCTTGGTGCTAGATCTGTAGTTTTCTAGGAGAGATGTCGACTCAAAAGAGTCTAGACTTGCGAGATGGTGATTTCTCTAGGAAGAGGTCGTCCTAGGGCTTGTGCTCTAAGGCTAGTTGTGTCTTCAACTTCTCCAACCTTCTATGCGAAGATGGGGGATGGCTTCGTGAAGAGTAATGGGCTCATGATGGTGAATAAGGGTGGAGGAATTTTTAAGGTGATTTTGGAGGATCGACTTGAGGAGGAAGATGAACTGATGCCGTTCATTCCTCTTTGAGATGCGTGCAGAATCTGTGTTCTGTGCGCAATAATATTCTTGGCCATTTTCATATGTGATATGTTAGATCTGGGCTTTTGACTAAACACGAAAGTTGAAGCCCTTGATATTCCTTTCTAATGAGTGGTTGCACGTCTTCATGCAAAGTCTGTAGCCACGGGAAAGTCTGAACGAACATGACATCCGATAAATCCTGCATGCAAAAATTGTGTTCTGTACGCAGCGGACTTCAAGGCTGATTTCAAGGTTGATACTATTGAATCTGGGTTATGGTCTAAACTTAAAAGTTGTATCCCATGGAAAGACCTTTCCATCGAGGGGTTACACGTCTTCACCGGTTTCTTGTACCTTCGGGAATCCCCGGTTGAAGTTACTGTCCAGATTTATTCTACACTTAAATTTTGGGTTTTTATATAATATGAATTTGGATTCGGTGGAATTAATGTTGCAAATTTAATTCGAGAATTTGGTGAACTATTTTATGTTAACCACCGTAGTGCTATGAATGATGAAGATTACTAATTAGATTTCATATAACTGAATTGTGAAGCAAGCTTATTTGAACAAAGTGACTTGTTAGAAATTGGTATACTATTATTTATGAGCATTATGTTATATTATGTTGAAATCATTTGGAATGACGTATAGAAAGATAAACTATGGCCATGAGTATATTTGAGGGTTGGAATGAAATTTAGTAGTCCAATACTTAGAGCGTAGTCTCCCTACGGGTAGTATTGTGGACGGATGTAAGTGCGGTGTTGACTGTCACTAGTTGGGTTCAAGTTGAGATGAGGTATAGATGGATGGTTGGGTTGTGTCCTCGTGCTTAGTTCCGAGGCCCCTTGCATACCACGGTGATGTGGAATTTGCATGTGGTGTGATTCGACACACGATGTCGTAATCCTGGGTTAAGGATAGTGTGGCAGGTCTACGGGCTCCTCGATCGTCACACCGACGGGAGTTGACAGTTAGACTTTGGGCAGTTGGGTTGTATCCTCGGTGTTCACGACCGAGTCCCCTTCCGTGCCAAGTGAACGGTTGGGTTGTGTCCTCGTGCTTTCATTTGAGGCCCCTTCCGGGTAACACCAGGCCAGTTCGGGCTGTGTTATCCGTGCACATCTACCCAAGACCCCGCTGGGCCATAGTACGCATGGGCTCTGCTGTTGTGTTCTTAGCGTTGAGGCGCACGGAGGGCTAGGTGAAGTTGTGTGGATACCCGCCTAGTAGTAGAGATTCCCGCTCTACTGTCACCGCCTTGCCATGACGGTTGATGCCTGAGAGGTTAGCTACATGCTCAAATAATGGGAACTATAGTCTGTGTCGACATAGCAATTGCATGTGTGATCATGGGTGAGTCATTACATAGCATACAAACCATTACATAGCATTGCACAAACAAGATTCTCATCATATAAGTTTGTATAGGCACTCTTATACGATGAGTTACTTTTATGTAACCCAATCCTTAACTTATAAGCTTGTATGAGAATCCTTATAAGTTAAGTTACTTTCCTGTTGTAGATACTTGTACTTGATAGTTTATTATTGTTTATATAGAACTACTACAATATAATGCTATTAATCTTATTGTATCATTACCACCTGCTTGTACCTGTTATACTATTTATAATACTTGTACCATTGTTCCTTTCTCCGCCCGGTGCCGAGGAGTCGCCGGTGGAGCGGATGAGAAGCCACCTAGTCTTTTCGACTAACGGTTGCTACGTCTTCCTTTTTTAGGAGGTCACCCCGCAGGTAGAGCAGCAGCAGACTTTGCAGCAGGACAACCAGGCCAGTACGACAGGGCCTAAAGTGACGGTACCATCCCTACCATCGGTTATGGATGTGAGTGTTGTGAGATTCTAATGTAGCCCGTTTGGGCAACTTTTCATAGCTGTACTCTGATATTGAAGAAGCATGTTTTAGCTTCTCTTTTTGTTGTATTTGGACTATTTACTTAGTGTGGATTTGACTTCTTCTTGCTTATATTTTGGTTGAGTTGGCATGTTTATATTGATATTGGTTGTAGCCGGTGGAATAGGCGTATTGTGGTATAGGATAGCCTGTGTACTAATGCTAACACAAGGCGGCTGTTCCGGGCATAAGACCACATTCATGCCGTGTTTTGGGAACCGGGAGGGGGGTCTTACAGGCCAACTAGTTCCTGGAACCTGGCCATCCTAGCTGTTGCAGCTGCCTCTATATCTTCAAACAGTACAGGTGGGAAAGCAGGTCTTTTGGGGATTTCAGCCTTTTGATGTTCAGGGAATTTTTGTTCTTGTTATTGTTGATGTTGCTGCTGTTGTTGTCGGTGCTGCTTGCCAGATGAATATTGTCTTTGCTGGCTGCTTCCTGAAGATGAGGATCTACCCTGATGTCTCTGATAGGTCTGAAACTGGGTAGTCCTTGGAGTTGAATAACTTGAAGCACCAACAACTGGTGGAGGAGGAGGAGGGGGGTCCTTTCTGAATCTCTGTGGAGGAGGAGAATATCTTCTGCTTTTATTCCTTTCTTTCTGTTGATTCTTGGACAGCCACATCCATGCTAGCATGCCCTTTTAAGGTGTGATCTTTTGAAGTATATAGTATGGTGTGTCATTTGCTGGATTTAATTTTGGTGCAGGAGGTGGAGGAGCTTGCCTCTTCTTGGAAAATTTCTTTTTCTTGGGCTCATCATATGATTCCTCCTCAACATCATCATCACCATCAGTAGAATCCTGAGGATTATTATATATTGCATTTATTTCTTTCAGGGCTTCAGCAGATATCAGAGGTTTCTCAGCCTGGGAGGGAGCTGGAGGAGGTGCTGGAACTAGAGCTGGAGCAGGAGCTGGAGCTGCAGAACTGTACACTTCAGTGCTTTCAGCAACTGACTTATTTTCCTCTTCTATATCTGCCATGATCAGTACATCAAGATCAGGCAGTGGTGAATCATCCATAATAAAAATTGGGGCAAGAGGAGATGAGACAATGGGTGAAACAGCTTGTGGTGGAGATGGAATGACTGGAGTCTCTATTACTACAAAACTGGCCTTTAGTTGCTTGGCAACTTTGGGGCTTATTGGTGTGGTGTAAGGAATTATAGCCATGGATGGCTTAGTGCTATCTTCTGGCAGAAAGTTCAAATGAACTGTATCAAAAGTTCTCAATAAACTTATCAAATCTACTGTGGGATTTATAATAAAATCACCAGCAAGTATAGGTATTATTTTCTCTGTTACTGTATCATCCATAGTATCTATTTCCATATCTGTTTCAATAAAATTAATGAAATAAATTAAATCTTTATCAGAATCTGCTGCTGCTTCTGCTTCATCTGTTTTTACTGCTGCTGCATATGCTGCTACTACTATTGGTGCTGCTGCTGCTGCTATTACTGCTGCTGCTGCTGTTATGGCTGCTGCTTCTTCTTCATGGAGTATCTCCCCCTGCCTGGCTTCAGTGGAAACTGAAGCCAGACCCCTAACTGAAGAGGAAGGAGTAGAGAGAGTAGATATTTGTGCAGCTAGGGAGGAGAGGGATGTAGTAAGAGGGGAAATGGACTCTGCTATAATGGTTTTAAGAAGGGGAGTGAGAAGTGTAATGAGTTGTGGTATGATGGAGGGATCCAATAGTGGAGCTGCAAAGGGTGGTCTAGAAGGTGTAGCAGTGGAGACAGAGGTAGGAATGGAGGAGGATGGTGGAGGTGGAGGTGGAGAATCTTGCATTAGTTCATCCTGAGGAGTAGATGTATTGAGGGGGGGGGGGGTGAAGGCAGATTGAAGAATGGGATGTTGTCCAGATGGGGGGGTAAAGTAGATGAAGGTGGTGAGGGAATGGGTGTACCATGGGGTGATTGAGGTGGGGTTGGTTGTGCTGATTGAGAAGGGGAGGATTGTTGAGATTCCTGATGGGGGGAAGAGGGGATGTTAGTGATATCTATTTGCAGAGAAGTTGCAAGAGATGGAGCTGGAGTAGGAATATGAACTGGTTGTTGTGGTTGTTGAAGAGAAGGAATTGTGGAGGAGGAGGGAAGTTGATGTGCCATCTGAGGATGAGGTTGGATGGCTGGAGGTGATAGAGGTGGAGGAGGGATCTCTTCAGTATGTTGGGAAGTGGCTGGCGAAGCCCTAGTACTCTCAGAAGCCCTGGTGGAAGAGGAAGAAGCCTTGGAGGGCTTGGTGATAGTCCTCTCCCACCTGCCAAAGAGGGCACATGTGATCCTCTTAGAGGCATTGATGAATATAGTCTGGGAGACCAGGGATTCAGCAGCCTTTTCTTTTAGGAAGATCCCTAAGTCCCTTCAAAAATAGACCTCTTTCTTTGTATTCTTTTTCTTAATAAGATCAAACATGATCTGAGCCCAGTTTACCTTTTTCTTGTTAACCACAACACATATAACCAGTAATTGGTGCCAGGTTATGTAGTCATGTGTAGTGTGCTTGCCCAACAACACTTTGCCCATAATGTCTTCTAGGAATTTAAATTCAGCAGATAAGTGTTTCTTCAGCAACTTATTTGTGGTTTCTCCAAAATAACCCATCATACCCAACATCACATCATATTCCTCAGTGTCAATTTCCAATTCTTCTTCACCATTACTTAACCCAAAAATTTCTGTTAGGGCGGCGGGAGTAACAAAAATAGCATTACCCGATACTGTCCCTGTCATAGTGTTCTCATCTGTGGTGGAGGAAGTATAGACCCACTCCCTGGTTTCAGCGCTGGCGAGTTTGATCCGGGTTGACATCAGAGTCTTTAACTGCTGTTCTTCAAGCAGTTACAGCATTTCTAGGAATATTGGGTCTGAATGCTGGAAGGAATCAAAATCGACATCAAAGCCGGTGTCAAATTTCATTGTCGCAAGATTGCCTGCTGGAATCGCCATTTGAGCACCTACAAGAGAAAAACAATGATCAAGTGCAAAGGAACTGAAAGTGCGGGATGAAGGTCAAAGAAAACCTAGATATATGGTTTTCCAGAATATGAATCGACAAACTTCATTCCACGAAAAATGAAATATTCTTCGATTTGAGGTCGACAAAATAATTTTGAGTTAAACAATTTATCGAGCTCAGTCTGAAGAGTTGACGACATTTCGTTGAGCCCTGTTCGACGAAAGTTTTCTGAAGAAAATTTGTCGGTCTCCGTTCGACGAAAATAACTTTACTCATAGAGAGTTCGTCGATCTCCGTTCGACGAATATCTCATGAACTTTTCCCAGTTCGTCAAACTCTATTCGACGAACTTTGAAGAAATCATCGAGTGCAGACAGAAGTTAAATCAAAGCTTCTCCATTGATCATGCCCAGCTGATTTATAAAGAACAAGTGATTCCTTTCATCCAAAGGTTTGGTGAAAATATCAGCTCTTTATAAATCAATGTAGATATAGACAAGTTTGATTTTGTTTTTGTCTACACACTCTCTAATGAAATGATGTCTAATGTCTATATGCTTATTCCTTCTATAATGGACTGGATTTTGTGCTATTGCTATAACACTTGTGTTATCACATAAGAGAGTTGAATTATTTAAGTTGAAGTCATAGTCCAGGAGTTGGTTTTGGATCCACAACATCTAGGAATAGCAACTGCCAGTTACTATATATTCTGCTTCAGCAGTTGATGTGGACACAAATGATTGCTTCTTACAAAACCAAGAGAATAATCTCATACCAATGAACTGCCAGGTTCTTGAGGTACTTTTTCTGTCCACCCTGCATCCAGCAAAGTCAGCATCTGAGTATCCAGTTAACTCAAATTCTAAATCAGTAGGATACCAAAGGCCTAAACTAGGACAACTCTTAATATATCTCAAAATTGTTTTTAGAAAAATTAGGTGAGATTCTTTAGGGTTCACTTGGAACCTAGAACAATGGCATGTGGCAAATATGATATCAGGTCTGCTAGCTATAAGATATAATAGGGACCCAACAATGCCCCTATATAACTTCTGGTCAACAGGTTTCCCATGTGGATCAGAATTTATTACAACATTAGTAGCCATAGGTGTTTTCTTTGCTGAGGCATCAGTCATCCCAAACTTTTTAAGAAGCTCTTTAGCATACTTAGCCTGGAAGATGAAGATGCCATTAGGTAGCTGCTTCACTTGGAGACCAAGAAAGTAGGAGAGCTCACTCATGCTACTCATCTCAAACTTAGAATGCATGAGGTCAGAAAACCTCTTGCATAGTTTAGAGTCAGTAGACCCAAATATGATGTCATCCACATAAATTTGTACTAACAAGATTTTATCCTTATGGTGTCTAGTGAATAATGTTTTATCTACTATGCCTCAAGTGAATTCATGCTCTATCAGAAAGCTAGCTAAGGTCTCATACCAAGCTCTTCGAGCTTGGTTTAGACCATAGAGGGCTTTATGCAATTTAAATACATGATAAGCATGTGTTGGAGAGATAAAACCTGGAGGTTGTTCAACATAGACTTCTTCTTTTAGTACTCCATTTAGAAAAGTACACTTTACATCCATCTGATATTCCTTGAACTTCTTGTTGGCAGTATAGGCAAGAAAGATTCTGATTGCCTCTAACCTTGCAACTGGTGCAAATGTTTGGTCATAGTCTATCCATTCTTCTTGCCTATAACCTTGAGCAACAAGCCTAGCCTTGTTTCTCACAATTACACCCTGGGCATCTAGTTTGTTTATATATACCCATTTAGATCCAATGACTGGGTAGTCTTTGGGTCTTGGAACTAAATCCTAAACTCTACATCTCTCAAATTAGTTGAGTTCCTCTTGCATATCAATGATCCAGTGGGGATCCTGCTAAGCATCATGTATGGATTGAGGCTCAACTTGAGAGAGAAAACAGGCATGCATCAAGTCTTGGTTGAGTTGATGCCTTGTCTGTACACCTACTGACATGTCTCCAATTACTTGAGATCTCGGATGATCCCTTAGTGTGACAAAGTCAGTGGATGGAATTGGTTCTGCAACATCATTTGGAATTGATTACACTTGTGGAACTGTGTTGCTGTTGGATGAAGTTCAGTCACTTCAGTGCTTTCTTCTTCACTGTCTTCATCAACTTGTGGAGAAGGAGGTGTTGGAGTATCTTGGGTGAGGCTTTGTCCATCAAAATTCTCACACAAGTGAGGTACCTGCAAAGGATTACTAGTAGAAATCTCTTTCTCCTTGCAAGGCATGTTAGTCTCATCAAAAGAAACATGAATTGACTCTTCAGTTTTTAAAGATGATTTATTAAATACCCTATACGCTTTGCTTACTTGGGAATATCCTAGAAAAATTCCCTCTTCAGCCTTAGCTTCAAACTTTCTAATGTATTTCTTATTGTTATTATGTATATAGCGTATGCAACCAAATACTTTAAAAAAGGTGATTTTAGTTTTCTTCCATTTAAGTAATTCATAGGGAGTCCTATTCTTAAGTTTATGTATCAAACTTCTGTTCAGTACATAATTTGTTGTGCTTACAGCCTCTACCCAAAAGGATAGTGGCATATAAGCATCTGCAAGTAATGTGCCTGCAGCTTCAATCAGGGTTCTATTTTTCCATTCAGCTCCCCCATTTTGTTGGGGAGTTCTAGGAGCTGAGAAGTAGTGCTTGATACCTTTCTTCTCACAGAACTCATGCATAATAAGAGACTCAAACTCTGTATAATGATCAATTCTGATCAATGTAACATGAGTAGAGTACTCAATCTGTATGGTCCTGAGAAAATCTGAAATAACTTTAAAGGTATCTTACTTTGATCTCAGAAAGAACACCCCAGTGAATCTTGAGAAGTCATCTAGAATAACTATGGTATATGATTTTGATGGCCCGCGAACAGACTCAAATTATGGTTGGTTTGATGAGTCGATCGTCGCGGGCTTGCTAAGGTAGGCAAGTGCACCTATCGCAAGTAGTACTCGATATTCAGGAGAATACCGAGGTCCTATTGTTCTCGGGGTCGGGTTGATTATTCTTACTCCTCCAGGAGGACTATTATTTTACTGAAAGTAAGACGGAGATTTTAATTAACTAAAGAAAAGGGAAGTGCAAAAACGATTTATAAAAATTCGATGAAGGGTTAACACTCGGCATCGAATCAGATTAAGACTAAAATGACTTTTAGTAATAATTGAACTTAGTTTTCAAACTAATAAAAGGTAACTTGGTCGTGGAGGTTCCACAGATAAGAGATCACCTAGCTATAGGGATATCGCTCACCTGAACGCTAAGACTATTCGACCGAACATTAGTCCGACGAAGGATTCCTCTTAACGCCCGCTTTACGCTAAGAACCCTGCTATTGTGTAACACCCCCTATCCATCGCATAGCATATCGCAGTAGGTCCGGCCAGGGCCCGACGCCATATACCACAAACAGACCGGGTGGTTACTCAATGGAAACCATCCAACTAATCACAACGTCCTACACAGAGCATTCTAGCGGAAGCAATTTAAATAGTTGCAAATAAAACAACCCAGCAGCAAGCATGAATGTCCACTAACAAGCCAAAAAGGAATGAAGTACATACACAAGTACTGGCCTTAAGGCCTTACAAATGGTTTACTCATATTACATGTTTTCCATACCACGGCACGCAGGCCGATCATACATGAACAAAAGCAAGTAAAACACTCCAATTTAGGCCTTCGAGGGCCGGCTTCGCAATTTGGGCTTTCGCCCGCTATTGACCGCTTGGTCCAGCAGCACCTGCAAGCACAATCCACTACACGGTGGCAAACAAAAGCAACGGTCAGCAATGCTGACCAAATTATATCGATCCCGCCCCCAACTCGGGGCGGCGATGCTCCTTCCCTGCATTTTATTAGCACAACCAAGCAGTAAATAAATACATTACATAACAGGCGTTGACACGCACGACCACAAGCCCCGTGCTCTTAGGGCACATTCTCGGTGATCACAGTTTAAGTCCGCCGACTCATCACCATTCCCGGGACGACAATCTCTCGTGAGCATTTGGTCTTTCTGACAATTGCCTAATACTCTCAATCTATGCCAACGGTAAGTACCAAGTAACTTTAGGTCTCTTTAACCGAACGACATGGAGCGGGTACGGTTCCGCCTGACTCGTTGCTCACACCGCAACGTTAATTTAAAACATATGCGCGGGTCAAACTTTCCCGAGTCCCAAATCGTTTACACACAACACATAACCCAGTTATGTTCAAGTTGGCTCCCAGGCCCACATGTTTGGTAGAATCACGCATCTGCCCAGTTTTTTGGGTGCACCTTTGGGTTAATCCCCAAGGCTCCCTGTTGCAATCTACCACATAGAAAACCCGAAAACAAACATTCACACGGAGTATTCTCCGGCCATTTATGCAATGCAACATCACCGATCCAGACCAACATGTCTGGATAGGCTTAACACAACATTCCTATATCCGTTCTCGATTACGGACTCTACACAATGGGGACTTTACATATCTACCCGAAGGAACGCCTCCAACTCACCGCAAACTCGCGAGAGCTGGCTTCCTATGAAAAAGAAGGAGAGCTTCACATGCTCAACTAGAGAATCGTTACCCTAGCGTTCTTCCTTGGCGCCATGGAAATGTAAGCGGATGAAAAGCACCGCAATCTCCTTGCCTTCGTAGATCCGAAGTCGGCACGCGATTTGGAGCTCTGAAGCTCCTCCAAAAACCGGATCTAGATTTATTCTTCCTCCTTTGCTCTCCCTTCTCTCTAGAATTTAGACAGAGAACAAGCGGCAGAAGAATAAGGGTTTTGAAACCCTGTACATGGGTATATCCCAATCAGATTAACCACCAGCCGTCACATCCCATAAAAGTGAAATGCACGGCTACGATCCAGGTCTGACCTGGACAAATAGGGCTAAGCACCGCACAGTTCACCAATCTGGAGCAAGACACGTTCGCAATCAATCAAATTGTGTCGGGACATTAAGTCAAGATCCCGCCAAAGCCTCTGTGTCGGCAGTCCACGTCGACAGAGTCAAACACGCCACAAACGCCCCGCGCTCGATGATCTTCAAACCACGATCGTCGACTGCTGCCAGATCGTCGAACGGAAATCTCTGGCCAAATCGTCGAACGCAGCCAATTCGTCGAACGAAAATCTCTGGCCAAATCGTCGAACGCACGTTCCGATCGTCGAACCCATGGCCCGTTCGTCGAAACCACGGCCTGATCGTCGAACCCACGACCCGATCGTCGACCGCAGAACGTCGACCAAATCGTCGACCGCAGAATTGTGACTAGATCGTCGAGCGCTGCTCGACGATCGTCGAACCCAGAAAACTGCCTGATCGATTTTCCAGATCTTTGAACTAAATCATCGAACCCCTCTCGACACGCCCTGGGACACGCCCGTGTCCCAGGCCGTGTTCTCTGCTCGACGATCGTCGAACCCAAAATCGTCGAACACATGACCAAATCGTCGAACCAGCTCGACACGCCCTGGGACACGCCCGTGTCCCAGGCTGTGTGCCCCCTGCCAAATTTCAAATTTGGCCCGGAATGCCTCCCGTCGCTCTTTTGAGTTTTGGGGCGCTACAACTCTCTCCCACTTAAAAGAATTTCATCCACGAAATTTCATAAAGGAAAGATAAGCACAAAACTAAAATTTGTACCTGAGCGGAACAACTCCGGATACTCGTCAAGTATAGTCTGCTCTCGTTCCCAAGAGAGCTCTTCTCGGCCGTAATTGTCCCAACGGACCTTGACCATCCTGATCTTTTTATTGCGTAGCCGCTTGACCTCCGAGTCCTCAATACGCACGGGCTTGACCTTTGTCGTCAACCCATTATCAATCGGCACTCAATCCACCGTGATCACTTGCGTAGGCTCTTGCACAGCCTTCCGTAGCACCGATATATGGAATACATCATGTATATCACTAAGCTCCACTGATAGCTTCAACCGATAGGCTGCTTCACCAACTCGCTCCAGAACCTCAAATGGCCCAAGGTAACTCGGGCTTAGCTTTTTCAATCACAGCACCCGCGAGATACCCTAGAACGTCTTGATCTTCAAGGACACCCAATCGCCCACAACGAACTTCACGTTCCTGTGCTTAGCATTATAGTACTTCACCTGATGGTCCTGAGCGATTAGCAACCTCTCCCGAATGGTTCGCACCAATGAAGTAGCATCCTCCACCTCTTGACGCTTGTACAACTTTCACTCACCCGTTTCCAACCAGGATAACGGCGTGCGACATCTTCTACCATAAAGGGCCTCAAAGGGCGCCATTTGAATACTCGCCTTATAGCTATTATTGTATGCAAATTCCACCAAATAAAGATGGTCTTCCCATTGCTTTCCAAAGTCCAAGACACACATGCGGAGAATGTCTTCCATAGTTCTATTGACCCTCTCGGTCTGCCCATCCGTCTCCGGATGGAAGGCTGTGCTAAAACTCAGCTTTGTTCCCAACATTTGCTGCACAAGCCTCCAATCATTGGACGTGAACCGCCCCTCTCGGTCACTTACGATTCTGCGGGGCACACCGTGGAGCCGCACTATGTTATCCACATATAACTTTGCCAACTTCTCCACCAGATCATCCTTCCTATGCGGAATGAAATGCGACACCTTCGTTAGCCGATCTACGACCACCCATATGGCGTCGTTCCCCTTTTTAGACCTTGGCAACCCGTCCACAAAGTCCATCGTAATGTCGTCGAATTTCCCCTCCGGAATAGGAAAGGACTTCAGAAATCCTCCCAGCTTTTGACACTCCGTCTTCACCAAGGCGTAAGTTTGGCACTTTGCCACGTAGAGCGTCACATCCTTCTTCAAACCCGGCCACAAAAACAGTTTCTTAACGTCGCGGTACATCATTGTGCTCCCCCGGTGAATCGAGTACTTTGTATGGTTAACCTCGTACAACAAATCCACCCGCAAACTGCCCACGCTTGGGACGCAAAGACGACCGTCTTTCCAAAGCAATCCATCCACAACTTCATATTGGGAATTTGACCCATCCAGAGCCTCTATCATGAGTTGCTTCATGTGGACATCCAAATCTAAAGCCTGCTGAATCCGATCAGCCAGGTCATATTGAACTTTAGTCAAATTCAAGAGTGCTTCAGCACTTGACTGCTTGTCTACGCAAAAAATCTCCAACGCCTCCAACTCCCGAACCAAACGCTCGTCATGGATCGACATCCAATTGGCTTGAGCTGGGGCCCGACAACTCAACGTGTCCGCAACCGCATTACCTTTACCAGGCACGTAGTGGATCTTGAATATATAGTCCCCCAGGAACTCCATCCATCTACGCTGCAGCATGTTCAGGCCTTTCTGATCAATCAAATACTTCAGGTTCTTGTGATCGGTGTAGATATCAATCTTCACACCGTACAAATAATTCCTCCACAGCTTCAAGGCAAAAACCACGGACGCTAACTCCAAGTCATGGACCGGATAGTTCCTCTCGTGCACCTTCAGCTATCTCGAGCCATATGCTATAACGCTTCCATGCTGTAATAGCACACAACCCAAACCACTGCCCGAAGCGTCGCTATAAATCTTATAACCTTCGGTCCCACTTGGCGAACTCAGCACAGGCGCCATGGTCAACCGACATTTCAACTCCTCAAAAGCGCGCGCGCACTCTGGCGTCCAAACGAACTTCTGCTCCTTCCTCGTAAAAGTTGTGAGAGGTAACGCTATCCGCGAGAAGTTCTCTACGAAGTGCCTATAATAGTCGGCAAGCGCCAGAAAGCTCTGGACTTCCGCTATCGTAGAAAGCTCAGGCCACTCCCGTATCGCAACAATCTTCGCCGGATCCACTACAATACCTTCCCCACTCACTATATGACCAAGGAACTCCACTGAGGACAACCAAAACTCGCGCTTCGAGAACTTGGCGTACAATTGATTCCTCCTTAGCATCTCCAAAACCAAATGAAGATGCTTGAAGTGATCTTCCTCACTCTGTGAGTACACCAAAATGTCATCGATAAAGACGATCACAAAATGGTCCAAGTACTCCCTGAAGGTCCTGTTCATCAAATCCATGAACACTGGAGGCACATTAGTTAGCCCAAATGGCATGATCGTAAATTCATAATGCTCGTATCTCGTACTGAACGCTATCTTTGGGATATCACTCTCCCTTATTCGCAGCTGATAGTAATCAGACTTGAGTTCCAACTTGGAGTACACCGTCGACCCGACCAACTGATCAAAAAGATCATCGATCCTTGGGATTGGGTACTGTTCTTTCCGTTAGCATGTTTAACTCTCGATAATCAATACAGAGTCTCAAGATCCCATCCTTCTTCTTAACAAAGAGGACCGGTGAGCTCCAAGGCGAAGAACTTGGACGCACATACCCTTGCTCCAACAACTCTTGCAGTACGAGCTCTGCCATTTCCTTAGGCGACGCTCCGCCATTTCCTTAGGCTCTAGCCGATATGGAGAGCGTGACACAGGCTTTGCACCTGGTACTCTATCATAAAATCTATCTCCCGCTGCAGCGGGGCTCCAGGAAGATCACTACGGAACACATCAGGGTACTCTGATACCACTGAAATACTATCCAATGTAGGCTTCGGTTTTGCAACCTCCAATAGTCTAAGGAACAGCTCTGCACCAGCTCGAACTGCCTTCACCACCTGAAGAGCATACATCAACTAAAATCCTTGCCCGTAAAAGTCGTCTCACGACCAGTTCCCAACCCGACTTCCTTGCGATTTCGATCAATGTATGCTTGCTGCTCCGAGAGCTAGTCCATACCAAAGATCACATTGAGCTCCCCTAGCGGTAATAATGACACTTGTAAGTCAAAGTCTTGACTCCCTGACCACACCTAAGCGCAACAGATTCTACCCGTGCGCATTGAGAACCATTGGACCATAGCGCATCTAATTTGTCTCTTACCATCGAAGGAGGTACTCCAACGCGTAATATAATTCCTAAATAAAGGAATGCGAAGCTTCGTTTACATGAACGGTGGTCTCGCTGGATAAACTAAAATCAGAACAAATCTTAGCACAAGTAGTTCTAAGCTAACATGCATGAGGGTGACAAGTATTTAAGGCTAAACTGCTATAACTTTAAACCATACCTATTCTCACGGCAACGTGCTTTCTCTCGGACATTAGGCACCCACGGGCATAATGCCCCGACTCCCTACAGTTGTAACATGCGCCTGGGGTTTGGCCTGTAGATGCCCCCGAAGCACCGTAAGGAGGGACTAGACCCAAAGTCCTAGCCTTCTTATACCACCTACGATATCCAGACTTTGAGGTGTTCGGCATTTTGAATGCCGTTTCCTTTGCACTAAAGTCCTCAACTGCTCCTGTCATAGCTTCCTTAGCCTTCTAAGCACCATCCCGACACTCTCGGGCAAAGTGCCCTTTCTTTCCACAAGTATGACAAGTGTAAGTAGCTTTGCTAGTCGATGCCGTAGCCCCCTTCTCAACCATTCTGCTGGATACAGCTCTTATGGGGCTTGCATAGTTCGATACCATGGTCGCTGGCATCGGGTGAGTCTTCCTCAAGTCTGCCTCCAAAGATCTAGCCGACTCCACCAAGGCTCGGAGTCCGAATAACTTTGGTCCTAACAGTAGGATTCGCAGCTCGCCACGTAGACCATTATAAAATTTATCAACGATAGACTGCTCGTTCTCCAACTCAAAGCATGGGTAGCATCTTACCATAAGAAATGCTGGAAAATATTCATCAACTGAGTGCGCTCCCTGCACTAAATGCATATTCAGCTGCTACCCTGATGGTCTACCAAAAGTCATCTGCTCCATCACGCCACCCGGTGTTGAAGCCATAACAGGGGCACGTGATTGTACATTTCTTCCATGTTGTGCACTCGTCACAGCGAACACTGCTTCAACGATCCTTATTACAGTTTCATACGAAGGAGGGGTCTCAAACACCTCACTGGGCGCACTATACTCCTCAGAAACCGGACATTCTAGCGGCCCAACACCGCCTCTGGTCACCTATAGTTGCACAAAACACCGTTAAGAGACCAAATAAAATTGCAAACAACAATTATAGGAACAAGCAGGTTCCCCAAACACGTGTATTTTCATTCCTAAGTGGACATTCATGGGTTCTTTTATTGTTATAATGATGACGCACACACATGTGCTCACCACCCCTTAAAACAAATTCGTCCACGAATTCATTTTAAGTCTGACCGAAACTAGTAGTCTGATACCAAATTTCAACACCCCCTATCTATCGCATAGTATATAGCAGTAGGTCCGGCCAGGGCCTGACGCCATATACCAAAGACATACCGGGTGGTTACTCAATGGAAACCATCCAACTAATCACAACGTCCTACACAGAGCATTCTAGCGGAAGCAGTTTAAATAGTTGCAATTAAAAGAACCCACCAACAAGCATGAATGTCCACTAACAAGCCAAAAATTAATGAAGTACATACACAAGTACTGGCCTTAAGGCCTTACAAATGGTTTACTCATATTACATGTTTTCCATACCACGACACGCAGGCCGGTCATACATGAACAAAAGCAAGTAAAACACTCCAATTTAGGCCTTCGAGGGCCGGCTTCGCAATTTGTGCTTTAGCCCGCTATTGACCGCTTGGTCCAGTAGCACCTGCAAGCACAATCCGCCGTACGGTGGCAAACAAAAGCAACGGTCAGCAATACTGACCAAATTATAACGATCCCGCCCCAACTCGTGGCGGCGATGCTCCTTCCATGCATTTTATTAGCACAAAAAAGCAGTAAATAAATACATTGCATCACAGGCATTGGCACGCACGGCCACACGCCCCGTGCTCTCAGGGCACATTCTCGGTGATCACGGTCTAAGTTCGCCGACTCACCACCATCCCCGGGACGGCAATCTCTCGTGAGCATTTGGTCTTTCTCGCCACTGCTTAAGACCCTCAATCTATGCCAACGGTAAGTGCCAAGTAACTTTAGGTCTCTTTAACAGAATGACATAGAGTGGGTACGGTTCCGCCTGACCCGTTGCTCACACCGCAAAGTAAATTTAAAATATATGAGTGGGTCAAACTTTCCCGAGTCCCAAATCGTTTACACACAATACATAACCCTGTTATGTTCAAGTTGGCTCCCAGGCCCACATGTTTGGCAGAATCACGCATCTTCCCAGTTTTCCGGTTGCACCTTTGGGTTAATCCCCAAAGCTCCCTGTTGCAATCTACCACGTAGAAAACCCGAAAACAAACATTCGCACGGAGTCTTCTCCGACCATTTATGTAATGCAATATCACCGATCCAGACCAACATGTCCGGATAGGCTTCACACAACATGCCTATATTCGTTCTCGATTACGGACTCTACACAACGGGGACTTTACATATCCACCCAAAGGATCGCCTCCAACTCACCACAAACTCACGAGAGCGGGCTTCCTATGCAAAAGAAGGAGAGCTTCACATGCTCAAGTAGAGAATCGTTACCCTAGCGTTCTTCCTTGGCGCCATGGAAATGTAAGCGGATGAAAATTACCTCAATCTCCTTGTCTTCGTAGATCTGAAGTCGGCTCGCAATTTGGAGCTCCGAAGCTCCTCCAAAGACCGGATCTAGATTTCTTCTTCCTCCTTTGCTTTCCCTTCTCTCTAGAATTTAGACAGAGAACCAGCGGCAGAAGAATAAGGTTTTTGAAACCCTGTACACGGGTATATCCCAATCAGATTAACCACCAGCCGTCGGATCCCACAAAAGGTAAATGCACGGCAACAATTCAGGTCTGACTTGGACAAATGGTGCTAAGCACCACACAGTTCACCAATCTGGAGCAAGACACGTCCGCAATCATTCAAATTGTGTCGGGACATTAAGTCAAGATCCTGCCAAAACCTCTGTGTTGACATTCCGCGTCGACAGAGTCAAACACGCCACAAACGCCCCGTGCTCGACGATCTTCGAACCAAGATCGTCGACCGCTGCCAGATCGTCGAACAGAAATCCCTGGCCAAATCTTCGAACGCAGCGAATTCGTCGAACGGAAATCTCTGGCCAAATCATCGAACGCACGGCCCAATCGTCGAACCCATGGCCCGATCGTCGAACCCACGGCCCAATCGTCGAACCCACGGCCCGATCGTCAACCACAGAATGTCGACCAAATCGTAGACCGCAGAATTGTCACCAAATCATCGAGCGCTGCTCAACAATCGTCGAACCCAAAAAACTGCCTGATCGATTTGCCAGATCTTTGAACTAAATCATCGAACCCCTCTCGACACGCCTTGGGACACGCCCGTGTCCCAGGCCGTGTTCTCTGCTCAACGATCGTCGAACCCAAAATTGTCGAACACACGACCAAATCGTCGAACCAGATCGACACGCCCGTGTCCCAGGCTGTGTGCCCCCTGCCAAATTCCAAATTTGGCCCGGAATGCCTCCCGTCACTCTTTTGAGTTTCAGGGCGTTACATATTGGGTGGGGAACCTAATCCGTAAGAATTTCACTTGTACTCTTTCGAGGGTATACACGCAACTCTCTTTACCCATGGGTGATCTGTCTATACGCACGGCCTCTCGGCTAGCTAGCGTATGGATAACGGAAATAGGGCCCACACATCGATTTGTGGTACTACGCGTCGTTAACCCGGGGTAAACCTTAAGTCTTAAAATTAAAGTGAAAATTAATAACTTTAGATTTTGTTGGCCCCCTACCTCCGTCTTTCAAAAATATGTATATTTTAGTGGCGGTCGACTACGTATCGAGGTGGGCGGAAGCGCAAGCTCTCCCTACCAACGATGCGCGAGTCGTCGTTATATTTCTTAAAAGACTATTTTCTCGCTTCGGCACGCCTCGCGCAATTGTTAGTGATAGGGGAACGCATTTCTGTAACGCTCTTATGGCTATGACGTTAGCTAAATACGGAGTCACGCACAAGCTTGCCACCCCCTACCACCCGCAAACAAGTGGCCAAGTTGAGGTAGTAAATTGAGAGATTAAGCGACTTTTAGAAAAAAACCGTTTTACTATATAGGAAAGATTGGTCCATTAAACTTGACGATGCGTTGTCGGCGTATCAGACGGCATACAAAACCGCAATTGGTTGTACGCCGTTCCGGTTAGTCTATGGCAAAGCGTGCCATTTACCCGTAGAACTAGAGCATCACGCTCTTTGGGCTTTAAAACTCGTAAATCTCGATGCCAACTTAGCCGCTCAAAATAGAAAACTGCAACTAAACGAGCTCGATGAATGGCGTGCGAACGCTTATGAGAGCAATACGTTCTATAAGGAGTGTTCTAAGTTATATCACGTTCGAAATTTAAAGTCCCCAAAAATATTTTCTCTGGGCGATCTTGTCCTTCTTTATAATTCACGTCTTAAGCTTTTTCCGGGTAAACTAAAATCTAGATGGTCTGTTCCCTTCTTAGTTGAAGAAGTCTTTTCATATTGGACCGTACTCGTCTCCCACCCGGAAAGAGGATCGTTTAAAGTAAACGGTCATCGGCTAAAGTTATACATAACGGGCGACCCAATGATCGAGCATTACGAAACCATAACCCTCCTCGATCTATAACTCCGCCTAAATAGTCAAGCTACACGACTATAAACAAAGCGCTCCTGGGAGGCACCCCTCGCTTGTCTTTTTCGCTCTTTCCTTGTTATCTTTGCTGCTTTTTCTAATAAATGCAGGGTTTCTAATGGGCCTCCCCAAACGCATTCTAGGGACGTTCCTACCCTCCCGTTTTATTTTTGTACATACAACATTTTATTTCATTTTTGTTCCGCATACTTACGTTGCAACATTGGGAACAATGTTGGACTTAAGTATGGGGGTATTTTCGTGCTTTACTTTCTGCACTTCTATTTTTCTGCATTTCAAAAATACAAAAAAATATATATATAACAACAAAACAAAACAAAAAAATCTTAAAATAAGAAAAAAAACAAAAAATAAATAATTAAAATGAAAATCCAAAACAAATATTTTCATTTTCTTTCTTTTCTCCAAAAACTCAAAAAAATTTATAAAACAAAAAAACAAAAAAATTATATTTAGTTTCACTTTGTAAATATTTTTTTTTCTTTTTAAATATTTTTATGTAAATAATCTTCTCTCTCCCCCCCTTCCTTTTCCCTCTTATTCTTGTAAATAACTTTTCTTTTTCTCCCAATCTTTGTAAATAGAATGAAAATTTTCTTAAAAAAATACAAAAAAACATTTTTATGTATATATTAAAAGACATAAACTTAAAAACCAAAAAAAAAGATAATAGTTCAAAAAATTCAAAAAAATTTGAGTAAAACAAAACAAAAATACAAAAAAATGATGATAAAACTATAAAAATAAAAAAATGTTTTGAAACAAATAAATCAAATATTCCATCGTTAACTTTCCTGCTATCCAAAAATTTTGTTTTGAGTTTATTTATATGTGAATTTTATTAATTCTCTGTTTATTATTCGTTTGTTAATTATTGAGTGAAAAATTTAAATAGTCGGCGTTAAGTTTTAAAAAATTCATTATGCTTTGTTAAAAATAGCGAACTCGTTTTAGGCACTACTTCTAATTTTTCATTGATAGGAGCACGTGTACTATATTAGAAAATAACGACTATAGGATTCAATTATATTTACTTTTAGCTTTCTGAAAAATTGGAACGTACAATTTATTAAGATTGCTCTCAAAATTGTTTTTAATTAAAAAACTAGTTTTCCTTTCTCCCCTTACCTATCATGACCTACTTGGCATGAAATATTTTTATCCATAAAAGGTCCTATGTCAATGGGAATAAGATTTCGTTCCGTAAACATAGGCACCCAATAATTTAAAAAGATTATATGTTATGGAGTAAGAAGATAAAATTCATTACTTCTACACATATACATTGGGTTAATTTTATTCTTATGAAGTTGAATAGAAAAATGATATTAGGAAAATAAGATTTCATTTTCCTAATAATCCAAAAATAAAAAAAATGGAGGTTTGAGAAAAAATTACCTCACCTCAAAATCAAAACTCTCTTCATAAACCAACATCAATCCCCTTAGCCAATTTCACGATTCTAGAATTAATTCAAAATCTTTTTGAGAGCATAATTTGTAAATTGCATTATTTCCGGTAAAACTCCTATAAGCTAAAAGTTCATATAATTCCAAACTATTTTTGTTAATCTAACCTATACAATTACTGCTTTCTATTTGATTACATCAAAAAGTCTTTTGGCCAACACTTTTGCACTATTTAAATCATCTACATAATTTTAGGACTTAACTCTCACACCCCGTATATTTATTTAGATCTCTCTTATAATTGATTAAGCGGTAGCTAAACTTAGAGTTTTTTCTATTCCTTATAACTTCACCTCAAACTTTTGCTCTGGAATAGCAAAATCTTAAGTATGGGGGTATTTGATGAATTGTAAATATACGCATTTTTGTGTACATTAATTTAGTCATTTTCATTTATTTTCGTCATTTTTACTTGTTTTTGTTTAATAAAATGCTCCTTTTATTTTAAATATTTTCCTAACTTGTTTTATTTTATTTTTTAGAAAAAATCAAAAATCTGCACAAAACAGTCAAGTCACGCCCGTGTACTATTGGTCACGCCCGTGACCGGGGCGTGATACGTCAAATTCCCGAGAAATGAACAAATTTTGAAGAAATTGCTTAACACGCTCGGTCACATGCCCGTGACAGGACCGGTATCCAGCACTCGACGTTTTCCGCTCGACGAACCTCCACTCGACGATTTCCAATCGACGATTTCAGCTCGACGATTTCCAGTAGACGGTTTCAGCTCGACAAATTCCGATCGACGAATTCCAATCGAAGTTTTCAGCTCGACAAATTCCGATCTACGATTTCAGCTCGACTTTCCGTTTGATGATTGTCGACACCAACCGACACGCCCCGCATCATGCCGTGACCTAGGGCGTGACTTCTCCACCTTGCCGACAAGACCCGTGTGACGACTTTTGATGCATCGTGCCCAGATCCACCTCCTCGACACGCCCAGCGTCACGTCCGTGACCTGGGGCGTGACCGCTGCGTGACCGACATGTGTCCACCTCGAAGTCCACTTTCCAGTCAAATCGTCGGCCGCCTTCGCAAACAGTAGTGACACGCCCGTCGACACGTCCATATCGGAGGGCATGTACTTAGATTTTTTTCCCTATAAATACCCCACTTCTGTAATGACCAAGGGTTCACATTTTTGAGCCACTTTAGTGTGTTTTGTGGGCTGCATCCGTGGATTCCTTTGCTATGTAAGGAGATTTCTCCCCCCTTCCTTTCATGTTTGTTTTTGCTTTAGCTTTAGCATTGTAATAGCTTTGTAATAGTCTATTTTAATCAATAAAAATGTTAGTTTTTCTCTTCTTAAATGGCTTTGGAATGAACTTATGTGCCCACTTTTCTTCTCATTTTATCCTTAGTTTCTCCTTTGTTTTTCTCTTTATGAAAAGTGTGTGTGTGTGTGTATGAGCATAACATGTATATTATTCATGTTTTTAACTTGTCTTCATGTTAGGTTTTGTAGTAGATTTCATTTCCAAATCAAATGTGGTATGATAAGTTTTTCTTTTTTTCATCATGTCTTTTTCTTAAGAGACTTATGCTTTCATTCTTATGTATTCTTAAAAGAGTTTTGAAAGTGATTTTGATTTTTTTTACTTAGCTTTTTTTTGTATGATTGTAAAACTTTTTTGTTATTTTTATTTTCTTTTCACTTTTTAATAGCTTTTATGAAAACATTAGAATGAAAAACTTATTATTTTAATTTTTAAAGAACTTTGGTTTTTGATTTGTTTTAAAAACTTTTGTTCTCTTAAAATTCTAATTTGTTCTTTTTATTTGTTTTTGGTAAAATGTGAGTATAAAAAAGTAGTAGTTTTAATTTTTAGGTAACTTTCATTTTGTTTTCAAAATTGTTTGTGTGAGTGTAGGAGTTAGGATTTCATTTTGCTCTTTAAGATTTCATGTTTTGTGTGAGTGTATGAGAATAATCTTTATGCTTTCTTTAATTTATGAAGAGTGTGTGAGTGTAGGTGTTAAATTTTCATGCTTCATTTTCATGCTTTATTTTATCGCTTTCTTCAATTATGTAGAGTGCGTGTGTTTCGGAGATAAATTTTCAAGCTTTATTTTCTTGCTTTCTTTCAATTTATGTAGAGTGCGTGTGTGTGCGCATTTATTTCTGTCCACTCGTTAATAGTTAAATGACGTGTTTTTATTTCCCGCCTACTCGTTTGAGTAGGACTTGTAATATTCTTTATTTCCGCCTACTCGTTAAGAGTTAAATGGCGTGCCCTTTATTTCCCGCCTACTCGTTTGAGTAGGACTTGTAATTTTCATTTTTTTGTAACTTAGTTTCTGTTTATTTATAATTTGAAGTGTGTGTGAGTTCTTTTTAGCTAACTTTTCAGCTTTCTAAATGTTTGTTATTTTTTATGTTCTCTTCTTATAATCCTTTAGCGTTTAGTCTCGAACTCGCGCCTCATCAAATTATAAAGTCGTCCCCATACCGATGTGTGGCTAATCGCTATTAGCCACGACATCGAAGAGCATTGGGACTTTTAAAATGATCTGAAATAATTAAAGCTCTTTATTTTCACTTTAATTTAAGCACTTTAGGTTTTCCCCAGGTTAACGACGCATAGAACCCCAAATCGATGTGTGGACCCTATTTTCGTTATCCATACGCTAGCTAGCCGAGAGGCCGTGCGTATGGACAGATCACCCCTGGTAAATAGAGTTGCGTGCATACCCTCGAGAGAGGACAAGCGTAATTCTACCGGATTGGGTTCCCCAACCAATAGCGGGGTTCTTAGCGTAAAGTGGGCATTAAGAGGAATCCTTCGTCGGACTAACGTTCGGTCGAATAGTCTTAGCGTTCAGGTGAGCAATATTCCTAGAGATAAGTGCGCTCACATTTGTGGAACCTCCACAGCCAAGTTGCCTTTAATTAATTTGAAAACTAAGTCCTCCAATTATTAAAAGTTATTTTTGTCTTAATCTGATTCGATGCCGAGCGTTAACCCTTCATCGAATTTTTCTAAATTGTTTTTTCTCTCTTTTACTTTTTTCGCCTTTACTTAATTAAAATCTCCACCTTACTTTTAGTAAAATAATAGTCCTCCTGGAGGAGTAAGAATAGTCAACCCGACCCCGAGAACAATACGACCTCGGTATTCCCCCGAATATCGAGTACTACTTGCGATAGGTGCACTTGCCTCATCCAGCATGCCCGCGGCGATCTACTCACCAAACCAACCACAGTAAGAGTCTGTTCGTGGGCCCATCAAATAGAACCGTGAAGGGAGAGCTACCAGATTTCTCCTTGGATGAGTTGGATACCTTGAGGTATCGGGGTAGATTATGTGTCCCCGCCTTTGGCGACATTCGGGCTAAGATCTGTGCTGAAGCTCATGGTTCCAGTGTAGCCTACCACCCTGGTTCCACAAAGATATAAAAGGATCTAAAGCAAATTGTTTGGTGGTCAGGGATGAAGAATGATATCGCGAAGTATGTATCAGAATGTTATACGTGTCAGCATGTTAAGGCTGATCATAGAAGGCATGGTTGTAAATTGACACCGCTTGATATTCCAAGTTGGAAATGGGAGAGTATTTCAATGGATTTCATCACCAGTCTACCAAAATCTTCCTGTGGGCACCACTCTATTTGGGTGATAGTCGACAGATTGACAAAGTGTGCTCACTTTGTTCCGTTTAAGATTGGATAATCGATGAAAAAGATAGTTGAGCTATATCTTGAAGAGGTCATCAAGATACATGGGGTGCCTGTTAGCATTGTATCAGATCGGGACTCCAGATTTATGTCTCTCTTTTGGAAGAGTTTACAGGAGGGGTTGGGTACTGATTTAAGGTATTCCACCGCCTATCATTTGTAGACAAATGGTCAGACGGAAAGAGTAAATCAAATCGTAGAGGACATGATCAGGTGTTATATTTTATGTTGGATCCCTAGTTGGATTTGGGCTAGGTTCACTAAGTTAGGATCATATGACTCATCATGTATAGCCAGGGTCATGGTTGTGTCCTATAGTCTAGGCCAAGTCCTTAGAATCAACATCATATGGATTAGCCTTCAACAGACTGCCAGAGACTCAAGCAATTGTGTCGACACCAGAAGCCAGATTGTGTCGACACACAGGACTTGTGTCGACACACAGAACATCTGTCCACAGTAATTGTGTCGACACACAGGACTTGTGTTGACACACTCCAGATTTCTGTCAAAACAATAACTATCTGGAGATAATAAGCAACTATGTCGACACACTTCAGATTTCTATCGACACACTCCACAGAAGCTTTGTCAAGAAGTTAAAGAAGAACTGTGGACTCAGCTCGACGAACCCAGTTCTCAGGTCGACGATTTTTGTATACTCTACTTCAGCATTTCATTCAAGAAATAACTAAGTCCAAAAACACTTCACTAGACTCAGGTCGACGAAGTCAAATTCTCAGCTCGATGAACTTGATGTGCAGAAAAGGCAAGGTTCTAGAGAATGTAGTTATCTATTTTCAGCTCGACGATCTTGGAACTCTGTTCGATGAATATAAGCCTTCTGGTCGACGAACACAACTCCTCAGCTCGACAAACTGTGGACTCAGCTCGACGATTTCTGTTTTCTGTTCGACGAATCCAGACTTGGTTATTTCCTTCCTTCTGTCCTTAATTTACAGCATTAATTCATGAGTAATCAATGTTCAATATTCTCTGAATATTACCGTTAGACGGAGCATTGATTATGGTCTTCATCAGGATTATTGCTCGCTATTTTTCCATGGGACAGTTGGGGAAATTCAATCAATGCAAATATTCTTCAGGCCGTCAGCATTTAATGCAGAAGAATTTCAAATTTCAAAAGGTAGATAATATGGAATATACAAAAAGGGGATTTTCCATCTTCTTCTCAAGAAGTAAGAAAGAGATTGCCAGTTTTGAGAATAACGAATCAAGAATCTTATGCTGCTCTCTCTCTCGACAACACTCCGAGACAAAAAGAGATAGAAGGCTGATACAAAAATACAAGATCTATACCAGAAGAATATCAGCAATCTGAAGAAGAAGAACATCAAATCAAAATCAAGAGTCTTCTTTCTTCTATACTCCAGGACACGTCAAAGGACAACAAACCCTCTATCTGTCAAGAAGTTACTGCACTTTGTCTGGTCAAAGCTGAAAGACTGAAGGCCTATCACCCTGAAGTAAAGCTCTAATATCCTGAACCATTCTACATCTCAGGGGGAGCCTGTTGCTAACATCATATCCACAAAATTCTTCTCAGTTGTACATTGAGAAAGAGAAGACAAAATCAATCTCTCACCCCACTGTATAAATGGTTCTTAACTCCCATCAAAAGTTATTCCTGGTTGCAAGTCACCTATCCAAAAGACTTTAGGTTTGGTTTTTAAGCACCTGATCAAAAGCTCATTGGTGTCAGGCACCTGATCAAAAATCTGAGTGGATTCCTACCAGGGTGATAGAAGAGTGGATGTACCCAGGTTAGGGAACCACTATAAATTTCTTGTGTTGTCTGGTTGCTCTTTTCTTTTGTTTCTTGTTGTGGCTGTGTTAGTTAGGATAACTATGTTTGTGCTTTAATTTTATTCCTGCACTAGGACTAGATTGAACTAGTTAGAAAATTTTATAAAAACACTAAATACTCTATTCATCCCCCCCCCCCCCCCCACTCTAGAGTATTCCAGATCTAACCCCTCACTTTCAAGTGGTATTATTGCAGGATTCCCTTGGTTGTAAAAGCTAAACCTTAAACCAAAGATCCTCAGTTAGATCTGTCTTTTCATCTCTATTAGATATTCACACACAGCATCGCACAGAACAAAAACTATGCAAGCACCAGACCTCCAGTTTGCAACTTAAATAGGTTTGTCATTTGGAAGGCAAGAATCAAGATATATATGAATTCTATTGATGAGGATATTTTTAATTCCATTGTGACAGGTCCTACTCAACCATCTGCCTCCACCTCTATAGCAATATCCAAAAACAATACAGTTTTACAACCTGAGTGGACTGATGCCCAGAAGAAGGCAAAAATTGTTGATGCCAAGGCCATGAATATTCTGGCCCAAACAATGTCAGATGACATTTTCCAAAAAGTGGCTGAATGCATATCAGCCAAAGCCATCTGAGATTCCCTCAATCAAATGGTGGCTGGTTCTACTGATGAAAGAAAAAAATAGAAGGTCCAACCTCATATCATAATATGAGAACTTCAAGAAAGAAGAAGTTGAATCAGTTGCAGAGATGTACAATAGGTTGAGCTCAATCATCAATGAGCTGGAAACCTTGGATAAGGACATCACCCTCATAGAGGTGAATGATAAAATCCTTATGTGCTTCCCTAGCTCATGGGATTCAATGATCTGGCCCATCAAGGAGGCCAGGAGCCTGAATGCGATTTCCACTGAATCTCTTTTAGGAAAACTAAAGTCCTATGAACAACTCATCAAATCCAGAGAGTCAGCTGAGCAAAGAACACCTCAACCAGAAAGGAAGGAGCACAACATTGCATTCAAGGCTTCTGAGGAGACAGAAGCACCAATAATAAATGAAGAACTGATGGGTCTACTTGCCAAAAGATTTTACAAGCTGACAAGGAAAGACTTCAGAAGAAAGTCATCCAGGATGGATGACAAGCCAAGGTATGATAAAACTCCCACTAAAGAAGTGGTCTGCTTTGGTTGCAGGAAACCTAAACACTTCATCTCAGAGTGTCCAGAAAATCAAAAGAAGGATAAGAGAAGCGAGAAGGATACCATAAGACAACACAGCTCAAGACCTTCCTCCAGCAGATACAAGAAGAATGAGAAAGGATTTGTAGCTGAATCCTGGAGTGAAACTGAAGATAAATCAACATCCTCCAGCTCCAGTGAAGAAGAAGAAGAAGCAATGGCCAAGGAAGTTTGCCTTATGGCCATTGATGCTTCCAGGAGCCAATCAGATGAAGAAGAGTCTGATAATGAAGAAGCTTCAGAATCTGAAGTTGACCAGGTATTTTCTTCATTTGACTATAATTCTGAATCATTCAAATCTGAATTTAAAATCATGTACATAGATCTAATAAATTCAGAAAAAGAAATTAAAACACTTAGGGAAAAACTAGCTAGTCAAGAGATACTGACATCTGAAAACAACAAGTTAAAGGAAGAATTAAATCTAGCAAATGAACAGATTAACTCTTTAAAAACTGAACTATGTGAGGCTAAACAACTCGAGGAATCTCTCAAAGGGAGAAGCCTCAAGCTGTTGGACATCACAAGCACTGTAGATGCTAGACTAAATGGCAAGCTGGGCTTGGGTGCTTCATGAAGTTTACCCCCCATTCTTAACAAGAATATTTTATCAACCCCCATCAAATTTGTTTCAGCTAAGGGAAAAGAAATAATAAACTATAAACAAACCATAGAAGAAATTCCCAAATCAAAAGGTCAAAATAACAAAAATCAGAAAAACTTAGGTAAAAATAAAGTTCAGCAGATTTCGTCGAACTCAGATTAACAAAACATGAACAGTTCGTCGAACTCTACTCGACGAACTCTGAATGCAAACTTTAACTATAATTATTCGTCTAACTGCGATCGACGAACTCTGTATGGTTCGTCGAGCAGAGATCGACGAACATGGGGCACAGAATATTACTATGGTCATTCTCTATGCAGAGATCGACGATCTCATCCAAATTCGTCGAACTCTGGTCGACGAACACACAACAATTCGTCGAACCCAGAAAGACTTAACAAAAATTATAACTGTAACAGATTCTTTAGCTGCTCATAGGACTTGAGCTTTCCCAATAAAGATTCAGTGGAAATCTTTTTTAATCTCCTGGCCTCCTTAATTGGCCAGATCCTTGAATCTCATGAGCTTGGGAAGCACATGAGGATTTTATCATTCACCTCAGTGAGGGTGATATCCTTCTCCAAGGTCTTCAGCTCATTGATTATTGAGCTCAGCCTGTTGTACATGACTGCAACAGATTCTGCTTCATCCTTCTTGAAATTCTCATACTGGGATATGAGATTTGATCTTCTATCCTTCCTTTCATCAGCAGTGCCATCCACCATTTGGTTGAGAGAGTCCCAAATGGCCTTGGCTGGTGTGCATTGAGCCACTCTTTGGAAAATGTCATCTGACATTGTTTGGGCCAGAATGTTCATGGCCTTGGCATCAGTAACCTTGGCTTTCTTTTGAGCTTCAGTCCACTTAGGTGGTGGAACTGCATTAGTGCTTGAAGCTGTTGTAGATGTAGAGGCAGTTGCTTGAGGAGGACCTGTCCAAATAGAGTTGTAGATGTACTCATCAATAGAATTCATATACAGTTTTATTCTTTCCTTCCAGATGGCAAACCTATTTAGCATACTGGAGGTCTGGTGCTTGCATAGTCTTTGTTTTGTGCCATGCTGGGAATATAATCCTAATAGAAATAAAAAGTCAGATCTAACAAAGGATCTTTTGGTTCAAGGGTTAGCTTGTACAACCAAAGGAAACTTGTTCTGATACCAATTGAAAGTTAGGGTTAGATCTGATATACTCTAGAGGGGGGGGGGTGAATAGAGTATCTTGAAACTTTTAATGCTTTTTACTGTAAATAAAAATTGGTCCTAAAGATAATATACCACAGGCACATCAAATATAAATTAACTATCATAAACACAGCAACCTAGCTAGCACAACCACAGCAAGAACAAAAGAAAAAGAAGGCAACCAGACAACACAAGAATTTTATAGTGGTTCCCCTAAACTTGGGTACATCCACTCTTCTACCACCCTGGTATGAATCCACTCAGGTTTTTGATCAGGTGACTGCCACCAATGAGCATTTGATCAAGTGCTCAAAAACCAATCCCAAGTCTTTTGATCAGGTGACTTGCAACCATAAATAACTTTTGAATATAGTTAAAGAACCCTTTTTACATTGAGGGTGAGAGAGTGATGATGTCTTATCTTTATCAAATATTGATGAGAAGACTTAAGTGGATCTTTGATGTTAACAAAGTCTCCCCCTGAGATATTGATTTGTTCAGGAAGGTTGGAGCTTTGCTTCAGGGTGAGTAGGTCTTCAATGTTTCAGCCTTGACCAGAAGGTATCCAGGAACTTCTTGATTGATAGAGTGTTTGTTGTCCTCTAAAGAATCCTGGAATGAAGAGAGAAGAACACTCTTGATTTTTGATTGATTTTCTTCTTCTTCTTCAGCTTGATGTTGTTGTTTTTCTAGTCTGGGGCTTGTTCTTTTCACTGTTACTGTATGATTTTTTTCTGTGTTCTGAATGTTGCGTGCTATCTCTTTTTTTGTCAGGAGGAAGAAGAAAAATCTTTTTATATTTTCCATGTAATCTTCTTTCTGAATTTTGAATTCTTCAGCATTAATTACTGACGGCCTGGAGAATGTCGACATTAAATGATTTCCCTAACTGTCCCATTGAAATGCGCCAAGTAATAAACCTGACGAAGACCATAATCAATGCTTTCTTCTAACAGTAATATTTAGAGAATATTTAAGCATTGCTAACTCAGGAATTATTGAAACAAAATAAGGATAGTGGGAGGAAAATTTCCAAGTCTGGAACTGCACAGAAATCGTCGAGCAAAGAACAGAATTCGTCGACCTGGGTCCAGAGTTCGTCGAGCTGAGAAGTTATGTTTGTCTACCATATAATCTTTGTTCGTCGAGCTGAGATCCAAGATTGTCAAACTAAGAACAGATAACTGCTTTCTTAAGAGCCTTGCCAATTCTGTGCATCAAGATCATCGTGCTGAGATTCTAACTTCGCCGACTGGAGTTCAGTGAAATGTTTCTTGGACTTAAGAATGTAGAAGTAAAGTGTCCAGAAATCGTCGACCTGAGAATTATGTTCGTCGACCTGAAAACTACTAATAGCTACTTGATACAACTTGTTGAGACTGTGGTATAAGTTCATCGAGCTGAGAACATGAATTCGTCGACTGGAGTGTGATTCTAGACTTAGAATATTTTAGATGTTTTTGGACTTTGGAATGTTGATGTAGACCATCCAGAAATTTTCGACCTGAGAACCAAATTCGTCGAGCTGATATTTTGACTTCGTCGACTGGGATTCAGAGAAAGGAATTCTGGACTTGGAATGTTGATGTATAGTGTCCAGAGATCGTCGACCTGAGAACCAAGTTCGTCGAGCTCAGCTCAGAGAGATTTCTCTGAGTTCGTCGAGCTGATCACGACTTTCGTCGAACTCATTTTCTGAGTCTTTGAAATTTCTCTAAGTCTTGAGTCTTCTGTAGTCTATTGATGGCTGGTCCATGTGGTGTTGACTCTAAGGACATGCCCTAGACTCTAGGACACAAACATGACCCTGGCTATACATGATGGGTCAAATATACTAGTTTAGTGAACCTAGCCCAAATCCAACTAGGGATCCAACAGTTACTCAACGCCTTGTCTACCACGAAACGGTAGGTTGTTAGCAGGCGAAGTTATCCGTTTATTTGGCCGAGCTCTTGGGAAGATATTGCCCAGCAGTAGAGTTACCGCAGGCGGTAGCTTGGCAATTAATTTGTCAAAGTGCTCGGGTTTCTACCACGTGGCAGTAGTAGCTATCGCGTGGCGGTAGAAGGAGCGGACGTGTCATAACCGCCGCTAGCTACCGCGATGCGCTTACATCCTAACGCCCGGTGATAGTGAAGTCGTAATGGCATGGCCGCATGTCGGCCTATGATTCGAGGGCCTAGGCAGTTGTGCTCGAATCGAGGCATTGATTAATGGTACCATGCGACAGTAATTATGTACCGCGTGGCGGTAGCTTTATTTATAGTACTGGTTTGGTCGTTTCACTTCATTTTCCTTTGGAGCTAAGAACTTGGCCGGATCTTTTGGAGGAGGAACATCAGCGCTGGAAAGGAGATCGCGGCGCTGTTTGAGATTCGGAACTCGGGTTCATGAAGCGAGTTCGGATCTACGGAAGCAATTCCGCAACGGTCATGTTCATCAGTCTAGAATTTCTCCTATGGCGCTGAAGCGGACTTCTAGTGTAATGATCCTCTTCCTTAGACATTTGAAGTCCTTCTTTTTGGCATTAGAGGGTAGACATCCACGAACACGTGGAAGTGGTTCTCCAGGCGGGTAGATCCGGGTATCCCCGTTAGTTTTGGATTTAGATACGAAATCGAAGTACGGAATTGGCATGTTGTGTGAAGCCCATCCAGATAGGTTGGTCCGGATTAGAGATGTTTGTATGTTTTGTATGCCAGAGAAGACTCTGTGGTTATTGAGTAGATTTTAGAGTCGCGGAGTGTGCAGATGGCTGCGTTGAGAGAACTGGATGCAGAATCCAGGAAAACACCCGATTTGTGGGATGAATCGATAGCCTTTCCCTCTACTGTGCGGCTATAGTGCTACCACCGGTGGTAGCTCCCAGTGAGCGTCGTGTTGTTTGTTGAGGCCTGTTTCTTGGAAACCTTGTGGCCATTTGCTGAATCCTTTATCTAGGTGACTTGTTGGCTATTTTGTGAGGCCTATCATGTGAGACCTGGGTGTCATGATGGCCTGTCGCTCGAAGACCATGGTTCCAGTTTTGTGGAGGGCGAGCTTGAATTGCTCAGCTTTGGTAGTCATGAGTGCTAGCCTAGGATCCTTACAGAGTTATGGATCATGCAGAAAAGGAAAAGGGGATGCTGACCCGCGTCAAGCCTGCGACCCGGACAATTTGAGCACGGGACTTGGCTGAACTATACCCTCCCATATGTCGGTCGACTTGGATTGGTCAATGTGTAAAGCACATGACTTGTCGTAGCATAGGGCCGTTGTCTTTAGTATTGTCCCTTGTGAGAATGAAAGCTAAAACATTGTTGACCGTCACAGAGAATGATGATGCGACACTTGTTGTCTTGTGCACCGAGAATGTGCCCAGAGAACACGGGGCATTGGGCATTTGCGCCAATGTCTGTGGCGAATGGTGCGTAATTTGCACGTTCTGATTGTTATTATATGTTTATACTAATCCCTGCAAAGGAGCACCACCACCATGGGTGAGGGGCATGGTCATTATAATTTGGTCAGCTAATGCTGACCGTTGCTATTGTTTGCACCGTGCGGTGGAATGTTTTGTGCATGTTTTAACACCTCCATCTGTTACATGACATATAATAGAAGGTCCGGCCGGGGCCCCACACTATATGCCACAAAAAGGAGGTGGGGTTACTGGTTAATATCAAAGACTAGTACACGCATCCTAACTCAAAGCATTCTAGCAGAAGCATTCAGGGTTAATATTGAACTCAACGAGCATGAATGTCCACTGTATATAAACTACCACATTTATATATCTCCAAGGAATGTATACAAAATACATAAAAAGTTTGCCCTTAAGGCCTCACAGTTATCCTTCACAAGTGTGGATTACATACATCGGAACGCATGCCGACCACAAATGAAAATAGTAAAACTTTTCTTCATCCGGTCTTCAAGGGCCAGCATAACAGTAGTAAGGGCTTCAACCCACTATTTACCGCTCGGCTCTGCACCACCTGCATAGGGACAATCCACCGCAATGGTGGTAAACAAAGCAACGGTTAGCATTCAGCTGACCAATTTTTAATGACCCTACCCATCTCTCGGGGAAGTGGTATTCATTCCCTGCAGGCATAGCATTTTCACAAGACGATATATCACAAAACGTGCACCCACGCACAGTCAATATACCACAAACGTCGACCGCACGGTCCCACGCTCCATGCACTCGGGCACATTCTCGGTGTACCGAAAAACTAGGGTCCCACCACGGTTCTTAGGTCTCAGACCCAACGGTAAACATTGAGCATTCATGCTACACGGCCCATGGTCGGAGACTTTAGTTTTGATGGCGGACAGCCCAAGACTCTCATTATGGTATCCTAACGAAGCCCATAACTTAGGCACTATATTTAGACAACCATAACGCGGATACAGTTCAACCCTTGCCCGTTTCTCAAATTGCCAGTTAAATGTCTAGAATGATGCAGGTCAGCTTCCCCTTGTTCGTTCATCTCATTGGCCTTTAAGAGCGCATAGCTCACAATAGCCACAATGTCCTAAAAGGACTGGCTTCAAAATCACAGGTTAGCTAGGAGCTATTGCTAGTGATAACCACTATCACTTGGCGTTAGCAACAGAACACACTTTCTGTACCCAGCCCCAATCATATCTGGACAAAATATCCAGAAAATCCTGCAGCAACCTGCAGTGCCAGAAATACTGGACTTTCATAGTATACAACACATGAATTTCAAGGGTATTTTCCTGGAATTCCACTCTTGTACGTCCTATTACTCCACTTCACAGGCACAACCCACCGACTCCACAAAATACTCGTCTATACATGGAGCTAATCCATAGCAACCTGTCCAGATGGGCTTCACACAACATGTCTATTCTGTACTACACATTTCCGGATCTATAAGCAAACCTTATTGGGGATTTCAAGAATCAACCCAATGGAAATCCCTCGACATTCCAACTTTTGGTGGGGGAAATCCATGTATATGCCAAAATAAGGACTTCACATGCCCAAGGAGGAAGATCTTTACCCTTGGAGTTTTCTTCGGATCCATGACAAAGCTTTTTTACGCTGATGGAAATGATCGCCTCACTTTCCCCTTTGCGATTCTAGCTTCGGCTCTTGATTCCAGCCACAAGTTATTCTCCAGCATCTCAAAAAGTTCCACCCAAACCCTAGCTTCAACCTAGAGTTCTCTGCTCCAGAACAGGGAAGCAAGGAAGAGAGAGAAAAGGAAATAATGACTTTCTCAATCCCACCCCTCTGCATATGTATCCTTGGGTTTTCCCCCAGCCACATAATAAACTCATCAAAACCAAGCAACTTCCCTAGTTTAAGCTGAAAAGGTGAACCACCGCTCACTGGCTGCTCATCAGCCACTTGACACAAATCGCCACTCGACCATATCCTATTTCGACAATTCGTCGAACAGAGTCAAGTTCATCAATCGCAAGTCATCGAATGGGAGTGAGTTCGTCAAACGGGCCATAACACCTGAAAGAGCTATTTTTCATTGAGCTCGGCTCGATTCTTTCATCGAGCTCGGCTCGACGCTTTCATCGAGCACGGATCGACGCTTTTATCAAGCTCGGTTCGACGCTTTCGTCGAGCTCGGGTCGACTATAGCTGTTACCTCCAACTCCTTTTTGGGGTGTTACAATCCTCCTCTCCTTACAAAAAGTTTTTCCCAAAATTTTAATACAGTGTGCAGAAACCAGTAACAAATTTGTTACAACATATATCTTCTTCACAAAAAACTTTTAGATAAATAACTCGGGAAATTCAGCCAGCATGGTCTGCTCCTGCTCCCATGTTATCTCTTCATGGCCATAGTTGTCCCACTGGACCATGACAAACCCGATTGTCTTATTCTGCAGTTGCTTAACCGCTTTATCCTAGATCCGAATGGGCCTAACCTTCGTCGTTAGCCCAAATTCGACCAATACGCGATCATTCACAATCACCTGAGTTGGATATTTCTCGGTTTTTCAAAGGACAGATATGTGGAACATATCATGCAATCCACTCAATTTCGCCGAAAGTGCTAGCCGATAAGCAGCTTCTCCAACTCGATTCACTACTTCTAACAGACCAAGATACCTCAGACTTAACTTTTTCAAGTGCCTAATACTGGACACGCCCCTGAAATGTTTGATTTTCAAGTATACCCATTCGCCAACCGCAAACTCTACATTTTGGTGCTTTGCATTGTAATAGTTTGCCTGCCGATCTTGGGCTATCAATAGGCTCTCTCGGATAGTGCGTATTATCGATGTAGCCTCTTCGACTTCCTCACGCTTATACAACATAGATTTGCCTGTTTCCACCCATGTTAATAGTTTACGACACTTCCTACCATACAAATCTTCAAAAGGTGCCATATTTCAACTAGCTTGATAGTTATTATTGTAGGCGAACTCGACCATATAGAGATGGTGTTCCCATCTCTTTCCGAAATCCAAGGCGCACATTCAGAGCATGTCCTTCATCGTTCTGTTGGTCTTCTCAGTCTGGCTATCCGTTTGTGGATGAAAGGCTGTACTAAATATTAATTTTGTTCCCAATAATTGATGGATTAACCTCCAATCATTTGAAGTGAAGCGACCGTATCTATCATTTACGATGTTATGGGTAACACCGTGTAATTGTACTATTTGCTCAACATAAAGCTTAGCTAAGACTTCCACTAAATCGTCCCTCTTGTTCGGAATGAAGTGAGCCACTTTCGTCAAACGGTCCACAATCACCCAAACAGAATCGTTTCTGCGTTGTGATCTCGGTAAACCATGCACGAAATCCATCGAAATATCATCAAACTTCCATTCTGGAATAGGTAGCGACTTCAGGAAAACTCCAGGCTTCTGGCATTCAGCTTTCACTAAGGTACAAGTCTGTCATTTAGTCACGTAATGTGCTATCTCTTTCTTCATGACCGACCACCAGAACAGTTTCTTCATTTCTTTATACATCTTTGTGCTCCATGGGTGAATTGAATACTTTGTGAAGTGCGCTTCATACATCAATTCTTCTCTTAGCGTACCCACATTCGGGATGCACAACCGACCATCTATCCGTAAAAGGATGTCATCCCTGGAGAATTGGACATTTGACCCATCTACCGCATAGAGTTGTAAACTTTCATCAAATTCGGTTGCTCGTTGAACCCTGTCCGCATGGTCATACTGTACCTCCATCCAGTTCAGGCACACACTTGCCGTGGAATTCTTGTCAACAGAAGAAATCTCTAAAGCTTCAAACTCCTAAATCTGACACTCATTTGTGTCAACTAATCGCGAAGAGAATAAAAACAGAACTAGAAATCCAATGAGGTAAGTATACCTATCGAAATGCAGCTAGGGGACACAAGTGTCGTATTAAAATCTGGGAAACGTCGAGTAATCTTACTCACACTAAGACTATTATCATATCAAAGATTGTTTTAGGGTTTAAGAAAAAACTAAATGCAATTAAGAAGATAAATATTATGCTAAAAAGAGAAATGCTTGCAGTTAAATAGAGAGCTACTAAAAGCGATTACAACGAGGGGTTAAGAGAATGATAAAGAAGAGCACTCGATCAAGAATCACCTCGGCTAAAGTTGATTAAAAAATGCGATAATAAACCCTAACTTAATAAGGTAAAAGACCTTGACCGTGGAGGTTACATAAGCATGAACATGCTTCTCTCGAAGCCGTGCCCACCTGAGTTTAGGAAGGTCCGACCGAACTCTCGTCCAAATCGGAGACCTAAAGCTCGCTTTACGCTGTGAACCCCTCTATTGGATTTCACTCCAATCCGGGAGATTTAACGTCTGCCTATCTCGAGGGGTCCATGCAACTCTCTTTACTCTTGAGTGTTCATTTCAAACTACGAGCCTCTCGGCTAGCTAAGAGTGAAAACAAATATGGAAATTATATATCGATGATATAACTCCAAACAAGATTAATCAAGAGTAAATAAAGGTACAAATCCTAAAAATAAAAAGTAAAATTAAAGCATCATAACTTAATCAACTCGAACCTCGGATCATCAAGATCGAGTACAAGGAGGATTAGTTAATTATGGAGAAGTGGAGGAAGAGAGATGAGTAAAAATGCATTAAGAAGACAAAGAAAAGGCACACTTTTTATTAATGTAAAAGGAGAGCAACAACTTAAAATAAAAGCTTATAGGTGCAATGAAATGAAAACTAAGTTAACATTAACATTAAGCTACTAAATATGTTACAAAAACTATTACAAAAGAGTAAACTAACCTAGATTAGAAAGCTTAAAATGAGAAATGGGGAGAGGAGAAGCATGGAAAACAACTAGAAAATAAAAGGGCAGCACCTCCCCTCTCACTCCAAAAATGCTTTGGACTCAAGGGGGGTCTGAATTTATAGAAAATCTTGCAGGTTGGTCACGCCCCCCTGTCACGCCCGGGTAGGGCGTGTCAGGGGGCGTGACATGTATGGGGAAGATTTTTGGAGGTGAAATCTAACGGAATTGATGTGTTCTCTTGTACATCGGGGGACACGCCCACGGACACGCCCATGGACATGCCCGTGTATGGGGGGCGTGT
Source organism: Platanthera guangdongensis (assembly GCA_039583875.1). Classification (NCBI taxonomy): domain Eukaryota; kingdom Viridiplantae; phylum Streptophyta; class Magnoliopsida; order Asparagales; family Orchidaceae; genus Platanthera; species Platanthera guangdongensis. The sequence continues at coordinate 57,144,728 of CM077160.1, read as the reverse complement.
CAGGCAAGTCAAGCTTCAATCGTCGGTAGGAAATCCATCAAATTTCGGAAATCACGGAACACGTCTATGGACACGCCCTTATAGGGCAGGGCATGTCAGTACTGTTGACGTGTGGTGACGGGAACTCTTTAAATATGACAGCAGGCTTCGGGAAGGGGGAGACACGCCCTGTGACACGCCCGGAGACACAACCATGAAGGGCATGTCAGGAGGCGTGTCAGGGGTTTTGCTCAGGATTTGGGATGAGGTAGGAACCATTCCTCAGGATCGGGTTGCACGCCCGGTGACATGCCCAGGGATGGCGTGTATGGGGGGCGTGTATGGTCATTTTTGCCGAAATTTGAGAAAACCTGCAAAATGAAAACAAAACATTAGTGGAAACAAAATATACAAAAGGAGGTCAATATGTAAGCTTACAACACATGATTTGTACATTAAAAAAAAACTAAAAATACCCGAATAGTTTAGTCTACAAAGCGAACTATCAAATTCCCCCAAGCTTAAGATTTTCTTATCCCCAAGCAAAGATATAAAAACTAGCTAACATAAAAGTAACTAATCAGGAAGATTTATGATTAAGCTAACACAAGTACCATGCGAAATTCTAAGTAGGGAGAAGGTGAAACGTAAATCTAAAATAGTTATTTAAATATGGTTTAACAATTTATAAACTTTACTAATGAAAATAAATCATCCAAAATATTTAATGAAATTTTTTAAAAATAAATTTAAGCAAAGCAACAAAATGGAAAAACACATTGAGTTGTTACTAGATCCAAGGGACACATTATAACTATATCAATCAAATAACAAAAATCTAAATTTAAATCCAAAACTATACTATTTTACTTTTCTTCTTTACTTAGCTAAAAAATAAAAATCCAAAGCCTGAATCAAAAGGACTTACTAGGACTGAAATGTTTGGTTTAGGCATATAATTAGGAATGGAATTCAAAGATAAACATGAAGGCTTAAAATCACACTAAGCCAAAATAAAAAGTTTCAAAAATTTTCATCATAAATAAAATATTTTTCTTTCTTTTTTTTCATTTTCTTTTCCTTTTTTTCTTTTTCTTTTTTGTTCGTTTTTTCAAAACAAAATAAAGGCCATAAATAATTTTCTTTTCATTTTGAAATCGGCCAAAAAGAAGTATATATTTCTTTTGATCATACATTTTTCAAAAAGTTCTCCAAATCAAAATCACAAAACAACCCTATCATAATCATGAAAATTTTTTAATGAAACTTAAAAAGGCTAGTGTGATTACATTGGTTGAAATATTTTAGCTTTGGTGAAAATGAGATGATAAGTGGAGTTAACAATTGAAAATAGGAAAAATGCTCAAAAACGGCTAACTAGGAAAAATTTTTTAAGTTGGCAAGAATGCTCAAATGAAAACAAAAACTGCCTAAATCATTTTCATGCTCCTAAATTTATCTAAAACATAGCTTTGAAAAATTTCAAAAAGCAAGTCCTAGATAATAAAAGAAGACTAATGAAATTATCTCTAAAATAGTTATAATAGGCGCCTTGAATCGTTCACATATACTACGCTAATCAAACGTTGATATTAAAAAAATTATCCAAAAACGAAAAGGAAAATAGTGGATGAAATATATTTTAAGAAAGTAAAGAGAATAAAGAAAGAAAAACAAAAACAAATGCGAGTTTTACAAAAACATTTCACATTAACAAGCTACCATGAATTAGAAACACAGCAAGGCCAACATTTTACTTGTGAAACATAATTAAAAAGAACGATTAGAAAGCTTATAATTGGCTAAGTTATTTATATGGAACTTTGAGAAAAACAAAACAACAGCAGGGGGTACTATTGAAATACCAAAATTAGTTTAAACTAAACAAATAACATATATATATATATATATATATATTGAAATATTTTCTATTTTTTTTTGATAATTTAGATATTTCCTTTTTTGTATTTTTAAGATAAATAAATTTTTTTGATTTTGATTTTTAAAGGAAACAAAAATAAAGAGAAGAGAAGGAGGAAATCCTCCACAAGCTTAAAATAGACATTGTCCTCAATGGAGAAAGTAGGGGTATGAGAGAGAGAATTAAACAGAAATGAAAGTACAGAATTGAAAAACAGGTACTTCCCCAGATTTATGCGCCCCGAATGATGATTGATGTCGCTCCCCCGTGCTTGCGTTCTGGATCTTCAAGAAATGTCTTCTTTGGACTTCGTGATGGATTTAGTAGCGTTGGAGCAGGCAATCGCAGAAGCTTCAGCTCTTCGGAGACGTCCGAGGCAAAAATTGTAAAATAAAGAAAACATAAAAATAACTTGGGTTGCCTCCCAAGAGTGCCCTTTGTTTAAACGTTGTTTGAGCTCGACGCAACAAAATAATATGATCCAAGAGATTATTGTCCAAAATAATAATTAAATTTTTAAACAAAAATAAAAAGTCTTAAGTTAGTTAGAGTTCATGCAGAATACAATTAATACAGTTTGGACTGACATCACCACAGATATAACATTTAAAGCGCTGACCATTCACTTTGGACTTACCCTTATCAGGGTGGAAAATTAAAACAGTGCCATACGGAAAAACTTTTTTAACAGTAAACGACCCAGACCATCATGATTTTAACTTTCCAGGAAATAAATGTAAACGTGAGTTATATAAAAGAACATGGTCGCCCAGTTTGAAAGTTTTTGGGTGTCTTAAGTGTTTGTCGTGAAAACGTTTCGTCCGCTCTTTATAAAATTTGTTATTTTCATATGCGTAAGAGAGCCACTCGTCGAGCTCATTGAGTTGAATTTTTTTAATCTCGCCGACAGAGTGGGGATCGAAATTTAAAAACCTTAAGGCCCAAAAAGCACGGTGTTCTAATTCTACAGGTAAATGGCACGATTTTCCATAGACCAACCGATATGACATACAACCGATGGCAGTTTTGTACGCTATATGGTAGGCCCATAGAGAATCATCTAATTTGGTTGACCACTCTTTTCTAGAGGTGGATACAGTCTTTTCTAAAATTCTTTTAAGCTCTCGGTTCACTACTTCGACTTGTACGTTAGTTTGGGGGTGGTAGGCAGTTGAAAGCTTATGCATAACGCCATATTTAATAAGATTTTTTGAAAACTGCGCGTTGCAAAAATGTGAACCCCTATCGCTAATGATGGCTCGTGGCATACCGAATCGAGAAAATAATTTTTTCAAAGACGTAATTATGATTCGGGCATCGTTAGTAGGAAAAGCTTGGGCTTCAGCTCATCGTGAAACATAATCAACAACAACTAAAATATTTTTATTCCTAAAGCTAGAAGGAAGGGGGCCAACAAAATCAATTCCCTAGAGGTTGAAAACTTCACACTCAAGGAATTAATTCTATGGCATTTCATTTTTATGGGAAATATTTCACGACCGTTGGCAACTATCACACCTACTCACAAAGGCTTGCACGTCTTTAAATAGGTTAGGTCAGTAAAAACCCGTGCAAAGCACTCTATGGGCAGTGCGAGCGGCTTGATAGTGACCACCAGTCGGTCCTTCATGCAAATGTTTAAAAATATCTAATCCTTCTTCAAAAGTGACACATCTCCTTATCACTTGTTCCGCACAGACTCGAAAAAGATGCAGTTCCTCCAAAAAATAGTTTTTCAACTCAGAAAAGAATTTATTTTTTTGCTGAGAGGAGAACTATTTCGGGAGCACATGAGCCACTAAATAATTGGCAATGTGTGCAAACCAAGGAGAGGGGGATGTGTTAATTAAAAGCAGTTTCTCATCGGGAAAAAAATCATTAAAAGATTTTTCATCTAATTTTTCTATATAAGGATTATCTAATCATGAGAGATGGTCGACGGCCAAATTCTAGGCACCTCGCTTATCACGGATTTCTAATTCAAACTCCTGGAGGAGTAAGACCCAGCAAATCAGGCGCGACTTGGCATCCGTCTTAACAAGAAGATACTTGAGGGCCAAGTGGTCCGTAAAAATGATAATTTTAGAAAGCGTGATATATGAACGGAATTTATCAAAAGCAAAAATGACAGCTAGGAGCTCCTTCTCGGTTGTGGTATAACTCTCTTGTGCAGATGCTATTGTTTTACTATCATAATAGATGGGGTGGAAGTTTTTAGATATTCATTGTCCTAGTAGGGCTCCCATCGCGAAACTACTCGCATCGTACATAATTTCAAAGGGAAGGTCCCACACCAGAGCTATCATAATAGGGGCATTAATTAACTTTTCTTTTATTGTTTCAAAGGCAGATAAACAAAGGTCATCAAAGAAAAACGGGGCATCTTTTTGCAGAAGATGAGTAAGGGGTTTGGAGATTTTACAGAAATCTTTTATGAAGCGACGGTAGAAGCCAGCATGTCTGAGAAACTTCTTATAGCTTTAACGTTCGTAGGCGGCGGTAGCTTCTCGATAACTTCTACCTTAGCTATGTCTACTTCAATTCCTCTCGCAGAAATCTTATGGCCCAAAACTATCCCTGCCCTCACCATAAAATGGCATTTTTCCCAATTTAGGCAAGGTTAGTTTCTTCGTATTTTTCTAAGACTTTTTCGAGGTTTTCTAAACAACTATAAAAGGCATCACCGAAAACGGAGAAATCATCCATAAATACCTCCACAATGCTTTCTACGTACTTGTCGAAGATAGCTAGCATACATCGCTGGAATGTAGTTGGCGCATTGCATAATCCAAACGACATTCTTCGGTAAGCAAAGGTGCCAAAAGGACACGTAAACGTAGTTTTCTCCTGCTCCTCGGGAGAGATGCGGATTTGAAAGTACCCCGAAAGACCATCGAGAAAACAGTAAAAGTTATGGCCGGATAATCGTTCAAAAATTTTATCGATGAATGGCAAGGAAAAGTTGTCCTTACGGGTGGCATCGTATAACTTACGATTGTCAATACACATTCGCTACCCCATAACCGTCCTTGTCGGGTTTAAGTCATTATTCTCATTACTAACTACAGTTATTATAACTCCCCCGATTTTTTTCGATGATTTTATTTGAATGGACAACGTCATATTTATGACGTCGTGGCGTTACTTTTAACGTCGAGTTGACAGCGCAATGCCGTTAAGGAATTTTTGCTTCCGTGCGGTCGAGTTGGCCGAATTCTTGCTGTAATGGGAAAATATTGCATTTGGAATTTAAGTTAACTAATTTTGGACTTGCTCGTCAGGTTTCGTCGCAATCCGAGCATTATTGGAGTCTCGGCGCGCGATTGAAGTTTTGGATTGTTTATGTTAGCCGTATACTTTGAAGATTAATATCTCGGGAATGACTCGTCGGATTTTAATTTTGACTTTGCTGTTATGTTTGTAGCGTCAGTGTTCACCTATGGTTCGAATTTCGTTTGATTCAGCGCTCGTTTGGTCCTCCGTTTTGATCTCGTATTTCCTTGTTCAAAAATATAAAATATGAATATTTTAATATTAAAGCACTATTCAAAAATGTCTTTTACTTTTCATTCATATAATTTGATCAAAAGGATATATTTGTAAAAAAAATGTTCTATATGTAAATTTTTTTTCTGATCTACAGTAATCTTACTCGAGTACCTGTTATGCTTCTCGAGTACTTTTGTATGAGTACTCTTGTGCTGATTTCTTCTTACTCGAGAGCTCTTTTTATTTTTTTTATTTTTATTATTATTATTTACTCGAGTACCTCTTTTGTCTCTCGAGTGCTTCTTCTTCAGTTACTCGAGTCCTGTATTAAACTATTCGAGTAGTCATTTTGAATTACTCGAGTAGTCATTTTGAACTACTCGAGTAGTCATTTTGAACTACTCGAGTAGTCATTTTGAACTACTCGAGTAACCATTTTGAACTACTCGAGTAGTCATTTTGAACTACTCGAGTAGCCGTTTTCTACCTCTCAAGTACCCGTAAGCTTGTTCTCGTGTAGTCCATTGTTGTTTGCGTTCGGAAGCCTTTTTGAGGGTCAAAACGATATCATATGGAAAAATGGTTAATATGAAATTTGTTCGTCTCGACGAGATCTAAAACTTTCATGTTGGCCACATTCGATTCAAACCAATCCTAAGCCTTTATTTTCCTCTTCCACATACCAGCGCGTAAAAAGTCTGTTTTATGACAAAAGATTTTATAAATATATATATTTAAATATACATTTATATATATCTTTATAGATAACTTTATATATATATATATATATATATATATATATATATATATATATATATATTGTGATAGTTTTATTAAAAAAGAAAATTCTTTCATCTTCTCCGATCTTTTTCCTTCCGAACCAGAGCGGCGTGAGCGTGAGAGAGAAAATATTACGTGAACCTTCTGGTGGCCGCCGACGGTGCTCCGGTGCTCGAAATCTTCATCCGAACATAGATCTGGAAAGCTCTCGCCGAGTGCTACGCCATCGTGGTATTATCTTCCCCGTTTCTTGAGATTTCTCATTAGGGTTTTTCGGCCCTAACCTCCTTTTTGGCAGTTCTTGTTCCGATTTCAACTCCTCCCACATCCTTTTGCCCCGATCTACGACGTGGAGTGATTCGGAGGACTTTTCCGATAAAACCAAGGCAATTGGTGGTTTCCTCTCATTTCTCCTTGTCTGATTTGATGGTAACGGCTACGCTTTCATGTTCTTTAAGATTTTCTACACTTGTTCTTCCAAGTAATTGTTATGATTAACCTTCTCAATGATCACATGATGTTGTAATGTTTTGTCACGGTGAACTCAAGTTTTTGTCTGGATATTTTTGATCGTTCTTGATGTGTCTTATTGATGGTTTAACGCCTTATTTATCGTTATTGAACGTATTAGAGTTTAATTAGGTTTGTAAATCATTCCTAAGGGTTGATCAACCATGTCTTTTATCTAATAATGTCAAGTAGAATCTAGAGAGCCAAATCTCGAGATATGTGGTGTTTTCTTGATGGTTTTCTTGATTGCGGGAGTTAGTGGATGATTCCACCTCCGCAGTGTATGTTTCCTTCATTAGTGCCCTGTGGAAGTCTACCGGGTTTTTGGTTGTCTGCGGTGTATGGTGGAGAGTATGAGACTCCCACGCAATTAGACGGATTTTATATTTGTGTGGGTGTGGCCAAGAGGGACCACTGCGCCCGTGTTTTTGGGTGGTGTGTCCACGAGTGACCACCTCGCCCGCATTTTTAGGTAGAGTCGACCACATGTGCCTAATAAAGGTTTCGTATTTCTTCCTTACGAATTATTCTTGTTGTCACCTTATAGCATCGTGCGTCTAGTGTACTATTGGTGTACGTGATGAATCACGTAAGAGTTCTTTTTCCTGATGATGACTTGTTCCTCTTTTGTGCTTTATTTCAGTACTGTTGGTCTTGGGTTGGTATCCCTTTTGACTTTTGTTTATTTTGGATTATTAATTATCTGTCACTATTTGTACCTTCTTGCTGAGGTGTTCTGTCTTTGGAATGCCTCAGGTTCAGAGTAGTAGTAGATAGCAGAGCTAGTTTTGGAGTTTTGGGCGGCAGTGTTGGTCATGGTTGTTGCCTCGGCTTAGCGAGGTACTTTGTTGTTTATTTTATTTTTTTGCTGGCTCAGACATATATTTCTGTTTGTGGGTTCGTGTCAGTGTGTTGACGCCCACAGAATTGCTGCTTTTAGATACTTGCTAGGTGCTTATTTCTCTATATGTGGATGTGGACTACTTGCTCTCTGGGAGGATTTATGCTAGGAATGCATGTTAGGTATTTTTAAGAATAAAATCTACTACTACTACTTCATGCACCGCATAATTTAAAAACTCTAACTTGTTATATTTAGCGACCATAAAAGCTATCGTTCCTACTATTATAAATTTAGAGTCCTACATAGCATGAGTTGTCCTTTGGGGATGTTTATACTCATGTGGGATGTTGGAGTCAATCTAAACAAGTATTTTTTCGCAGCGTATAATTATATTTTGATTTGTGGACTAGATGAGCACTAAGCCGAGGGATACGACTAACTACTGCACTTAAACTGATTTTTCCTTAAAATAACGTAAAGAATCTTTCTTCATGATTAAGTAGGTGTCTGCCTGAGCGTCCGCAGTTATCTCCTGCTGACGTGGCATCATGACACACATTTTCCCTTACTTTGATAAGTTATTATATGTGGTGAAAATGCGTGTTGTGACAGTGATCCCTCCCTTTTTCGTCACTACCTGGACAGGACTAACCCACTTACAATCAGAGATAGGATAGATAATTCCTGCATCTAAGAGTTTTATAACCTCGCCCTTTTTGACTTCTTTCATATTTGAATTTATACAGCGCTGAGGTTGGATTGAATTACGTGAATTATATTACATTAGGATTGTGGGTGCATAAAGAAGGGCTTATGCCCTTGATATCAGCTATTTTCCAGGCAATAGCTCGACAATGTTTATGTAACACTAGTAGGGGCTTATCATTTTGCACTTCGGTTAGGTAGGCAGAAACTATTATCGGTAGCTTGGAGTCTTTTTCTAAGAAGGCATACCTAAGATGTTCGGGTAGTTCCTTTAATTCTAGGCTAGGTGGTTCTTCATACGATGTTTTGGAAATTCTTTTTTTTCAAAAATAATGTCTTCTTAGACCTTTACTTTATACGGAAAATTGGAAAGGGTGGAGTTCGCGGCCATGGCCATCTCTTGCAGAAATTCATTTGGAAGACTTGAAGAAAAACAGAAATCAGAAAATTTATTTTCACTTTCAGGAAGGTAGTAGGAAGATTCTTCACTTAAGGCATCTAAGAAAAAACAAGAGTCGTCATTCTCTAGGGTATTCTTCATTGAGGGTGTTATAGAGAAAGTCACTTCATCGTCGCCTACTCGTAGGAAGAGCTTGTCGTTGCTTACGTCAATGATAGCTCGAGAGGTGGCAAGGAAAGGTCGGCCAAGGATCAAGGGGACCTCGACGTATTCTTCGATGTCCAATATGACGAAATCCACCGGGAAGATGAATTTGTCGACTTTAACTAAGTCATCCTCCACGATTCCTAACGGGTATTTCATGGATCTATCAGCGAGCTGGATACTCATGCGTGTGGGGTTGAGGATACCAATTCCTAACTTCTTGAATAACGAGAGGGGCATCAGGTTGATACTCGCACCTAAGTCGACCAATGCGTGCTTGACAAAAAGATTACCAAAGACACCCGGTATAAAAAAAACAACCCGGATCACTGATCTTCTTTGGTAAACTGTTTGTCAAGAATGCAGAGCACTCGGAATTTAGCATGACATGCGATAAATTTTTTAACTTCTTTTTATTAGTCAGGAGGTCCTTAAGGTACTTAGCGTACTTTAGCATTTGGTAGATTGCTTTGTGGAAGGGTAGATTTATGTGGATTTGCTTAAATATTTCTAGGAAGCGGGAGTATTTATCATCCTGATGTTGCTTGCTAAGTTCAGAAGGATATGGTGGAGTTGGAATATTTTTAAAGATGGGTGGTGGAGTGAGATCTTTTTCTTTAACAGGGAAAGGGGTGATAACTTCTTCTTCAGTAGATGGTGGAATGATAAAAAATTCTCGACGGAGGGTTGATTTTTTAAAATGGGGGCGGAGCATTGATTTTTTTAAATGGAGGCGGAGCTTGCCTCGGGCACTTCGCTAAACATACCAGAAACTTGCTTCCCACTCCGAAGAGTTATAGCTTTCGCTTGCTCTCTCGGGTTAGGCTCGGTGTTGGTAGGAAGAGACACGGCGGGTCGCTCAGAAATAATTTTTGTGAGTTGTCCTACTTGATTTTCTAAACATTTAACTGTCCCGATTAGGGTTCTTATAGTAGCGCCATTACCAATCATATATTTTGAAAACATCTCCTCCAAACTTGGAGGTTTTGGAAAATTTTGAGGAGGTGGTGGTGGTGCAAAAAAATCATTTTGTGGTGGCGGGCGCATAGCATTTGAGAGATTACTCCATGAAAAGTTCGGGTTGTTCCGTAAAGCGGTATTATAACTTTTCGAAAAAGAGAAACCCGGAGCAGGAAAATTAGCAGTAGAAAAATTATGAAAAGCGTTTCTAGGAATATTATTAACAAAATCTAATTGTTCGGGGGCAGGAGTTACAGATTCCCATACCTGAGGGGCGGAGGCAGCAGTCATCTCCGTTATCTTTTTACTTAAAATTGCCACTTGCAGAGCTAGCTGGGAGACGTTGACCACTTCAAATATACCTGCAGGCTTGTTTGGGCGGTACCTAGGCACATTCCACTATTATGTGTTCATGGCCATGTACTCGAAAATCTCAAGAGCTGCTTCTGGGGTTTTGAGGTTTAAGGTACCACTGGAAGTTGCGTCTATCATTTGCTTTGTGATTTGATTTAGCCCGATATAATACTTCTGCACCTGCAACCATACAGACAGCGCATGATGGGGGCATCATCTTAAGAGTTCTTTAAATCTTTCCCAGGTTTCATACAAAGTTTTAGAATCTATTTGTCCAAGGGCAGAAATATCGTTCCTAAGTTTTGCAGTTTTAGCTGGAGAAAAATACTTCGCTAGAAATTTTTCAGTTAGTTGATCCCAGGTTGTGATGCTGTTTTTTGGTAGAGTGTTCAGCTATTGCTTAGCTATAGTACTAAGGGAGAAATGGAAGAGTCTTTGCCTAATAACATCATTTGTAAAACCATTATTTTAAGGTGTCACAAATCTCAAAAAAGCTTGCTACGTGTGCGTTCGGATCTTCATCTTGAAGTCCGTCAAATTGCACATACTGCTGCACCATTTGAATTATGCTAGGCTTAAGTTAAAAATTATGTTTAGCTATAGCAGGGCGAACTATGTATGATTTTGTGCCCTCTAGATTCAGTCTTGCATAATAGGACATAGGCCTATGCACGACTTCCTCTACGTGGGGTTCTTCCATTCTTAAGGTTGAAAATGACTCGGAATCCTCAACCGGTATTTGGAGAGTAGGGCCTTGAAATCATGATCTTCTCTGAAGAGTAAGCTCAATTTTGTGGTCCAAGTCCAAAATAACTGACAGATTCCCGCGGGTCATGCACTAGAAGAAGAGAAGATGAAGAAAGAGAAATAAAATAAACTAGAACAAGAATAAAAAAAAAATTTGAAATAGATTTTTTTATGCTTTAACTCCCGAACTTCCCAATGGCTACTCGATGAAGGGTTTGCAAGGAACTAGACAAGATAGTGGCATTTATAGCCACATTGCCCTTTTCGAGAGAGTTAGGTGGTGTAGAAAAATTGTGATGTGAGTTTTTATTAAGAGCGGTAATATTTGTTTTTTTGAATTTCTAATTTTTTTTAAAGAAGGAGGGTGAGAAAGAGAAGTGATAAAAGTAATAGGTTCGTGTTTTCAAATTATCAACAAAAGTTTCTCCCCAGCAACAGCGCTAAAAACATCATGTAAACTAATCGCAAAGAGAATAAAAACTGAACTAGCAATCCAACGAGGCAAGTATACTTATCGAAATGCAGCAAGGGGACACAAGTATCGTGTTAAAATACGGGAACCGTCGAGTAATCTTACTCATAAGAAGACTATTATCTTATCGAAGATTGTTTTAGGGTTTAATAGAAAAATAAGTGCTATTAAGAAGAGAAATATTACGCTAAAAAGAGAAATGCTTGCGGTTAAATAGAGAGCTACTAAAAGCGATTACAATGAGGGGTTAAGATGATGGTAAAGAAGTGCACTAGATCGAGAATCACCACGGATAAAGTTGATTAAAAAATGTGATAATAAACCCTATCTTAATAAGGCAAAAGACCTTGACCATGGAGGTTCCATAAGCATGAACAGGCTTCTCTCGAAGCCGTGCCCACCTGAGTTTAGGAAGGTTTGACCGAACTCTCGTCCAAATCGGAGACCTAAAGCTCGCTTTACGCTGTGAACCCCTCTATTGGATTTCACTCCAATCCGAGAGATTTAACATCTGCCTCTCTCAAGGGATGAGTACAACTCTCTTTACTCTTGAGTGTTCATTTCAAACTACGATTCTCTCGGCTAGCTAAGAGTGAAAACAAATATGGAAATTATATATCGATGATATAACTCCAAATAAGATTAATCAAGAGTAAATAAAGGTCCAAACCCTAAAAAGAAAAAGTAAAATTAAAGCATCATAACTTAATCAACTCGAACCTCGGATCATCAAGATCGAGTACAAGGAGGATTAGTTAATCATGGAGAAGTGGAGGAAGAGAGATGAATAAAAATGCATTAAGAAGACAAAGAAAAGGCACGCTTTTTATATATGTAAAAGGAGAGTTACAACTTGAAATAAAAGCTTACAGGTGCAATGAAATGAAAACTGAGTTAGCATTAACATTAAGCTACTAAATAAGTTACAAAAACTATTAAAAAAGTGTAAACTAACCAAGATTAAAAAGCTTAAATGAGAAAGGTGGAGAGGAGAAGCATGGAAAACTACTAGAAAACAAAAGGGCAGCACCACCCCTCTCACTCCAAAATTGCTTTGGACTCAGGGGGGTCTGAATTTATAGAAAATCTTACGAGTTGGTCACGCCCCCCTGTCAGGCCGGGGTAGGGCATGTCAGGGGGCGTGACATGTACGGCGAAGATTTCAGGAGGTGAAATCTGACAGAATTGATTTGTTCTCTTGTATGTCGGAGGACACGCCCACAGACACGTCCGTGTAAGGGGGGCATGTCAGGCACATCAAGCTTCAATCATCTGTCGGAAATCCATCAAATGCAGAAAATCACAGAACACGCCCGTGGACACGTACGTTATAGGCGGCGTACAAGTATTGTTGACGTGTGGTGACGAGAACTCTTTAAATGCGGCAGCAGGCTTCGGGAAGGGGGCGACACGCCCCGTAACATGCCGGGTGACACGCCCATGGAGGGCGTGTCAGGGGGGCATGTCTGGATTTTTGCTCAGGATTTGGGCTCAAGCAGCAACCTTTCCTTGGGATCGGGTTACACACCAAGTGACTCGCCCATTGAGGGCGTGTAAGGGGGGCGTGTAAGGTCATTTTTGCCAAAATTTGAGGAAACCTGCAAAAAGAAAAGAAAACATTAGTGTCAACAAAATATACAAAAGGAGGTCAATATATAAGCTTACAACACATGATTTGTAATTAAAAAAAACTAAAAATACCCTAATAGTTTAGACTACAAAACGAACTATCACTCATCATGCATCTGCAACCAAGTTGCCCTTGCCGGAGTCCAACAACTCAAGGCATCCACAATAATGTTTCCCTTCCCTACACTATAATGAATCTAGAAGGTGTAGTCCCCAAGAAACTCCATCCACATATGTTGTCGCATGTTGAGATCCTTATGATCCAATAAATACTTTAGGCTCTTACGGTCCGTGAATATATCCACCTTCACGCCATATAAATAATGACGTCATCATTTATGTGCAAAAATCACCGCTGCCAACTCCAAATCGTGGATGGGATAATTCCTCTCATGCACTTTCAACTAGCATGAGACATAAGCGATAAGCTTTCCAAACCGAAGAATAAAGCAGCCTAAGCTGCTCCTTGATGCATCACTATACAGTTCAAAGCCGTCCGAACCACATAGAGACGTCAAGATTGGCGTTGTGGTCAAGCGACTCTTCAGCTCTTCAAAAGCTCGCTGAACTCCGGCATCCAGATGAACTTCTGATCCTTCCTCGTTAGTGTGGTAAGAGGCAAAGAGATCCGTGAGGAGTTTTCTACGAAATGTCTGTAGTAGCCCACCATGCAAAGGAAACTCCCGACTTCAGCCATAGAAGACAACACCAGCCACTTCTGTATGGCTCTTATCTTTGATGGATCCACCACAATGACCTCTCCACTCACCCAATGGCCAAGAAAAGCCACTGATGAAAGCCATAACTCACACTTTGAGAACCTGGCGTAGAGCTTCTTTCTCCTTAGGGTGTGTAACACCATCCGTAAATTGTTCGCATGATCTTCTTTAGACTGAGAGTACACTACAATGTCATTGATGAAGATGATTACAAACAAGTCCATGGACTCTAAAAATGTTCGGTGCATTAGTTCCATGAACTCTGATGGAGCATTTGTTAGTCCAAACGATATTAATGTGAACTCGTAATGAGCATAGTATGTTCAGAATGCTGTCTTGGGAATGTAACCTTCATGAATCCTCAACTGGTAGTAACCAGGTTTTAAGTCCAGTTTAGAATAAACGGTTGATCCCACTAGTTGATCAAGCAAGTCATCAATCCGTGTAATCAGATACTTGTTCTTCTCCGTCAGCTTATTTAATTCTCGATAATTGATACACAAATGCAGACTACCGTCCTTCTTCTTCACAAAGAGAACAGGTGCACTCTATGGTGACATTCTTCGGCGTATATATCCTTGTTCCAGCAAATCTTGTAGTTGAACTTTCAGTTTCGTCATTTCCTTTGGCGCTACACAGTATGGCGAGCAGGCCACAGGTTTTGCACCTAGCACCAACTCAATGGAGAAGTCAATCTCCCGCTGGGGTGGTAACTGTGGAAGCTCCTTTAGAAACACATCAGCAAACTCTGAAACAATAAGAACATCTCTCACATTGGCTTTTGGCACAACAGCCGTGATAAGCATGAAAAATAACTCCACACCCTTACAAACAGCTTTGATGACTTGGAGAGCAGACATCAACAATTTGATCGAGCCTCGCATACCAACGTATTTCGTCTCTCGCTCGTTATTCTGTATTAGTGTGATCTCCTTTGAATTGCAATCGATAAAGGCATGCTGCTCTGAGAGCCAGTCCATACCAAAGATCACATAAAATTACGATATCGGCAGCACAGATACTTCCAATTAGAAATCCGAACTTCCAATCCGTACCTCCACAAAGCAAGTACTATCTGCATGCATCACATATCCGTTCGGTAATAGCATCTTCACACTATCTGTTGTCATACGAATTAGCACTCTGATCCGTGACACGAAGTCCACAAATAGAAACGAATGTGAAGCGCCCGTATCAAATAGTGCTCTCGCCGGATAGTCCCAAACCAGGACAAAGCCTAAGACAAATGCATCATACAAAATCTATAAGCAAGGTATGAAGTATCAAAAGAAATAACAAAGTATCTTAACGTGTACCTGTGACGACGTCACTTGGCTTTATGGACTCCTGTTGGCCAAGAATATATACTCGGGGATGCGCCTGGGATGTAGAGGACTCCACCACTACCTTTCCATTTCGGCATATGACGTTCCTGTCTTCTTCTCACCCTTTGGCGGACCAACCCAACAGTCACAGGCTAGATGACCCACCTTACCACATGTATAACAATAACTAGGGTCTTGCCTAGAAGTTGCTCCATATACAACAGTAGAGGGAGCTTGTGTAGAAGACTTGGATATCTTAGACCATTTTCTTCCGTAGTTTGATTTTCCAGGGTACGGCATTATGAGCTCGGGCTCTGTCACAGCCTAGTCCCTCTTGCCCTGTACAGACTTCATATCTTTCTCCAACGCACGAGCCGTAACAACCAACACTTAAAACCCCTGGTTGACCGAACTCTAGAGCAAGAATCGCACCTCATCCAAAAACCCTTCGTAGAACCTATTGGTTTTATGCTCTTCGTCAACAAATATAGATCCTGCATAACGTCCCAACCTGATAAACTCATGTAAGTAGGTATCAGCTGAAAGTTTCTTAACTGAAGGTTAGCTAATCACTTAGAAGGGGGGGGGGGGTGAAATGGTCATTGAATTTTTATCAGTTTTTGTTATTTTCAAATTAATCTATATAGAGCTTGTCTTTAGATCCTGCAATAAGAAAGAAAACAAGCACCACGGCAAGCACACAAAGATTTATAGTTGTTCCCTGAAAGTCCACCTAGTGTCAGCTATGTGCACCTATGGGGGGGGGATAGGTGACGTGTAGCGCTTTTGCGGAATTTACGAATGTACCTACACAATAAAAACAAAAAGCACAGCACCCAGAATACACAGGCAATTTATAGTGGTTCCCCGACTTGGGTACATCCACTTTCCCCCTTCGACCTATCTCCCAACAAGGGACGACTCGGTCTCTTCTCCAACGGGATTGAAATCCAATCCCTGCACTATCGGAAGGAACCCTTCCACACGTGAGAGTCAACACTCCCACAAAACGGGTTGCACCCAACCCTTACAACACGGAACAATCGTTCCTTTACAACAAAAGTAAATATAGAATGTACACGAGATACAAACTTCGTTTGGAGACTACGGTGTTCCTCTTCGTTCGACGAAGTGTTCGTGAAATCGAAGAGTGTACAACCTTGGTCTCTCTTGGAGAGGATCTCCCCGGAACCGGCGGCGGCAACACGAGCGGCGGCTAGCTTCGGGATCGGTGGCTATGATGATGAGCGGCTGCTGAACTTGGAGATCCAAACTTCGTAGCGAAGCTAGCTTGGTCTTCCAACGGTCACACGAGGATCGGTCGTCTCGATCGATTCGGACGGGGAAGTTTTTCCCGATCGACAAATCGAGAGACAAGAGATCTCTGGATAGACACGTGAGACTCAGAGCTTTGCTAAGCTTCTGTCGCCGGAGATCGGGAAGAAAAGCGATCAGCAGCAGCGGCGACGGACTAGCGCGAGCGGGACGGCGGCGGCGGAGAGGAATCGCGATTTTAGGGTTTGCTCTGCTCGGCTTCTTTCTGTCTAGGTATTCCGTTCAAAATACCCGTATATAAATACTGTAGTTAACTCCAATATGACCGTTTGTGGGACCCATAATAGAAATCCCAAATCCCGGTCCAGAAATTTAACAGCGGCAGAATCCGGTTCAGGAAGTTCCAGAAAAACGCCAAGTCAAAATCGGTGAGAATCGAAAGTGATTCTCGCCGAGTCGCCGAGAATCAAAGGTGATTCTCGACGATTCGGCGAGAATCAAAGATGATTCTCGTCGAATTTGCCTTGGTTGCACGCACTGCTTTAGGCCAGGTCGAATCGGCGAGAATCACTAAGTGATTCTCGTCGATTCTTACTTAGACGCAGAGGTGCTTGCTTAGAAGTGGCTGGAACTTGTTCGGCGAGAATCAACCACTGATTCTCGACGAATCGGCGAGAATCCCTTGTGATTCTCGACGAATCGGCGAGAATCCCTTGGTGATTCTCGTCGATTTACACTTAGATGAATTTTCGTCTTTCCACCCATGAGCTGCTCCTTGACCCATCCGTGCTCCTTATCTTCTCTTGCATAAATACGGCCCTGTACTTGAAAGTAAGTGCACTCCAATAGAGAGAGTACACGTAGGCTAACACACCGATCTGCTCAACGAGGGATTACGTCGTGCAGACCCGTGTATATTGACCTACTGCACCCTAACATTGGTGTGCACTTAGCGTGGAGGAACTGCAAGCACAACTTAAAAGAGTTTATCAAATACATTGTCTATTGACCTTAGCTTGTCCAGGGGCTTCTTCAAATCAGGTACATTGTGGATACAATACCCAACAATCTCCCCCTATTTGAAGAAGCCTAAACCCTACAAGCTAAGGTGAATAGAGCAAATGAGAATGAAAACCATAAACTGAAAAGTGAGTTGAGTGAGTTATCCATTACCAATACCAATTTCTTGGGAGCAAGCTTGGAGCCACCTTAGCCTTAGCCGGGAGGGTAATCTCCCCCTTTTCGGCTTCTACAAATCGGGGTCTGTAGCGTTTGACCCTTTGCTCCCCCTCAGTTCTTGCACGGGCCTGGAGCTTCTGTAGTCTTCATTCCTCATAATTGAGCATCCCCAATTCAGTCTTGAAAAGATTGAACTTGGCCTCGTCTAGGGGCTTTGTGAATATATCAGCAATCTGCTTGTCCGTGGGGACATAACAGAGAGAGATATCCTTGTTCTCCACGTGCTCCCGAATGAAGTGGTAGCGTACTTTAATATGCTTCGTTCTGCTGTGCGACACCGGATTGTTGGCAATGGCAATTGCACTGGAGGAGTCGCAGTACATGGGTACTTCCTTGAACTGAAGGTCGTAGTCGGCTAACTGGTTTCTGATCCATAGAAGTTGTGCGCAACAGCTTCCTGCCGATATGTACTCTGACTCTGCTATGGAGGTTGCAACACAATTCTGTTTCTTGCTGTTCCATGAGATAAGCCTCCTGCCGAGGAATTGACACGTCCCGGAGGTGATTTTCCTGTCATCCCTGCTCCCTGCAAAATCAGCATCTGAAAAACCTATTAGCTCGACATCATTGTTTCTCGGGTACCACAAGCCAAGATTAGGAGTACCTTTAAGGTATCTCAGAATTCGCTTTGCAGCGACATAGTGAGAATCCTTAGTGTTCACCTGATATCGGGCACAGACACATGTGGAGAACATAATATCCGGTCTACTGGCAGTAAGGTAGAGCAGGGATCCAATGATGCTTCTGTATTTGGTTTCATCGAAAGGTTTACCTTTCTCATCCTTATCCAGAGACAAGGTGGATCCCATTGGAGTCCTCATAGAGGTTGCACTCTCCATTCCGAATTTCTTAAGGAGTTCATTTGTGAACTTCGTCTGAGAGATGAAGATTCCATCCTCAGACTGTTTCACTTGAAGTCCTAAGAAATACTTGAGCTCTCCCATACTGCTCATTTCAAACTTTCCTTGCATAAGTTTAGAAAACTTTTTGCAAAGATTGTTGTCCGTTGAGCCGAATATTATGTCATCGACATAGATTTGCACCAGCAAAATCTTGCCTTTGACTTCCCTGAGAAACAATGTTTTATCTATTTTACCTCTGGAGAACTTGTTCTCAAGAAGAAAGCTAGATAAAGTCTCATACCAAGCTCGTGGAGCTTGTTTCAACCCATATAAGGCCTTATTAAGAAAATAAACGTGATTGGGATAAGTAGGATCGACAAAAACCTGGGGGTTGAGCGACGTATACTTCCTCTTTCAGGTCTCCGTTCAGGAATGCCGATTTCACATCCATTTGATAGACTGTGAATCCTTTGTGTGAAGCATACGCCAGGAACAACCTGATTGCCTCGAGCCTTGCTACTGGTGCAAAGGTCTGGTCGAAGTCAATCCCCTCCTCCTGTCTGTAACCTTGAGCCACCAGTCTTGCTTTGTTCTTTATGATGACACCATGTTCATCCAGCTTATTTCTGAAGATCCACTTGGTGCCAATCACATTCTACTTGTGTGGTCTGGGAACTAGCGTCCAAACGTTGCAACGTTCGAATTGATGCAGTTCATCTTGCATGGCCAGAATCCATGCCGCATCTTTGTTCGCCTCGTCGAACTTCTTTGGCTCTACCTGTGACAGGAAGCTAAGATGCAATACTTCGTTAATTGTACCTCTTCGAGTTCTGACACCAACACGAGGATCCCCGATGATCTGATCTCTAGGATGATCTCTCACGTGCCGG
The DNA here is from genome assembly GCA_039583875.1 of Platanthera guangdongensis. Taxonomy (NCBI): domain Eukaryota; kingdom Viridiplantae; phylum Streptophyta; class Magnoliopsida; order Asparagales; family Orchidaceae; genus Platanthera; species Platanthera guangdongensis. Next base: position 57,125,444 of record CM077160.1, on the reverse strand, counting down.
AGCTCTAGAAGTCTGGCGTCTGGAGCTTCAACTACTTCTTGGGCTTCTCTTTCTTCTAAGAGATTTATTCCATCTTGATCTTCAACATTTTCAGATGACGTGGAGGTGGAGACTTTGACGTACTTAGGAGCGTCATCTTTAGCGGTCTCATCCAGACTCAGCTGTTCTAGTCGTGCACCTGCATCTTCAAGAATACTGCTGGAAGAGTTGCTGTTAAGCAAACTTCCTTCATCAAATACAACATTTATTGATTCTTCTACCACTAGGGTTTTCTTATTGAAGACCCTATATGCCCGACTGTGGGAACTATAGCCCATGAATATGCCTTCGAAGCATTTTTCACCGAATTTAGTACGCGGGTACTTCCCATTATTCAGTACATAGCATCTGCAACCAAAAATCCTCAAGTAGGACATGGTTGGTTTCCTGCCTTTCAGTAGCTCGTAGGGCGTCTTACGATGATGCTTGTTGATCAATGCTCGGTTTTGTACATGACAAGCCGTATTGACACCCTCTGCCCAGAAGTATTCCGGGAGAGAAGCGTCTTTCAATATTGTCGTGCAGGCTTCAATGAGAGTTCTATTTCTCCTCTCCGCAACTCCATTTTGCTGAGGAGTGCGCGGGGAGGAAAACTCATGAAAGATACCTTGTTCTTCACAAAATTCTGTCATTGCACCAGATTCGAATTCTGTTCCATGGTCACTTCTGATTTTGACCACGGAGCAGTTAAATTCGTTCTGAACCTGTTTGACAAAATTAGTGAAGATGTCAAACGTATCTGACTTTCGTTTCAAAAAGAACACCCATGTAAACCGAGAATGATCATCAACTATCACTAGCGTATAGGACTTGCCTCCCAAGCTATGAACTTGCATTGGACCAAACAAGTCCATATGTAGAAGGTAAAGACATCGGGAAGAGTCTTTGTCTGCGATGCTCTTAAAGGTAGCCCGAGTCTGTTTGCCCATATGTCATGCAGGACATGGGCTACCTTTGATGCACTTGATACTGGGAGCATCCCTTACCAAGTCCTTAGAAAACAGCATACTAATTGTCTTGAAATTAATATGTGCCAATCTCTTGTGCCATTGTTCACAAAGAGATGCACTGCCTGTTGCCACAAGGCATACGGGGGTAGATGAATCTAAACTGAGAAAATCTAAACAAAAGATATTTCTGCTCCTAATGCCTGATAATACCGTTTCAGAAGAGGTACGTGAAATTATCAGACATTTATCCTTGCAGAACTTAACGTCATAACCTTTATCACATAACTGACTTACACTGATCAGGTTATGGTTTAACCCTTCAACATAAGCCACGTCGGTGATAGAGATTATACCGTTGGAAATCATACCATAACCTCTGGTGACTCCTCGATCTGACCCTCCAAAGATGACTTTGGGTCCATTCTCGACTGGAGTGTAATCACGCAGCAGGCTTCTTGTCCCGGTCATATGCCGGGAGCATCCACTGTCCAAATACCAGATCGGCGTTTTGGTGGCCTTTGGACATTCCTGCAAAACAAAATTAATTTGCCTTAGGAACCCAATCGAACTTGGGTCCTAGATTCCTGGTTAGCACACTCCCCCTCGGTTGGTTAACCCTACGAGTGGTCGGTCTCGCATTGCTAACATGGGGAGTCTCGTAATTCCTTGGATTAAACCAACAATCCACGGCAAAGTGACCGACTTTGCCACAGCACCAACAGTCAAATTTGTTGTACCTTTTCCTAGGCTCCTGCCTTACCCTGGGAACGGTGGGTACTGCTGGGGCCTTGGATCTGGAGGTGGAGGCCTCATGGTGACAACAGTCGCATGACTTTGTCACCTTCTGTATAACAGGCTTGGCTGTTGGTTCCTGCTTTCCATTATGGCCGCTAGAGAACGGACCATAATTTTCTATGTGGATTTCCTCATAAGGTGCCTTGAAGGCACTCTCACCGAAGTTCCGGGGAAAGTTCCAACCGTCATACCGGCTCTTTGGCTTTGCAACCGAGGGCCGGAAATGATGCCCAAAAGTTGACTCAAAGTCATGTTGGTTGCAAGGAAAGCCAGGCTTTCTGAACGCAACAGGACTAAGAGGAGCCTTACCCTTTTCATCAGCAGAGGCCTTCTTGGCGGCCTTATTCTTCCTCTGGTTCTTGTTTCTCCTAGATGAAGAACCAGATACCCCTTTATGCCCCAAGCCAGCTCCTTTGGCCTGAGCAGAGAAGGTATCAACGACTGGAAGAACTGTTTTTGGCATGGAGAAGCTCTTGACGATCTTCCTTTCTGCCGCAAGTAGTTCTTCCAACTTGTCGACTTCCTCCTGCTTAAGATCAAGGAGCTTAAGAGACTCTGAGTGCTTTGAAGTCAGGTCGAGGTGTTCCTGTCGGAGAGAGATCAAGCTGGTGACCTCTTCCCTTAGGGAAACACACTCGCCCTTAAGGAATTTTACTTCCTTTTTCTCAGCCTTCAATCTCTTTCGGCACTCCTCGAAGGTGTTGAGCAGAAGCTCATACTTCTCGAGGAGCTCAGCTTCGCGGGCCGAAAGGCTATCCTCAGGTTCATCATCCTGAGACTCAGGATCAGAGTCAGAGTCGGAGAGAGGTGTGTGAGCTTTTACCTTCCCAGTAAATGGGGGACATTCTCCTTCTGAGTCGGAGCGACCCACCAGCCCGCAGTAGGCTTCCTCATCATCACTGGAGTCTGAGGAATCAGACTCACTTAGTGTCTTTGGCCTTCTGGCGATGTAGCTCCGCTCCTTCTTCTTATCTCTGGAGGATTTGAGCTCCTCTCCTTTCCCTTTTTCTCTTTTGCTTTGATAGCAGTCGGCCACGACGTGTCCTGGCTTATTGCATCCAAAGCAAATAATATCAGAAGAATGATGTTTGTTAGGTTTAGATGCATACCTGTCAGAAGAATAATTTTTCTTCTGATGCCTGGAGGAGGAGCTGTCTTTCTTTCTTTGATTCCTCATCTTGAGGAACTTCTTGAACTCTCGGGTGATGAGGGAGAAATCCTCCTCCGACAGCTCTGAGCCGGAGGAGCATGGTTCAGAGTCCTCCTCCTCTTCCTTATTCCTCGCACGGTATGACATCGCACCCTTGCCCTTTCTGGAGTAGCTGGCTTTTAGGGCCACAGTCTTTTCTTTTGCAGCAGCCTTCTCTGCTTCTTCCTCTGCTTTCCTGGTGTTCAGCTGAAGCTCATAGGACATCAGCTTCCCAAACAGGATTTGTGGATCAGTTTCTGCTAGTCTTCCAAATTCTCTGATGGCGCAGATCTTTGTGTCCCATTCCTTAGTAAGGGACCTAAGGAATTTGTCATTGAGTTCACCATTGGTGAACACTCTTCCGTAGCCCTTGAGGGCGTTGACAATCTTTAGGAAGTTCTCGTATGTGACTCCGATCTCTTCCTTAGGCCCTTGCCTGAAGGCCTCATATTTTTGGTTCAGGAGGGATCTCCGATCATCCCTCACTTCATCTGTGCCCTCCATTAGGATGATCAGGCACTGCCAGATCTCCTGAGCTGTCCTGCAGTTGCTGAAATTTTGCATCATGGAATCATCAACTGCGCTCACCAGAATGTTTCGTGCCTTCTTGTCCAGTCCCACGAGCACCATCTCGTCTTTGTCCATTTCAGAAAGTGTCTTCGGCACCTTCTTGGTGGGATCGATGGTGGATGCCTTGGTGGGGACATAAGATCCCTCCTCCACGATCATGAAGAGTCGAGGATCGACTGCTTCCATGTAAAACCTGATTCTTTCCTTCCAGATCGGAAAGTTTAGCCTGGTGCACACTAGGATCTTGCCGGAGAACTTGAGCCCGTCCATAGTAGATATTTGTCTTCTTCTTGACACTAGGGACAGGATTCAACTCAAGGTGTTGACCTTTTTGATGAGTAACCTCGCTTTGATACCACTTGAAAGTCCACCTAGTGTCAGCTATGTGCACCTATGGGGGGGGGGGATAGGTGACGTGTAGCGCTTTTGCGGAATTTACGAATGTACCTGCACAATAAAAACAAAAAGCACACCACACAGAATACACAGGCAATTTATAGTGGTTCCCCGACTTGGGTACATCCACTTTCCCCCTTCGACCTATCTCCCAACAAGGGACGACTCGGTCTCTTCTCCAACAGGATTGAAATCCAATCCCTGCACTATCGGAAGGAACCCTTCCACACGTGAGAGTCAACACTCCCACAAAACGGGTTGCACCCAACCCTTACAACACGGAACAATCGTTCCTTTACAACAAAAGTAAATATAGAATGTACACGAGATACAAACTTCGTTTGGAGACTACGGTGTTCCTCTTCGTTCGACGACGTGTTCGTGAAATCGAAGAGTCTACAACCTTGGTCTCTCTTGGAGAGGATCTCCCCGGAACCGGCGGCGGCAACACGAGCGGCGGCTAGCTTCGGGATCGGCGGCTATGATGATGAGCGGCTGCTGAACTTGGAGATCCAAACTTCGTAGCGAAGCTAGCTTGGTCTTCCAACGGTCACACGAGGATCGGTCGTCTCGATCGATTCGGACGGGGAAGTTTTTCCCGATCGACAAATCGAGAGACAAGAGATCTCTAGATAGACACGTGAGACTCAGAGCTTTGTTAAGCTTCTATCGTCGGAGATCGGGAAGAAAAGCGATCAGCAGCAGTGGCGACGGACTAGCGCGAGCGGGACGGCGGCGGCGGAGAGGAATCGCGATTTTAGGGTTTGCTCTGCTCGGCTTCTTTCTGTCTAGGTATTCCGTTCAAAATACTCGTATATAAATACTGTAGTTAACTCCAATATGACCGTTTGTGGGACCCACAATAGAAATCCCCAAATCCCGGTCCAGAAATTTAACAGCGGCAGAATCCGGTTCAGGAGTTCCAGAAAAACGCCAAGTCAAAATCGGTGAGAATCGAAAGTGATTCTCGCCGAGTCGCCGAGAATCAAAGGTGATTCTCGACGATTCGGCGAGAATCAAAGATGATTCTCGTCGAATTTGCCTTGGTTGCACGCACTGCTTTAGGCCAGGTCGAGACGGCGAGAATCAACCAGTGATTCTCGTCGATTCGACGAGAATCACTAGTGATTCTCGCCGAATCGGCGAGAATCACTAAGTGATTCTCGTCGATTCTTACTTAGACGCAGAGGTGCTTGCTTAGAAGTGGCTGGAACTTGTTCGGCGAGAATCAACCACTGATAATCGACGAATCGGCGAGAATCCCTTATGATTCTCGACGAATCGGCGAGAATCCCTTGGTGATTCTCGTCGATTTACACTTAGACGAATTTTCGTCTTTCCACCCATGAGCTGCTCCTTGACCCATCCGTGCTCCTTGTCTTCTCTTGCATAAATACGGCCCTGTACTTGAAAGTAAGTGCACTCCAATAGAGAGAGTACACGTAGGCCAACACACCGATCTGCTCAACGAGGGATTACGTCGTGCAGACCCGTGTATATTGACCTACTGCACCCTGACATTGGTGTGCACTTAGCGTGGAGGAACTGCAAGCACAACTTAAAAGAGTTTATCAAATACATTGTCTATTGACCTTAGCTTGTCCAGGGGCTTCTTCAAATCAGGTACATTGTGGATACAATACCCAACATTCCCCAATTAGGTACATCCACTTTCCCTACCACATATCCAACTTATTTGTTGGACTAGACACAAACTCCACTAATATGCTAATCAGAGCTTACACCTCAGGCCCTCATCTTTATACACAAATTCTTCATAGAATCCAAACTCAGAACCACGAGGGTTCCTAACTCAGAGCTTTGTAGAGCTCCTATAGCTCAGTGATCTACTGATCACCTACCTCAGCCTTATTTCTAAGGCCTATAACTCAGGCTCTTCAGCCCTACAGCTTCATGCATACAGCCCTACTCTCAAAGTGCTGCAGCACTCCTACAACTCTTTACCCTTCGAGGTACATACAGTTCAGCCTCCTCCAAGGCCTACAACACAGTGACAAACTTCTCACCTACAACTCAGTGACTCTCCAATCACCTACCTCGGGCATAAGGCCCTAAACTCAGGCTAGGAGGACAACCCTAACTCAGATCCACATTTAGATCCTACGTCAGAGAGCAACACTCTCCTACCTAAGGTAATTAAGCCCTACAGCTCAAATCCACTCTTGGATCCTACCTCAGTACCCCAATAGGGCAGCTACCTCAGTGACTAATTAGTCACCTACCTCAGGCACAAAGTGCCCTGCACTCAGATTCAGATAAACTGAATCCTACGGGAAGTGAATACAGAATAATTAAGAAAAATAAAACAACTGACTCAGAGAAAAATCTTTGAGTCTACCTTGTTGGACTCAGAAGATATCAGTCCAGCACTCTTGTTATAGAGTAATTAGTCTGCTTCTACAGCTAACACTTTTCTGCTGCACAGATGAACAGCTAACAACATGCTAAATGGATGAATTAGCTTATTTGTTCTGGAAAGAACTTTCTTGCTGAACTTGAAGAGCTTTAGCTATCTTTCTTTGTCTTCTCGGCTATCTCTGCTTGACTTGAGCTTCCAAGCTTAGTGGAGAAGAAGATGTCCAGCCGCCTCTTGTTTTTCTTCATATATTTTTCTGTGTGGGTTCCCCATTCGTTTGTTCCTTTTCATTGCCCCAATCCCTTTTCTTTTTTCCTTTTTATATGCGTTGATTTGAAACAACGACACAATTGTATTCGGGCCCAGCCAAGGATTGGTGAGCCCCACCTTCTTTAGAAGAGGACAAAGCAGCTTTCAGCACCAATGCGTCCTTCCCGCAACGACTACATGTAAATTAACTTTGATGACGTCAGCAATGGTCATCACCATGTGGACTTAGAAAATATTCCAGAAATCCATAAAGTGTTGAGTGATGTTAATTCACTCAATGCCATCTATCTTGGATCTCAACGCCTCTGGACTTGTGAATTTTCTTCGGATTTGTCTCAGCAGTTCTATCTTAGCGGTCTCAGCGGTTTCTTATCAACAGCTGAGACAAGCTTCTGTCTCAGCACTTTCTGTCTTAGCGGTCTCAGTGGTTTCAACTGTTTCTTATTAATAGCTGAGATAAGATTCTGTCTCAGTGTTTTCTTCTCATCGGTCTCAACGCTTTATTTTTAACTACTGTGACAACCTCCTGTCTCAGCGCTTTCTTCTCAGCTGTCTCAATGCTTTCTTCTAAGTTATCTCAGCTGTCTTAATGCTTTTTGCCTTAGTCAGTTTTTCTAGCTTTAGCTATGTTCGATGATTCGTGGGCTGAGCTCGACGAATTTTGATCTTCTCTGCGGCATTAGTCAAATTTTCTGGCTTTAGCACGATAAGTGTTGAGCTGGGCTCGATGATCTGTAAGTTGAGTCGACGAATTGCAAACTGAGCTCGACGAACTTCAAGCTGAACTCGATGAACTTTGAATCCTGAGCTCTTCAGCTTATCCCAAGGAATGTTGAGCTGAGCTCGACCATCAGCGAGGTGAGCTCGAAGAACTATGAGCTGAGCTCGACGAATTTTGAGTTTACTGCAAACTCATTTTTCTTCACATGTCCAATCATGGAATACCTATATGCAAGAAATAAATCACACATCAAATACATTATGCTCATTAGCATGATTGGTGATGCCCCTTCAAATCTTGAGGAACATTGTAGGGCAAAATTCCCAACAATCTCCCCCTTATTTGAAGATGGCAGAATACCCATCCATGCTAAGGTGCACCAACAAGATAAATATCATGATAGGTCTATTGAAACATTATCATGACAACTAGCCATCACAGTACAGGATAACTCCCCCTAGATGAGATGACTTTCTATCAAGATAGTTCTAATGAAACATTATCATGACAACTAGCCATCCTAGTACAAGTTAAATCTTCCTTAGTGTGGCAGGTCTACGGGCTCGCTAGTCGTCATACAGACGAGAGTTGGTAGTTAGACTTGGATGGTTGGGCCTTGGTCCTCGATGCTTACTTCCAGAGGCACCCTCTGTGCCAGTGGGTGGTTGGCCTTGGTCCTTTGGTGATACGCTCCCAGAGGCACCTTCCACACCACAAGATAGGCCAGTTTGGCTGGGATCTTGGAGCACATCTATCTGAAACCCCTTCTAAGCCCTAGTACGCATCTGAGCTCTACTGTTGTGTTCTTAGTATTGAGGCGTATGGAGGCCTAGGCATGGTAGTGTGGATGCCCAACTAGTAGTGGAGAAGCCCGCTCTACTGTCACCGCTTGGCCACGACGGTTGACGCATGAGAGGTTAGCTATCTGCTCAAAAAGTGGGAACTACAAGTCTGTTTCAACATAGCAATTGCATGTGTGTGATCATGGGTGAGTCATTGCATTGCATTCAAGGCATTACATTGTATTGCATACACAAGATCCTCATTGTATAAGTTTGTATGGGCACTCTTACGCGATGAGTTACTTTATTACTGCGTTTATCCTCAACTTATATGTATGTATAGGCATTCATATAAGTTAAGTTACTTACTATTGTAGCTTTACATTTTCATATACATGCTCTAGATGATAGAACTGATATAGTATATTGTTTACTCGTTTATTATACTAATGATATACTTGATATTGCTCCCTCTATACCACCTGTTTGTACTACTATTTTTTTTATATATATTATACCCTTGTTCTTTTCTCTGCCTGGTGCCGAGGTGTCGTCAGGGGAGTGGATGTGATAGACACTTAGTCTTATGAGTAATGGTTGCTACGTCTTCCTTTTTATGAGGAAACCCCGCAGATAGAGCAGCAGCAGCTTATGCAGCAGGATAGCCAGGACAGGATGATAGGGCCTTAAGGGACGGTGTCGTCGCTACCGTCAGCGACTAATGTGAGTTTTGGGAGACTCATGATGTAGCCCTTTGGGCAAGTTTTACTCATACTCTGATATTATAGAAGCTTGTTGTAGCTTCTTTTTCTTGATGTACTTTTTGAACTATTTTACTTATGTGTAGATTGACTTCTGTTTTATATTCTTGGTTGGGGTTGGCATTGGTTGATATTGGTTATAGCCGGCGGTATAGGAGTCTTATAGTACAGGTTAGCTCGTGTGCTAACACTATCGCAAGGCGGCTGTTCTGGGCATAAGACTCCCTTCGTGTCGTCTTTTGTGTTCCGGGAGGGGGGTCTTACAATAGACTTCCATAAATAGTCTGACCCTCTCTTTCTAAATTCCAAAATTCTCCTTTTTGCTTATGGCGAGTTTTATGGAACCTAGCTCCTTGTGGCTCTCTCCAGAAAACATAAGTACAGAACTGCAGCTACCCTTTGGGATTTGCTCTGACTGTTAGGTCCTTCATGAGAAACCTCCCTCTGACACCACTTGAAAGTCTTTATTTTCAAGGTAGCTAGCAATCGAGGGGGGTGAATAGGTTTCTTTGTTTCGTGTGACTTTCTTTTATTTTCTTCTTTAAGTTCTTAGTGTGTTTGTAGTTACCTGCTTTCAATAACCTGCAATAAAGAAACAACACAAAAAGCACACACATAATATATAATGGTTCTTCATATTATGGGTACGTCCACTCTCCTTCCACCTTTCTAACTTCTAGTTAGATAAGGCACTTCTCCAAAATTCAACTCAAAGAGCTTACACCTCAGATCCCTCAAGAACTCTCAGTATCCTCCAAGAATTACTGTTGTGTTGGATCCCTAGTTGGATTTGGGCTAGGTTTAGTAAACTATGATGTTTGACCCAACATGTATAGCCAGGGTCATGTTTGTGTCCTAGAGTTTAGGCCATATCCTTCAAGTCAACATTACTTAGACCAGTCATCAGCAGAATGCAGAAGACTCAAGACTTAGAGAAATTTCAAAGACTCAGGAAATGAGTTTGATGTTCGTCGAACTCAGCACGACAAAAGTTGTGCTCAGCTCGATAAACTCAGAGACAATTCTCTGAGCTGAGCTCGACGAACTTGATTCTCAGGTCGACGATTTCTGGATGCTCTACTTCAACATTCTAAGTCCAGAATCAATTCACTGAACTCCAGTCGACAAATTCATATTCTCAGCTCGACGAACTTAGACCACAGTATTGACAAGTTTTATCAAGTAGCAGTCAACAGCTCTCAGTTCGACGATCTTGTATCTCAGGTCGACGAACAACAATTATCTGGTCGACCAACATGACTTCTCAGGTCGACGAACTCTGGACCCAGGTCGACGAATTCTGTTCTTTGCTCGACGATTTCTGTGTACATCCAGACTTGGACTTTTCCCTCCTTCTATCCTTATTTTATTGCAGTAATTCCTGAATAATCAATGCTTAATATTCTCTAAATATTACAGTTAGAAGCAGCATTGATTATGGCTTTCATCATGTTTATTACTTGCCGTTTTTCAATGGGACAGTTGAGGAAATCAATTAATGCAGACATTCTCAAGGCTGTCAGCAATCAATGAAGGAAGGAATTCAAAAATTCAAAAGAAAATTTCATAGAAAATATAAAAAGGGATTTCTTCCTCCTTCTCGAGGAGATAACAGACACACTCCAAATACACATCAAGCAAACAACAAGCATACAGAGAACAATAACACAGACATAGAGTCAAGAAACAAGAAGCCCAGACCAGAAAAATAATTCAAGATACTGAAGAAGAAGAAGAACATTCATACAAATCAAGAGTCTTCTTCATTCTTCATTCCAGGATTCTTTAAGGACAACAAACCTTTATCAGTCAAGAAGTTCCTGGATCTACTCCGGTCAAGGCTAAAATATTGAAGACCTACTCACCCTGAAGAAAAGCTCAATCTTCCTAAACAACTCAATAACTGATAATACGGTTTATAGTCAATTTGATTAGGGTATTTTCATGGTTTCAAAGCAAATCATGTCTTGTAAAGTGCTTGTTTTGATTCACAATTGTATATATTTTTTTCGCTAATACGTTTTTCTGCTTTTTGCCGGTTTTCACGGCTTTCAGCCGAATTTTGCTGTGACACGCCCCCTGGTCATGCCCTACTCGGGCGTGTACCTAGGGCGTGTAACCCAGAGGAATGAAGCAAGTTGGTCTGAAACTGCATTCCGCGGAAACTTAGTGCACACGCCCTCTGTCACGCCCGTGTCACATCCGATACGGGCGTGTTCTAGAGGCGTGTCCCCAGGTTCCGAGGAATCGCCGCAACGCGCTTGTTTTTCCCGCTCCACCATCGCACCGAATGTGTCATGCCCCCGGGTCACGCCCGACCCGGGTGTGACATATGGGCGTGTACTTCAATAACCACGCCCGTTAACTCCAGCAGTTAATTTCAGCATGAAAAAGTCGCACCGACCGTGTCACGCCCCAGGTACACGCCCTACCAGGGCGTGTCAGGGGGCGTGACCCATCCCGAAAAAAAACTATAAATTGAGCCCTTCCCCAAGGGTTCAAGACACTTTTTGGCTGAGAGGGGGAGGTTCTGCCCCTCTGTTTAATGTTCTTATTATGCTCTTTCTCTCTCGCTTTGTATTTTCCTTAATCCTAGTTAGCTAAGCTTTCGTAATAGCTTTTATTAATGCTTTAGTTGCTAATGATGGGGCCAGAATAGGATTTCAATTCCATGCACTTGTAATCTCGTTCAATTTCATGCTGTAAGCTCGTCTTAATTTTAATAAAAGTGCTCTTGTTTTCTTCTCTTTACTACTTTGTGTCTTTATGCTTTACTACTCATCCCCCCTCTTCCACCTCACTATGATTAATTAATCCTCCATGTACTCGATCTTGATGATCCGAGGTTCGAGTGATTAAGTTATGATGCTTTGAATCTTACCTTTCCTTTTTACGGTTTAACCTTGAATTACTCTTGATGTATTACGGGTTGGAGGTATATCATCGATATATACTCTCCACCTTTGCTTCATTCTGGGCTAGCCGAGAGGCCGAAAGTTTGAAATCAGCACTCAAGAGTAAAGGGAGTTGTTCGCACCCCTCGATAGAGGCAGACGTTCAATTCTCCCGGATTGGAGTAAAATCCAATAGAGGGGTTCACAGCATAAAGCGGGTTTTAGGCCTCCGATTCGGACGAAAGTTCGGTCAGACCTTCCTAAACTCAGATGGGCATGACTTCGAGAGAAGCATGTTCTTGCTTTTAGAACCTCCGCGGTCAAGGTCCCTTGCCTTATTAATTGAAAAAGTTTATTATTGAATCTTTTGATCAACTTAAGCCGAGGTGATTCTCGATCGAGTACTATCGCTTAATCATCATTTAGCTTTTCTCAAAATTGCAAGTAAAACATTCTCACTTCTCTAATTTAGTAAGCAACCCCAAAACAACTTTTAATTGATAAGATAATAGTAACTCCTTGAAGTAGAAGTACTCAATTCGCCCCGGGTAATATGACCTTGATATTGAACTTAATATCCTATACTATATGCGACAAGGTATACTTGCCTTCATCGAATATAGAATCGGAGAACATCTCACAACTACACTTCCACCTTCTCCTCCCTTAACTTTGTCTTCTCCGTGCATAACCCCTTCTCCGCAAATAATTTTATATCAAGTTTTTGGCGCCGTTGTCGGGGACTCATGTTTTGATATTTTGAAAAAAAAGGATAGCTATTAATTTTATCGTTTTTCATTTTCTCTCGCTCTCGTAACGGTTTTATCTCTTCCCCCCCCCTCTTTCTCTATTTTTAAGTGTATGACCCGAGAAAGCTCGTCGATTATTTCTTTTGATCCTGAGATAGAGCGCACCGCTTTGCGTCGCCTCCGTTCTCGTGACCAGGAATCGCATTTAGGCATCGAAGAGTCGATCGGGGACACTGCCACAAAAACGATGGATCCTAATCCGCCCAACCCAAATGAGGCCCAACAAAGGACTATGTCCTATTATGCGAGGCCGAACCTGGAGGGTACACAATCAAGTATTGTTCGCCCCACAGTGGAAAACAATAACTTTGAGATCAAGTCCAGCATCATCCAAATGGTGCAGCAGTCGGTAACCTTCGATGGTCTCCCGAACGAGGATCCAAATTGTCACATTGCAAATTTTCTCGAAATCTGTGATACTTTTAAAATCAATGGAGTCTCAGATGACGCCATTCGATTACGTCTCTTCCATTTCTCTTTGCGGTCAAAGGCCAAGCAGTGGCTGAGCTCTCTACCTAGAGGGTCCATCACCACGTGGGCCGAGATGGTAGGGAAATTTCTTACCAAGTAGTTCCCGCCTGTGAAGACCGCCAAATTGCACACGGATATTGCATCCTTCATGCAAATAGACTCGGAGACTCTCTACGATACATGGGAGCGCTTCAAGGAGCTATTACGAAGGTGCCCACACCACGCGCTTCCAATTTGGCAACAAGTGCAAATATTTTATAACGGCCTAAATTCCTTAACAAGGCAAATGATCGACACGGCCGGTGGGGGAACACTAAATAACAAAACCCCAGTGGCCGCTCAGGAATTTTTGAGGAAATGGCTATGAATTCATATCAATGGAATGCACCTCGTGTGCGGGCTAACAAACCAGCGGGAGTCTTTGAAATTGACGCTACTTCGAATCTTGCCCTCCAAGTTGAGCGGTTAACAAAGCAGGTGGCGGAGATGACTGCTTCCTCCGCCACTCCTCCTTGGTTTAATAATTTTAATAACTCTGCTTTTACAGAAGAGCATGTTGACTTCATGGGAAATGCTCCTCGGCCCTCCTATAACCCGAACAACGCACCGTATAATAACACTTACAATGCGGGTTATAGGAGCCATCCGAATTTCTCATGGAGCAACCAAGGAAATGCTCAACTCCCTCATAACCCCCCTCATAATCATAGCCAAACATTTAATCTAGCTCCACCCCTTAAATTTAAATCCACCTGGTTTCCAACCGCAACAGGCAAGGCCCTCTTCACTTGAAGAGGTCTTTGCCAAATACGTTGCTAAAAATGAAACAAATATCAGGAATATTGCCGGGTCCATCAAAAACTTGGAAAACCAAGTGCGACAGCTAGCCAAGATGATCTCCGATCGGCAACAAGGAGCTTTTCCAGGCAATACCGAGCAAAATCCAAGAGAAAGTGCAAACTTCATTACCCTCCGCAGTGTAACAGAAGTTGCTATACCAAGCGAACCTATGGTACCTCTCCCTTCTCCTCTCTCTCCTCCTGTAATTTTAGCTTCAAATTTGCCTACTACGCCTACGCCACATATGTCTAATCCAAAATTACCGTATCCGTCTAAACTTAAAAATGAATGCGCTGAAGAAAGTTACAAAAAAATTTTAGAAATTCTAACTAAAATTCATATAAACGTGTCGTTCTGTGAGGCTATCTCTCAAATGCTGAAATACGCGAAATATCTCAAGGAGCTCCTATCAAATAAGAAAAGGCTCGAGGATATTTCGCATATTTCCTTCAATGCAGAATGCTCCGCGGTCGTGCTCAACAAATTACCCCGCAAAACGAATGACCCGGGAAGGTTCTCCATCTCGTGCCTATTCGGTAATTCGTTGGTCAAACATGCGTTGGCGGACTTGGGAGCAAGCATAAATCTCATGCCCTTTTCGCTTTTTAAAAAATTAGGTCTATGGTCTCTGAACCCCACTCGTATGAGCATACAGCTAGCCGATCGTTCTATGAAATATTCGATAGGGATTGTGGAGGATGTCTTAGTCAAGGTGGACAAATTCATCTTTCCGGTGGATTTTGTCATCCTAGACATCGAAGAGGATGCCGATGTACCCCTGATACTCGGCCGCCCCTTCCTTGCCACTTCCCGCGCTATTATTGATGTTAGTGATGGAAAGTTCCTCCTTCGGGTTGGAGATGATGAAATCACTTTCAACATTAATCCCTCCATACGCAACACCCTAGAGCAAGATGATTCCTGCTTTTATCTAGAGGAATTCTTCGAAAATGATTTTTTTGTGCCTTTGGAATTAATTTCTCCACCATTTGATGAATCTCTTATCACTGAGCTCTTCTGCTTAGAGGAAGTCTCTCGCACTACCCTCCCTGAATCGCTTCCCATGGACACCATAAAATTCAAAACCTCTTACGAGGAACCACCCTATTGGAGCTTAAGAAACTCCCCCTCATCTGCAATATCTTTTCCTCGAAAATGACTCTAAGCTACCGGTTATTATTTCCTCGGATCTGAGCAACTCAGAAATTTCTGAGTTGACTTTAGTTTTGCAAAATCACTACCATGCAATTGCGTGGCAGTTATCCGATATTAAGGGGATTAGCCCATCATTCTGTACACACAAAATCTTCTTAGATAATTACTTTCGTAGTACAATCCAGCCCCAACGACGTTTAAATCCAAACATGAAGGACGTCGTGAAGGCTGAGGTTATTAAGCTTCTAGATGCGGGAATTATCTATCCCATCTCCGATAGTACTTGGGTAAGCTCAGTCCAGGTCGTGCCAAAGAAAGGCGGGGTCACGGTAGTGGCCAATGAAAATAATGAATTAATTCCAACTCGTACTATTACGGGTTGGCGGATGTGCATTGATTACCGCAAACTCAATGATGCCACTCGAAAAGACCACTTCCCGCTCCCCTTTATCGACCAAATTTTAGAACGACTTTCCGGTCACTCCTTCTACTGCTTTCTCGACGGTCTCTCGGGGTACCTCCAAATCCCTATTTCACCTGAAGACCAAGAGAAGACTACTTTACCTGTCCATTTGGCACCTTCGCTTATAGACGGATGTCATTTGGTTTATGTAAGGCACCGACTACATTTCAGCGATGTATGCTGGCGATATTCGATGAATTGGTAGAAGAAGTAATGGAGGTTTTTATGGACGACTTCTCGGTGTTTGGTATTTCTTTTGCGAATTGTTTAAAAAATCTCGAGCACGTGTTGATTCGTTGTGAGGAAACTAACTTAGCCCTCAATTAGGATAAATGCCATTTTATGGTCCGAGAGGGATTAGTCCTCGGCCATAAGATTTCAGGCAAGGGGATCGAGGTCGACCGGGCCAAGATCGAAATTATTGAAAAGCTCCCACCTCCAACGAA
The DNA here is from genome assembly GCA_039583875.1 of Platanthera guangdongensis. NCBI lineage: Eukaryota > Viridiplantae > Streptophyta > Magnoliopsida > Asparagales > Orchidaceae > Platanthera > Platanthera guangdongensis. The sequence continues at coordinate 57,109,516 of CM077160.1, read as the reverse complement.
TATTAAAGCCATTCGTAGTTTTCTTGGGCACGTGAGATTTTATCGGCGTTTTATCCAAAATTTTTCCAAAATAACGAAGTCGATAACCCATCTTCTCGAGAAAGAGTCACCTTTCAATTTTAACAACGATTGTCTTCTTGCTTTCAATTTAATAAAAAAAACATTAGTAAACTCTCCAATTCTAGTTGCTCCGGATTGGTCGCTCCATTTCGAAATCATGTGCGATGCTAGTGATACTGCGGTAGGCGCAGTTTTAGGCCAGCGGGTGGATAAATTCTTCCACCCGATTTATTATGCAAGCAAGACACTCACGTCTGCACAGGCCAACTACACCACCACCGAGAAAGAGCTCCTAGCAATTATTTTTGCCTTTGATAAGTTTAGGTCTTATATCACCCTCTCCAAAGTAATCGTTTTTACGGATCACTCAGCTCTTCATTTTTTATTTAGCAAAGCGGACGCAAAGCCCCGCCTTTTACGATGGATCCTCCTCTTGCAGGAGTTTGATTTAGAAATCCGGGACAAAAGAGGGGCCGAAAATTTGGCGGCCGACCATTTATCTCATTTAGAAAACCCTACCAGCGAATTATTAGTGGAAGCCGACATTAACGATAAATTCCCTGAAGAGCGCCTCTTCGCTCTCGAAAATTCAAAAGATTATCTCGTGCCCTGGTTCGCCGACTTCGCCAATTATTTAGTGGCTCGGGTCTTGCCAAAGGAATTCTCAAGTCAGAAAAAGAAGAAATTCTTTTCTGATTTAAAGAATTACTTTTGGGAAGACCCTTTCTTATTCAGAATCTGTGCGGATCAGGTAGTGCGGCGTTGCGTTTCGAGTGAAGAAGGAGTGTAAATTTTGGGACAGTGCCATGAAGGACCAACAGGTGGTCATTATCAAGCGAACCGCACCGCAAGAAAGGTGCTGGATGCGGGTTTCTATTGGCCCACGCTATTCAAGGATGCTCGCACCCTAGTGAGTACTTGCGATAGTTGCCAGCGGGCAGGCAATATCTCACGGCTGGACGAGATGCCTCAAAATTTTTTCCTCGAATGCGAAATCTTCGATCATTGGGGCATCGACTTCATTGGCCCCCTTCCCCCCTCTTATCAAAATAAATACATTCTCGTAGTTGTCGACTATGTATCAAGGTGGACGGAAGCGCAAGCTCTCCCCACCAACGATGCACGAGTCGTTGTAAAATTTCTAAAAAAATTATTCTCTCGATTTGGCACGCCACGCGCTATAATTAGTGACAGGGGAACCCATTTCTGCAACAACCAGTTTGCCAAAATTTTGGCAAAATATGGAGTAACGCACAAACTTTCCACCGCCTATCAGCTCGAGACGAGCGGTCAAGTCGAGGTTTTTAATCGAGAATTGAAACGTATTTTAGAGAAAACTGTATCCTTAAACAGGAAGGATTGGGCACTAAAACTAGATTATGCCCTATGGGCCTATCGAACGGCATATAAGACCGCCATCGGCTGCACGCCGTATCGCTTGGTTTATGGTAAGGCTTGCCACCTTCCAGTTGAGTTAGAGCACCGTGCGTTTTGGGCCCTCAAAACATTAAATCTATATCCAACCCTAACCGCCGAACACCGTAAATTTCAGCTCAATGAACTCGACGAGTGGCGGGCGAACGCTTACGAGAGTAATAGGATTTATAAAGAGTGAACAAAGTTCTACCATGACAAAAATATTAAATTTCCTAAATCTTTTTCGCCGGGCGATCTCGTCCTTCTTTATAACTCTCGGCTTCACCTCTTTCCTGGTAAATTAAAATCGCGATGATCCGGCCCCTTTATTGTTAAAGAGGCTTGGCCGTATGGGACGGTTCTCATTTCGCACCCGGATAAGGGTGAATTTAAGGTAAATGGTCAGCGATTAAAACTCTATTTGCCTAACGATTTACTTCCTGCTGCGACGGAACAATTACTGCTATCGAACTCATGAACTATTTTGTTTCTCCTTCATTTGGACTGTAATAATTTAAGACTTCTTATTGTTGGACAATATTCTTTTGGTCGAGCTCAAACGACCTTTATAAACAAATTGCGCTCTTGGGAGGCAACCCAACTCTTTTTTCTGTTTTCTTTATTTTACACTTTTTGCCCCGGACGGCTCCACAAGTTGCGGCTTCCAAAATCACCGCCGTCGATGCTGCTAAATCCATCACAAAGTCCAACAAAATACTTTTCCTGACGATTCAAAGCCCAAGCATGGAGGAGGGGCATCACTCAGCTTTCGCTGCAAACTAAAACCGGGGAAGTACCTGTTTTTCAATTCTGTCTTTCATTTCTGTACTTTCATTTTCTCTCGTTCTCCAACCTCCTTCTCCATTGCAGACAATGTAGATTTTAAGCTTGGGGGAGGACTTCCTCCTTCTTTTTGACTTTTGTAAATATCTTTTACTTTTCCAAAAAAACTATATAGCTGCATTTTGGTATTCCAATAGTACCCCATGTTTTTGTTTTGTTTTTCTCAAAACTTTTTATAAACAACATAGTTAATTATAATTTCTCTAATCATTTTTTTAATCATATTTCACAAGTAAAATGTTGGTCATGCTGTGTTTCTAATTCACGGTAGCATGTTAAGGTGAAATATTTCTCGAAAACGCGCATTTCTATTATGGTTTTCTGTTCTTTATTTTCTTTACTTTCCCTAAAATTCATCATCCACTATTTTCCTTTTCGTTTTTAGATAATTTTTGTAAGAACAACTTTTGAATAACGTAGTAGATATGAACGATCCAAGTCACATATTATTTTTATTTTCAAGATAATTTCATCAATCTTCTTTTATTATCTCGGACTTGCTTTTTGAAAATTTTCAAATCTATGTTTTAAATAAATTTAAAAATCGTGAAAATGATTTAGGTCGTTTTTGTTTACGTTTGAGCTTTCCTGCCAACCTAAAATCTTTTACCACTAGTTAGCCGCTTTTGAGCCTTTTTTTCCAATTTCATTTGATAACTCCACATAGCATTTCATTTTCACCAAAGCCAAAATTCCTACCTATCTAATCACGCTAAATTTTTTTTTGAGTTTCATTCAAAAAATTTTTATAATCATGCTAGGAAATTTTGTGTTATCTTTGGAAAACTTATTGAAAAAAAGAGTACTCAAAAGCAATGTTTGATTTTATTTGACCAATTCAACATGAAAGAAAAAATTTTTATGGCCTTTGTTTTGAAAAAAGAAAAAAAATGACGAGAAAAAAATAAATAATAATAAATAAGAAAAAGAAACAAAATATATATATTTTTGTTTAAAATAAAAAAATTTTTTGAAACTCTTTGTTTTGGTTTAGTGTGATTTTAAGCCTCCATGTTTATCTTTGAATTTCACTCCTATTCATGATCCTAAACCAAACGTTTCGGTCCTATTAAGTCCATTTGATTCATGCCTTTTTAAATTTTATTTAACAGCTACAAAAAGAAGAAAAGTAAATCAGTTTTAGTTCTGAATTTAAACTTAGATTTTTGTTATTTAATTGATATAATTATAATGCATTGCTTGGATCTAGTAACAACTCAATACGTTCTTTTTATTTTCGTTGTCTTGCTTAAATCTATTTAAAGAGTCTCGTCAAAATTCTGGATGATTTATTTTTATTAAGTAAAGTTTATAAAAGTTAAACCATACCAAAATAATTATTTTAGATTTAAGTTTTACATTCTCCGACCTGGAATTTCGCATAGTACTTGTGTAAGCATGATTAAAATTTTTTGAATTAGTCACTTTTTATGATTAGCTAGTTTTTACATCTTTGCTTGGGGACAAGCAAAACTTAAGCTTGGGAGAATTTGATAATACGGTTTATAGTCAATTTTATTAGGGTATTTTTCAGGGTTTCGAAGCAAATCATGTCTTGTAAAGTGCTTATTTTGATTCACCTTTGTATATATTTTTGTTGCTAATACGTTTTTCTCCTTTTTGCAGGTTTTCACGGCTTTCAGCCGAATTTTGCTGTGACACGCCCCCTGGTCACGCCCTACCCGGGCGTGTACCTAGGGCGTGTAACCTAGAGGAATGAAGCAATTGGTCCGAAACTGCATTCCGTGGAAACTTAGTGTACACGCCCTCTGTCACGCCCGTGTCACATCCGACACGGGCGTGTTCTAGAGGAGTGTCCCTAGGTACCGAGGAATCGCCGCAACGCGCTTGTTTTTCCCGCTCCACCATCGCACCGAATGTGTCACGCCCCCGGGTCACGCCCGACCCGGGCGTGACATATGGGCGTGTACTACAATAACCACGCCCGTCAACTCTAGTAGTTAATTTCAGCATGAAAAAGTCGCACCGACCGTGTCACGCCCCAGGTACACGCCCTACAGGGCGTGTCAGGGGGCGTGACCCATCCCGAAAAAAAAACTATAAATTGAGCCCTTCCCCAAGGGTTCAGGACACTTTTTGGCTGAGAGGGGGAGGTTCTGCCCCTCTGTTTAATGTTCTTATTATGCTCTTTCTCTATCGCTTTGTATTTTCCTTAATCCTAGTTAGCTAAGCTTTTGTAATAGCTTTTATTAATGCTTTAGTTGGTAATGATGGGGCAAAAATAGGATTTCAATTCCATGCACTTGTAATCTCGTTCAATTTCATGATGTAAGCTCGTCTTAATTTTAATAAAAGTGCTCGTGTTTTCTTCCCTTTACTACTTTGTGTCTTTATGCTTTACTACTCATCCCCCCTCTTCCACCTCACCATGATTAACTAATCCTCCATGTACTCGATCTTGATGATCCGAGGTTCGAGTGATTAAGTTATGATGCTTTTAATCTTACCTTTCTTTTTTAGGGTTTAGCCTTGAATTACTCTTGATTTATCACGGGTTGGAGGTATATAATCGATATATATTCTCCACCTTTGCTTCATTCTGGGCTAGCCGAGATGTCGAAAGTTTGAAATGAGCACTCGAGAGTAAAGGGAGTTGTTCGCACCCCTCGAGAGAGGCAGACGTTCAATTCTCCTAGATTGGAGTAAAATCCAATAGAGGGGTTCACAGCATAAAGCGGGTTTTAGGCCTCCGATTCGGACGAAAGTTCGGTCAGACCTTCCTAAACTCAGATGGGCATGACTTCGAGAGAAGCATGTTCTTGCTTTTAGAACCTTCGCGGTAAAGGTCCCTTGCCTTATTAATTGAAAAAGATTATTATTGCATCTTTTGATCAACTTAAGCAGAGGTGATTCTCGACCGAGTACTATCGCTTAATCATCATTTAGCTTTTCTCAAAATTGCAAGTAAAACATTCTTACTTCTCTAATTTATTAAGCAACCCCAAAACAACTTTTAATTATAAGATAATAGTAACTCCTTGAAGTAGAAGTACTCAATTCGCCCCAGGTAATACGACCTTGATATTGAACTTAATATCCTATACTATATGCGACAAAGTATACTTGCCTTCATCGAATATAGAATCGAAGAACATCTCACAACTACACTTCCACCTTCTCCTCCCTTAACTTTGTCTTCTCCGCGCATAACCCCTTCTCCGCAAATAATTTTATATCAATAACTCAGGGGGAGCTTTGTTAACATCAATATCCACTAGTCTTCTTCGTTGTATTTGAGAAAGAGAAGACACCATCACCTTCTCACCCCCTCACTGTACAAAGGGTTCTTTAACTCCCTTCAAACGTTATTCCTTGGTTGCAATTCACCTGATCAAAGGACTTGGGATTTGTTTTTGAGCACCAGATCAAAAGCTCATTGGTGGCAGTCACCTGATCAAAAACCTGAGTGGATTCCTACCAGGGTGGTAAAAGAGTGGATGTACCCAGGTTGGGGAACCAATATAAAAATTCTTGTGTTGTCTGATTGCCATCTTTTCCTTTGTTCTTGTTATCCTGTGCTAGTTAGGTTTACAGTACCTGTGTTAGTTAATTTAGTCTTGGTGTGCCTGTGGTAGATTAGGTTATCTTAGTTTGAACTTTTACTTATAGTAAATATTGGTTTCAAATAACTGCTATACTCTGAAGTTTTAATTAACAGTAAAAAGCTTTAAAGATTTAAAGATACTCTATTCACCCCCCCCCCCCATGTAGAGTATATCAGATCTAACTCTCACTTTCAATTGGTATCAGAGCAGTGTTTCTTTGGTTATACAAGTTAACCCTTGAACTAAAAGATCTTGTGTTAGATCAGATCCTTTATTTTCCTTAGGATTATATACACAGCATGGCACAGAACAAGGACTATGCAAGCACCAGACCTCCAGTGTGCAACTTAAATAAGTTTGTCATCTGGAAGGCAAGAATTAAACTATATATGAATTCCATTAATGAGGAAATCTACAACTCTATTTTGACAGGTCCTCCTCAATCAACTGCCTCTACATCTACAGCAACCTCCAGCACTCATGCAGTTCCACCACCTGAGTGGACTGATGCTCAGAAGAAAGCAAAAGTTGTTGATGCTAAATCAATGAACATTCTGGCCCAAATAATGTCTGATGATATATTCCAGAAAGTGGCTGAATGCACTTCAGCCAAGGATATTTGGGACTCTCTCAACTAAATGGTGGCTGGCTCTGCTGATGAGAGGAAAGACAGAAGATCAAATCTCATATCCATGTATAAGAACTTCAAGAAGGATAAGTCAGAATCTGTTGCTAACATGTACAACAGACTGAGCTCAATAATCAATGAGCTGAAGAATTTGGAAAAGGACATCACCCTTATTGAGGTAAATGATAAAATTCTCATGTGCTTCCCAAGCTCATGGGATTCAAGGATATGGCCAATCAAGGAGGCTAGGATCTTAAATGGGATTTCCACAGAATCTCTACTTGGAAAGCTCAAATCCTATGAGCAGCTGATAAAGTCCAGAGAAGAAGTTGAACAAAGGACTCCTCCACCATCAAGAAAGGAGCACAACTTGACATTCAAGGCTGTTGAAGAGACTGAAGCTTCAATAGTGAATGAAGAATTGATGAGTCTCCTTGCCAAGAGATTTTACAAAATGGCAAGAAAGGATTTCAGAAGAAAATCATCCAGGCAGGATGATAAGCCAAGGTATAATAAAACACCTACTAAAGAAGTAGTATGTTTTGGGTGCAGGAAACCTGGACACTTTATCTCAAAGAGTCGAGAGAATCAAAAGAAAGAAAGAAGAAGAGATAAGTACTCTAGAAGACAGCAAAGCTCAAGGACTTCCTCCAGCAAATACAAAAAGAAGGAGAAGGGTTTTGTAGCTGAAAACTGGAGTGACACTGAAGATGAATCCACATCTTCCAGTTCCAGTGAAGAGGAAGAAGAGGCAAGGGCCAAGGAAGTCTGCCTCATGGCCATTAATGTCTCCAGAAGTCAATCAGATGATGAAGAAGAATCTGACAATGAAGACGCTTCAGAATCAGAAGCTGATCAGGTACTTTCATCTTTTGATTATAGTTCTGATAGTTTCAAAACTGAGTTTAAAACCATGTGTATTGACCTAATCAATTCTAAAAAGGAAATTAAAACACTTAGGGAAAAACTATCTAATCAGGAAAATCTAATTTCTGAAAACACCAAGTTAAAAGAGGAACTAACACTAGCCAATGAACAAATTATTTCTTTAAAAACACAGCTATGTGAGGCTAAGCAACTTGAGGAATCTCTCAATGGGAGAAGCCTTAAGCTGATGGACATTAGAAGCACAGTCAATGCCAGACTAAATGGCAAACTGGGCTTGGGTGCATCATCAAGTTTACCCCCAATACTTAAGAAGAATATATTATCAACTCCCATTAGATTTGTTTCAGCTAAAGGTAAAGAGGTAATAAACAACAAACAAACCACAGAAGAATTACCTAACGCTAAAAATCAAAATAATAGAAACCAGAAAATCTTAAGTAAAGACAAAGTTCAACAGATTTAGTCGAACTCAAGTCGACAAAATGTGGCTAGTTTGTCGAACCCCGATCGACGATCTATGAATGCCAATATTAGCTATAATAATTTGTCTTACTGTGATCGACGAACTGTGTATGGTTCGTCGAGCAGAGATCGAAGAACTTAGGACACAGAAAATGAATATGTTCATTCTCTGAGCATAGATCGACGATCTGATCCCACTTCGTCGAACTCTGGTCGAAAAATTTATAACTTTTCGTCGAACCCAAACAGACTTAATAAAAGTCATAATTATAACAGCAACTCTAATCAAACTAGGAAACCTTTTAATCCACTTGCTGATTGGATAATTCCTCCTAGAGGATATCACCCCTTACGATATAAATCTCAACCTGAATTTTTAGTAATATCAAGCTTTTCTTATCAACAATATAAAGGACCCAAGGTAATTTGGGTCAAGAACAACTAATTGTTTTCATTGCAGGAAAAGAGCTGTCCAGCTGTTAATCAAAAAGGGTACCTGGATAGTGGCTGCTCCAAGCATATGACTGGCAGCAAGGACAACTTAATTAACTACAACTCCAAGTTGGGACCAAAGGTGATCTTTGGTGATTCAAATTGGGGTCAGTCTGAAGGTTTTAGAGAAGTAAAGATTGGAGCAGTCACTTTCAAAAAGATGACATATGTAAGTGGACTCAAGCATAACCTCATCTCTATAAGTCAACTATATGATGAAGGTTATCAGGTACACTTTAACTCAACATCTTGTATTATTTCTAATAAACAAAAACAAATTGTTTTAATTGGAAATAGACAAGGTAACATATATATAGTAGATTTTCATTCTGCAAATTCAGATATCTGTTTACTTAATATTGTCAGCAATCAAAATGATCTTTGGCATAAAAGACTAGGACATGTTAATATGAAAAACATTGCTAGGCTATCTAAATACAACCTTGTGAGAGGTTTGCCTTCTGGTCCCTACAAGAAGGAAGGCCTCTGCAGGGCTTTTTAATTAGGTAAGCAAACTAAATCTAGTTTTAAATCAGTTAATAAGAGTTATTCACCTAGGATCTTGTACTTGCTACACATGGACCTTTTTGGACCTATTACTGTACAAAGCCTGGGAGGGAAATCTTATACCCTAGTTATTGTAGATGACTTCTCAAGATTCACTTGGGTGTTCTTTCTGAGATCTAAGTCAGATACATTCAAAGTTCTTACAGATTTTCTCAGAACCATACAGATTGAGTACTCTACTCATGTTGCATTTGAAAGTGAGAGTTAGATGTGAAATACTCTAGAAGGGGGTGAATATAGTATTCTTAAAAAATTCTTAACAGCTATTACATCTTTTACTGTAAGTTAAAAGTGCAGAAATTAATATAGCTAGCACACAATAAACCTAAAGCACAAGCACAGCAAGAACAAAAGAAAAAGGAGCAACCAGACGACACAAGAATTTTATAGTGGTTCCCCAACCTGGGTACATCCACTCTTCTACCACCCTTGGTAGGAATCCACTCAGGTTTTTGACCAGGTGCCTGACACCAATGAGCTTTTGATCAGGTGCTCAAAAACCAATCCAAGTCTTTTGATCAGGAGACTTGCAACCAAGGAATCACTTTTGAAGGGAGATGACAACCCTTTATACAGTGGGGGTGAGAGATAATTTTGTCTTCTCTATCCCAATATACAACTGAGAAGACTGTGGATTTGATTATTGCTTAAGGCTCCCCCTGAGATGTAGAATGAATCATGGAAAAAATAGGAGCTAAGCTTCAGGGTGATAGGTCTTCAAACTGAATTCTTGACCAGCAATAATCTTCAGGAACTTCTTTTACAGATGGAACTAATGTAGTCTTTTTGAAGTGCCCTGGAGTGCTTGAAGAAAGAAGACTCTAGATATAGGTATTATTGTTCTTCTTCTTCAGGTACTGATGAGCTTTTGGTCGAGGGCTTCTCTGTATCAGAGAATGTTGTTTGTTGACAGAGCAGATTGTTCAAGACTGAATATTTCTCTGTGTCTCAGTAATCTCTGTATGCTTCTGAGTGTATTGTGCTCTGTCTAAAACTTTGTTAATAATCCTTGATTCTTCTTATCTATCTGTGTTTGTCCGTTATTCTCTTCTTCTCTTTTATATTTTCTATCGAAATCTATCTTTCAAAAATTTGAATTCTTCTGCAATTAATGCTGACAGCCTTGAGAATAAATGGCATTGATTTATTTCTCCAACTGTCCCATGGAAAAACTGCAAGCAATAATCTTGGAGAAGACCATAATTAATTCTCCTTCTAACGGTTACATTCAGAGAATGTTAGGGCATTAATTACTCAGGAATTATCGTATTAGAGTGGGGACAGAAGGCCGGAAATAACTAAGTCTAGAATCGTCGAACAGTTGACAGAAATCGTCGAACTGAGTCCACAGTTCATCGAGCTGAGATGTTGTATTCGTCGACCATATGGCTTCTGTTCGTCGAGCTGAGTTCCATGATTGTCGAGCTGGAAACTAAACTGCTGACTCTTTTGCCTAATTTGTGTCTGAAGTTCGTCGAGCTGGTAAATGTGTTCGTAGACTGGAGTTCAGCAACTATTCTGGAGTTGTCAAAGATTCTGTGTGTCGACTGATATCCTGTGTGTCGACGCAAGTCATCTGTGTGGTGTCGACACAACCTTTCCACAATGTCGACTGATGATCTGGGTGTCGACACAAGTTCTTCTAGTGTCGACTCAGTTGGTGTCGACATATACTCTGAGTGTCGAAACAAGTCTTCTGGTTCCAGAATTCATCGGGAAGAGAACTGAGTTCGTCGACCTGAGACTAGAGAACATAGTCTCAACAGAATGTTGTAGTAGTCCAAAGATTCGTCGACCAAAGAATAAGGTTCGTCGAGCTAAGTCTGGAGAACCTTGAATTCGTCGAACTGAAAATGATTCTAGACTTAGATAAATATTGATAGACCTCTGGCAATAGAGTTGAAGTGGAAGTCTAGAAATCGTCGATCTGTGACTGAAGTTCGTCGAGCTTAGCTCGGAGAATATTTCTCTAAGATCGTCGAGCTGAGAATGACTATTGTCGACCTGAGTTCGACGAACGTCGAACTCATTTTACTTAGTTTCTTGAGAAATCTCTAAATCTCTAGAAAAACTCTAAGTCTTCAGTCTATGGCATTCTGATGATGGCTTGTCCATGTGATGTTATTACTGAGGACTTGGCCTAGACTCTAGGACACAACTATGACCCTGACTATATATGTTGGGTCACATCATCCTAAGTTAGTGAACCTGGCCCAAATCAAATTAGGGATCCAACAATCTCCCCTTATTTAGGTGAGGTCACTAATAGACTCAAAATAAAAACATAAAGTAAACAAAGCAGGAAAAACATATATCTGGCAGAGATAATTAACGTATGCAGCAGATATATTTACACAAGAGCTTTGTTCAGATAATATGAAACAGTTTTTAAGAGAGAAAAATAGAAATAAAATAGTTCAGATTTCATTTCTTCTGCTTCTTCTCCTGATGCTTTACATCCTTGACCTTGTATACTGGCTTGGTAAATATTATTTCCATGTTTGGATTTAAAGCTTGTTCCACAGTCATTGTCATGTCAGCAGCCCCTATAATCTTCAGAGATGTAGCTCTAGGGCCCACTGCTTCAGGATGTAATTTCATATAATCATCAACATTAAAAATTTTGTTAGCCTTTTCAAACCTTTCCAGTTCTTCTCTCCTGTATTTGGACATTGTAGTGTATTCAGAAATATCCTTCCCTTCAGCCTTTGCCTTGTTAATCATAGAAAGGCCTACTAGTTCCTGGAACTTTGCCATTTTAGCTGTGTTGGTTGTTTCTTGATCTTCATAAGGAACAGGAGGAGAGGTTGATCTTCTAGAACTTTCAGCTTGTTGATGTTGATGTTGTTGATGTTGTTGTTGCTGATGTTGTTGTTGCTGCTGATGTTGTTATTGCTGCTGATGTTGTTTTCCTGAAGATTGTTGCCCGTGCTGACTGCTACCAGGGGAAGATCTGCCATGATGTCTTTGATAAGTTTGAATAGGGGCAGACCTTTGAGAGCTTGAACCAGGAGCACCAGCTGTAGGAGGAGGAGGAGGTGGTGGATCTTTTCTATACCTTTGAACTGGTGGAGGAGAGTACCTTCTACTCTTCTTCCTTTCCTTCTGCTGATTCTTAGATAGCCACATCCATGCTGGCATCCCTTTGTATGGAGTTATCTTTTGAAGAATGTAATAAGGAGTGTTATTGTTTGGATTGGGCTTAGGAGCGGGAGGAGGAGGAGCTTTTCTTTTCTTTGATACTTGCATCTTCTTCTTTGTATTCTCCTCATCTGAGTCCTCATCCTCATCTTCTTCATCATCATTTTTAGAACCCTGATGGTTATCATATAAATCATTCAAAGCTTTTAAAGACTCAGCAGAAATTACAGGCTTTTTTGGAGCAGGAGCAGGAGTTTCAATAAGAGTTGGAGGAGAAGCTACAAACGAATCAGAGCTAACTTGGATAGAGCTTTCAGCTGCTGCCTTATTTTCCTCTTCAATATCAGCCAAGATCAGTTCATCTAGATCTAGCAATGGAGAGTCATCCATGACAAAGTTTGGTGCTGAAGGTATTATTGGAGAAAAGAGAATAGCCACTACTTCTAGAAGTGGAGTGACTGCTGGGTGTGTAATAGCAAAACTTTCCCAAAGTTGCTTAGCAACTTCTGAAGAGATGGGGGAAGTGTATGGTATAATAGCCAAGGATGGCTTAGTAATCTCAGCTGGAAGGTAACTCAAATGTATAGTATCAAAAATACTTAACAAATTAGTAATATCTACTGTGGGATTTAGAATGAAATCACCAACAGTATTGGGCTCTACAGAGACTGATTCTTCCAAGTCCATGTCAGTATCAATAAAATTAATAAAATCAAGATCATATGTATCATTATACTCTGTACAGTCTGCTGCTACTGTGTAAGACCCCCTCTTTTTTTCTTTTTAAAACCCCGGGGTCTTAGGCCCAGAACCGCCGCCTTGCGGTGACACCTTCGTACCCGGGAAGGTCGTCACTACAAGACGCTGATCCTGCCGGCCAAATCGATCGCAGCTGACGCAAAAGTAGCAGTACAAGAGAAGACAAGTCCACAACATATCACATATATATAAAAATCTCCACGAAGGGAGTGTCCACAGAATAATAAAGTGTACAGAAATAAAAGGGCTGAAGCCCGGTACATCCATATCCTCACTACAGATCCCTCATGCGGAAGCAAAACAAAACAACTACTAGAAGTCGGAACTCACGGTCCCAGCTGGTTGTACTCCTGAGCTAGACTGCCCTATCTCCAACAGCACCGGTCTCCTGGGCTGCTCCTCCATACTCGGCTCCACGATCCCCTAATATGATGTGGTTCGAAAACCATTAGTCTAAAAAGACTAAGCCCTATCGTCCCCCACCCCTTCCCCCATGCTCCTAGGCACCGAGCGGGGAGGAAGAAAGGAAAGGACGTGAAAGAGGAGAGAAATCAAAAACAGGTGACATGGGGACCTAGCTAGCAATTTATAATCAGGTTATAATGAGTAAAGTAAGAAAGGAATATAACCTTCACTTATGTGAATACACATAAGCCAAGGGATCTTCTACAAGGCTCCCATCATATAAAATGTCCCATACCACTTTATACGTTGGGGTGTCAGTTATCACAAGCAGCATATAAATATTGAAATAACCTTAATTTATAAACTTGCCCACACAAGCTTATAGACCAAGGGGTCGTTTTACAGGGCCTAATGTATAAGCGTCCCATACCACTTATACTTTAGGTGTCAGGGTTAAATGAATCGATTATGCTATGACATGCAAGTGGGTATGATGGACATGCAAGTGCAACACACACACCCGACTCTGTGCACACAGACCTTTAGTTCCCACTTTTTGAGAGCTAGCATCACTCTCGGGTACCACCGCTGTGGCTACGGCAGCAGCAGAGCGGGCGTCTCGGCTTCTACGCCGGTATGCACACTACCAAGCCTTAGACCCCTCTCATACGCCTCTGTACATGTCCAAGGTGCACTCTAGAGTCTCGCATACGTACTTTGCTGACAACCCGTCAGTCTTGTTGGGTCGGATGTGCGTTATCGGGGGTCTTCCTCCAGACAGCAGTGTAAAACAACCCACTGGCCCCTTTAACTCTCACAACCGCCTGGTGCACCGTACTGCCATCGGTGTGACGAACGGCCAGTACCGCATGCCCCGCCACTAGATTTATGCACATGCAAGTATTTTACTCCGAGCCTTCCGCTCGCAGGACCAAACCTGTCCTGAAAACCCTCAAACCCAACCCGGGTGAGAACGCACATTAGTGCCTTTATACCAACTCCCTCAAACCCTACACGGGTGAGCATATATCATGAATCTCTCCAACCCTACACGGGCGAGAAGGTACAACAAATGTCTTAACCTATTAGACTACTCTTGTCTACGGGTTATTATACTTAGAGATTTAAGGTTAATCCCAGGACTGCCCCCGATATTCCCTGTGAAGGGCTCTCAAGGGGCACTAGGAACTGTGTTGGGATTACGCCCAGCGTTCCCTTTCGCAAGGTACTTATTAATATTATTGGTTGATTTCCTTTACCCATTACCTTCTCATATTGCGATAGGCTAATCCTAAGGTAGTTTAGACCTTTCACTCTCGCGGGCACGACGATCTTTCGTCGAACTCACTTACCTTCTAACACACATCCACACGATTCCCACCACTCCTTAGAACTTTCTAGGTGACTCATCCACTTTTATTCAAACAATTCAACATGACTAACTCCACCCTATTCCAACTCTTATCCTAATACAACTTTTCCCCAAATTACTATTTGCAGACCGACCTATACTAAGTGATGTTCATGATAGGATGTCCTTCGAGTTTTCATCCGAATGACCTAGGATTATTACTGGAGTCCTATCATGACATAAATGATTTAATTCCCGAATATTGTATTTTCCTCAATTAATCTTCTATTTAAATAATTTATTACAAGTGCCAATTATAGTCGAGTTGATCATGAAGTATACATTTTAGACATCATTAATGTTCCATAAATTCATGATAAAATTCCATATATCCAAAAGTGACAATTTCCAAATTTGACATTTTATACAAACATTTATGGGGCCTAAAATTATTTTTGCCGTAAATTCTCATATTCCAAGATTTGTAAAGCAACTACTTGAAATTATCATCCAAATAATTTGAGAAAACTATATTACACTACTACAGTCCTAAACTTATCACTAGCCAAACTTTCATGATTTTTCACAAAATATTTAATTCTAAATAAATTCAATACCAAAATCAACAAAGAGCATAATTGTGAATCAAGCACTATAAATATACTTTAAAATTTCTAATTAAATTCCTAATAGTAGATATCATCCTAAAATCATCAGTGGCCCAACTTCACATTTTTAAATGTTAAATTATTCTTTAAATGATTTATTTATCAAATATGGCCTTTACAAAATTTATGAAGGAAGCAATATATAAAATCCTTTAAAAATTATAATGAAATTCAGAGACCTCTATTTAGGTCAAAAACCTCAACTGGCCAAGTTCTACTAGATTCCAATTAAACTAAATGATCAAATTAAATCAAATACTGAATTGGACACTTTGATAATTAACAAAGGAACTATCATGAATATAATCCATAAAATTCCACTAAAAATATCTAGGGGTTCAACTAAACCCTAATATTCATTCTACCCCATTTTCACAGTTTTTAGATGAGGTTAAGTTACCATTTTGACCTATTAGTGCTTCTACCCTAAAACTATGGTTTGACTTTGGAGTTACTTAACTACTTCAAAATTTCCTAATATTTCAACCAGAGTCTTAAATATATCTAAACTAACTCTCTACTGATTTACAAGGCCATACAAGGGCATTTGCCCCTATGTCCTTCACAACCCCCTAAAGGTCCATCCTTAGGGTGTGAACTTGGGTCCAAGGGTAAGTCAACCCTAATTCATCTATTTTCCCCAAAGAGGGGAGGGTACTTAAAGTAATACTAAGTCAGTGGTCTAAAAAAAAGGGTTGTGCCTGCAATATTTTATTT
The DNA here is from genome assembly GCA_039583875.1 of Platanthera guangdongensis. Lineage (NCBI taxonomy): Eukaryota > Viridiplantae > Streptophyta > Magnoliopsida > Asparagales > Orchidaceae > Platanthera > Platanthera guangdongensis. The sequence continues at coordinate 57,093,553 of CM077160.1, read as the reverse complement.
TTTTTCTTCTTTTGACTATAAGCACACCAAGTCCTTTACAAGCCAACACATGCAAGGGGTTTCCCTAACTTGCTGTGATCCATGTGGGCTAAACATTTAACCATGCCCTAATAATGTCCTCATGGACAGGCCACCAAAAATTGGGGCCTTTTGGAGTTGAACTACTCCAAGAATCACCTAAACAAGCCTAGGGGTAATTTGGTAATTCCACCATAATTTTAATTCCAATTAATCCCATTTTTGGGCAGGACCTAAATATGCCCTAACCCAGCTACTCCCCACAATTTCAGGTCATTTGGGCCTCTGGATGGGCTTGGGCATCACTTTCAAATTTCTGCATTTTGCTATTTGCAGCCCAAGGCCATTTAATTTTTAGATCTTGCAAGTGAGATATCTCAACATGCAAAGGGAAAAATTCTCTAATATTTCTACCATAGGTCTAATATACCCCTAAGGGCAGGCCACCAAAAGTTGGGGCATTTTGGAGTTGATATGCTCCAAATATCAACAACATTTAATTTATCATATTTGGACTAAAACTATAGAATTATTTTCCCCAAAAATTCCCATTTTTGGGGAGGGCCTAGATATTCCTAATTAAGCCACATGCCCAAACATTCAGCCCATTTGGTCGTAGGGTTTTGGCAGGGCACCTATTTTAGTTTCTGACCTATCCTAGGACGAGCCCTAGGAAAATGGCTCTATAGGGCAGTACACTTAACCAAATATTATGTGTAACATATCAAATTAACGTTGGCTGCAAGACCTACAATTTCTATGTTAAGAACATTTTATGAAAAAGGATGTAAGTGCCCTAAATGTGACATGCAAAAGTCGGGTTTTAGGGCATAAAAATAACACTATTCATAAATTAAATAAATCCAGAATTTAAAATGTTGCATGGCACTAATCCTAAAGCAAATCTGACGGCTGCTGTGTTTCTTCCCCAAAACGCCTGCATGCCAGCTCGAGTTTCACGGGGCTTCTCCCGGCGGCTACCGGCGGCGCTTCCACCGCCAAACCTCTCCTCCCCCCTCACGGTGGTGGGGGCAAGCATTTGCCGGCGGCTAGGGCGGCCGGAGGTGGCGGCGCCACTTCACCCGAACCTTCAAAACCGCAATTAATGGAGGAAAACGAAGAGCTGGGTTCGGGCTCATTCGAGACCGAACCCTAACCTAAACATCCCTAAGATCTAAGCATGGAGAGAGAGGTGAGGGAGGACCTTCCCGGCGGCCTTGCGACGTGAGGAGCGGCGGGGAACCATTGCGGCGGCGGCGGCGCTTCTCCCTTGGTTTTCACGGCTCCAGCTCGGGTTCAGCTCCAGGCTCGGCCTCTCTATCTCTCTCTGCTGCTCTCCTGGTCCTGAGGGTGATGAAGTGAGGGGGAAAAAGTGGGGAGATAAAGTAACAAAAGGGGGTGATAATTCCTATGTGAGAGGTGGTGGGTTTGCCTTGTTTTTGTCACCAAGCATGCATGGGTGGGCCCCACTCCATTCCATCTCCTTCTCATGACTTCCAAGGGTCGGTCAGCCCATGTGGGGGCTGATGGCATGGGTCCAAGTGGCTTATTCTACTAAATACCCTTAAATATACCCCTTTCTCTCTCCTAAATTATTCTTTAATTTTGCGATTCTCTCTCTCTCTCTCTCCTAGTCACTAAGTTGGCTGGTAAATCTCATATTGGCAGCCCACATATTTATTTCATCCACCAAAATATGGTTAGCCCAAGTGAGTTGGGCTTGAGCTTGAGTTAGCCCATTTGGGCTAGCTTGACCCAAACCTAGGCTAGGGTTGACTTAGGTCAATTTGGTATTTGAGGTTGGCCCAAATGGGTCCTTGGTGACCCATTGGCCTCCCCTGAGGCCTAGGTAGGGTTGTATTGGCCCTTTAGAGGTCACTTGACCCTTAAGTAGGGTACCTTGATTACTTTAGGGCTAGAGTTGACTTTGGTCAACTTAGCCTTTTTGGTTGGCTCCAATGGGTCCTTGGTGACCCGTTGGCCTCTCACTATGGTTATGAAGGTATGTGTGGGGTCCACTTGGCTAAGGGAACTTCAATTGACCCTTGTGTAGGCCAGTTTGAGCCAATGTAGGCTAGGTTGACCCATTTAGGGTTAGAGTTGACTTTGGTCAACTTAGCCTCTTGGGTGGACCCCAATGGGTCCTAGGTGACCCATTGACCTCACTCTAGGGTTAGGTGGGCTTGGGTGGGGTCTACTTGGCTTGGGGATGTTCAATTGACCCTAAGTAGGTTGGTTTGACCCATTTAGGGTTAGGGTTGACTTGGGTCAACTTAACCCTTTTGACTGCCCTCCATGGGTCCTTATTGATCTAATGGATCTTACCATGGTTTGATGAGAACATGGTGGGGTCTTGAAGTCTTGGTGAAGCCCCATGGTTATCTTAAACAAAGGTTCAGGAATTTACTATTTGCAGACCATAGTGGTCTCACCCACATTCTTAGGTTTCCTTGGTCTTCTTGGGCTTCCTAGGGTTTGGTCATGACCTAGTCATGGCCAATAACCACACTTAGGGGTCTAGTTGGAAATGGGATGTTGCATACTGTTACTTCCTCTACTGCTGGAGCTAGAGCTGAAGCCTCTGGAGCTGTAGCTGCTGCTTCATCATCAGGAATCTCCCCCTGCCTGGTTTCAGTGGGAACTGAGGCCAGGCCCCGGGCTGAAGGTGGGGCAGCAGTAAGAGCAAAGATTTGGGCAGAAATAGAGGAGATGGTGGTAGCAAGAGGTGTAATGGCCTCTGCTATTAGTGTTTTGAGAAGGGGAGTGAGGAGGGCAATGAGAGAAGTAATTTTGGAGGTGTCCAATGGTAGAGTGATAAATGGTGTTGCAGAAGGTGTAGAAGTGGGAACTATGGGAGGGATAGAAAGTGGAGCATCTGGAATGTGGACATCTGGAGGGGATGCATGTTGAGGGATGGTAGATGTTGATGGGGATAGATGGGTGACATCTTCCATCTGGGTGATTGGAGGAAGAGGGGAATTGGGAGGTGATTGTGGTATGTTGAAAGATGGTATGGAGGATAAATGAGGAGGAAGTGGAGATGATGGAGGAGATGGTGCTGGTGAAGCATGTGGAGATTCTGGTGGAGTAGGAGGTTGAGTAGGGGATGATGGAGGTATGGAAGAGGGATGGATTTGTGTTGTTGGAAGGGAGGCTGGAAGAGATGGTGGTGTTGGATGAATCTCTTTAGTAGGTTGGGGAGTGGCTTTAACAGCCTTGGTGCCTTCAGAAGCTGGGGTGGAAGAGGTAGAAGCCTTAGTAGGCTTGGTTATTGTCCTCTCCCACCTGCCAAATAAGGCACATGTTAGCCTTTTACTGGAATTGATGAATATGGTCTGGGAGACCAGGGATTCAACAGCTTTTTCTTGTAAAAAGATCCCTAGGATCCTTCCAAAGCAAACTTCCTTTTTATTATTTTTCTTATTTATCAGATCAAAAAGAATCTGTGCCCAATCTACCGGTTTCTTATTTATGATTGCACACATGACCAGAAACTGGTGTCTGGTGACGTAGTCATGGGCAGTATGTTTCCCAAGCAAAACTTTTCCAACTAAATCTACCAAAAACTTATAAGGGGCGGAGAGGTGATTCTTCAAAAGTTTATTAGGGTTATCTCCAGTATAACCCATTAGGCCCAGCATCACGTCAGACTCCTTTATTTCAATCTCTAGTTGCTCTTCTCCATTCCTTAATCCAAAAATTTCAGTTAATATTGCGGGAGTTAAGGAGACGTGGTTACCCGCAATGGTGCCTGTCATCGTATTCTCCTCTGTTGACGATAGGATGTATACCCATTCTCTGATTTCAGTGTTGTACAGTTTGATTCTTCTTAACATCAAGGTTTTGAGTTCTTGGTCTTCAAGTAGTTCCAGAATGTAAAGGAATATGGGATAAGAATGCTGAAATGAATCGAAATCCACATCAAAAACTGTATCGAACTTCATGCCTGCGAGAATGCTTGCCTGAATCGCCATGGAATCACCTGCAAGAGAGACACAAAAATGGTGATCAAGTGCAAAGGAATAGAAAGCGCGGGACGGAGGTGGAAGAAAACCTAAATATAGGGTTTTCAAGAATATGAATCGACAGACTCCGTTCCACGAAAATAGAAATGATTTTTCGAATTGAGTTCAACGAAATAATTTTTAATGAAATAATTCGTCGATCTTATCAAGAAGAATTGAAGACAGTTTGTCGAACATCGTTCGACGAATATCTTCTGAAGCAAGTTCGTTGAACTCCGTTCGATGAAAATTGTTTCACTCACAGAGAGTTTGTCGATCTCCATTCGACGAATGTCTCTCAAACTTTCCCCGGTTCGTCGAACTCCGTTCGACGAACTTTGGAAAATTCGTCGAGTGCAGACAGAAATTAAATAAAGTCTTCTCCATTGATCATTCCAAGTTGATTTACAAAGAACATATGATTTCTCTCATCCAGAGGTTTGGTGAATATATCAGCCCTTTGTAAATCAGTATAGATATAGACAAGCTTGATTTTATTTTTGTCTACACACTCTCTAATGAAATGATGTCTTATGTCAATATGTTTTGTCCTACTATGGTGAACTAGATTCTGGGCTATGGCTATAGAACTTGTATTATCACAGAGTAGGGTTGAATTATTTAATTTGAACCCATAATCTAGAAGTTGTTTTTGTATCCAAAGCATATGTGAACAACAGCTGCCTGCTGTGATATATTCTGCTTCAGCAGTTGAGGTTGACACTAATGTTTGCTTTTTACAAAACCAAGATACTAATCTCATACCCAGGAACTGGCAAGTCCCTGAAGTACTTTTTCTATCTATCCTGCAACCAGCAAAATCAGTATTAGAGTATCCAGTTAACTCAAATTCTGATTCAGCAGGATACCATAGGCCTAGATTAGGACAACTCTTTATACATCTCAAAATCCTTTTTAGTAAAATTAGGTGAGATTCTTTAGGGTTCACCTGGAACCTAGCACAAAGACATGTGGCAAACATAATATCTGGTCTACTTGCTGTGAGGTACAATAGGGACCCAACAATGCCCTTATAAAGTTTTTGATCCATAGGTTTCCCTGGTACATCAGAGTCCACAACAGCATTGGTAGCCATGGGTGTTTTCTTTGTTGAGGCATCAGCCATCCCAAACTTCTTTAGAAGTTCTTTAGCATATTTTGCTTGAGAGATAAGATGCCATCAGGGAGCTGCTTCACTTGGAGGCCAAGGAAGTAGGAGAGCTCACCCATGCTACTCATTTCAAATTTGGAATGCATGAGGTCAGAGAACCTCTTGCATAATTTGGAATCTGTAGAGCCAAATATAATATCAACCACATAGATTTGTACTAATAAGATTTTGTCCTTATCATGTCTAGTGAAAAGTGTTTTATCTACAGTGTTGGATCCCTAGTTGATTTGGGCTAGGTTCACTGACTTAGGTTGTGACCCATCATGTATAGGCAGGGTCAATTTGTGTCCTAGAGTCTAGGTTAAGTCCTTAGGCTCAACTCCAGAGGGTCCAGCTTTCAACAAGACCCTCAGAGATTCCAGACTCACAAGTTTTCAAGACTAAGTAAAGTGAGTTCGATGTTCGTCGAACTCAGTTCGACGAAAGGAGTTTTGCGCTCGACAATCGTGAGACAATTCTTAGTGCTGAGCTCGACGATCTATGTTCTCTATTCGACGAAAACTCGGTTTCTACTTCAAGCCAAAGTCAGGAGGATTTCAAATTTTTCTAAGTCCAGCTTCATGCTTCGGTCGACGAATTATATTTTGAGCTCGACGAACTTGGACCTCAAGTTCACAGCTTCTTAGGTCGACGAAGTCAGCTTCTCAGGTCGACGGATGTTATACTCTACTCGACAATTTCTGGACTCAGAGAACCTGTGTCAACACTTAGGGTTTGTGTCGACACCAGAAAATTTGTGTCGACACCAGGATTTCAGTCGACACCAGCTTATGTCGACACCAGGATTTCAGTCGACACCAGCTTATGTCGACACCAGGATTTCAGTCGACACCAGCTTATGTCGACACCAGAGGATTTGTGTCGACACCAAGATCAATCTGTCGACACCAATTTATGTCGACACAACATTTCAGCAGATACAAAGTATTTTGTCTAACTCTAGAACTTTTCTCAGGTCGACGAATTGATTCTCGGCTCGACGAATGAAGACTGTCTATCAGATGAATGAAGATTGTCTGCTCGACGAACTCTATCAAGCTCAGCTCGACGAACTCAAGCTCAGCTCGACGAACACAAGTTCAGCTCAATCAATTGTGTTCTTTGTTCGACGAATCTAGATTAGGTTTTCTTCAAGGTTCCCGTCCCGTTTCTTGGCGCTGATTCGTGAACATTTAATGCAAGATCTTCTCGGAATGTTACCGTTAGAACGTGCATTGACTATGGACGATCACATGCCGTTTTTCCATGGGACAGTTAGGAAAGTCATTGATTGCTGATTCTTTCGAAGGCCGACTGTAATTACTGCTCGACATTCAAAAGTTTGAATATTCCTCAGTCAGTGACAGACACAATAGATACACAAAATAATAGTGACATAATAAGAGAACAGAATCAAGCAGAGTTCAAGAATTACAATGCAGAAAACAATCTGACAGATTTTTTGAAGATTGCAGAAGAACAAACAATCTCAAATCACAAGTTCTTGACTGCAATCAGCCTTGACCAGAGAACTTTTGAAGAAGAAGAAGAAGAACCAAATTCAATCAAGAGTGTTCTTCTTTCTATTCTCAGGACAACAGAACTTTATCAGTAAAAAGAAGTTCCTAAAGCAGTTCTGGTCCAGGCATTCTAGGTCATTGAAGGCCTATCACCCTGAAGCAGTGCTCCAGCATTCCTGACCAATTCAAGATCTCAGGGGGAGCAAGATCTGCTACATCAATCCACAAGTCTTCTCTCTGACTGTTGACAGAGAAGACACTATCACCCTCTCTCTAATTCCTGTACAGGGTTTTAAATCCCTTCAAAATTATTCTGTTTGCAAGTTTCCTTCCAAAAGACTTGAGGGTTTGGTTTTTGGGGACCTGATCAAAACCCATTGGTACCCAGGACACCTGATTAACTCATCCTGCAGTGGATTCCTACCTAGAGTGGTAGAAGAGTGGATGTACCCAGATTGATTGGGGAACCACTATAGCTCCTTTGTCTTCTGGTTGCTTATTTTCTTTTGTTTTCTGGCTGTGTCCTGTGATTGCTCTGTGTTTAGCTAGTTGCTATGTTTACTTTATGTTATTTGCTTCCCTGTTCACTTAGGTATACAACAATAGTTGTAAAAAGTTTTTAGTAAGCACCATACTCTATTCACCCCCCCCCCCCTCTAGAGTATATCAGATCTAACCTGCACTTTCAATTGGTATCAAAGCGAGGTTGGTTAAAATACCACACCTTAGTGGTTGCACAGGCTAACACCTGAACCACAAAGATCCCTCTAGTTAGATCTGCTTGTTTTAAGTTTGTTACTAGATTTATTTCTTCACAGAATATGGCCTAAAACAAAGATTATGCTAGCACCAGACCTCCAGTGTGCAATTTATCTATGTTTGCACTTTGGAAGGTAAGGATTAGATTGTACATGAACTCTATTGATGAAAACATTTTTAATTCTGTTTTGACAGTGTGTCCAAGACCCCCAGAAAGTACAAGTATAAGTGATGTTCCACCTACATCAGGAACAGATGCAGAAATAAAGAAATGGAAAGTGGCAGATTCTAAGGCTATGAACATTTTATCCCAGACTATGTCTGATGAAATATTCCAAAAAGTAGCTGAATGCAACTCAGCAAAGGACATCTGGGACAAGTTATCTGAGATAGTCTCAGGATCTGCTGATGAGAGAAAAAATAGAAGATCTCATCTCATAACCCAATATGAGAACTTCAAGAAAGGAGAAGTTGAGTCAGTAGCAGACAAGTATAATAGACTCAGTCTCATAGTCAATGAGCTGAAAACATTGGACAAAGAGATCTCATTGACTGAGCTCAATGATAAAATCCTAATGTGCTTCCCAAGCACTTGGGACCCAAGGATCTGGCCAATCAAGGATGCCAGAAGCCTAAATGAGATCACAACTGAAGCTCTCTTGGGCAAGCTCAAGTCTTATGAGCTGCTCATTAAGAATAGAGAAGAAGAGCAGAAGGCTGCCTCACCAGCTATAAGAAAGGAAAAATCAATAGCTTTCAAAGCCATTCAAGATCATCCTGAAGACAAAGTCACAGGCAATGAAGAGCTGCTAAGCGTACTGGCCAAAAGATTTTACAAAATGGCCATGAAAGATTTCAGGAAAAAGTCTGCCAGAGGGCATGACAAGCCAAGGTATGACAAATCAAATAACAAAGAGATTATTTGCTTTGGATGCAGGAAAACAGGCCACATGGTTTCTGACTGTCCAGAAAATCAGTATAGGACAAAAAGGACAGGAAAGAAAGAAGAAAAGACAAAGACTTCAGGAACAACGGCAATGACAAACCCTCCTCCAGCAAGAACAAACACACCAGGAAGGGGTTTGTAGCTGAAACTTGTAGTGAGATAGAAGAAGAATCTGAAGCTTCATCCAGCTCAAGTGATGATGAGGATGATGCTGAAGAAAAAGAATTCTACATGATGGCTATCAATGCCTCACAACAAAATTTTGATGCAGAAGAATCAGAGTCAGAATCAGAGACTCAATCTGAAGAGGAACAGGTAATAAATTCTTTTGATTTTAATTCTGAGGACTTCAACTGTGAGTTTAAAGCACTGTGTTTAGATTTACTAAAATCTGAGAAGGAAATCATTTCTCTCAGAAATCAGCTATCTGAACACAACACTTTAAAATCAGAAAACCTTAAACTCTCTGAGGAGTTGGAATGTTGTAGGGAGCAGATAGCCTCACTAAAAAGTGAACTATCAAAGGCCAAAAAGTTTGAATAATCCCTCAATGGGAGAAGTATCAAACTAATGGACATCACAAGCACAATGAACTCAAGATTCAATAGTACACTGGGCTTGGGTACTTCATCCAGCCAACATATAGTATTAACAACCCCAATCAAATTTATCTCTGATAAAGGTAAGAGAGTTGTAGACGTAGCAAGGAAGAATTCTGATCTACCTAAGAAAACCATAGTTCAACAGAAATCGTCGAACGGAGCTCGACGATCGGTGAATGGAGCTCAACGATCTCAGGCTAAATCGTTGAACTCAGGTCGACGATCTCTGAACCCTTAACTCTGGCACAGTTGATCTTCGAACGGAGCTCGACGATCTGACCCAAGATCGTCGAACTCAGCTCAAAGATCATCGAACAGAGCTCAGAGTTTTGAAAACTCTTTCAAAGGCAAATCAAAGTTCAATCCTAGAGGTTCTACATCTCAATGGTTTAACCCCTATACTGAATGGATAATACCTCCTAGGAGATATCATCCTGAAGGCTATAAGAGTCAACCAGAGATGTCTTTAATTTCTGAATTCAAAGGTTATCAACCTACGCCCAAGGTAAACTGGGTCAAAAATAAGTAAATTGCTTTATGTGCAGGTGAAGACCTATCCAACATCAAACCAGCAATGTTATCTGGATAGTGGGTGCTCAAAGCACATGACAGGAAACAAGGACAACTTCACATCCTTCAAAGTCAAGATTGGACCCAAGGTAATATTTTGTGATTCAAACTTTGGACTAACAAAAGGATATGTTGCAGTTCAGATTGGCACAGTCACATTCAAGAAAGTAGCCTATATGGAAGGACTGAAGCACAACTTGATCTGTATCAGTCAACTGTGTGATGAAGGCTACCAAGTGACTTTCAGCAAATCCTTATGCAAGATAAAATCAGAGGGCAACACAACTTTGTTGACAGGTAAAAGGAAAGGTAACATCTATTTAGTAGACTTTCTTTCAACTAAAGTAGACATATGCTTGTTCAACTCTATTTATAGACCTAATGAATTATGGCATAGGAGATTAGGACATGTAAACCTTAGAACCATTGCTAGGCTATCCAAGGACAATCTTGTTAGAGGACTACCTTTTGGCCCCTATAAGAAGAAAGGACTTTGCAGGGCTTGTCAATTAGGCAAGCAAACCAAAAATAGTTTCAAGTCACTTAATTAGAGTGATTCACCTAGGATTTTATATCTGTTACACATGGATCTCTTTAGACCCATTACAGTACAAAGCTTAGGAGGGAAATCTTATACCTTAGTAGTTATAGATGACTTCTCTAGATTCACATGGGTGTTCTTTCTGAGGAAGAAGTCTGATAACTTTAAGTGTTTGACAGAGTTTCTCAAATGCATACAGAGTGAGTTCAATACTCACATTGCCCTGATCAGAAATGATCATGGGACAGAGTTTGATTCTCTTATTATGCAAGAGTTCTGTCAAAGTGAAGGGATCAGGCACACTTTCTCAGCTCCTAGAACTCCTCAACAAAATGGGGTAGCTGAAAGGAAAAATAGAACACTTATTGAATCTGTTACTACATTGTTGTCAGATGCTCATCTTCCTCTATCCTTTTGGGCAGAGGCACTGAACACCTCCAACTTTGTGTTGAATAGAAGTTTAATACATAAACTGAAGGGCAAGACTCCCTATGAATTACTCAAAGGGAAGAAACCTAAAGTTGATTATTTCAAAATCTTTGGTTGTATTTGCTACATTCATAATAATAACAAGAAATACTTAGCAAAATTTCAAGCTAAAGATGATGAAGGAGTGTTTTTAGGATACTCCATGGTTAGTAAAGCTTATAGGGTATATAATAAGTCAACTCTTAAAATTGAAGAATCTGTTCATGTATCTTTTGATGAGACTAACATGTCATACAAGGAGAAAGAAATTTCTACCATAAGCTCTTTGCAGGTTCCACCACAGTATGAGTCTATGTATGGACTGAACCTTACCTAAGAGGTTTCAAACCATCCCACTCCACAGGATGCTGAAGATTGTGATGAGGAAAGTCAAGAGGAAGTGGCTGAACTTCCCCCAACAGTCAGTATCAATCCCCGAGAGGAATTAAATACTGAAGCTGTTGCTCAACCAACTCCACCAACTGATCTTGTCACACTTAGAGATCACCGCAGATCTCAAGTGATTAGAGACATCTCAGTAGGTGTACAGACAAGGAATCAACTCAACCAAGACTTGATGCATGCCTGTTTTCTCTCTCAAATTGAACCTCTCACCATACATGAGGCAGAACAAGATCCCCACTGGATCATTGCAATGCAAGAGGAACTCAATCAGTTTGAGAGATGTAGAGTTTGGGATTTGGTTCCAAGACCCCATAACTACCCAGTTATTGGAACCAAATGGGTATACAGGAACAAGTTGGATGCTCAAGGCAACATAGTGAGAAACAAGGCTAGGCTTGTTGCTCAAGGCTACAGACAAGAGGAAGGAATAGACTATGACCAAACCTTTGCCCTTGTTGCAAGGTTAGAGGCCATTAGGATATTCCTTGCCTATGCAGCCTACAAGAGATTCAAGGTCTACCAGATGGATGTCAAAAGTGTATTTCTGAATTGAATACTTCAAGAAGAGGTTTATGTAGAACAACCTCCAGGTTTTATCTCTCCAACTCAACCCTCTTTTGTTTTTAAATTGCATAAAGCTCTCTATGGTTTAAAGCAAGCTCCAAGAGCTTGGTATGAGACCCTAGCAAGCTTTCTTAAAGAGCATGAATTTACAAGAGGACCATAGATAAAACACTTTTCACTAGACATCATAAGGACCAAATATTGTTAGTATAAATATATGTGGAAGATATTATTTTTGGGTCTACTGATCCCAAATTGTGCAAGACGTTTGCTGACCTCATGCATTCAAAATTTGAGATGATTAGCATGGGTGAGCTTTCCTACTTCCTTGGTCTCCAAGTGAAGCAGCTCCCAGATGGTATCTTCCTCTCCCAAGCTAAGTATGCTAAAGAGCTTATCAAAAAGTTTGGGATGGGTGATGCTTCAGGGATGAAAACCCCAATGGCTACAAATGCTGTTATGGATTCTGATGCAGCAGGGAAACCAGTGGATCAGAAAAATTATAGGGCAATTGTTTGATATTTATTATACCTAAAAGCTAGCAGACCTGATATAATGTTTGCTACATGCCTTTGTGCTAGGTTCCAAGTGAACCCTAAAGAATCTCACCTTATTTTCCTAAAAAGAATTTTGAGATATATAAAGAGTTGCCCTAGTGTAGGACTCTGGTATCCTGTAGAGTCAGAGTTTGAGTTAATTGGATACTCAGATGCTGACTATGCTGGATGTAGAGTGAATAGGAAAAGTACCTCTGGAACATGCCAGTTCCTTGGTATGAGACTTGTCTCCTGGTTTTGTAAAAACAGACATCTGTGTCTACATCAACTGCAGAAGCAGAATACATGGCTGCTGGTAGTTGCTGTTCACAAATGCTATGGATACAAAACCAACTCTCAGATTATGGTGTCAACTTAAATAATTCAACATTATTTTGTGATAATACTAGTGCTATTGATATAGCATAGAATCCAGTTCACCATTCTAGGACTAAACATATTGAAATAAGACATCATTTCATTAGAGATAATGTGGACAAAAAGAAAATTAAATTGATCCATATTCCTACTGATCTACAAAGAGCAGACATTTTCACCAAACCATTGGATGAGAAAACTCATATGTTCTTTATAAATCAACTGGGAATGATTAATAGAGAAGAGTTAACCTAGTTTCTGTCTGCATTCGACGAATTTTGCAGAGTTCGTCGAACGAAGTTCGATGAATTAGGGAACGTTTGAGATATTCTCGTCGAACGGAGATCGACGAATTCTCTGTGTGATGAAACAATCTTCGTCGATCGGAGATCGACGAACTTTGCTTCAGAAGACATTTCGTCGAACGGATTTCGACGAACTATTTTTGATTCTTCGGGATGAGATCGACGAATTATCTGTCTATAATTTATTTCATCGAGCTCAGTTCGAAAAAATTTTCTTTTTCGTGGACTGGAGTTTGTCGATTCATATTCTGAAAATCTTATATCTAGGTTTTCTTCGACCTCCATCCCGCGCTTTCAGTTCCTTTGCTCTTGGTCGTCGTTTCTCTCTGTGTTTTTCTTGCAGGACATCAATGGTGATTCCCTCAGGTGCTTTTGTTGCAATGAAGTTTGACACTGCATTCGACATGGACTTTGAGTCATTTCAACATTCTGACCTCATCTTTCTATACATCTTAGAACTACTGGAAGAACTCAGTTTAAAGGAGTTCGTGACCAGACGCATTAAACTTCATGGAACGAAAATACGAGAATGGGTATATACATCTACAGTTTCTGAAGAAGATGTTTTGACCGGCAATATAGGGAACACTGCTGTTTCCCTCTCTCCCGCAGTTCTCACTGAAATATTTGGATTAGTGAACGAAGAAGACAATCTGGAAATAGATTCTGAGGAATTCAGTGATATGCTGAAACTGATGGGTTTCTCTGGTAACAACCCTAATAAGTTGTTGAAAAAGCAATTATCCGCTGCCTACCAATTTTTGGCAGATATTACGAGAAAGATACTGATGGCCAAGCACTCTGCTCATGACTATATTACCCGTCACCAATTTCTGATAATGTGTGCAGTAGTGAATAAGCGATAGGTTGATTGGAGTAAGGTGTTCTTTGAATTGATCAAGAAGAAGAACAACAAGAAGGAAGTTTGCTTTGGCAGAATATTGGGAATATTTCTCAAAGAGAAGGCTGCTGAATGTATGGTCTCCCCGACAATCTCCATAAACGCCAGCAAGCGCCTCACTTGCGCTCTGTTTGGCATATGGGAGAGGACCATCTCCAAGCACTCAAAGGCTTCTTCCTCCTCTCTCCAAACTTATGAGAGTACAAGGGATGTAAATGCTGCTCCCCACCCTGTTGAAGAGGTTCTTCCATCTCAACCATCTCTTCCAGCACCTCTTCCTCCAAAGAAGCCTCCTCATGTACCTACCCCTCCTTCATCTCCACCACTTGACCTTACAAACATTCCATCTTCACCTCCATCTTCCCCTCTGCAAGTTAATCAATAACCCACTCCTCCAGATTCCCCTCATGAGACAATACTTCCTACACCTCCTCAGTCTCCTCTTCTCCCACACCTCTCCACCATTCCATCTTACCATATACCATCAGACTCAATCATGCTAGATGCCCCCACTCCATCTGTTATTCCTCATCACATTCCATCCTCTTCCCCTTCCCTATTTGATCCATCCACCCTCATTTCTTTGCTCACCCCTCTCATAAAATCTTTGATCCAAGAGGAAATTACACCTCTTGTGACCTCCATTAATTCCTTATCTGCCCAGTTCTCTCTTCTACATGTTGTCCCCTCTTCATCTAGGGGCCTGACTCCAAGTATTCCTAAACTCAGGCAGGGGGAGATGCTCTGTGATGAAGTTGCAGCAGATGCAGATACAGCAGCAGCAGCAGCAGCAGTCACAGCAGTTCCCTCTCCAGCAGATTCAGATTTAGCTGAGGATACAACAATCTTGACAGACTTTGATGCTGAGATGTTTGAGTTAATTCAATTCATGGATACTGACATTGATTTGAATGAGTCAGTTGCACAAATAACTCTTGTTGGTGATTTCTATTTAAATCCCACAGTGAATTTATCAGTTTTGCTGAGTCATTTTGATACTGTATATAAACAATCTCTTCCAGCTGATTTTACTAAGCCATATTTGGCTATGTACCATATACCTCTCCATCTAGTCCAGCAGTTGCCAAGCAACTCTGTGACAATTTTGCTCTCTCAGCTTCCAGCCCAGAAGTCATTCTAGAAGATACAACAGTGCCAGTCTCAGCACCAGATTTTATAATGGATGACTCTCCAATGCCTACTCTAGATGAGCTTATTCAGGCAGACATTGAAGAAGAGAATAAGGCAGTAGCTGATAGCTCTATCACTTTTGTTTCTGAATCTTGTACAGATATTTCTTCTCTAATTGTTGATACCCCTATTCCTGAACCTTCTGCCTCTCCTCCAGCAAAGGATGTTGTTTCTGATAAAGCTTTAAAAGCTTTGGATGCTCTTTATGACATCCCTCAAGGTTCTGAGTCAGAAGAAGATGATGATGATGATTCTTATGAAGATGCAGCTAGTAAGAAAAAGAGATTATTGGCAAAGAAGAGAAAGGCTGCTCCTCCTCCAGCTCCCAAGCCAAATCCCAATGCAGACACTCCCTATTATATTCTGCACAATGTGACTCCATATAAGGGAATGTCAGCATGGATGTGGCTCTCCAAAAACCAGCAGAAAGATAGAAAGAGAAGCAGGAGATACTCTCCTCCTCCAGTGCACAGATACAGGAAGGATCCTCCTCCTCCAACAGCTGGTGCCAGTGGCTCTAGCTACCAGAGATCTGCCCCAATGCAAACCTATCAGAGAAAATCAGGGAGATCTTCTAGAAGCAGCCAGCAGAGGCCATCCTCCTCAGGTAGTCAACAACATAAGCAGCAGCAACAACAAAGTCCTGAAGTACAAATAGCTGAAAGCCCAAAGAAGCCATACTCCCCTCCAATTCCTTTTGAAGATCCAGAGAATGCTAATACTGTAAGAATGGCTAGGTACCAAGAGCTGATTGGTCTATCTTTGATAAATAAAGCCAAAGCAGAAGGAAAAGATATCTCTGGTCTTTCAACCATGTCAAAATATAGAAAAGAAGAGCTGAAAAGGTCTGACAAAGGAAATAAATTGTTTAATGTTGATGACTATATGAAACTTCACCCAGAAGTAGTTGTCCCCAGAGCAACATCATTAAAAATTATTGGGGCAGCTGACATGACTATGACAGTGGCTCAAGCTCAAGATCCTAACAGAGAAATCATTTTCAAGAAGCTAGGAGAAAAGAAAGCAGAAGACAAACCTCAGCAGAAGAAGCCAAAGAAGTAATTTTTCTTGTTGATTCATTTTTGTCTGATTATTTGTTTTTAAACTATGCTATCTGTAACAAAGTTGTGTATATATATATATATATATATATATGTTGCATGTGTTATAATTCTCTGCCAGATATATCTCTTCTCTTGCTTAGTTTTTCTGTTTTGAGTATCTGTTAGTGACCTCACCCAAATAGGGGGAGATTGTTGGATCCCTAGTTGATTTGGGCTAGGTTCACTGACTTATGTTGTGACCCATCATGTATAGCCAGGGTCAATTTGTGTCCTAGAGTCCACGTCAAGTCCTTAGGCTCAACTCCAGATGGACCAGCTTTCAACAAGACCCTCAGAGATTCCAGACTCACAAGTTTTCAAGACTAAGTAAAGTGAGTTCGACGTTCGTCGAACTCAGCTCGACGAAAGGAGTTTTGCGCTCGACGATCGTGAGACAATTCTTAGTGCTGAGCTCGACGATCTATGTTCCCTGTTCGACGAAAACTCAGTTTCTACTTCAAGCCAAAGTCAGGAGGGCTTCAAATTTTTCTAAGTCCAGCTTCAAGCTTCGGTCGACGAAATATATTCTGAGCTCGACAAACATGGACCTCATGTTCACAGCTTCTCAGGTCGACGAAGTCAGCTTCTCAGGTCGGCGGATGCTATACTCTACTCGATGATTTCTGGACTCAAAGAACCTGTGTCGACACTTAGGGTTTGTGTCGACACCAGACGATTTGTGTCGACACCAGGATTTCAGTCGACACCAGCTTATGTCGACACCAGGATTTCAGTCGACACCATCTTATGTCGACACCAGGATTTCAGTCAACACTAGCTTATGTAGACACTAGGATTTCAGTTGACACCAGCTTATGTCGACACCAGAGGATTTGTGTCGACACCAAGATCAATCTGTCGACACCAATTTATGTCGACACAGCATTTTAGCAGATACAGATTATTTTGTCTAAGTCTAGAACTTTTCTCAGGTCGACGAATTGATTCTCAGCTCGACGAATGAAGACTGTCTATCAGATGAATGAAGATTTTCTGCTCGACGAACTCTATCAAGCTCAGCTCGACGAACTCATGCTTAAATCGACGAACACAAGTTCAGCTCGACGAATTGTGTTCTTTGTTCGACGAATCCAGATTAGGTTTTCTTCAAGGTTCCCGTCCCGTTTCTTGGCGGTGATTCGTGAACATTTAATGCCAGATCTTCTCGGAATGTTACCGTTAGAATGTGCATTGACTATGGACGATCACATGCCGTTTTTCTATGGGACAGTTAGGAAAGTCATTGATTGCTGATTCTTTCCAAGGCCGACTGTAATTACTGCTCGACATTCAAAAGTTTGAATATTCCTCAGTCAGTGATAGACACAATAGATACACAAAAAATAGTGACACAGTAAGAGAACAGAATCAAGCAGAGTTCAAGAATTATAATATAGAAAACAATCTGACAGATTTTCTGAAGATTGCAGAAGAACAAACATTCTCAAATCACAAGTTCTTGACTACAATCAGCCTTGACCAGAGAACTTTTGAAGAAGAATAGGAATAACCAAATTCAATCAAGAGTCTTCTTCTTTCTATTCTCAGGATAACTTCAAAGGACAACAGAACTTTATCAGTCAAAAGAAGTTCCTGAAGCAGTTCTGGTACAGGCATTCTAGGTCTTTGAAGGCCTATCACCCTGAAGCAGTGCTCCAGCATTCCTGACCAATTCAAGATCTCAGGGGGAGCAAGATCTGCTACATCAATCCATAAGTCTTCTCTCTGACTGTTGACAGAGAAGACACTATCACCCTCTCTCTAATTCCTGTACAGGGTTTTAAATCCTTTCAAAATTATTCTGGTTGCAAGTCTCCTTCCAAAAGACTTGAGGGTTTGGTTTTTGGGGACCTGATCAAAACTCATTGGTGCCCAGGACACCTGATCAACTCATCCTGTAGTGGATTCCTACCTAGGGTGGTAGAAGAGTGGATGTACCCAGATTGATTGGGGAACCACTATAGCTCCTTGTGTCTTCTGGTTGCTTATTTACTTTTGTTTTTTGGCTGTTGTCTGTGATTGCTCTGTATTTAGCTAGTTGCTGTGTTTACTTTATGTTATTTGCTTCCCTATTCACTTAGGTATACAACAACAGTTGTAAAATGTTTTTAGTAAGCACCATACTCTATTCACCCCCCCTAGAGTATATCAGATCTAACCTGTACTTTCATACAGTTCCTCTTGTAAATTTATGCTCTAATAGAAAACTAGCTAAGGTCTCATACCAAGCTCTTGGAGCTTGCTTTAGACCATAAAGAGCCTTATGCATGTTAAAGACATGAGAGGGGTAAGTTGGAGAGATAAAACCTAGAGGTTGTTCTACATAAACCTCTTCTTTTATCACTCCATTTAGAAAAGCACTCTTCACATCCATTTGGAAGACCTTGAATCTCTTGTATGCTGCATAGGCAAGAAATATTCTTATGGCTTCCAACCTTGCAACAGGTGTAAAGGTTTGATCAAAATCAATTTCTTCTTCTTTCCTATATCCTTGAGCAACAAGCCTAGCCTTGTTTCTCACAATGATTCCTTGGGCATCCAGCTTGTTTCTGAAAAACCATTTTGTTCCAATAACTGGGTAGTTTTGGGGTCTTGGAACAAAATCACAAACTCTATATCTCTCAAATTGATTTAGTTCCTCCTACATTGAAAGGATCCAGTGGGGATCCTGCTCAGCATCAAGGATGGATAGAGGTTCAACCTGAGAGAGAAAACAGACATGCATCAAATCTTGGGTGAGTTGATGCATTGTTTGTACACCTGTCGATATGTCTCCAATCACTTGAGATCTGGTGTGATCCCTAAGTGTGACAAAATCAGTGGGTGGATTTGGTTGTGCAATAACATTTGGAATTAATTCCTCCTGTGGAATTATATTTGCAGTTGGCAGAGATTCATTTTCTTCAGCTTCTTCTTCTTCACTTTCTTCAATTGCTTGTGGAGAGGGATGAGTTGGAACCTCTTGGGTGAGGTTTAGTCCATCCAAAGTCTCACACAAGTGGGGTACCTGCAAGTTGCTATTGGTAGAAACTTCTTTATTCCTTGCAATACATGTTAGTCTCATCAAAAGAAACATGAATAGACTCTTCAATTTTTAATGTTGATTTATTAAAAACCCTATAGGCCTTGCTTTATTGGGAATATCCTAGAAAAATTCCCTCTTCAGCCTTAGCCTCAAACTTTCTAATGTATTTCTTATTGTTGTTATGAATGTAACATAAGCATCCAAATAGTTTGAAGTAGTTAATTTTAGGTTCCTTCTCTTTGAGCAATTCATAGGAAGTCGTGTTCTTTAGTTTGTGAATTAGGCTCCTGTTCAGGACATAATTTGATATTCTTACAGCTTCTGCCCAAAAGGTTAGGGGCATGTAAGCATCTGCAAGCAATGTACCTGCAGCTTCAATGAGTGTCCTATTTTTCCTTTCAGCTACGCCATTTTGTTGGGGAGTTCTAGGTGCTGAGAAGCAATGCATGATACCTTCTTTCTCACAGAACTCATGCATAAGAAGAGACTCAAACTCTGCGTCATGATCACTTCTGATCAATACAACATGAGTAGAGAACTCAATCTGTATGGTCCTGAGAAAATCTGTAAGAACCTTGAAGGTATCTGACTTAGATCTCAAAAATAATACCCAACTGAACCTGGAGAAGTCATCCACTATAACCAAAGTTTAGGACTTCCCTCCTAGGCTTTGTACAGCAATGGGTCCAAAGAGATCCAAATGTAGCAAGTATAAAATCTTAGGTGAATCACTCTTATTAACAGATTTAAAACTAGTTTTATTTTGCTTACCTAATTGACAAGCCCTGCAGAGACCTTCCTTCTTGTAGGTACCAGAAGGTAGACCTCTAACAAGGTTGTGTTTAGATAGCCTAGCAATGTTTTTTAGATTTACATGATCTAGTCTTTTGTGTCATAAGTCATTCTGATTACTATTTAAATTAAGTAAGCAGATATCAGTTTTGGCAGAAAGAAAATTTACTAAGTATATGTTGCCTTGTCTATTTCCAGTTAAAACTGTTTGGTTGTTTTTATTAATAATAGAACAAGTGGATGGGTTAAAGTATACCTGATAACCATCATCACATAACTGACTTATGGAGATGAGGTTATGCTTGAGTCCACTTACATATGCCACCTTTTTGAATGTGACAGCTCCTATTCATACTTCTCCAAATCCTTCTGACTGACCATATTTGGAGTTACCAAAGATAACATTTGGCCCCAGCTTGGACTTGTAGTTGGATAAGATGTCCTTGCTGTCAGTCATATGTTTGGAGCAGCCACTGTCCAGGTACCAAGTTTGATTTACCCCTGGACAGCTCTTCACCTGTAATAGAAAACAGTTAATGGTTTTTGACCCAGGTTACCTTGGGTCCTTTGTATTGCTGATAAGAGAAGCTGGAAATAACAGAGAATTCAGGTTGGGACTTGTATCCTAGGGGGTGATATCTCCTAGGTGGTATGATCCAGTAAGCTCGTGGATTAAATGGTTTCTTAGAAATATTTAAGTTGTTGTTGGAATTATAGTTTTGATTAAGTCTACTCGGGTTCGACGAGTTTCTGTAAGTTCGTCGACCAGTGTTCGACGAATTGGGTTGAGATCATCGATCTCTGCCCATAGAATGAACATGTTCATTCTCTGTGCCCCACGTTCGTCGACCTCTGCTCGACGAACCATGCAGAGTTCGTCGATCGTAGTTAGACGAATAAATGTAACTATAGTTTGCGTTCAGAGTTCGTCGATCTGGGTTCGACGAACTGGCCCCATTTTATCGATCTGAGTTCGACGAAAATTGCTGAACCTTGTTTTTACTAGGTGTTTTCTGGTTTTTGGTTTTCTGCCCTACTATCTTAGGGATCTTTTTTACTGTTTGTTTGTCATTTACTGTTTCTTTCCCTTTAACAGATACAAATTTTATTGGGGTTGATAAAATGTTCTTCCTGAGAATGGGGGGCAAACCTGATGGAGCACCCAAGCCTTGCTTGCCATTAAGTCTGGCATTAACAGTACTTGTGATATCCATCAGCTTGAGGCTTCTCCCATTGAGAGTTTCCTCAAGTTGTTTGGACTCACAAAGCTCAGTTTTTAGTGAAATTATTTTTTCATTTGCTAAGGTTAATTCATCTTTTAACATAATGTTTTCAGATTGAACATCCTCCAAGTTTCCTAATTTTTCCCTAAGAATTTTAATTTCTTTTTCAGAGTTAATCAAATCTATGCACATTAACTTGAAATCAAATTTAAATGTTTCAGAGCTGTAGTCAAAGGTGGACAATACCTGCTCTGCCTCTGATTCAAACACTCCTTCATCTTCAGACTCTTCTTCTTCTGAGTGACTTTTGGAGGCATCAATTGCCATGAGGCAAACCTCCTTTGCTCTTGTTTCTTTCTCAACTTCACTAGAGCTTGAAGATGTTGACTCATCTTCTGTCTCACTCTAGGTCTCAGCCACAAAGCCCTTTTCCTTCTTCTTGTGCTTGCTGGAAGAGGGTTTGCTGGTGTGCTGTCTTCTGGTTTCCTTCTCTCCTCTCTTCTCTTTCTTCTGGTTCTCTGGACACTCAAGAGAGGAAGTGCACAGGCTTCCTACATCCATAGCATATAATTTCTTTGGTTGGTGTCTTGTCATATTTTGGTTTGTCATCATTTCTTGATGACTTTCTCCTGAAATCCTTTCTGGCCATCTTGTAGAATCTTTTAGGAAAGAGACTCATGAACTCTTCATTTTATGTTGCAGTCTTTGTCTCTTCAGTGGCTTTGAAGGTAATACTTTGTTCTCTTCTGGTTGCTGGAGTTGTTCTTTGTTCAGTAGCCTCCCTGGTCTTTATCAGCTGTTCATATGACTTTAGTTTGCCTAATTGAGATTCAGTTGAAATCTCATTCAGGCATCTGGCCTCCTTGATGGGCCAGATTCTTGTATCCCATAAGCTTGGGAAGCACATCAGGATCTTGTCATTCACTTCAGTAACAGTGATGTTCTTATCCAAGGTTTTTAGCTCATTGATAATTGAGTTTAACCTATTATACATATCAGAAACTGTCTCAACTTCTTCCTTCTTAAAGTTCTCATATAGTGTGATGAGGTTAGATCTCCTATCTTTCCTCTCATCTGCTGACCCAGCAACCATTTTATTAAGTGAATCCCAGATTGCTTTTGCAGAGGTGCACTCAGCCACCTTCTAAAAGATGTCATCTGACATAGTCTGAGCCAATATGTTCATGGCTTTGGCATCAGCAATCTATGCTTTCTTCATGGGCTTCAGTCCACTCAAGTGGTGGGACTGCATTGTTGCTGGAAGATGTTATAGATGTAGATGCCTGTGGGGGACCTGTCAAAATAGAGTTGTAGATGTCTTCATCAATAGAGTTCATGTACAACTTGATTCTTGCCTTCCAGATGGCAAAACTATTAAGGTTGCAAACTGGAGGTCTGGTGCTTGCATAATCCTTGTTCTGTGTCATGGTTGTATTTATAATTTAAATGAAAATAAAATAATGTGTAGATCTAACAAAGGATCTTTGGTTTAAGATTTAACTTGTACAACCAAAGGAACCCCCTCTGATACCAATTGAAAGTGAGAGTTAGATCTGAAATACTCTAGAGAGGGGTGAATAGAGTATTTTTAAAAAATTCTTAACAGCTATTACAGCCTTTGTTGTAAATTAAAAGTGCAGCAATTAATATAGCTAGTACACAATAAACCTAAAGCACAAGCACAGCAAAAACAAAAGAAAAAGGAGCAACCAGACGAAACAAGAATTTTATAGTGGTTCCCCAACCTGGGTACATCCACTCTTCTACCACCCTTGGTAGGAATCCACTCAGGTTTTTGATCAGTTGCCTGACACCAATGAGCTTTTGATCAGGTTCTCAAAAACCAATCCAAGTCTTTTGATCAGGAGACTTGCAACCAAGGAATCACTTTTGAAGGGAGATGACAACCCTTTATACAGTGGGGGTGAGAGATGATTTTGTCTTCTCTTTCTCAATATACAACTGAGAAGACTATGAATTTGATTATAGCTTAAGGCTCCACCTGAGATGTAGAATGAATCAGGTAAAAAACAGGAGCTAAGCTTCAGGGTGATAGGTCTTCAAACTGAATTCTTGACCAACAATAATCTTCAGGAACTTCTTTTACAGAAGGAACTAATGTAATCCTTTTGAAGTGTCCTGGAGTGCTTGATGAAAGAAGACTCAAGATATAGGTATTGTTGTTCTTCTTCTTCAGGTACTGATGAGCTTGTGGTCGAGGGCTTCTCTGTATCAGAGAATGTTGTTTATTGACAGAGCAGATTGTTCAAGAATGAATATTTCTCTGTGTCTCAGTAATCTCTGTATGCTTCTGAGTGTACTGTCCTTTGTCTAAAACTTTGTTAATAATTTTTGATTCTTCTTATCTATCTGTGTTTGTCCGTTATTCTCTACTTCTCTTTTATATTTTCTGTCGAAATCTATCATTCAAAAATTTGAATTCTTCTGCAATTAATGCTGACAACCTTGAGAATAAACGGCATTGATTTATTTCCGCAACTGTCCCATGGAAAAACGGCAAGCAATAATCATGGAGAAGACCATAATTAATGCTCCTTCTAATGGTTACATTCAGAGAATGTTAGAGCATTAATTACTCAGGAATTATCGCATTAGAGTAGGAATAAAAGGCCGAAAATAACTAAGTCTGGAATCGTCGAACAGTTGACAGAAATCGCCAAACTTAGTCCATAGTTCGTCGAGCTGAGATGTTGTATTCCTCGACCATACGACTTCTGTTCGTTGAGCTGAGTTCCATGATTGTCGAGCTGGAAACTAAACTGCTGTCTCTTTTGCCTAATCTGTGTCTGAAGTTCGTTGAGCTGGTAAATGTGTTCGTCGACTGAAGTTTAGCAACTATTCTGGAGTTGTTAAAGATTCTGTGTGTCGACTGATATCCTGTGTGTCGACACAAGTCATCTGTATGGTGTCGACACAACCTTTCCACAATGTCGACTGAAGATCTGGGTGTCGAAACAAGTTCTTCTAGTGTCGACTCAGTTGGTTTCGACATATACTCTGAGTGTCGACACAAGTTTTCTGGTTCCAAAATTCGTTGGGCAGAGAACTGAGTTCGTCGACCTGAGAATAGAGAACATAGTCTCGACAGAATGTTATAGTAGTCCAAAGATTCGTCGACCAAAGAATAAGGTTCTTCGAGCTATGTCTGGAGAACCTTGAATTCATCGAACTGAAAATGATTCTGGACTTAGAGAAAAATTGATAGACCTCTGGCAATAGAGTTGAAGTGGAAGTCCAGAAATCGTCGATCTGTGACTGAAGTTCGTCGAGCTCAGCTCGGAGAATATTTCTCTAAGATCGTCGAGCTGAGAATGACTATCGTCGACCTTAGTTCGACGAACGTCGAACTCATTTTACTTAGTTTCTTGAGAATTCTCTGAATCTCTGGAAAAACTATAAGTCTTGAGTCTCTGGCAGTCTGATGATGGCTTGTCCATGTGATGTTGTTACTGAGGACTTGGCCTAGACTCTAGGACACAACTATGACCCTGGATATACATGTTGGGTCACATAATCCTAAGTTAGTGAACCTGACCCAAATCAAACTAGGGATCCAACAGAATTGATCAGAAGTGATCATGGTACAGAGTTTGAGTCTCTTCTTATGCATGATTTCTGTGAGAAGGAAGGTATCAGGCATTGCTTCTCAGCTCCTAGAACTCCTCAACAAAATGGGGTAGCTTAAAGTAAGAATAGAACATTAATTGAAGCTACAGGCACATTACTTGCAGATGCTTACATGCCCCTATCCTTTTGGGCAGAGGCTGTTTGCACAACAAACTATGTACTGAACAAGAGTTTAATATATAAACTTAAGAATAAGACTCCCTATGAATTTCTTAAAGGGAAGAAACCTAAAATCACATATTTTAAAATATTTGGTTGTCTATGTTATATTCATAATAATAACAAGAAGTATATTAGAAAGTTTGAAGCTAAGGCTGAAGAGGGAAGTTTTCTAGGATATTCCCAAGTCAGCAAAGCTTATAGGGTGTTCAATAAATCATCTTTAAAATTAAGAAATCAATTCATGTAACTTTTCATGAGGCTAACATGTCTTATAAGGAGAAAGAAATTTCTACCAATAGCACTTTGCAGTTACCTCACTTGTGTGAGAAATTGGGTGAGTTGAACCTTCCACAATAGATTATATCACCTCCTACTCCATAAGCTAATGAAGACAGTGAAGAATAACTTATGGAAGAAGTTGAAATTCCTTCAACAACAACTATTATTCCACCGGAGGAATTAACTCCACATGTTGTTGCTGAACGAACTCCACCCACTGATCTTTTCACACTAAGGGATCACCCTAGATCTCAAGTGATTGGAGACATGTCAGTAGGTGTACAGACATGGCATCAACTCAACAAAGATGTGATGCATGCTTGTTTCCTCTCTCAAGTTGAGCCTCAATCCATAAAATATGTTGAGCTAGATCCCCACTGGATCATTGCAATGCAAGAGGAACTCAATCAATTTGAGACATGCAAAGTTTGAGATTTAGTTCCAAGACCCAAAGACTGCCCAATCATTGGAACTAAATGGGTATATAGAAATAAGCTAGATGCCCAAGGTGTAATTGCGAGAAACAAGGCTAGGCTTGTTGCTCAAGGCTATATGCAAGAAGAAGGAATAGACTATGACCAAACTTTTGCACTAGTTGCAAGGTTAAAAGCAATCAAAATTTTCCTTGATTATGTTGCCTATAAGAAGTTCAAAGTTTATCATATGGATGTCAAGATTGCCTTTCTGAATAGAGTACTTAAAGAAGAGATTTATGTTGAACAACCTCCAGGTTTTATCTCTCCAACCCATCCTTCATATGTCTTTAGATTGCATAAAGCTCTTTATGGTTTAAAGCAAGCTCCAAGAGCTTGGTATGAGACATTAGCTTCTACTTCATGCTGTCTCTTTATAAAGCCTTGGAGAGAGGGGAGAGCAAGTAAGAAGGATGAGGAGAGTTCTGGCCGTCGGTGGAGCTTCGAAGCCCCAAATCGCAAGTCGAGTTCGGATCTACGGAGGCGAGGCTGTTGCGGTGCTTTTCATCCGTATAGATCTTCATGGTGCCAATGAGAAACACTAGGGTAATGACTCTCATCGTGGACATGTGAACTCCTCTTTCCTTTTGTATAGGAAGTCCGCTCTCGCGAGTATGCGATGAGTGTGGGGTGTTCCTTCGGGTAGACATGAATAGTCCCCGTTGTTTAGCATTTAGAGTCTGGAATCGAGAAACAGACATAGACATGGTGTGTGAAGCCTACCCGGACAAGTTGGTCTGGATCGGTGGCATTGCATTGCATGAATGGCAGGAGAATACTCTGTGACGATTGTTGTTTTTTCTGGTTTTCTATGTGGTAGATTGCAACAGGGAACCTTGAGGACTAACTCCAAGGTGCACCGGGAAAACTGGGCAGATGTGTGATTCTGCCATCATGGTGGCCTGGGAGCTAGCTTGCATATAACTGGGTTATGTAAAGTGTGTGATCGAATTGGGACTCGGGGAAGCTTGACCCACACAGATGGCTTAAATTGACGTTGTGGTGTGAGCAACGGGTTAGGCGGAACCGTACCTGCTCTATGTAGTTCGATTAGAGAGACCTAAGGTAAGTGGTACTCGCCATTGGAATAGATGGAGCATCTTAGGATTAGGCAGTAAAGACCATAATGCTCCCCAGATTTGCCGTCCAAGGGGCGGTGGTGAGACCGCGGATTTTGACCGAGTTCACCGAGAATGTGCCCTGAGAGCACGGGTGTGTGGTCGTATGAGCCTATGTCTGTGATGATGTGTAAATTCACTACTGTTAAGCTATGCTAACAAAGTACATGGAAGGAGAATCGCCGCCCCGAGTTTAGGGGTGAGGTCGTTATAATTTGGTTAGCTTTAGCTGACCGTTGCTTTTGTTTGCCACCGCTTCGGTGGATTGTTGCTTGCAGGTGCTGCGGAGCCTAGTGGCAAATAGCGGGGAAAGGCCCTTGTTGCTGAGCCGGCCCTCGAAGGCCTATATATATGAATGTTTACTTTTATTCTCATGTGTGACCGGCCTGCGTGCCGAGTTTTGGAAGACATTATTTGTATAAGTAAACTCTTGTAAGGCCATAAGGCCATTTTACTTTATGTATTTTGTACGTTCATTCCTTTTTGGGTTATTATTGTTAGTGGACATTCATGTTGTGGCTGGGTTCTTATTTTTGCAACATTTAAAATGTTTCCGCTAGAATTTGCTCTGTGTAGGTCGTTGGTATATTTAAGGATGGTTTCATTGCGTAACCCTTCGCTTTGTCTGTGGTATATGGCGTCAGGCCCCGGCCGAACCTATTGCTATATGCTATGTAACGGATAGGGGGTGTTACAAAATATCTGATATATAATCTAGCATAAAACCTTCTTAGAGAGCAAGTACTAACTAGCATAAAGAGGTAAACTTAGCAGCTAACAAATACACATTCCCTAAGAAAACCACCAGTGGGCGTCAAAAACCTGACACGAACCCACAAAAAGTATGTATGTCTGAACTAAAAAGGGAACAACAAAACTACCTGATGACGGTGAGGAAAAACCATTGCAACAACTGTAGACCACTTGCAATCAACAACCCTTAGCCACTTAACTGACTACTGTCCTGAACCTGAGGCATTCAAAGGAAGTACATCTCAGTAAGAAAATACAAATGTCGAAAGAAATCATTAGATAATAAGCAAAGAGAAAACAAAAAGGGTTTACCAAACCCAATTATAAAAATGGCTGACAAACCTCAGCTAATTAGTCAAAATGAAACAAGTAAAGTAGAACACTCAACAGAAATGTAAGAAGATGCACGAAGTGTGAACAGATACCATGCTTCGCTTAAACCTGCATAAGTAAACACCCAATATATGCCTACACAATAGGAGGAAGAGAAACTGAACAGCTCTGACACGTGAATCAATTCCAGCGCTAAAAACAAATGGTCCTGAGTCGGTGGACATAATGTCCAACACGAACTAATAGACTGAACGTCTCAACAAGGCCCTGCGATGGTGGACACATGTCCAACACAACCCAAATGTCCATAAACATAGACAAAAAAACCCACGAATGCAATGATTCACGAAACGACATCCAATTGGCGGTCCTTTAACCACTGCCGATCTAGCGGCAGAGCATGTTCGAAACACCCACAACAACTAAGTTCCAACTCCAGATACTACCATGCCCAAGAGGAAAGAGAAAACCCAAAAATTCACCCTTAGGACCATGCTCGATGAATCAGACAAAATCGGCGAAAAAACCCTAAGTCCAGCCAAATTCATCGAATATACCCGACAAACCCAAGGGATACTTGACAAATTAGACTTGTAGACAAAGCTACACTCGACGATATTCGATAATTCAGACTCAATTCGACTTGTATACTCGACGAATTGGACATGAGCGTCCTATCACTCAACGCTTCCTAACATATGCCATACTCGATGAACTTGACATCTAAATAATCGATGAATCTACCTTACTCAACGTCATAGCTACCGATACTCGACGAATCAGACTATTACTTAATGGAATTACTCGGTTTATTCGACGAATTTCCCTAAGATACTTGACGAATCCTCCTTAGGATATTCTACCTATACTCGTTAAATTTCCTAAGAAGTAATCCATACACTACGATTTCTTGTTACACCAGCACCTCTATACTCGACAAAATTCCTTTGGGCAATCTACCATATTCAACGGATTTCTTGGCCGAGAAGTTCCAACTGTCCTAGGGATTCTTCAAGTCTATTCTGTACACTATTCCGACATACTAGGGAGGGAAAGAATAGAAAAGACATGAGCAAAAATAGTAAAGCAAGTTGAAGATCACAACTTCCCTCGAAACACCCAAACTCCAGCTCCTCCAAGTGCTCCACGACAAGGCTCGGCCGCAAGAAGTCCATGAAAACATTTCTTGAAACTTTTCGGGGAAGGACGAGGTCAAAACCGCAAACCCTAATGCCTAAAAAATCCAAGAAACGAGAATTACTTACCACACATGGGTAGATCTAGGCTAGATCTTTCCGAATCTCTACACCTCTGACGAAACCTAACAACGGATCTCGCTCCACCAACCTTTGAAAGCTAGCGATGACACCGCCGATCCATCTCTCTTGCGAAATAGACCGACGACGGGGGAAGAAGATGAATATGATTTTGTCGTGTCACTTAACCATATATATATATATATATATATTAGTATTAGTATTATAATTAAATATTAGATAAGCGTCCAAACGGCCCAAAACTCTAGCAAACTCGAATTTTTATGAAAATCGCCCCGTAGCTAAATACTGACCATATGAATCCAACTGCGATGTCGAAATAGACATCCAACAAACCAAACTCGGGTAAACACCTCCTGAAAAAAAAAATACCACCATCCCGATAAGAAGCTCCACCGAGTCACCAAAACAGACCCAACTCGCGAGGGAAGTTACACAACGAAGCTAAAAACCAACCACACTATAAAACCTACTAAGCAAAACCATGCTCCAAAAATGGCACCCATTAACTTCACGTCAACGTAACTCCCTGATGTCATAAATATGCCACAAAATAAATTAAAATAAACATCGAAAAACTAAGGGTGATACAACCACTCCCCCTAAAAGAAAGTTTCATCCCAAAACTTTATGCACAAAAGATCATACTACAGCAGGAAAATAACAAAGGGTTATCGAAATAAAAAAAAACATACCAAAACCAACTATGAGAACAGATGAGGATGGGCCTCCCTTGTAACACCCCCATCCGTCGCATGGCATATAACAGAAGGTCTAGCTGGAACCCGACGCCATATACCACAGACAGTTGGAAGGGTTATATAAGAATATACAAACTATCCAATTAAGACTACTCGTCCTACACAGAGCATTCTAGCAGAAGCTTTTACAAGTTGAAAGAACCCAAAACTAAAATCCAATAAACATGAATGTCCACAACCACACTACTGGAATGAAACCCAAAATACACTGAAAAATGGTACATGGCCTTATGGCCTTACAATAGTTCACTTAATAAATAGTTTTTTCCATACATCGGCTCGCAGGTCGGCCACACATGACAAAAGTAAAGTACAACTATTCGCTTTGGCCTTCTAGGGCCAGCACAGCAACATGGGCTCCAGCTCGCTATTTGGTACTCAGCTCCGCAGCACCTGCAAGCACATTCAACCGCACGGTGGCAAACAGAGCAACGGTCAGCCAAAACCCCGCCCCTTACTCGGGACGGTGGTGCTCTTTCCCTCCATACCATTATCCCAATAAAATAATAAAGCGCAACTATACTATGCCACAGGTGTAGGCTCGCACGGCCAAACACCCCGTGCACTTAGGGCACATTAACGGTGAATCCTGACATATCAGTGTCTTCACCACCATCCCAAAGATGGCAACCAAGTGAGCATTCTAGCCTTTCTGACCCTGTCTAGCCTAAGGCTCCCGACTATGCCAACGGCCAGTGCCCTTTTCGGATTTCTCGCACTGTTCCACATAGCCCAGGTCCAATTCCACTTGCCCGTTGCTCACGCCGCATATAAACTTTAAGTCCTACGCGCGGGCCAAGCTTCTCTCGGATCCCAAAATTTTCCAAACAATATTATAACCCAGTTATGATCAAGGCTGGTTCCCAGACTGCCAAGTTAGCAGAACATGTTTCCGCTCAGTTTTCCGGGTGCGCCTTGAAGCTAACCTCCAAGGATCCCTGCTGCAATCTACCTCATAGAAACTCGAAAAACCCAAAGCACGGAGTCTTCTCCGGCAAAACATATCAAATGCAACATCACTGATCCAAATAATACACGTCCGGGTAGTCTTCACACACAATGCCTATGCCCGTACTTATGATTCCGGACTCTATATGACCCACAAGGGGGACTATTCACATCAACCCCAAGGAACACCACGCACTCACCGCACACTCGTGGGAGAGAGATTCCCTATGCAGAAAGAAAGAGCTTCACATGCTCAAGTAGAGAATCGTTACACTTGTAGTCCGCTTTGGCGCCATGGAAAAACTACATGGATGGAAATCTTCGCAACGAACTTTCCTCCACAAATCCGCTCTCAGATTTCGAAGCGGTGCTCCGATGCTCCGCTGGCGGTCGGAATCCCTTCCTTCTTCCTCCTCTTTCAAACTCCTTGAGAGAGAGAATGGTTGGAGAGAAATGAAGGATTAACTCCCCTATTCCCGGCCTTAACAGAGCAGGAAACCATTTGGGCCGTTGGATCTTAATTAAAGAAAACGAACGACTCAGATCCATTCAGAAATCTCCAGACCTGGGCTGAACATGGCTTGGCACACGGTCGTATCCCAGGCCGTGTGCCTCGCTCCAGGCACGATCGTCGAATGGAGGAATGACACACGGGCAGAGACACGCCCGTGTCTCACCTGACAAGCCCGTGTCGGGTTCCTCGACACGCTCGTGTTCGAGGGCGTGTCACGCATAACCGCCACGGC
Organism: Platanthera guangdongensis; assembly: GCA_039583875.1. Lineage (NCBI taxonomy): Eukaryota > Viridiplantae > Streptophyta > Magnoliopsida > Asparagales > Orchidaceae > Platanthera > Platanthera guangdongensis. The sequence goes on along the minus strand of CM077160.1, from coordinate 57,062,054 downwards.
AATGGACATGACCCAAAAGAACACGGGTAGGGACACGGGTAGGCACACGCCCATGTCCAATGACACGCCCGTGTCACTTAGCCGTGTTTCTAGCCGTGTCATTCTCGGGATGAAAATGGCCAAAAACACCAGCCAGACACGGCCTTGGACACGCCCGTGTCCTAGGCCGTGTACCCCTATACAGGCACCAAAAATTCCCTTTTTCGCGACCGACTCAAATACAATTTTCGGGGCGTTACATCCCTCATAGTTGAGTCCAATTCCCAAGTCACGCTCTCCACATCGTGGATCTGCCACCAAACTATAACCAGGGATATTATCTTACTTCACAACACCTGATCTTGCATATCCAAAATAGGAATAGGTACCTCAGCATAAGAATGGTTAGACTACAACTGGGGCACCGAATCGAGAACATGCCAGTCGCTAAGTACAAATTTTTATAACTGGATCACATAGAACACGTCGTAAATGCCAGGAAACTTTGCGGGCAAATCCAGCCTATAAGCTGACACTCCAATGTGTTCAACAATCTTGAATGGTCCCACATACCTAGGATCCAACTTGTGGTTCTTTCCAAACCTCGTAACACCAAACATCAGGGAAACTTTAGGAAACACCATGTCCCACACAGCAAATTCCAAATCAGTCCTACATCGATTGACATTCTTCTCATAATGCTCCTAAGAAATCCGAAGCTTCTATTGGATATAATTCACCAAGATATCCATTTCTTCTAATGCTTCTGGACCCAACAATAGTCTCTCACTAACTTCAGCCCAAAACAAGGGAGTTCTGCAATGCCTCCCATATAGAGCCTTAAACGGGGCCATTGATGGCACTTTCAGCAAGTGTACTGATCGTAGTCAAGTATTAAAAATGAGGAGTTGAATGCCCGAATATCGATCTCTCAAGGAGTGCAGGTTGGGAGTGTGACTTCGCTATTGAAAGAGGAATTTCAAGGGCCAACGTAATAAGGGGTTTTGATTTTTGGTATCCTAATTTTAACAACAATAAACTATTACGGGTCGCCTTCACCGCATTGCTTGTGTGGATTACTCAAGTAAGTAATAAGGAGGATGGAAAACCATTGAGGGTCGCAGTCACCTCTTTGCCACGCACGCTCATAACAATTGTTAGGATGGTGTTATCGCGTCAAGAACACAAAGGATGGAAGCGCACCAACACAATCAAGAACTAAAATATGTCAACACATAGACATGCTGAAATCATTAAGTAAATCAAGTTCTTTCTCATCAATCCAACAAGCAAACAATCAAGACAAAGTTACTATAAGAGAAGGGAAGATATACAACCAAACGCACGAAGACTTTCCTAGATTCGCCGTCGGCGTCAAGGGTTGTCGGGCCTTATCCATGCTTGGTCTACAGATGACGTCCGGGGTTGAGAAGGGTTGTCACTTCCTTCTAATAGCCCGTCTTCTTCGTGAATAGCCGTCAGGTTAAACCTAACTGGAGAACTCCACGTATGCAGGTCGCGTGGCTAGCTTGTGTGGTTTGCTGTGTGCAGGTCGGGCGTCTAGCATCAAGGAGCCAGGAGTTTGGCATTGAAGTGTGCGGTCTCTACGGTCTCAGTTGGTCGGTTCTGTGGCTTGTCAATGGTTTTCTACTTTGGCTTTTCCAAGTTCCAATAACCTCTCCGCCAGTCTCAGGCGGGTAGGCGGTGGCCCTTGCCGAGCTCTGGCGGTACAGCAGGTGCTAACTGTTGTGGGGGACTGTGAAGACTGGTGTCGGAGTCCAACAGTTGGCCGTTTAGGCAGCTGTGCGAGGATTGCTTACGAACTCTGCCTTACTCTGGTTTAGTGTTGGCGATCCGCTTTGGGTGTTGGCGGACTGGGCCTTGTCCTCCGAGCTCGCACTAGGCCTTTGGTGATTTACTAGACTTGGTCATATTCTATGAAAATTCTAGTGTGTCCGCAGTATCCGACAGTCCGCTGTTAACCTGACGGACTGCCTTTGGTCGTGGACTTGTGGCGTATGGAGGCTTTGGTCTTGTACTGTGTGGATTGTCTCTTTCGTGTGCGGACTGTTGTTGAAGGGGTTGTGGTTGTCCGTGTTATGATGTTTGCGGACTGTGCGGACTATACTTGTCCGCATAGTGTGGGTGGACTGGTGCAAGTCGTCCTAGTTGTGAACATATGTGTCTTGCTCCTGGCGGTTTTCTTGGAATCCGGCTAAGTCCTTGCGGACTCACGAACGGGTGTTTTGCTAGTGCGCGAGCTGGGGTGGTGATTCTATTCACTAGGGTGGTGACCACACTCCTCACCTCGCCTATAAATAGACCCCCCCGGCACATCTACAGTAACTGAGTGAACAGTAAGCTGGGCTTGGTCAAGTGTTGCGGTCTGCGGTTTTCTGTCCGCGCGGGTTGAGTAGAGCTGACGGTTTGTTGTGTGCAGGTCGCGTGGCTAGCTTCAAGGAGCCAGGAGTTTGGCATTGAAGTGTGCGGTCTCTACGGTCTCAGCTGGTCGCTTCTGCGGCTTGTCAGTGGTTTTCTGCTTCAGCTTTGCCAAGTTCCAATAACCTGTCTGCCGGTCTCAGGCGGGTATGCGGTGGCCCTTGCCGAGCTCTGGTGGTATAGTAGGTGCTAACTGCTGTGGAGGACTGTGCGGACTGGTGTCGGATTCCGGCAGTTGGCCGTGTGGGCAGCTCTGCGAGGATTTCTTACGGACTCTGCCTTACTCTGGTTTAGTGTTGGCGATATGCTTTGGGTGTTGGCGGACTGGGCCTTGTCCGCCGAGCTCGCGCTAGGCCTTTGGTGATTTACTGGACTTGGTCATATTTTGTGATAAGTCCAGTATGTCTGCAGTATCTGCCAGTCCGTTGTTAACCGGGCGGACTGACTTTGGTCGTGGACTTATGGAGGATGGTGGCTTTGGTCATGTACTGTGCGGACTGCCACTTTTGTGTGCAGACTATTGCTGAAGGGGTTGTGGTTGTCCATGTAATGATGTTTGCGGACTGTGCGGACTATACCTGTCTGCATATTGTGGGCGTACTGGTGCAAGTCTGAATAGTTGTGAACATTTGTGTCTTGCTCTTGGCGGTTTTCTTGGAATCCGGCTAAGTACATGCGGACTCGGTGGACCGGTGTTTTGCTAGTGCGCGAGCTGGGGTGGTGACTCTATTCACTAGGGTGGTGACCACACTCCTCACCTCTCCTATAAATAGACTCCCCCGGTACATCTACAGTAATTGAGTGAACAGTAAGTTGGGCTTGGTCAAGTGTTGCTGTCTACAGTTTGCTGTCCGCGCGGGTTGAGTAGAGCTGACGGTTTACTGTGAGCAGGTCGCGCGTCTAGCTTCAAGAAGCCAGGAGTTTGGCATTGAAGTGTGCGGTCTTTGCGGTCTTAGTTGGTCGCTTCTGCAGCTTGCCAGTGGTTTTCTGCTTCATCTTTGCCAAGTTCCAATAACCTGTCCACCGGTCTCAGGCGGGTAGGCAGTCTGTTCTTCAGTTCATCAGCAGATAGCGAATAACAGTCTATCCGTGTGACCACGCGGTCTCGGCGGACTCCGTGTGCTATTCGGCATGTAGCAGCTTCAGCTCGGGCGACTTCGGTAACCTTGGCGGACTGAGCGGTCTCGGCGGTCTCCAATGCTGTCCGCCCTACTTGTTTTGTGCTTTCTGTTTGTAGCTTGTGTACTAGCGAAAGCATGTCTCGCTATGTATACCTTACCTTGTAAAGAAGTGTGAATGAATATAAGACCTACTTGTGCTTCCATTTGTGTTTGGTGTTAAGCTTGCTCTTGGGCTTCCGCATGATCAAGGTGTTAACTGTATAGTTCTGAGAATATTAATTTATCTTTAGGCTATCTTGCTGACCACCTTGAGAAAATTTAACATGGTATCAGTGCAAGTTTCAGTTGCTTGAGCATTGTTCAACCTGTGTTGTTGCTCTGTGATTGAGCGGTGATCAACCTGTGTTGTTGCTCTATGCTTGCTGGACGCTTAACCAAAAGTTGTTGCAATGGAAGTGATATGCAAGATGTCTTGGTATTGAACTCTTAACAACGACTAACTTTAAGAAGTGGAAGTCATGCATGAAGAGTTACCTTCTTGGTGAGGAACTAAGAGAAGTCGTCGGTGGTGACGACAGACAGGAAGTGACTGCTGCGTTTGGTACTGCGGAGCATGTGAGGCTCTGGAGAAAAACAAACGCCAAGGCGAAGTTTGTTCTCAAGAGGGCCGTGTCACCAGAACTGTTTGATCACATCATTGGATGTGAGTCTGCTGCTGATATTTGGACAAATATTGATGAGTTGTTCAATAGGAACAATGTGGCTAGACTTCAGTTTCTAGAGAATGAGTTGGCTAGGACAACTCAAGGAGACCTGACCATCTCAAAGTTTTTTCTGAAGATGAAGAGTCTGTGTGCAGAGATATCAACACTTGACCCTGATGAGCCTATCTCTGAGGCCAATTTGAAAAGGCACATAATTCGCGGCTTGCGAAAGGAGTATGTTGCCTTTTTGACATCATTTCAAGGCTGGGCTACTCAACCATCTTTGTTGGAGCTTGAGAATCTACTTGCTTCACAGGAATGCTTGGCAAGGTAGATGGCTGGAGTCACTGTCTCTGAGTAGAGCAGTGAAGTACTCTTTACGGGCAAGAAGAAGAAGGGATGGGAAGGGAAGAAGAAGAAGACTGCTGCTAAAAATGAGCCTTCAACTTCTTATCAGTCAGAGAGGAGCGCTACTCCTAAGAAGGATTCTAAGAAGAACCTAAAGTGCTACAGGTGTCATCAACGGGGACACTTCAAGCGTGACTGCAAGGTCAAGCTGCAGCCTGGGCATGTTGCTGGCAAGGAGGAAGCTTGCTCTAAGAGTGAGGAAGCTGGATGGGGCGGAGCCTTCATGATGGGCAATTGTGTTCGTGCCTTGTCCACTATCGACTTCAACGATGATTGTATCGTGGACTCCATGTGTGGTCATCACCTCAGCGGAGACAAGTCGAAGTTCTCTTCCTTGCAAGCTTACTCAGGTAATGAAGTTATTATAACTGCTGATAATACTGTTTTTGTAGTAGAGAAAGAGGGGGTTGTGTCTTTTTGTAGTGATAAGGGGTCACTCACATTAAGGAGTGTGTATCACGTACCGGGCATGAAGAAGAACGTCTTCTCTGTGACCAATACGGTAGACTCGGGTTATCACGTTCTGTTTGGGCCAACAGAAGTGAAGTTCCTTCGCAACATATCAGCGGTTAAGGCTGATGTTGCTCATGTTGGGAGGAGAGTTAAGAACTTGTTTGTTTTTGCAACTAACTCTTATGTTGATCGGATGAGAGCAAACGATAGCGCTGCTATATGGCATGAACGGCTGGGGCATGTAGGAATGGATAAGCTAAGGGCTATGGCTAACAGAGGCCTTGTAAGAGGCTTGTCTAAGCTATCTTCATTTGGCGACGATCACGTTTGCTCGGGATGTCAGTACGGCAAGGCTCATCGCCTTTCGTTTCATAAATAACAAAAGAGGAGCAAGAGAACAATGGAGTGCATCAATGGAGTCTTGATGGGACCAACCGTCACTGCAGGCCTTGGTGGGAGCAGATACATGCTAGTTCTGATTGATGACTACTCGAGATACACTCGGGTATATTTCTTGAAGGAGAAGTCTGAATCCTTCCGTTTGTTTGTGGAGTTCAAGGAGTTGGTGGAGGGCCAGCTTGGCGTGCGGATCAAGAAGCTTAGAACAAACAACGGTGGTGAGTTTTTCTCCTCCGAGTTTTATAACTTCTGCAGGAGGCACGGGATCCAATGAGAGCTCACTTGTGCTCACACTCCACAACAAAATGGAGTAGCGGAGTGGAAGATTCGTCATCTGATGGAGACTTGCAAATGCTTGCTTCATGCAAAAGACATTCCTAGGTCCTTCTAGGTGGAGGGGATGTCTTGCGCTTCTTATGTCATCAATCGGATGCCCCTCAGCCCGATCAACATGAAGACTCCTTTTGAGATGTTGCTGAAGGAGAAGCCCAGTGTATAACACCTTCAGGTGTTCGGATCAACTTGCTATGTGCATGTCCTGAATGCTTCACGGACAAAGCTTGACGCAAAGGGAAGGAAGCTTGTCTTTGTTGGCTATGATGAGCGGAAGTATGGATGGAAATGCATGGATCCTGCAATAAAGAAGTTTGTTATGTTGGAACAAGGGCTGAAGCTTCGACGAGATGAAGGAAGGATTCTTCCTGATCCCTTGGTGTTCAGGGATCTTGTAGGGAGTTTGATCTACCTGATTATTACAAGGCCACACATTGCTTATGTTGTTGGCCGAGTAAGTCGGTTTATGGCTGAACCAAGGAGGTCTTATCTGGTAGTGGCAAAGAACATCTTGAAGTATGTCAAGACAACTTCTGACATGGGACTCCTCTATCATAGAGAAGCGGACTTTACTTTGCTTGGATACACGGATGCTGACTATGATGGTGACTCGGATGATTGGAGTTCAACTTTGGGATATATCTTCATTTGTGGTTCAACTTGTATTTCATGGTGTAGCAAGAAGCAGGATTCTGTGTTCGTGTCTACTATGGAAGCTGAGTATAAGTCTTCGGCCTTGGCTGCTAGGGAAGCCATCTGGTTGCGGAGGCTTGTATAGGATGTTCATGAAGAAGTGCAAGAGCCTACTTTACTCCGAGGTAATAATGAGAGTGCTCTGAAACTGGTAAACAATCCAGTGTGTCACGCAAGGACCAAGCATATTGAGATCGAGCACCACTTCATAAGGGAGAAGGTATTGGAGGGATCTCTTCTGGTCGGGCATGTTCGGAGTGAAGATAATCTTGCTGACATCTTCATGAAGCCGCTATTGAAAGGACTATTTCAGCGGTTACATAGCTTTCTAGGCTTCATCACCACTTCTCACTTCAAGGGGAGTGTTGAAATTTGTGAAGTGGAAGTGGGTGATGGGCAGGCCGGGCGGACTGAGCGGCTTGTGTGGACTGAGTTTGCGGCCTGGGCGGACTGCTGGTTGTGGCTTGGTTGGTGGCTATCTTGGTAGCTTGGCTGTTGAGCAGCCGGTGCGGCCTGAGCGGCCTGGTGTGCGGCCTGAGCGGTCTGCTATACGGCCTAGTTGGTCTATGACCAAGGATGTTGGGCTCCTTATGAAGCGACTTGAGTGGACTGCGGTTTGCAGGCTGTTGGTTGTGCTTGTTGATCAGGGGTCTTGTGTTTTTGCAAGCTCTTGTGTAGCCAGGCGGGTTGGAGATTGAATCCGCGAGAGGCTTTGCGGACTGGCGATTCCGCGGTGTTTGCTGTTGCGGGCTGGCCTTGGAGTTTGGCTGTGGCCCTTGCCTAACTCTGGTGGTACAGCATGTGCTAACTACTGTGGAGGACTGCGCGGACTGGTGTCGGAGTCCGTTAGTTGACCATTTGGGCAGCTGTGCGAGGATTGCTTGCAGACACTGCCTTACTCTGGTGTAGTGTTGGCGATCTGCTTTGGGCGTTGGCAGACTGGGCCTTGTTCACCGAGCTCGCGCTAGGCCTTTGGTGATTTACTGGACTTGGTCACATTCTGTGACAAGTCCTGTGTGCCCGAAGATTCCGCTAGTCCGATGTTAACCGGGTGGACTGCCTTTGGTCATGGACTTGTGGCGGATAGAGGCTTTGGTATTGTACTGTGTGAACTGCCTCTTTCATCACGGACTGTTGCTGAAGGGGTTGTGGCTGTCCGCGTGATGATGTTTGCATACTGTGCGGACTGTGCGGACTATCCTTGTCCGCATAGTGTGGGCAGACTGGTGAAAGTCCGCCTAGTTGTGAACATCTGTGTGAGAGGTCTCGACGGTCTCCAGTGTTGTCCGCCCGACTTATTTTGAGCTTTCTGTTTGTAGCTCATGTACTAGCGAAATAATGTCTCGATATGTATACCTTACCTTGTAAAGAAGTGTGAATGAATATAAGACCTGCTTGTGCTTCCATTTCTGTTTGGTGTTAAGATTACTCTTGGGCTTCCGCATGATCAAGGTCTTAACTGGATAGTTCTGAGAATATTAATTTGACTTTAGGCTATCTTGCTGACCACCTTGAGGAAATTTAACAAACGGGGCCATTGATGGAACTTTCGGCAAGTGTACCGATCGTAGTCAAGTAATAATTTGAGGAGTTGAATCCCCGGATATCGATCTCTCGAGGAGTGCATGTAGGGAGCGTGACTTCACTATTGAAAGTGGAATTTCAATGGCCAACGTAACAAGGTATTTTGATTTTTGGTTTCCTAAATTTAACACTAATAACCTATTGCGGGTCGCCTTCACCGCATCGCATATATGGATTACTCAAGTAAGTAATAAGGAGGATGGACAAACCATTGAGGGTCGCAGTCACCTCTTTGCCACGCACGCTCCTAACAATTTTTAGGATGGTGTTATCGCGTGAAGAACACAAAGGATGGAAGCACACCAACACAATCAAGAATTAAAATATGTCAACATATAGACATGCTGAAATCATTAAGTAAATCAAGTTCTTTCTCATCAATCCAACAACCAAGCAATCAAGACAGAGTTACTATAAGAGAAGGGGAGATATACAACCAAACGCACAAAAACTTTCCGAGATTCGCCGCCGGAGTCAAGGGTTCTCGGGCCTTGTCCATGCTCGGTCTATAGATGACGTCCAGGGTTGAGAAGGGTTGTAACATCCTTCTAATAGCCCGTCTTCTTCATGAATAGCCGTCGGTTAAACCTGACCGGAGAACTCCACGTATGCAGCACCTAAGAGCTTGAAATGGGGCTTTGAGGTTAGAGTACATGATGGTGGCAGAAGATGAAGCTCTTGAGAGTTTTTGGAGGAAGAACGGTGCCCGGACGAGCTCTCCAAGGAGGAGAGAGAAGAAAACGGTAGGAGGAAGGTTTTCCCACTCAAAGGAGCGGAAATGGTGGACTGAATCCTTTGGGTGAATGAGACATGCGGCTTAAATAAAGAAGTCAGAAATAATTATCACGCACGGTCTGGCGAACGGCCGTGCGTTAACCGTGCAATATTAAATTCCAGAACAAGCTTGCATAAGAAGAAGCGTTGACCTGTGTGTTTCCTCGCGCACGGACGCTTCCATCTGTCTGTGAAGGAAAACACACGGGTAACAACAGAAAGAAGAAATTTCTGGCAAGCAGGTGGAACTGTGTGTTTTACTCGCGCACGGGAACTTCTGCCAGTGCGTAAGCAAATCGCACCATTAACCATAGAGCACAATAAATAAAGATAGCCACGGGAAAACCGTGCATTCCCTTCACGCACGGTTCCGAAGAAACCTTGCATTAATCGTGCGTGAAGATCGTCGAGCTCAGCTCGATGATATTCGTCTAGCTCCACTCTAATCTTCTCCAGCTCAACAAAACGCACGATTGGGAAAAAAACATGCGTTAAGGAAACGCACGACCGTGCATTTTCCACAAATCAGAAATCCTGCCTTGGGGAAAACGCACTACCTGCACAGCAAAAAAGAATCAAAACTGGAGCACAAGCTCCAAGCACCAATACACAACAAAAAAATAACAGCCAGAAAGAGCCATGGGGAGCACCATGTGCTTACCCCCGACAACAAAATGCGCAATTGTACACCTTCGGGCCAAAGCGTTGCACAGAGTGGTCATTGATCGTGTAACACCCCCATCCGTCGCATAGCATATGACAGAAGGTCTGGCCGAGGCCCAACGCCATATACCACGGACAGGCAAGGAGAATACATGTTGTATATCAAACCCACGTTGAAGTAGAAACGCATCCTACCACAGAGCATTCTAGCGAAAGCATTTTAAGTGAAGAACCCATACACAATAAGAATGTCCACTACACAAAAGGAATCACATAATGTATTACTATAGAAAGTAGTGAATAAGAAAGAACAAACAGATAGACTTTTGAATAATTGAAATTTTATTATCCAAAAAAGATATCATTTACAAAGGTATGACCTCCCTTATATAGAATGGAGGAGATATGAGAGAGAGTAAACAAACAATGTGGGACTAAACATTTACAGTATTGAGCGGCTAGAAATAAAGGAGACCGCACAAGCCGCGCGGTTAGACAGATGGGTTAACCGCTCGGCAACTCCAGCAGGATAGAACAGGCCGCAATGGGAGACCGATAGACCGCCGGTCTCCAGGATTCAGAGAGAGACCGCCAGACCGCTCGGTCAACAAACTGCTGGACAAGACCGCAAGGCCGTCCGGTCTAATACTTCAACACTCCCCCTCAAGCTGGAGCATAGATATCAATCATGCCCAGCTTGTCACAAATGTGGAAGAAGGAAGTAGAAATCGGCTTGGTGAAGGTATCTGCCAATTCCTTGTCAGAGGTGACAAATGGAGTACAAATCTGTTTCTTCAAAATCTCTTCCCGAATGAAGTGACAGTCAACCTCTATATGCTTTGTTCTCTCATGGAAGACCGGATTTCTGGATATGTATATAGCGGCCTTGTTGTCACAGAACATAGGGAGAGGACAGTCATATACCTCGCCCAGGTCAAGCATGAGAGCCCGCAACCACTTTAACTCACACGTGGTTGTCTCCATACTCCGGTATTCGGCTTCTGCACTGGATCTGGAGACAACGGACTGTTTCTTGCTCTTCCAACTCACAAGATTACCTCCAACAAAGGTACAAAATCCTGATGTGGATTTACGATTGCCTTTGTCATCCGCATAACTCGAATCTGAGTAGGCCTCAACCCTCAGATGAACATTCTTCTGAAAGAGTAACCCTTTGCCTGGTGCTGCTTTGATATACTCTAAAATCCTCAGGGCGGACTGAAGATGGCACTCCCTGGGATCTTGCATAAACTGACTGACCTTGCCTACAGCATAGGCGATGTCGGGTCTAGTCACCGTGAGATAGATGAGTTTGCCTACCAAACGTCTGTACCTTGTGACATCAGATAGAAGAGGCGAGTCATCCGTCCACGTTTTGTCTTCTCCAATAGCCATGGGAAACCGAGCCGGTTTGGCACCTGTTAAGCCTGCTTCTTGTAGAAGATCAAGGGCATACTTCCGTTGGGAGAGAACCAACGAGTCAAGTTTCCGAGAGATTTCTATCCCCAAAAAGTATTATGGGGAGCCCATATCCTTCGTGACCAAGTGCTGACGGAGGTGCTTCTTCGTCAAGTCCACCCCATCTCGGTCATCGCCAGTAAGAAGAATATCGTCCACATATACTGCCAAAACCACCAGTCCCGAGGCCGTTTTGCCAATGAATAAGGTGTTATCGGCCGAACTCCTTCTAAAGTCGATGGTAGCCACAATACCACTGAATTTGTCGAACCATGCCCGAGGGCTCTGCTTGAGGCCATAAATGGCCTTCTTCAAATGACATACGCATGTCTCCCCCTGAGCAACATACCCAGGAGGTTGCTCCATATAGACGTCCTCTTGAAGATCGCCATAGAGAAAGGCATTCTTCACATCAAGCTGGGAAATAGCCCAATCCCGGTTAACAGCGACAGAAAGGAGAACCCGGATGGTGCTGAGGCGAGCAACTGGAAAAAGGTATCAAAGTAATTAATGTCGTAAGTCTGAGTGAAGCCCTTGGCCACCAGCCGGGCTTTGTAGCGATCCACAGTGCCGTCGGGGCGAAATTTCACAACGAAGACCCAGCGACAGCCAACCACATCAGTGCCCACGGGAGGAGGAACAAGGGTCCAGGTACCCCGTTCAGTAAGAGTAGCCATCTCCTCATCCATGGCAGACTTCCAATGAGGGAGAGCAAGAGCCTCCTGGTAGGTGCGGGGAGTAGAAGTAGCAGAGATAGCCAAGGCAAAACACCTGCGAGAAGGAGAAAGCCGATCATAGGAAACAACTGCCGCAAGCGGGTGTTGAGTACACGCCCACACCCCTTTGCGAAGAGCAATGGGAAGATCCAGGTCGACGGGAGCGTCAGCGACCGGAGCGTCCGTGGCGGAGAAGGCTGGCCCGGGACTAGAGAGAGACGGCGGCGGAGAGGAGGGTGGAGGGGTGTGTGGGGAGACGGACTGGGAAGGAGTCGGTGGAGGAGGAGACGGAGGTGGGAAAACGTCGAGAGGCGTGGAAGGAACGGAGATATCAGAAGGAAGAGAAGAGGTAGGAGAGAAATAGGAAGCATTCTCGAAAAAAGTCACATATGCGGAGACAAACTGCTTGCGGAGAAGAGGGTCAAAGCAGCAATAGCCTTTTTGAGTGGTAGAGTACCCCAAAAAGACACACTTGGTGGAACGGGGGGAAAGCTTGTCACGGGTAGCGGAGGGAGCGTGAACAAAGGCCGTACAGCCAAAGACACAGAGAGGGAGAGGAAAAGGTTCCTTGTGGGGGTAGAGAATGGAGAAGGGGGTCTGGCCGTGGAGAACCGTGGAGGGAAGGCGATTGATGAGATAGCAGGCGAGGAGCACAGCGTAGCCCCAGTAGGAGCGAGGGACGTGCATCTGCGTCATGAGAGTACGAGCAACATCAAGCAGGTGACGGTTTTTACGCTCCGCCACCCCATTCTGCTGGGAGGTGTAAACACAAGTCGTTTGATGAAGTAGGCCATGTTGGTGAAAGAAAGAGGCGAACTCATGATTCAGATATTCCTTGGCATTATCAGAACGTAAAACTTTAATAGAAATAGCAAATTGAGTCTGAATCATAAAGTAAAATGATTGCCAAACATAAAAGAGTTCAGAGCGATCTTTTAACAGATACACCCAGGTACAGCGTGAAAAATCATCTATAAAAGTGACAAAATAGGAACTGCCCCGACCAACAGTGAGGGTAGGAGCAGGACCCCATACATCAGAATGAATAAGATCAAACGGGCGAGAGGAGCCACGGCCTTGCTTCGGTGGGAAGGAGGAGCGATGATGTTTGCCAAGCTGACACGCATCACAGTTGAGCGGAGAACTGGTAGGAGGTAAGTGGGGCAGAAGCTGTCGAAGAATCCGAGGAGGAGGATGTCCAAGGCGAAGATGCCATTAAAGGAGATCTGTGGAGGAGGAGTAGGCGGACAGAGCGGAAACATCATCGAGGAAGTAGAGACCGCCGCTCTCAGTCCCAGTAGCAATCGTCTGCTGGGTCCTCGGGTCCTGAAAAGAACAAGTAGTGGGAGTGAATAAGACGGAGCACTGAAGTTGTCGGCATAAAGTAGTAACGGATAACAAATTGCACGGGAACTTCGGGACATAGAGGGTGTCCTCCAAGCAAAGCGATGGGGTGAGTTGAACCAGGCCCGTCCCATGAACCGGGGACGGTGAACCATCCGCCACACGAACCGGGGGTAAGCGGTCATGTGTCTCAAGACGGGAGAAGCAATGAGGGTTGCCCGTCATATGATTTGTAGTACCGGAGTCAATCAGCCATTTACCTTGGGTAATGACGTGGGCACTACCTGACGTCGTGGCCATAGAGGCAGACGGCCGAGAAGAGGCAGAGGCCGAAGAAGGAGCATCACCAGAAGGGCGAAGATGAGGATGTTTCTGCCAGCAGCGGTCAACAGAATGGCCGGTACGACCACAGTGAGAGCAGAGGAACCGGGATGAACCCCGTCCACCGGAGTGGCCGTGGCTACTAGGTCCCCCCCCCCCCTGAGCTTGGTGAGCAAAGGAGTCCTGGGAAGGCGGGGAGGCCAACAGAGGCCGCTGGAGCAGCGAAGTAACAGCGGCAATGCGAGCCGCGGTGGCATCCAAAGTAGGAGATTCCGCCTCACCCAAGATCTGCTGGCGGATCATATCATAAGAATCGGGAAGACGAAGAAGATAACAAACAACCAGGAGTTCCTGGAAGTGTTTGTGCTGTTCGGCCAAGTCCGTGGAGAAGGGGCGATTCTGGAGGATTTCAGCACCAAGAGCCTGAACCTGCTGATAAGCCGCAACAGGAGACATGGAAGGGCGGGCGAAGAGGTCCGCATAGAGAGTATAAATACGGGACGTTTGGCCCCCCTTTGAATAGAGAGCAGCGAGGTGAAGCCAGGCGGCCTTGACCGTCTCATCATGGCGAATGACGGGAAGACACTCATCAGAAAGGTTGTTGGCCAGCCAGGTGCGGACAAGAGAATCACTCGCATCCCAGTCATCAAACTCAGGAGAGATATGAGGAGGAGGGTCATCGGTGAGGTGATGACGCTTGCGTTGAGAGCGAAGGAGAAAAGTGAAAGAAACGCTCCAATCGGGATAGTTGGAGCCAACAAGCTTAGAAAGGGTGCCAAGGTTGCCCGAAGGAGGAGGTGGAGAAGGAGCTGCAGGAGTAGTGGTGAGACCGGAAGTAGTCATAGAACACAGCAAGAAACCGTAGCGGATAGAAAAGGAAGAAGCCGCGCGAACACAAGCGGCTAGAAGGCAGTCAAAGGCAAGAAACAGGTCGGGCGAACAGAAGCAGCTCTCTATTCAAAGGGGGGTCAGACGTCCCGCATTTATCATCGGTGAGGTGATGACGCTTGCGTTGAGAGCGAAGGAGAAAAGTGAAAGAAACGCTCCAATCGGGATAGTTGGAGCCAATAAGCTTAGAAAGGGTGCCAAGGTTGCACGAAGGAGGAGGTGGAGAAGGAGCTGCAGGAGTAGTGGTGAGACCGGAAGTAGTCATAGAACATAGAAAGAAACTGCAGCGGATAGAAAAGGAAGAAGCCGCGCGAACACAAGCGGCTAGAAGGCAGTCAAAGGCAAGAAATAGGTCGGGCGAACAGAAGCAGCGACTACAACAAGTCGCAGGCCGGGCGAACAGAAACAGGCCGCAACGACTAGGTAGTCGGAGAGGCAAGAAACGGGTCGCGGCGACAACGGAGCATGTCGCGGCGACGAATAGCAGCAGGAGAAGAGAACCAAGGAGAAGCAAGCCGCGCGAACAGGGTAGCGGACAGAAGAGAAGGCAAGCCGCGAGACAGGTCGCGGAAAGCGGAAAACAAGCCGCGAGAAGCAGAGAGCGCACAGAATCAAGAGGAAACAACCTGGCTCTGATACCATGTAGAAAGTAGCGAATAAGAAAGAACAAACGGATAGATTTTTGAATAATTGAAATTTTATTATCCAAAAAAGATATCATTTACAAAGGTATGACCTCCCTTATATAGAATAGAGGAGATATGAGAGATAGTAAACAAACAATGTGGGACTAAACATTTACAGTACTGAGCGGCTAGAAATAAAGGAGATCACACAAGCCACGCGATTAGACAGATGGGTTAACCGCTCGGCAACTCCAGCAGGATAGAACAGGCCGCAATGGGAGACCGATAGACCGCCCGGTCTCCAGGCTTCAGAGAGAGACCGCCAGACTGCTCGGTCAACAAACTATTGGACAAGACCGCAAGGCCGCCCGGTCTAATACTTCAACAATTACATATAACATATGTTTAGGCCGTAGCCTTATTACTACTATTTCGGTTAAAACAAGTGACTTCGTACATCGGGACGCATGCCGGACAAACATGAAAACAGAAAATATTCTCTTTTGGCCTTTCGAGGGCCAGCCAACTGCAACACATGGGCTTCAACCCGCTACGTCCCACGTGGCTCTCCAGCACCTCAACAAAAGGGCCCACCAAAACGTGGTAAACAAAGCAATGGTCAGCATTTTGCTGATCCGTTTATAAGGATTCAACCGCTTACTCGGGGGGGGGGGGGGGTGCATTTCTCCATCGCTGCAAACAAGGTATAACACATATATAAGTATATGGTGGCAACAACAAAGTGCATTTAAGAACCACTCACCATAGATGATGGCCCAACAGTCACACGCCCCAACCACTCAGGGCACATTTTCGGCGTACCAGACTCCTTCGTGTAACACCACCATTCAAAGGTCCATGACTTAGCGGGAACTTTGTCATTCAGATGTACTTAACTTGACGACTACGTCATTCAGAGGTACTTAACTTGACGACCAACTGCCCATTCAGAGGTACTTAACTTGACGACACAGTCATTCAGAGGTACTTAACTTGATGGTACAGTAGTTGGCCTTCATAGCTCAACTCATCACCAGATACATGGCTTTGTTCATTTTGGGCTGGCACCCACCACAGGCCAGGCAACTTATGTTCATACCCTATATACAATATCCCCCAGGTCTCTTAAAGACAGGCCTCATAACAATATCTCTCAAGGAGCTATTGCCAGGCGACACTCACTATCGCCCGATGACATCAACAATTCACAAAACTGTGATCATTCTTGGGTATTTTCCTGGAAATTCTTCCAGTACTTTGGTGCAGCATTCTTCACACCCCTTGACTCCGGATTTCACACGTACTTCACACGTATATTAATGGAGTCTTCTCCGACATGCAAATTAACATCACCAATCCAGAACAACCTATCCAAATGGTCTTCACACAGCATGTCTATTCCGTACTCTACATTTCTAGATGTAAATGCAGGAATATATGGGGATCAAACCGATCTACCAATTGGAATCCACCATTTTTCACCTTTTGGTGAGGGGATCCATGCAAATATGCATATTGAGGACTTCACTTGTCCGGGAGAAACTCGTTGCCCTTGAAGTTCTCTTCGGAGCCATGATCGTGATCTATGATCCGGATGGAATTGATTGCCACAACTTCCTCTTCATGGATCTAGCATCGACTCGCAATTTTAATTACAAGCATACCTTGGAGCAATCTTCACACAAGCTCCTGGACGTTCCTCCTCTTCCGTCTCTATAAGTAAAGCAGAGCAAAGATATGTGAAGATGAGAATAAAATCTTAAGTCCATACTTATACAAAAGCTACCGCTGCGCGGTAACTACTACTGACACGCGGTAACAGAGCTAGTAACCGCTTTGACCAGTCGGTGTCGCTATCAGAGCTAGCGCCCCGCGATAACACTTTAGCGCTTGGCGATAAACCGTTCAATGTTTGTCGAGCGATTAGCACGGGGCGGTAACTCTTACCACTTGACATTAGCACGCTCGACGATTGTTTGACAGTGTTGAGTGCTCGAAAGCGTTGAGTGGTCAAAAGCATTGAGTGGTCGAAGCGTTGAGTGGCTACCGCGGCACGCTAGCTTCGCGGTACCCAACCCGAGCACTATGTCTTTTAAATCACTGAGCTACTGTCTGTGATAAGACTATTGCGGCACGTTAGCCCCTAATGACCACTACGTCTTTTTGGCGTTTTACAATCCCCTCTTACATAAATTTCATCCCAAAATTTGCATATGTCACCAGAACACAACAACTAGTAACAACTTTGTTACAACAAATAGTTTTTACTCAACAAAACCAAATGTTACATCCATTTAGTTAAACAACTGGGGATATTCCGCACGCATGGTCTGCTCCCGCTCCCATGTCAGCTCTTCACGGCCACCGTTTTCCCACCGGATATTTATCATCCCGATTGTCTTATTTTGTAGCTTCTTAGCCCGGATTCGACCGGTACGCGATCATTCGCAATCACTTGAGATGGATCCTTCACGACTTTCCGAAGCACTGATATGTGGAACATATTATGAAACCCACTCAATTCCTCTGAAAGAGCTAGCTGATAGGTAGCATCTCCAACTCGTTTCACTACTTCAAATGGGCCAAGATACCTTGGACTCAGCTTTTTCAAGCGCCGAATCCTGGAAATGCCTTTAAATGGATTAATTTTGAGATATACCCATTCACCAACAGCAAACTCTACGTTTCGGTGCTTGGTGTTATAATACTTTGCCTACCAGTCTTGGGCTATTAATAGCCTCTCCCGAATAGAGCATATTGTCAAATTAACTTCTTTGACTTACATATGCTTATATAATTTAGACTCGGCTATTTCCGCCCAAGCTAACAGTGTAATGCACTTCCTACCATACAAAACTTAAAATGGCGCCATATTGATACTAGCTTGAAAGCTATTATTGTATGTGAATACTACCATATAGAGATGGTCATCCCACCTCTTCCCGAAATCCAAGGTGCACATTCGGAGCATATCTTCCATCGTTCTATTGGTTCTCTCAGTTTGGCCATCCATCTCAGGACGAAAGGGCGTGCTGAACTTCAGTTTTGTCCCCAACAATTGATGAATTGGGCTCCAATCATTCGACGTAAAGTGTATGTCTCGATCACTTACAATGTTATGGGGCACACCGTGCAATCGTACAATTTGTTCAACATAAAGTTTAGCCAAAATTTCCACTAAATCGTCCCTCTTGTTCGGAATGAACTGAGCCACTTTCATCAACCAGTTTACGATCACCCAAATCGAATCGTTACCACGTTGAGATCTCGGCAAACCGTGCATGAAATCAATCAAAATATCATCAAACATCCATTCTGGGATAGGTAACGACTTCAGGAAACCTCCAGGCTTCTGGCATTCAGCTTTCACTAATGCACAAGTCTGACATTTAGCCACAAAATGGTATATATTTTTCTTCATGCCCGAACACCAGAACAGCTTTTTCATGTCTTTATACATTTTTGTGCTCCCAAGGTGAATTGAGTACTTCGTAAAGTGAGCTTCATACATCAATTCTTCCCTTAATTTACCCATACTCGGGACACACAAACGATCACCTTTTCGCAAGAGACCATCAGCCCAGGAGAATTGGCAATTTGACTCATTCACTGTATAGCATTGTAGACTTTCATCAAGTTTCATTGCTCACCGAATCCTGTCTGCAAGGTCATATTGTACCTCCGTCCAGTTCAGGCATGCACTTGTAGTAGCATTTTTGTCAACATAAGAAATGTCAAAGGCCTCCAACACCTAGATTAGATGCTCATCATGCATCTGCAACCATTTTGCCCTTCCAGGATTCCTACGACTCAAGTCATCTGCGACGACATTTACCTTCCCTTGAATATAGTGAATCTGAAAGTTGTAGTCCCCAAGGAACTCCATCCACCTACTCTGTCGCATATTCAAATCATTTTGATCCAATAAATACTTAAGTCTCTTTTGTTCCGTGAAGATGTCGAACTTCACGCCATATAAATAGGGACGCCACAGTTTAAGTGCAAAAATCACTTCCGCCAACTCCAATTCGTGGACAGGATTGTTCCGCTCATGCACTTTCAACTAGCGTGAGCCATAAGCAATCACCTTGCCAAACTGAAGAAGAACGCAGCCTAAACCGCTCCCCGACGCATCATTATAGATTTCAAAGCTGTCCGAACCACATGGGGATGCCCAGATTTGTGTCGTGGTCATGCAACTCTTCAGCTCTTCAAAAGCTCATGCGCACTCCGGCGTCCAAACGAACTTCTGATCCTTCCTCGTTAGAATGGTAAGAAACAATGTGATCTGTGAGAAGTTTTCTACGAAACATTTGAAGTAGCCCGCTAGTCCAAGGAAACTCTTGACTTCGGCCATAGAAGACAACACTGGCCACTCCCGTATGGCTTTTATCTTTGACGGATCCACCGCAATGCCCTCTCCACTCACCACATGGCCAAGAAAAACCACTGACGATAACCAAAACTCACAGTTTTTGAACTTGGCGTAGAGCATTTTTCGCGTCAAGGTGTGCAACACCATCCGTAAATGGTTCACATGACCTTCTTCAGACCAAAAGTACACCAAAGTGTCATCAATGAAGATGATCACAAATAGATCCAAGTACTCCCAAAATGTTCGATGCATTATGTTCATGAACACCGAAGGCGTATTACATAGCCCAAACAGCATTACAACGAACTCATAATGTCTGTAGCTTGTTCCAAATATTGTTTTGGGAATGTAACCTTCCCGAATCCTCAACTGGTAGTAACCCGACTTCAAGTCCAGCTTAGAATAGATGGTTGATCCCACTATCTGATCAAAAAACTCATCATTTTGAGGTATTGGATACTTGATCTTTTTCGTCAACTTATTCAACTCTTGATAGTCAATACATAGCCGCAAGCTGTCGTCCTTCTTTTTCACAAATAGGACCGGAGTGCTCCAAGGTGACATACTTGGGCGTATAAAACCTTGCTCCAGCAACTCTTGCAGTTGAACCTTTTGTTCCACCATCTCCTTTGGAGCAACACGATATGGCAAGCGGGCCACATGTTTCGCACCAGACACCAACTCAATAACAAAGTCAATCTCCCACTGGGGCGGTAACCCTGGAAGATCCTTAGGAAACACATCAGTGTACTCTAATACAATAGGAACATCACTCACATTAGGCTTCGGTTCAACACCCTCCAACAGCGTGAAGAACAACTCTGCACCCTTCCGAACTGCCTTGACTACTTGGATGACAAACATCAATGTCTTACCCGATCCTCGCATACCAGCGAGTTTAGTCTCTCGTTCGGTGTTTTGTCCCAATGTAAATTCCTTAGAGTTGTAATCTATATAGGCATGCTTCTTCGAGAGCCATTCCATAACAAAGATTACATCAAACTCTGATATCGGAAGCATAGATGCTTCCAAATGAAAAGCCTAACTTCCTATCTGCACCTCAACACAACATGCTCGATCTACGCACATCAAGCACACATTAGGAAGCAGCACATTCACTTGATTTATCGGTGTAAATGAAGACACTCCAATATACCCTACGAAGTCCTCCGACATAAAAGAATGAGAAGCTCCCGTATCAAACAGTGCTCTCGCCGGACAATCCAATATCAGGACAAAGCCTAATACAAACTAATCACACACACAAGTAACATGGTACTAATTATGGAAAGCAGTAAAAACTGAATCTTAACTCATACCTGTTACGACGTCACTCTGTTTTATGGCCTTCTGTTGGCCAAGATTATAAACTCGGGGTTGCTCCTGAGATGTAGTTGATTCCACCACTGTATTTCCCTTTTCAGCATAAGATGCACCCGTCTTTTTCTCCCCTTTTGGAGGTCCACTCCAACAGTCTTGAGCGAAATGACCCACCTTTCCACATGTATAGCAAGAACGAGGGTATTGCATAGAAGTTGCTCCAGATGAGGGAAAAGAAGGAGCCGGTGCAGAAGTTTTAGGTTTCCTTTTCCACCGCCAAAATCTAGATTTTGCTGACCCAAATACTTTGAACTCTGTCTTTTTCCCCGCCAAGTCATTCTTCCACTGCACACGTTTCATGTTCAGCTGAAGGGAACGGGCCGTATTGACCAAGCTAAGAAAACCCTGCATCATCGGACCTGAGAGAAGCAACCGCAAGTCATCTCTCATCCCTTCATAGAACCGATTTGTTTTTCGTTTCTCATCTACACACGCAAAGCCTGCATATCTCCCCAATCTCATAAACTCGTGCAAGTAGTCGTCCACCGACCTCTCGCCTTGAGTTAGCCTTTGAAATTGGTTCTCAATCACAATTCGCTGTGCCGATGGAATATGATTTGGCGGCCCCTCTGCCACTACTTGATGATGACCCGGTTGTCGAGGCACAACAACACAAAGATCTTATGTGTCGTGAAGATGCTGAAGGAAGACCGCGTTACAACCTCCGCCCGCGGCGTGCCAAATCCACCGTGAATAATTAATTACGTTATTTCATGCACTTTTATTTTATATTGATGAATATAAAATTATTCCATGTTTGGATGATAATTTTATAGTCATAAATGTTATGTAATTTTTATTTTTGGACATTTCATAGTTTGTGGTGTGTACTTAACCATACGGATGGATGAGATTACATCTCCATCATGGATGGTTAAGGGCTTGTTGTAACTCCTATGTGTTTGTAATTCCTATATAAGGAGACCTCTTAATGAGAATTAATAGAAAAGAAGAAGAATTTGAATCCAAAGAAACTCCCTAGGAGAAATTCGGCCAAGGAGAGACTCTAAGCCGCCGGCCATGTGGTGTGAAGCCGCCCCCCTTGCTTCCTTCCTCCCCTCTTCAGTGTGACGCCGGTGTGGCTTCATTCGGTGCAACTCCTAGGAAAAGGATTGCAGCCCCATTCGGTGTGACACCGGTGGTTCCGTGGAGAGAGTAATCTCCCACCTATCTTGTGTGATTGATGTTCTTGGTTGGGTAATCTCTTCATCTTTAGTGATTCATGCTTTGCGTTTGTGGAGGCTTTTGCGAACCATCTTTTTCGTGATTTTAAAATACATCGCTTGCAAAATTTGATTCGGCTTCGTTGTTATTGAATCTCTTGTATTCCGGATTGGGAAGATCCGTTGTGGGAGCGAGACTTGGCCTAGCCTTGACTTGCTCTCCAAGATTGGAACACTTTGTGTCAACAAGGGAATTAATCTCAACTGGAACTCGACCGCCATTTTAAGTTTGCCGCTGTTCCGAAATAAATTATTGCTGCGTTTGAAATGGCTCAAGTTGGTACAATAGATGCTTGTGTAGGTGCGGTGAGTTGTGTGCTTATTGGAGAGGTAGGTCTTAAGGACATTGTATCGAGTCCGGCTGGAATCTTCTATATTGATTTTCTCATTCGGATTTGGGAGCCAACCCGACCCCTTTTCGTTCGCTTTTGGTCGGAGCGCTCCTATCTGGCTTTTATGCTTTGTGATGATAGTTTCCATTAGTGTAGTCGAGCACGTATCACGGTCTCCCCTACACCAATTTGGTATCAGAGGCGGTTGTTTCAACTGCCACGTTGCAAACATCCTCGCTGCATTCCTGGTTGGTCAATCTAATCTTTAGAAAAACAAAAAAATTATTTTCGGTGGTCTGCCAATAGAGGGCTAAAATCTTTATTTATCAGCGAAATTTCAAAAAAGAAAAATTTTAACGATCCACATGTTCCTCCCATCGGGAATCTATAAAAGTATCTTATTTCCAATATAGCTTCAGCCCTAGGAAAAATCATCTTCCCAAGATTTTTCTAAACCTGAATGTGCACTAGGCTAGGATCGGAATACACGACACCGTCTACGTCTAGGATGGCTGCGAGTGAGCATGGGGATCCTAACACCGAGGCAATAGAATGGCTACGTAACGAAATGACGGAGCTTAGGAACATGTTAGCACAGATCCTACAAAATCAGGCAAGGCCACCCCCGCCACCCATTAATGTTGAGCAGCCCAACCAGCGCCAACAAACTCCTGATTCGGATTCCGATGAGGACTCTCCCCGAGTGCCGCCTCGAGAACACTGCCACGATCGTGCTTTCGATATTACTGGGGCCATTAAGATCGACGGCCCCACTTATGATGGCATGGGAGATCCCCATATCTTCCTTACTTTGGTGGTGGATATGGAGTGCTACTTCGATTGGCACACCCTTACGGACCATCAAAAGGTTCAAGTTGCCAGGATGAAGCTAACGGGACGCGCCAAAACTTATTGGCTGAATGAAGTGCGTAGGCTAGGAACCGGGAACGGGGTCCCACTTATTGGATGGGTCGTGATGAAGAACCTGTTGACCGATCAGTACGTTACCGTGTACCATTGGACACAGATGTTCGACGAGCTTGCCACTCTACGGCAGGGCTCAAACTCGGTAGCTGAGTATATGGGAGAACTGATAGACTGTATGGTGCGTTGTGATCTGAGGGAGATCCCCGAGGTCACCCTATCAAGATTTTGTAAGGGGCTTCATCCCGATATTCAGCGGAAGCTCTTACGATATTGTCATACGGATCTGAACACGACATTCAATGCCGCCCTCGACATTGAAAAGCACTTAGCCTCTAAGGCTCACTCCCGTTATTCCCATGCGAAGGGAAAGTCCACAGCTGGAGCATCTTCCTCCATATATCCGGACAAAGGGAAGTTTCGGTCCACCGAGTCCAAGTCTGTCGTGATCACTGCTAGGAATGCTAAGAACCCTGCAAGTGAGCGTATCCCCATCGGGAAAGTTAGCAAGTCTAATGCTACATTTTACTCATGTGGCATTCAAGGCCACTACGCCTTTGAATGCCCAACGAAGACCAAAGCCATAGCCCTATTAGAGCCGACTACCGACCTTGCTGATTACATATATGAGGCTGCAGAGGAGAGTGACCCAGAAGGGGTCCCAAGTGATTTATAGGACGATCACCCCTTATGGTGATGCGTTGTATCTTGACCACTCCCCGTCCGTTAGATGACTGGAAGAGGACGAGTATATTTTCCTTGATCTTTAAGAGTGGTGAGAAGTTGTGCAAGTTGATCATTGATAGTGGCAGTTGTGTGAACGTCATCTCTGAGAATGTTGTTACACATATGCACTTGACTACGCAGCCCCACCCGACTCCCTACCAAGTAGCTTGGATTAATAAGGTTACCGTCCCGGTCACCAAGCGATGCCTTGTACCCCTCTCGATCAAATCGTACACTGACAAGGTGTGCTGTGATGTCCTTCCTATGGACGCCTGCCACGTGTTGTTGGGCCGCCCTTGGCTTTATGACCGCGACGTGACACTCTTTGGGAGATCCAACACGTACGAATTTAAGTTTAATGGTAAGGTCATTACGTTGGGGCCGACCGTCCCAAAGGAGCCGGTAGCTTTAGCTAAAGACACCACTGTTCCGGCCGAGAGGAAGACGTTGAATCTAGTGGGTAGAAAAGAATTTATGAAGGATCCCTTTCTTGACGGGATGATGTACGCACTAGTTCTTATGAGTGCGAAAGGAGATTCGAGAGCATTGGACGATTTGCCTAAAGAGTTACGGGTATTTTTGGACAAATATAAGGACGTGTACCCGAATGAGTTGCCTTCGGTGTTACCACCACTGAGGAATATACAACATGCGATAGACCTTATCCCTGGTTCCTTTTTACCGAACCAACCCCACTATAGGCTTCATCCCGCCGCCCATAAAGAGTTACAGACCCAGATCGAGGATTTGATGAAAAAGGGGTTCATTAGGACTAGTATGAGTCCATGTGCGGTACCTGCCCTTCTTGCTCCCAAGAAGGATGGTACGTGGAGAATGTGTGTTGATAGCCATGCTATCAACAATATTACCATCAAATATAGATTTCCTACTCCGCGATTAGATGACGTCCTAGATGTCTTATCTGGCGCAACCATTTTTTCAAAGTTAGATTTGCGGAGTGGCTATCACCAGATCAGGATCCGTGAGGGGGACGAATGGAAGACTGTGTTCAAGTCAAAGGATTGGTTATACGAGTGGCTTGTAATGCCCTTTGGGCTATCCAATGCCCCCAGTACTTTCTCCCGGATGATGACACATGTCTTTCAGCCTTACATGGGGAAGTTTGTGGTCATCTATTTCGATTACATCTTAGTCTTTAGTACCACCACTGCTGAGCATGTCTCCAACATGAGGTCGGTTCTTTCCACCCTGCGGAAGGAAACCTTATTCCTTAATCTCAAGAAGTGCACATTCTATGTCACTGAAGAGGAGTTCTTAGGCTACATAGTCGGTTCGGAAGGTATTAGAGTTGACCCTAATAAGGTTAAAGTCACTAAGGATTGGCCCGAACTGACCATGTTACGAGAGGTGCGGAGTTTCCATGGGTTAGCTACTTTCCACCGCCGTTTCATTCGAGACTTTAGTAGCATTATGGCCCCCATTAGTGATTGCTTGAAGAAAGGTGAGTTTACTTGGACGAAGTCCGCCACTATCGCTTTCCAACGCATTAAGGATCTTATGACTGAGACACCAGTATTACGTCTACCTGACTTCACAAAGGTCTTTGAGCTTAGGTATGACGCTTCTGGAGTGGGAATAGGAGGTGTCTTGAGTCAGGAAGGACACCCTGTGAGTTATTTTAGGGAGAAGTTAGCGGGCGCCAAATTGAATTACTCAAATTATGATTGGGAGTTTTATGTCGTCATTAGATGTTTACAACATTGGAGGCACTATCTCATCTCTAAAGAGTTTGTGATCCTCTCCAATCACGAAGCATTGCGGTTCATCAATGGCCAGCATAAAATCAGCTTGTGTCACGCTAAGTGGGTATCTTTCCTACAGGGTTACACTTTTAGTCTCAAACACCTTAAGGGAGCTGTCAATCGAGTCGCGGATGCTCTTAGTCGCCTAACCCTGTTACTCACCACTATGGAGGTTAATGTAGTAGTATTCGAGCTAATCAAGGATGAGTACGCCACATGCCCGGATTTACAGGACGCATATCTGTCTGCCCAAGATAGCTCCCCCACGATTATTTCTGCGTTCGTCATTAAGGATGGCTATCTATTTAGACATGGGAAGTTCTGTATTCCGCAGTCATCATTACACCTCCATATCATCTGGGAATTGCATAGTTGAGGGTTGAGTGGCCACTTCTGCAGGGACAAGACCATTACGCTAGTTGACGAGAAATTCTATTGGCCAAAACTTAACGCAATGGTGGGAAGGGTAGTTAGTAGTTGTCGTACCTATCAGGTATCCAAGGGCACCAAAACCAATGTAGGATTATATACGCCCTTGCCTATACCTTCTGTGCCATGGGAAGACGTGAGCATGGACTTTTTCTTAGGCCTACCAACTACTTTGTGTCATCACGACTCCATTCTTGTCGTTGTGGATAGGTTCTCTAAAATGGCATACTTTATTCCGTGTGCTAGATCCAACGACGCATCTCATATTGCAAAATTGTATTTTAAAGAAGTAGTTAGTCACTGGGGAGTGCCGAAGACAATAGTCTTGGATAGAGATGTTACGTATACGAGCTATTTCTGGAAAACACTTTGGGTCCAAGTTATTGTTTTCCTCCGCCTATCACCCTCGGGTCGATGGGCAAACGGAGGTGGTAAATCGGAGGTTGGGAAGCCTTCTTAGATGCCTAGTGAGCGATCACAAAGGTACATGGGATCTTCTTCTTCCCCACGCCCAGTTGGCCTATAATAATTCCAAAAATCGTTCCACCGGTCTGTCTCCAAATGAGATTGTTCACGGGTACAAGGCCCCTGTGCCTCTTGACTTGGTTCTATTGCCCCCAACATACAAGACAAGTAAGTTTGCACAATCCTTCGCCCAACATATTCATGACCTACATGTACATATATGTGCAACCTTGACTGCTCAATATGAGTCTTATCAGACGCACGCTAATCTATATAGGAGGGTGTCGCACTTCAAAGTCGGCGATTTAGTCCTAGTCCGGTTAGTTTCCGAACGCTTGCCATCTGGCACCGTTAAAACGTTAGCACCAAAGTGTGCCGGCCCTTTTCAGATTATAAAGAAGCTAGGTGACAACGCTTTCATGTTGGATTTGCCAGCTGATTGGGGTATTGATGAGTCCACATTTTACACTGATTTTTGGACTCATCTGGGCTAGTTTTATTGTCTTAGCACTACACTTGAGAGCCTTTATTGCTTATTTGTGCTTATGTACCTATTTCACGATTAAGTGCACTGTAGGCCCGCTTCTGTGTGCTTTCTGTGTTTCCATTTTGCTGTTATTCCTTAGCCCTATCTCGGGGATGTGGTGTGCACATTCTGGTGGCCTTTCTGCCCCTTCTGCTGGTACAGTGGTCGTGTGCGTGCTCCGAAACTGCTCGGGAGACTCCGACGATGCAGGAATACTGCGCACGACCACTAGACTTACTACGCACGACCACTGGTCGTGCGCCACTGTTCGTGTGCATTACACCCCCTTTTTCATAACACTGTCACGGTAATCGCACGAGCACCGGCCATAGTGCGCATGACAACTGGTCGTGCGCCACTGCTCGTGCGCGTTTATGCTGATGCCTCTTGTCCAGGTTGCAGGTTTATTTGGAAAAGCCGCACGATCATCGACCTACAGTGCGCACGACCACTGGTCGTGCGCCACTGATCATGCGCACTGCTTCTGCTGCCTCCGTATATAAGGCCCTGCTCCGCGTTTTAGGTCAATGCCTGTCATTTGCTGCGATTGGAGAGTGCGCGGGAATCGCCTTTTCACTTCTCCAGCTGCTCCATCACTTCCACCTTCGTCGGGAAGCCATTTCCAACTACTCCGAAGCTTTTCAACACTCCGGCGAAGCCCTCGGCCATTGATGACTTCAACTCCAAGCTTTCCTGCAGAGTTGGTGAAGTAGATAACCTAGAGAATGGACTTAAAGGCCTTCGAGGTGACAGATCGTTGGTACCGGAAGCCTCCTTGGAATGAGCCCTGAAGCGGATTGACAACTCGCTACTCCAGCCACGACCCGCAGTGGATCTTCATTCTCTTTTGGTTTACTCCTCTTCCCCTTCCTCTGTGTTATGAATGTTTTGAGCAGTGTAACGAACATTTCCATCCCTGAACATCAAGTTTACTTTCTAGTTAATGGAATGTTAGTTTCTTCTTATGCTTGTGAGTTCTGTCTGTGAATGCGCCTCGCTCAACCCACATCCACTTCATTCCTGTGCCTTGTCCGATTGCAATCCACAAAAAGAACGATGCAATCCATTAGCTTCCCTTCCACTCGCCCAACTGAATTTCGGCATAGCGGCCGACAGACCCACTTCACCTTGCGAAGCGGTGCCGTCGACCCGCATAGCTTTTACTAGTTCAGTAGATCAAACATCCACAATCTCCCTAGTTCGCTATTTCCATTTTGTTCTATTTTTAACTCTCATAACGATATTCTCGGTACTGTTGCCGTTCTACGCTAATTGCATTCCTCAAGAGACCGACACTTGGGGATTTATTCCCAAAACTTTATTACTTGTGCGACCGGTGCGCTTGCCGTATTACACGCATCACGTTTTTGGCGCTGTTGCCGGGGAATGCAACTGTAGAGCGACTCCAGATGACTGAGAATTTCGTTATATGAGTTGTTTTGTTGTTTTTGATCCCTTTTCTCTTGTGTTGTTATTCCGTCAGATGGAAGTATTAGTTTTATTCGCATAATCTTTGCCAAGTAGTTGTATCCCTGATATTTAAAGTCGCTGAAATGTGGGCCAATTTCAATATCAATTGTCGTCATTGTGGAGACATCTCTCATGTTAGCGACAGATGCCCTCAGAAGTATAGTAGCCAGGAAATTCATGAATCGACATATAGTCGACATAAGCTGGTTAGCTACCGACCTGCGGATCCATTGCCGCACTACTTTTATTCAGCTTCAGCACCAGTTGCACCGCCGAAGCCGGCTAAGCAGTGCCTTTTTTGTCGAAGCTGGGATCATGCATTGAAGGATTGCGCCGCGTACCTAGCTGAGCTAGCGGTGGATGACGAGCCGGATTTTCGGATTGTCTCCACTTCACCCTTGGGCAACATCCCTTCTGTATCGGGGTATGTGCCATTGTCATCTCTATATTATGGAGAAGACATCCCAGGTATGTGCACCAATACATGTGCTTATCCCCATTCCGACACTTCTATTTATACTCCTAAAGTGCATACTTCAATTAGAATCTTTTAGTTGTGGAGAGCCAGCGCTTAACATCCTCCCAAGCTTCGTGTCTTCACCTTCCTCTTTGCATAGCATTCTTTCTTCTTCTGACAGTGCTGTTGAGATTGAATCGCAGGTGGAAATTAGCATTTCCCTCATTCTGTTAGATCCAGTCGAGGAGGACGACTCCGTGGCAGAGGTGTTGACCTCCATCCCATGTGAGGATGCTCGAGGCATGGACGAGGCAGATGCAGCTTCAGAACATTCCTGCACTAGCTTAGACAGCTGTTTGGAACCATCCACAATTCCGCTGACTGGGGATGACTCCGGGATCATCCCCAAGATCAAGGTCCGTTTATGTTATTCTAGTTTATTTCTTTACCCTGCTCTCGTGTCTACTCCCATGCAGGACCACATTGTGGAATTGGTCCAATCAGTACAAGGGCCTGTAATGCGACCTCGGACTTATTGTAACCGGATGCAGATGGAGTTGGAGCCGATGAGCTTCCCAAGTGACTTTCTGCCCATGCCTGAAACTTCCAATAGGTATACGTATACAGGTACTAGGGCTTCTGTTCTATCTCCGTTCCGGTACCCGCTACCGCAGCGTGACCATGAACCTCTGCCTGAGCATTTCCAGTTTCATTCGCCCATCAGTTAGAAGATGCTCAGATTTTGAATAAGTCCTGTTGGGAGACAATAAACCCAACAGTTATTTAGGATAGTCTTTCTTTTGTTACATTTTTGTTTGTATTTCATTATTTGGGTGTGGTAGCCCAGCTGTGTGTTGAGCTCTCTGTTGCGCCACGTTGTCAGCAGTGTGAAATAGACTGGAAACTCAGGCGTGTGAAAAATTTCACTGCGCACGACCACTGGTCGTGCGCACTACTTATAATCGCACGACCACTGGTCGTGTGCATGCCCGGTTTCTTTTTATTTTCCAGCAGTTGTCCACTGTGCGTGCGCCCTAATCTCCCGCTTGGTCCGCTGCGCGTGCGTTGTCGGCGCTCATCTTCTTCTGATTCCTCTCTGGTGGTTCGTCTCTCTCTCCTCCAGTAGGATCCCTCAACTTCTTATCTCCCTTCCTTACTTTGATGTAATGGAACCTAGACGCCGCCCTATAGTCAAGGCCTATCAACGATCCGGTCGTGCTTCAGCAAGCCCTGCGCAGATTTTGGGAAGAATGGGAACTTTTGCTAAGGCAGAGCATACTCAACGCTATAATTCCTTGAAGGAAAAGCCATTCCTCTCTCAGCGGCTTGTTGACTGGAACGAGCTGCGTTCCATTGGGGATGACGGTGCATTAGCAGAGGCCGTGCTCATTCTCTACTCTTTTGATTTCTGGAGCAAGTTATTCGAGTGCGACGAGCTTGGCTTCCGGGAATTGACATTGGAATTCCATTCCACATTCACTTGGGAGACAACAGCGGACAACCACTATCTCCCCACTTGTTCCTTTCGGATGATGGGAAATGTCTTCACGGTCATACTGCCCGAGCTTTCCATCCATGCAGGTGTCTATTCCGAGGCAGAGGCATCCCAGATTAATTTCCCCGCATTGTCCATGGATTTTCCAGAGGGTGTGACTCCGCGGTCCGCTTGGCATTCTTTGACCGGAGGGCACGAGGAGTACGTAGCCCGCCGTGCCAAGTCAACAAAAATTGTCTCCCCCGCTCTCAGGTTTATGCAGCATTTGCTTAGTCATTCACTCACCGCTAGGGCCCTGAGCAAGAATGTGGTGGGGTGGCAGGATTTGATCTCCTTATCTAGCATGCAGCAGCAGTACCCCCTCCATTTGGGGTATATGCTGGCCTATTTCTTCCACCATGAGGCCATTTATGGTCTCGCGGGCGCGATCGGGGGTGCTTACTACATTACCCGCATTGCCAAAAGTTTGGGAGTTTGGAGCCAGCTACCTCCGATGGTGCAGGTCACTGCCCCATCCATGATCTCCAGGGCCATCCTGGTGAGTTGCCATTTGCTACGTGTGGTAGGGAGAAAAGGTGGCCAGCAGTTTATTGTCCGCATGCCTGGTGATGCGCCTGCGGGTAGAGATGAAGGGGAAGAAGAAGGAGAGATGGGTGAATCTTCCGCTATGGGTAGGCGGAGTGCAGGAGTGCCACCGCAGCAGAGTCAACAACAACTGAGGCCGCCCATAAAGCATGAGGGGCAATCTAGCCGCCAGTCTAGCTCAGTTCAAGAGAGGGGTGTCCCATATTTATCCGAGCGCCTTGCTGATCTGGAAGCTTCCCAGTTTTGGATGCAGGATTTTATTTATCAGCAAGCAGTGCGAGGCGGGATGAACATTCAACCACCGCCAACTTGTGTCGCCCCATCAGCACCTGGTCGACGTCCGTCGCCCATCGAGATTCACGACAGTGATAGTGAGGGGGAGTGAGTGGAACCCACCACAGAGCTAGTCTACCACGTCTTCTGTTTCTTTTCTATTGTTTATATTTTCTGAGCAAGACAGCTACTATATTTTTGTGAGCGCCCATCTGGGAGCCGACTGTTGTCTTTTCTTTTTTTATGTATAGAACTCTCTATTTGAACTACTAATACAGGTATTTGGTCCACCTTAAGGACGGTAAACAAAAGGGCTTTCGGGAGACAACCCAAGTTGAACCGTTCGGTCCTATGTTGTATTTTGAGTTCGGTTTATTTCTTCATATATATATATATGAGTCCAGATTTTGTTTGGCCTGCATCCTTTAATCGCAGGTGCAGGAATATTTGAGGCGCGACTACCTGGCCGCACTTGGACATCTCGTTGCCCGACTGGTATGCTCAATTTTGAGCATAGGTACTTCCTACCCTAGCTATTTTTCCTATTTGGAATGCTTATTTTTAGTCGTTGTCAACTTTAAGTCTGGGGGGGGAGTATTCCTATGGTCACTACACCGCCCTTTCGGTTGCATTCCAGTTTCTTCTTTACTTGTTTCTTGCTTTTTGTTGCACACACTGAATCACCCACACGAGTGCGCCCTTACCCACGCGCACAACCCGAGTTAAATTTATTGCTTTTGTGTAAACTTTAAAATAGTGGTACTGACTTAGGATTTTAGGATTGAGTAGTTCGAAACTCATGCAGTGCTCCTAATCGAATACTCATGGTTTGTGTAGAGTTAGGATAGAACTAATTTTTCTTTATGCTCGTAGATTTATTCTTTTCTGCTCACGTAAATATTGTTTGTACTGCTCAAAATCTGAATCTGGGATAATCGAATGATAGTGTAGGAATGTGTGTAGCTGCCACTAGACTCGTATTGCTCGAGTCGGGGGGAAGGATCATCTTTCTCGGTGGCTAAGAACTTGCCCTAAGATACTCTCGAAGCATTGGTGCACGGTTAGTTAAGCGTGAGCATGACGTAGGCCTTCTTTTTGGCTAGTTTGAGCCTTGTTTAGCCATTCCTACCTGTTAACCATTGCATGCCAAATTTGTGCCTACCCTTCCTTTGATCCAGCTCCACTCACTTTCACCAAGGCCTGAAGCTAAACCCACCTTCGCAATCAAATGCTTGAGCTGATTTGTATTTACTGTTTTGTCGAGCTTGTGATTAGTGGACATTGTTTTTGGGGGTGCTGATTTTATTCCCGTTTGGATTGCTTCGTTTGGGGATTGCTAGCGCAGAAAAGAAAACAACAGTTTTTGAAAATAAAAAGTTGATTCGCGTAATAGAAAAAAAAAAATATATATATATATATATATATATATATATATGAAAGAATTGCTTTGATATTTCGATCCCCATCCTCTTTATTGAATTTGGTCGGGTTCAGCCGTGTTCACACCCGGATTTCAAGCTAAGTCTGGGGGCGTGTGCCCCATTCTTTTCTAAATGGCTGTTTTGGTTTGGGTTGTTTTCGCTCGCTTTGGTTGCATAGAGCCTTCATGTTTATCTTTGACCACCAAGCCGTCGCCTAAGCCCCATTTCCTCCTACAAGTCCTACTGATTCACACTTGAGTCTAACCCGCGTCGTGGAGAGAGTGTGAACGTGCAAGCGTATGGTCCCCGACATTGGTGGATTCCTTTGGAGGTGATCCTGAGTCCCGAACTTTGGCAATGCTCACCTTAGTGGTCTGCCTACTTTCTTCCTGCACATGATCGCAAGATTCTCCAGAATTCTAATTTTGAGCAATTACAATATTTATTTACGTCTGTCGAATAGTTTAAACTACGTTGTATAATTAAAAAGTTTTTCTATTATATCTTCTATACTCATGATATATTTGATTTCTCGTCTTACTTCTTTTTGAAGTTTCTGAGCCAGTTAGTTATCTTCGAGTCCATGGAGTGATGATTTGCTCGGGACGTGCAAATGGTTAAGTCTGGGGGTGTGATGAGTGCACATTTTACACTGATTTTTGGACTCATCTGGGCTAGTTTTATCGTCTTAGCACTACACTTGAGAGCCTTTATTGCTTATTTGTGCTTATGTACCTATTTCACGATTAAGTGCACTGTAGGGCCGCTTCTGTGTGCTTTCTCTGTTTCCATTTTGTTGTTATTCCTTAGCCCTATCTCGGGGATGTGGTGTGCACGTTCTGGTGGCCTTTCTGCCCCTTCTGCTGGTACAGTGGTCATGTGCGTGCTCCGGAACTGCTCGGGAGACTCCGACGATGCAGGAATACTGCGCACGACCACTGTACTTACTGCGCACGACCACTGGTCGTGCGCCACTGTTCGTGCGCATTACACCCCCTTTTTCATAACCCTGTCCCGGTAATCGCACGAGCACTGGCCATAGTGCGCACGACCACTGGTCGTGCGCCACTCCTCGTGCGCGTTTATGCTGATGCTTCTTGTCCAGGTTGCAGGTTTATTTGGAAAAGCCGCACGATCATCGACCTACAGTACGCACGACCACTGGTCGTGCGCCACTGATCGTGCGCACTGCTTCTGCTGCCTCCGTATATAAGGCCCTGCTCCGCGTTTTAGGTCAACGCCTGTCATTTGCTGTGATCGGAGAGTGCGCGAGAATCGCCTTTTCACTTCTCCAGCTGCTCCATCACTTCCACCTTCGTCGGGAAGCCATTTCCAACTACTACGAAGCTTTTCAACACTCCGGCGAAGCCCTAGGCCATTGATGACTTCAACTCCAAGCTTTCCTGTAGAGTTGGTGAAGTAGATAACCTAGAGAACGGACTTAAAGGCCTTCGAGGTGACAGATCGTTGGTACCGGAAGCCTCCTTGGACTGAGCCCGGAAGCAGATTGACAACTCGCTACTCCGGCCACGACCCGCGGTGGATCTTCATTCTCTTTTGGTTTACTCCTCTTCCCCTTCCTCTGTGTTATGAATGTTTTGAGCAGTGTAACGAACATTTCCATCCCTGAACATCAAGTTTACTTTCTAGTTAATGGAATGTTAGTTTCTTCTTATGCTTGTGAGTTCTGTCTGTGAATGCGCCTCGCTCACCCCACATCCACTTCATTCCTGTGCCTTGTCCGATTGCAATCCACACAAGAACGCTGCAATCCATTAGCTTCCCTTCCACTAGCCCAACTGAAGTTCGGTATAGTGGCCGACAAACCCACTTCACCTTGCGAAGCGGTGCCGTCGACCCGCATAGCTTTTACTAGTTCAGGAGATCAAACATCCACAATCTCCCTAGTCCGTTATTTCTTTTTTGTTCTATTTTTAACTCTCATAACGATATTCTCGGTACTGTTATCGTTCTACGCTAATTGCATTCCTCAAGAGACCGACACTTGGGGATTTATTCCCAAAACTTTATTACTTGTGCGACCGGTGCGCTTGCCGTATTACACGCATCAGGTATCTCCCCTATTTTTAATGTCTCGGATTTGACGCCGTTTGTTTCGCCTCCACATGAGTTGAATTCTTTGTCGTCTTCTCCCTCCACTAAAATTTCTAATGGGTTGGGGAGTGGTAGTTCGGATGATCTCTCACTTTCGGTCCCCGCAGGTATAACATCGGATTGTACGTTGCCTTCTTTTTTTCCTACTGCTGACATGATTCCCAGGTTTCCCAAGACATTTCTCACTCCAGATATGATACTTGCTGCTGAGCCACTTACTACACCTAATGGTGCTACCTACCGATTCATCATCCGTTGGCATGATCGTCCCCCTTCAGACGAATCATGGGTACTCGCGATAGAGCTTCAACGTTTGGATGCCGAGCTTCTCCGCCGCTATCTCTCGGCCCACGCATCGGAGATACATGATTTTGAGTGGGGGAGGATTGATGTCGCGGCCCCTTCGCCACAACTTGATGATGACCCGATTGCCGAGGCACAACGACACAAAGATCTTAGGTGTCGTGATGATGCTGAAAGAAGACCGCGTTACAACCTCCGCCCGCGGCGTGCCAAATCCGTCGTGAATAATTAATTACGTTATTTCAGGCACTTTTATTTTATATTGATGAATATAAAATTATTCCATGTTTGGATGATAAGTTTATATTCATAAATGTTATGTAATTTTTATTTTTGGACATTTCATAGTTTGTGGTGTGTACTTAACCATACGGATGGATGAGATTACATCTCCATCATTGATGGTTAAGGGCTTGTTGTAACTCCTATGTGTTTGTAACTCCTATGTGTTTGTAACTCCTATATAAGGAGACCTCTTTATGAGAATTAATAGAGAAGAAGAAGAATTTGAATCCAAAGAAACTCCCTAGGAGAAATTCGGCCAAGGAGAGACTCCAAGCCGCCGGCCTTGTGGTGTGAAGTCGTCCCCCTTGCTTCCTTCCTCCCCTCTTCGGTGCGACGCCGGCTTGGCTTCCTTTGGTGCGACTCCGAGGAAGAGGAT
The DNA here is from genome assembly GCA_039583875.1 of Platanthera guangdongensis. Lineage (NCBI taxonomy): Eukaryota > Viridiplantae > Streptophyta > Magnoliopsida > Asparagales > Orchidaceae > Platanthera > Platanthera guangdongensis. The sequence continues at coordinate 57,026,228 of CM077160.1, read as the reverse complement.
TGCAGCCCCATTCGGTGTGACGCCGGTGGTTCCGTAGAGAGAGTGAATCTCCCACCTATCTTGTGTGATTGATGTTCTTGGTTGGGTAATCTCTTCATCTTTAGTGATTCTTGCTTTGAGTTTGTGGAGGCTTTTGCGAACCATCTTTTCCGTGATTTTAAAATACATCGCTTGCAAAATATGATCTGGCTTCGTTGTTATTGAATCTCTTGTATTCCGGATTGGGAAGATCCGTTGTGGGATCGAGACTTGGCCTAGCCTTGACTTGCTCTCCAAGATTGGAAGACTTTGTGTCAACAAGGGAATTAATCTCAACTGGAACTCGACCGCCATTTGAAGTTTGCCGCTATTCCGAAATAAATTATTGTTGCATGTGAAACGGCTTAAGTTGGTACAATAGATGCTTGTGTAGGTGCAGTGAGTTGTGTGCTTGTTGGAGAGGTAGGTCTTAAGGACGTTGTATCGAGTCTTGCTGGAATCTTCTATATTGATTTTCTCATTCGGATTTGGGAGCCAACCAGACCCCTTTTTGTTCGCTTTTGGTCGGAGCCCTCCTATCTGGCTTTTATGCTTTGTGACGATAGTTTCCGTTAGTGTAGTCGAGCACGTATCACGGTCTCCCCTACACCAGAATATACCTTGCCAGAAAACATCTTGTGAACTCCTCCATCGAGTCTCAGTCAACGGCCGACTAGCAAACTGGTGCAACTCCAGCTCATCCCACCATAATCTTGCCTCACCATCCAGCAAAAAGGTAGTCACGGTGATTTTTTGCCGCTCCTCTGTTTTCGTTGCCGTCAGGACCAACTTTACTCTTGAGAGCCAATCTTCGGCTTATGTCAGGGTTCCAGTACCCATAAACATACGGGGACTGAAACTCATCACATGTTTCAGTTGCTTTTCCATTGCTCGCCATGCGGCCACTATCTCAACGACCACTTGTCTCAACGCAACGTACTCCACAATGCCAACTGGTTCTTGCACCATTGTAGGAATAGGAGGTTTTCCCTGACCTCCAGGTTGCGCATTCATCATTCCAAACACGGCTTCAGCAATGAACCGTATAGTTTTTGCAGAAGGAGGAGGTGTTGGCACCTCATTTGGTGCACTACTATCCTCCAAGCATTGGGGTTCTTGCTGCCCCGCACCACTTCTAGTTGCCTATAATGTGAAACACACAAATAAGCAATTCCAAATATTGCTACAAGCAATCACGGGAACTTACCAGTTCCGCAAAAATGTGTATTTTCATTCCTAAGTGGACATTCATGGGTTCATTATTGTTATAACGGTAGTGCACATACACGTGCTCACCACCCCTTAAAAGAATTTGACCACGAATTCAAAGAAGAATGACCGAGAACGATGTCTGAATCTAATTTTGTAACATCCCCACCCATCGCATAGAATATGACAGAAGGTCCGGCCTTGGCCCGACGCCATATAACACGGACACCCAAGGAGATTACAAGTTGTATGCCAAACCCAGGTTCAAGTAGAAACGCGTCCTACCAAAGAGCATTCAAGCGGAAGAATTTTAAGTGAAGAACCCAAACACAATAAGAATTTCCACTACATAAAAGGAATGACATAATATGTTACATGTAACTCATGTTTAGGTCGAAGAATTATTAGAACTGTTTCGGTTAATACAAGTGACTTCGTACATCAGCACGCAGGTCGGCCACACATAAAAACAGTAAATTTTCGCTTTTGGGCCTTCGAGCGCCAGCCAACTGCAGCACATGGGCTTCAGCCAGCTACTTCCCACTTGGCTCTCCAGCACCTACACAAAAGGGCCCACCAAAACGTGGTAAACAAGCAATGGTCAGCATTTTGCTGACCTTTTTATGACGATTCCACCCCTTACTCGGGGGGGGGGGGGGGGGCATTTCTCCATCCCTGCAAACAAGGCATAGCACCTATATATATATATATATGGTGGCAATAACAAAGTGCATTTAAGCACCACTCACCACAGACATTGGCCCAACGTCCACACGCCTCATGCATTCAGGGCACATTTTCGGTGTATCAGACTCCTCCGTGTAACACCACTGTTCAGAGGTCCAACACTTAACTGTAAGTTTGTCATGCAGAGGAACTTAACTTGACGACTATGTCGTTCAGAGGTACTAAACATGATGACCAACCGCCCATTTATAGGTACTTAACTTGATGACCCAGTCGTTCAGAGTTACTTAACTTGATGGCACAGTAGTTGGCCTTCACGGCTCAACTCATCACAAGCCACACGACTATGTCCATTTTGGGCTGGCACCCACCACAGGATAGGCAACTTAAGCACACAACCTACATACAACCGCCCCCAGGTCTCTTAAAGACAGGCCTCATAACAATATCTCTCAAGGAGCTATTGCCTGGCGACACTCACTATCGCCCGACGACATCAACTATTCACAAAACTGTGATCATTCCTGGGTATTTTCCTGGAAATTCTTCCAGTACTTTGGTGCAGCATCCTTCACACCCCTTGACTCCGGATTTCACACACACTTCACACGTATATTAATGGAGTCTTCTCCGACATGCAAATTAACATCACCAATCCAGAACAACCTGTCCTGATGGGCTTCACAGAACATGCCTATTCCGTACTCTACATTTCTAGATCTAAGTGCAGGAATATATGGGGATCAAACCGATCTACCTATTGGTATACACCCTTTTTCACCTTTTGGTGAGGGGATCTATGCAAATATGCATATTAAGGACTTCACTTGTCCGGGAGAAACTCGTTGTAACACCCACATCCATAGCATGACATATAACAGAAGGTCCAGCTGGACCCCGACGCCATATACCACAGACAGTCGGAAGGGTTACATAAGAATATTCAAACTATCCAATTAAGACTACACGTCCTACACAGAGCATTCTAGCGGAAGTTTTTAAAGTTGAAAGAACCCAAATCTTAAATCCAATACATATGAATGTCCACAACCACAGCCACCGGAATGAAACCCAAAATACACTGAAAGGGTACATGGCCTTATGACCTTACAATAGTTCACTTAATAAATAGTGTTTTCCATACTTCAGCTCGCAGGCCGGCCACACATGACAAAAGTAAAGACAACTATTCTATGGCCTTCTAGGGCCAGCACAACAACATGATCTCCTACCCGCTTTTTAGCACTCGGCTCCGCAGCACCTGCAAGCACAATTCCACCGCACGGTGGCAAACAAAGCAACGGCCAGCCAAAGCTGACCAAATTATAACGACCCCGCCCCTTTCTTGGGACAGCGGTGCTCTTTCCCTGCATATCATTAGCCCAATAAAATAATAAAGCACAACTATACTATGCCACAGGTGTAGGCTCGCACAGCCAAACACCCCGTGCACTCAGGGCACATTAACGGTGAATCCGATCAATTCCGTGGTTTCACCACCATCCCAAAGATGGCAACCAAGTGAGTATTTAGCCTTTCTGACCACCGTCTAAGGCTCCCAACTATGCTAACGGCCAGTCCCCGTCTTCGGGTCTCTCGCACCGAACCACATAGCCTAGGTCCGATTCCACTTGCCCGTTGCTCACGCCGCCTAGTCAATTTAAGTCCTACGCGCGGGCCAAGCTTCTCTCTGATCCCAAAATTTCCAAACAATCACATAACCCAGTTATGTTCAAGGTCGGTTCCCAGACAGCCAAGTTAGCAGAACACGTTTTCGCTCAGTTTTTCGGGTGCTCCTTGAAGCTAACCTCCAAGGATCCCTGTTGCAATCTACCGCGTAAAAACCCGAAAAACCCAAAGTATGGAGTCTTCTCCGGCAAATCATAACAAATGCAACATCACTGATCCAGACGGTACACGTCCGGGTAGGCTTCACACACAATGCCTATGCCCGTACTTACGATTTCGGACTCTATATGCAACATAAGGGGGACTATTCACATCAACCCCAAGGAACACCATGCACTCACCGCACACTCGCGGGAGCGGGATTCCCTATGCAGAAATAAAGAGCTTCACATGCTCAAGTTGAGAATCGTTACCCTTACAGTCCGTTTTGGCGCCATGGAAAAACTACACGGACAGAACTCTTCACAACGAACTTTCCTCCACGGATCCGCTCTCAGATTTCGAAACGCTGCTCCGATGCTCCGCCGGCGGCCGGAAACCTCCTTCTTCTTCCTCTTCTCTCTAGCACCTTGGAAAGAGAAAGCCTTGGAGAGAAATGAGGGATTAACCCCCCTATTCTCGGCCTTAACAGTGCAGGAAATTATCTGGGCCGTTGGATCTTAATTAAAGAAAACGAACGGCTCAGATCCGCTCAAAAATCTCCAGACCTGGGTCGAACACGGCTTGGCAAACGGCCGTGTCCCAGGTCGTGTGCCTCGATCCAGGCACGATCGTCGAACTGAGAAAAGACACACAGGCAAAGACACGCCCGTGTCTCACCTGACACGCCGTCTCGGGTCCCTCGACACGCCCGTGTCCGGGGGCGTGTCACCCATAACCGCCACGACAATGGACACGACCCAAAAGAACACGGGTAGGGTCACGGGTAGGCACATGCCCGTGTCAAATGACACGCCCGTGTCTTCTATCCATGTTCCTGGCTGTGTCCTTCTCGTGATGAAAACGGCCAAAAACACCTGCCAGACACGGCCTAGGACACGTCTGTGTCCTAGGCCGTGTACCCCTATACAGGCACCAAAAATGCCTTTTTACGCGACGGACTCCAATATAATTTTTGGGGCGTTACAAATCTCCCCCACTGAAGGAATTTCGTCCCGAAATTAAGTAAAGGTAGACAAATCTAAATAATACCTGAGTGGAATAACTCGGGGTATTCCTCCAACATAGCTTGCTCTCGATCCCAAGAAAGCTCCTCACGTCCGCAATTATCCCAACGGACTTTAACCATTCAGACATCCTTGTTGCGGAGTCGTTTGACTACAACATCTTCAATACGTACTGGCTTGACCCTTGTGGTCAACTCATAATCAACTGGTACTTGATTATCCGCAATGATCTGCGAAGGCTCTTGCACTGCCTTACGCAACACCGACACGTGGAACACGTCATGCAACCCACTCAATTCTGCCGACAGCTTGAATCTATACGCCGCCCGACCAACACGCTCCAGGATTTAGAATGGTCCAAGGTATCTCGGACTCAGCTTCTTCAAGTGTCGAACCCGTGATACACCCTTGAATGGCTTAATTTTTAAGTACACACAGTTGCCAACATTGAATTCCACATTCCTATGTTTGGCGTTAAAATACTTTGTCTTCCTGTCCTGAGCGATCTTCAGTCTTTCCTGAATTGTCCGTATCATTGAAGTGGCATCTTCCACCGCTTGACGTTTGTACAACTTCGATTTGCCTGCCTCCAACCAAGACAACGGCGTACGACACTTCCCCCCGTACAAGGATTCGAAAGGCAAAAATTCCAATACTTGCCTGAAAGCTGTTGTTGTACGCAAACTCCACCATGTACAGGTTATCTTCCCACTGCTTTCCAAAATCTAGGACGCACATGCGAAGCATGTCTTCAATCATCCGGTTGACCCTCTCGGTTTGGCCATCCGTCTGCGGGTGAAAGGTTGTACTGAACTTTAGCTTAGTACGCAACAGACTATGCACCAATCTCCAGTCATTCGACGTGAATCGTCCATCTCGATCACTAACAATACTGCGGGGCACACCATGCAATCGTACAACATTATCCACGTAGATTTTGGCTAACTTTTTCATCGGATCTTCCTTCCTATTTGGAATAAAGTGTGACACCTTTGTCAAACTATCTACGACCACCCATATGGCGTCGTTTCCCTTCTGCGACTTCGGCAAGCCATGCACAAAATCCATAGATATGTCGTCAAATTTCCATTCTGGGATAGGTAGGGATTTCAAGAAACCTCCGGGCTTCTGGCATTCCACCTTCACTAATGCGCAAGTACGGCTCTTGGCCACATAAAGTGCTACATCCTTCTACAAACACGGCCACCAGAATAATTTCTTCATGTCTCTATACATCTTCGTGCTTCCCGGGTGGATTGAGTACTTGGTATGATTAGCCTCGTACATCAACTCCTCCCGAAGACTATCCGCACTAGGAATGCATAGGCGACCGTCCTTCTTTAGCAAACCATCTTCAACAACAAACTGGGAATTTGACCCATCCAAAGATTCATCCAAGATCTGTCTCATGTTGTTATCCTGAACCAAAGCCTGCCGAACTCTATCCGCTATTTCACACTGCACATCTATCCAAAACAGTTTCGCCTCGGCACTAGACTGCTTGTCGACGCACGATATCTCTGATGCCTCCAACTCATGGACCAATCTCTCATCATGTACCGATAACCAGTTGGCCTGCGCCGGAGTCCTGCGACTCAACGCATCCGCTACTGCATTTCCCTTCCAAGGCACATAATGAATCTTGAAGGTGTAGTCCCCTAAGAACTCCATCCACCTCTGTTGCCTCATGTTCAGATCCTTTTGGTCCAACAGGTACTTCAAGTTCTTATGATCGGTGTAAATATCGACCTTCACACCGTACAGATAATGCCTCCAAAGTTTTAGAGCAAATATCATGGCCGCTAACTCTATGTCGTGGACCGGATAATTTCTTTCGTGAACCTTCAGTTGTCGTGAACCATAGGCTATCACTCTCCTATGTTGTAGCAGAACACAACCCAAACCACTGCCCGAAGCATCACTATAGATCTCGAACCCTTCGGTTCCACTTGGTGAATATAAAATAGGCGCCGTGGTCAACTGCCTCTTCAACTCTTCAAAAGCCTATTCGCACTCCGAAGACCACACAAACTTTTGATCCTTCCTAGTCAACGTCGTGAGTGGTAGCGCTATCTGCGAGAAGTTCACTACGAAGCGCCTGTAGTAGCCAGCAAGCCCCAGAAAACTTCGGACCTCTGCCACTGTAGTCAAAGTAGGCCACTCTCGTATCGCCACTATCTTCGTCGGATCCACAGCTATCCCTTCTCCACTGACAACATGACCAAGGAATGCTATCGAGGATAACCAGAATTCACACTTGGAGAACTTAGCATACAACTGATTCCTCCTCAACGTCTCCAACACCATGTGAAGATGATTGTAGTGATCCTCCTCGCACTGCGAGTACACCATGATATCATCGATGAATACTATCACGAAACGATCCAGGTACTCTCTGAACGTCCTGTTCATCAGATCCATAAACACGGATGGCACATTCGTCAACCCAAACGACATGACCGTGAACTCGTAATGCCCAAACCGCGTACTGAATGCTGTCTTTGAGATGTCGCTCTCCCTTATCCTCAATTTATAGTAGCCGGACTTCAGACCTAACTTTGAATACACCGTTGACCCAACCAACTGATCAAACAGATCGTCAATCCTGGGGATCGGATACTTATTCTTTTCCGTAAGCTTGTTCAATTCCCGGTAGTCGATACAAAGCTGCAAGCTCCCATCTTTCTTCTTAACAAAGAGAACTGGTGCGCTCCAAGGCGACGAACTTGGACGCACATAACCTTGCTCTAGCAACTCTTGCAATTGCACCTTCAACTCTGTCATCTCTCTTGGCGCTATCCGATATGGAGAGCGTGACACCGGTTTGGCGCTCGGTACCAGCTCAATGGTAAAATCAATCTCTCGCTGAGGAGGGGCTCCTAGGAGATCATCTGGGAACACATCGGGATACTCAGACACAATTGCGATGCTGTCCAAACTAGACTTAGGCGTCGAAGTCTGCACTAATGTGACAAACAGCTCTGCCCTAGATCGAGCTTCCTTGATCACCTGAAGGGCCGACATCAAGATCTTACCCGACCCCTTCATGCCCGCAAAAATAGCCTCATGACTAGCTCTCAACTGACCCACTAGCAACTTCGATCAACGTATACCTGCTGCTCCGAGAGCCTGACCATACTAAAGATCACGTTGAACTCTCCTAGCGGTAGTAACAACGCTTGCAAATCAAATTTTTGACTCACAATCCATACCTAAACGCAACAGATTCTATCTGCGCGCATTGAGCACTACTAATCAACAACACATCCATTATGTCTTTTGCCATTGGAAGATGTACTCCGACACGCAATACAATTCCTTTGGGCAAACGGAGACGTGAAGCCCCCTTTAACGAATGGTGCTCCCGCCGGATAAACGAAATTCAGAACAAAGCTTAGCACCAGTGGTTCTAGGCTAACATGCACAAAGGCAACAAGTGTCTAAAGCTAAATGCTAGAATTTTAAACCTTACCTGTCACCACGACCGCGTGCTTTCTGGCCTCTTGCTCACCCAGCCTGTACACATTAGGCTTCCTCTCGGACATTAAGCGTTCATTCCAACAGCTACGGGCAAAATGCCCCACTTTTCCGCAGATATAGCAAGCTCATGGGACTCAACTTGTGGTTGCCCCCAACGCACCAGACGAAGGGACTGAGTTCAAATTCTTCAGCTTCTTGTTCCATCTGCGGACATCCGACTTTGAACTTGGCCCTTTGAACTATGGTTTCTTAGTACTAGAGTCCTCACCTGCTCCTGACATAGCTTCCTTAAACTTCTAAGCACCATCCAAACATTCTCGGGCAAAGTGCCCTTTCTTGCCACAAGCTCGATAGTTGTACATAACTTTGCTAGTCCCAGCCTTAGCTCCCTATTTCGACGTTCTGCGGGATGCAATCCTCCTATGATTTGCAGAGTTTGATACCTACTCACTGGCATCGGGTGAATCCTCCCCAAATCTACTTCCAAAGATCTAGCCGACTCCACCAAGGCTCGGAATCCCAATAACTTTGGTCCTACCAGTAGGATTCGGATCTCACCACGCAGCCCATTATAGAATCTATCAACTATAGACTGTTCGTTCTCCAATTCAAAGCATGGGTAGCGGCTTATGAAAAGGAATGCCTGCAAATACTCATCGACTGAGTGCATACCCTGCACTAAGGACATGTCCAACTGTTGGCCTGCTGGCCTTCTTAAAGTCCTTTGATCCAACACAACGCCCGACATTGAAGTCATCACAGGGACAAAGGGTTGCACATTGCTTCCTTGTTGTGCACTAGTCACAGCGAGCACCACTTCAACGATTCTTCTTATGGTTTAAAACGATGGAGGGGTCTCAAGCACGACGCTGGGTGCACTATAATCCTCAGAAACCAGATGTTCTGTCGGCTCTGCGCCACTCCCGGTCACCTATAGTCGTACAAAATACCAATAAGTGATTAAACAAAATTGCAAAAAGCAACTATAGGAACAAGCAGGTTCCTAAAAATAAGTGTATTTTTCATTCCTAAGTGGACATTCATGGGTTCTTTTTGATGTTATAACGATGACGCACACATGTGCTCACCACCCCTTAAAAGAATTCGCCCACGAATTCATTTAAGTCTGACCATAACCAGAAGTATGATACCAAATTGTAACACCCCCATCCGTCGCATGACATATAACAGAAGGTCCAGCTGGAACCCGATGCCATATACCACAGACAGTCGGAATCGTTGCATAAGAATATTCAAACTATCCAATTAAGACTACACGTCCTACATAGAGCATTCTAGCGGAAGCTTTTAAAGTTGAAAGAACCCAAATCTTAAATCCAATACATATGAATGTCCACGACCACAGCCACATGAATGAAACCCAAAATACACTGAAAGGGTACATGGCCTTATGGCCTTACAATAGTTCACCTAATAAATAGTGTTTTCCATACTTCGGCTCGCAGGCCGGCCACACATGACAATAGTAAAGACAACTATTCTACGGCCTTCTATGGCCAGCACCGCAACATGGGCTCCAACCCGCTATTTGGCACTCGGCTCCGCAGCACCTGCAAGCACAATTCCACCGCGTGGTGGCAAAAAAAGCAACGGCCAGCCAAAGCCGACCAAATTATAACGACCCCACCCCTTTATCGGGATGGCGGTGCTCTTTCCCTGCATATCATTAGCCCAATAAAATAATAAAGCGCAACTATACTATGCCACAGGTGTAGGCTCGCACGGCCAAACACCCCGTGCACTCAGGGCACATTAACGGTGAATCCGGTCAATTCTGTGGTTTCACCACCATCCCAAAGATGGCAACCAAGTGAGCATTTAGCCTTTCTGACCACCGTCTAAGGCTCCCGACTATGCCAACGGCCAGTCCCCGTCTTCGGGTCTCTCGCACCGAACCACATAGCCTAGGTCCGATTCCACTTGCCCGTTGCTCATGCCGCCTAGTCAATTTAAGTCCTACGCGCGGGCCAAGCTTCTCTCGGATCCCAAAATTTCCAAACAATCACATAACCCAGTTATGTTCAAGGCCGGTTCCCAGACCGCCAAGTTAGCAGAACACGTTTCCGCTCAATTTTTCGGGTGCGCCTTGAAGCTAACCTCCAAGGATCCCTGCTGCAATCTACCGCGTAGAAACCCGAAAAACCCAAAGCACGGAGTATTCTCCAGCAAATCATAACAAATGCAACATCACCGATCCAGACGGTACACGTCCGGGTAGGCTTCACACACAATGCCTATGCCCGTACTTACGATTTTGGACTCTATATGCAACACAAGGGGGACTATTCACATCAACCCCAAGGAATACCACGCACTCACCGCACACTCGTGGGAGCGGGATTCCCTATGCAGAAAGAAAGAGCTTCACATGCTCAAGTTGAGAATCGTTACCATTACAGTCCGTTTTGGTGCCATGGAAAAACTACACGGACAGAACTCTTCGCAACGAACTTTCCTCCACGGATCCGCTCTCAGATTTCGAAACGGTGCTCTGATGCTCCGCCGACGGCCGGAAACCTCCTTCTTCTTCCTCTTCTCTCTAACACCTTTGAAAGAGAAAACCTTGGAGAGAAATGAGGGATTAACTCCCCTATTCCCGACCTTAATAGAGTAGGAAATCATCTGGGTCGTTGGATCTTAATTAAAGAAAACGAACGACTCAGATTCGCTCAAAAATCTCCAGAACTAGGCCGAACACGGCTTGGCACACGGCCGTGTCCCAGGCCGTGTGCCTCGATCCAGGCACGATCGTCGAACTGAGAAAAGACACACGGGCAAAGACACGCTGGTGTCTCACCTGACACGCCCGTGTCGGGTCCCTTGACACGCTCGTGTCCGGGGGCGTGTCACCCATAACCGTCACGGCAATGGACACGACCCAAAAGAATACGGGTAGGGACACGGGTAGGCACACGTCCGTGTCTTCCAGCCATGTTCCTGGCCGTGTCCTTCTCGGGATGAAAACGGCCAAAAACACCTGCCAGACACGGCCTTGGACACGCCCGTGTCCTAGGCCGTTTACCCTTATACAGGCACAAAAAATCCCTTTTTACGTGACGGACTCCAATACAATTTTCGGGGCATTACACTCGTTACCCTTGATGTTCTCTTCGAAGCCATGACCGTGATCTATGATCCGGATGGAATTTATTGCCACAACTTCCTCTCCGCGTATCTAGCGTCGAATTACGATTTCAATCACAAGCAAACCTTGGATCAATCTTCACACAAGCTCATGGACGTTCCTCCTCTTCCCTCTCTAGAAGTCAAGCAGAGCAACGATATGAGAAGATGAGAATAAAATCTCAAGTCCATACTTATACAAAAGCTACCGCCGCGCGGTAACTACTACCGTCGCGCAGTAACAGAGGTGGTAACCGCTTTGACCAGTCGACGCTGCTATCTGAGCTAGCGCCCTGTGATAACACTTTAGCACTTGGCGATAAACCGTTCGACGTTTGTCGAGCGATTAGCACGGCGTGATAACTCCTACCGCCTGGCATTAGCTAGCTAGACAATTGTTCGACACCGTTGAGTGCTTGAAAGAGTTGAGTGGTCAAAATTGTTGAATGGTCGAAGCGTTGAGTGGCTACCGTGGCGCGCTAGATTTGCGGTTCCCAACCTGAGCGCTATGTTTTTTAAATTGTTGCAATATGGAGGTCGGGCGGTCTGTTGCTGTTCGGAGACCAGGCGTTCTGCCGGTTTATTCTGGCCGGTATGTGGCCGGGCTGGTGCTGTTTGGTATCCCAGCGGTCTGGCGGTTTGTCTCAGACGACTTGGAGGCCGGGCGGTCTAGCGGTCTCCTGCGGCGGCTTGATCTTTGTGGCACATCTCCTCTTGTTAGTTGAAGGCGGGTAGCCGGCTTGTCTAACCGCCCGGCCTGTCTGATTTGCCTTTTGTAAAGCCGCATATACTTGTAAATTTTTAGCCCCACATTGCTCAAATGTATTCTCTCTCATCTCCTCCATTCTATAAAAGGGACGTTATACCATTGTAATTGATACCTTTTTTGGATAATAAAGTTTACATTACTCCAAATTTTGGTCTGCTCTTTTCTATTCGCACATGGTATCAGAAAACTCGGTCCTTTCCTCCTAACTAAGCTCTCTCTACGCGTGCATCTTGTTTCTTCTTTGCGCGACATGTTCTCGCGACTTGTTTTCTCTTCTGACCGTTGCTCTGTTCGCGCGGCTTGTTTCTACCTGTTTGAGGCCTCTTGCTTCTTCTCTTTTCTTGCGGCTCTCCTCTACCGCTCTCCTTTTCCTTATCGACGTGACATGTCCGTACGTCGCTGCGGCCTCTTCTCGCCATTCTCATCTTCTTTGTCGCCGCGACCTCTTCTTAAGTCGTTGCGCCCCGTTCTAGCCGCTCTCCTCTTCTTTGTCGCCGCGACCAGTCTTTAAGTCGCTGCGGCCATTTTCTCGCCGCTCTCCTCTTCTTTGTCGCCGCGACCTGCCCTTATGTCGTTGTGACCTATTCTAGCCGCTCTCCTCTTCTTTTCCGCTGCGACCTGTCCTTAAGTCGCTGCGGCCTGTTCCGGCTTCTTCTCCTTCTAGCTGCGACTTGTTTCTCCTGCTGCTCACTTCTATGGCCTCCATCTCCTCCACGCAGTCCGCCTCGGTGGTCACCTCTTCTGGTAGTGCCCGCGTTGTTACTCACGGCTGCTTGTTGATCGACTCTGGTGCTACCAATCATATGACGGGCAATCCTCAGTGTTTTTCTCATCTCGAAACACATGATCGGTTGCCTCCGGTCTTTGTTGCTGATGGCTCTTCATCTCTGGTGAATGGGACGGGGGTGGTTCAGGTCACTCCGTCTCTTCGTCTGGCGGATACCCTATACGTACCCCTATTCCGTTACAATTTATTATCGGTTACTTCTCTATGCAAGCAATTACGGTGTTCTGTGACATTCACTTCTACTTCTTGTTCTTTTCAGGATCCTAACTCCCAACGGACGATTGCTACTGGGACTGAGAGTGGCGGCCTTTACTTCCTCGACAATGTTTCCGCTCTATCCGCATTTTCCTCCTCCTCTACAGATCTTCTCCAATGGCATCATCGCCTTGGATATGCTCCTCCACGGCTTCTGCGCTAGCTTCTGCCCCACCTCCCTCCTCATCATCCTCCTCTAAACTGTGACGCATGTCAGCTCGGCAAGCATCATCGCTCATCCTTCCCACCAATACAGAGTCGTGTCTCTTCCCGTACCTTCGACCTCGTTCACTCTGATGTATGGGGTCCTGCTCCTACCCTCACCATCGGCCGGAGTAGTTCCTATTTTGTTACATTTATTGATGATTTCTCTCAGTGTACATGGGTGTACCTTCTCAAGGATCGCTCCGAACTGTTCTCTGTCTGGACATCCTTTTATTCTATGATCAAGACTCAGTTTGATACGTCTATTAAAATCCTTCATTCTGACAATGCTAAGGAGTATCTTAGTCATGATTTTTCTTCTTTCTGTATGCATCATGGTATTATTCGTCAATCTAGATGTGTCTACACCTCCCAACAAAATGGGGTGGCGGAATGCAAAAACCGTCACCTCCTTGAATTCGCTCGCACTCTGCGGACCCAAATGCATTTTCCTCGCTCCTATTGCGGCTATGATGTCCTCCTCTCCTGTTATCTCATCAACCGCATTCCCTCAACGGTTCTTCGCGGTGCCACCCCCTTCTCCATTCTTTATCCCACCAAGAATCCTTTTCCCCTTACTCTGCGCATCTTTGGGTGCACCGACTTTGTGCATTCTCCCCCTGCCACCCGTGACAAACTCTCCCTACGGGCCACTAAATGTGTCTTTCTGGGGTACTCTACCACTCAGAAAGGTTATTGTTGCTTTGACCCCATTACCCACAAGCAGTTTATCTCTGCGGATGTTACGTTCTTTGAAAATGCCTCTTACTTCTCTCCTGCTTACTCCTCTACTCCTGCTGCTCCTACTTCTCAAACCAACCCATATATTCCCTCTACTCCTACTGACGTTTCTCCCTCTCCAACGTCTCTACCCTATCCACCATCTCCACACTCTCCACCATCTCCCCCATCTCCACCCTCTCCTCCCTCGATTTCTCCCTCCTCTCCACAATCGTCTCTCTCTACTCCCGGGCCAGCTCTCTCCACCACAAACGCTTCGGATACTGCAGAATCAACTGCCCTGGATCTCCCCATTGCCCTTCGCAAAGGGGTTCGGGCCTGTACCCAACACCCGCTTGCTTCAGTTGTTTCCTATGATCATCTTACCTCTTCTTGCAGAGCTTTTGCACTGGCTATCTCGGCCACTGCCCCCCCCCCCCCCCGTTCCTACCAAGAGGCCCTTACTCTTCCTCATCGAAAAGCTGCCATGGATGCGGAGATTGCTACTATCATTGAATGGGGTACCTGGACCCTGGTTCCTCCTCCTTTCGGCACAGATGTTGTTGGCTGTCGCTAGGTCTTTGTGGTGAAGTTCCTTCTCGATGGCAGTGTGGATCGTTATAAGCCTCGACTTGTTGCCAAGGGTTTTACCCAAACTTATGGGGTTGATTACTTTGACACTTTCTCTCCAGTTGCTCGTCTCAAAACTATTCGGGTTCTTCTCTCTGTGGCTGTCAACCGGGATTGGCTCATTTCACAGCTGGATGTCAAAAATGCCTTTCTTTATGGGGATCTTCAGGAAGATGTTTACATGGAGCAACCTCCTGGGTATGTTGCTCAGGGGGAGACACGAGTATGCCGGCTAAAGAAGGCTATCTATGGCCTCAAGCAAAGTCCTCGTTCCTGGTTTGACATGTTTAGCGGCATCATTGCGGCCATTGGTTTTACAAGAAGCTCAGTCGATCACTCCTTGTTCGTTCGGAAAACTGCCTCTGGTCTGTTAGTTCTTGCGGTTTATGTTGATGACATTCTTCTTATTGGCGATGATCAGGATGGGGTAACTTTGACAAAGAAACACCTCCGTCAGCACCTGGTCACAAAGGATATGTGCTCCCCAAAATACTTTCTGGGAATTGAAATCTCTAGGAAGCCCAACTCCATGGTCCTTTCCCAATGGAAGTATGCTCTTGATCTTCTAAAAGAGGCATGATTGACTGGTGCTAAACCTTCCCGTTCTCCCATGGCTATTGGGGAAGACAAAACTTGGATAGATGACTCGCCTCTTCTATCCGATCTTACGAAGTACCGGCGTCTGGTGGGCAAACTCATTTATCTCACGGTAACCGGACCCGACATCTCTTATGCTTTTGGCAAGGTGAGCCAGTTCATACAAGCTCCTGGAGAGTGTCATCTACAATCTGTCTTGAGGATATTGGAGTATATTAAAGCAGCACCAGGGAAAGGACTCCTTTTTCAGAAGAATGGTCACCTAAGGGTTGAAGCGTACTCTGATTCGAGCTATGCTGATGACAAAGGGGATCGCAAGTAGACATCAGGTTTCTGCATGTTTATTGGAGGCAATTTTGTGAGTTGGAAGAGAAAGAAACAGTCTGTGGTATCCAGGTCCAGTGTAGAGGCAGAATATCGCAGTATGGCATCGACCACATGTGAGTTGAAATGGTTACGGGCTCTCATGCTTGATTTAGGAGAGGTGTACAACTATCTTCTTCCTATGTTCTGTGACAATAAGTCCGCGATATACATCTCCAAAAATCTGGTCTTTCATGAGAGAACGAAGCACATAGAAGTCGACTGTCATTTCATTCGGGAGGAGATCTTAAAGAAACAGATTTGTACTCTGTTCGTCACTTCAGACAACGAGTTGGCCGACATCTTCACCAAGTCGATGTCCGCTTCCTTTTCCACATTTGTGACAAGCTTGGCATGATTGATATCTATGCTCCAGCTTGAGGGGGAGTGTTGCAATATGGAGGTCGAGCGGTTTGTTGTTGTTCGGAGACCGGGCGGTCTGCAGTTTATTCTGGCCAGTCTGTCTGCCGGGCTGGTGCTGTTTGGTATCCCAGCGGTCTGGCGGTTTGTCTCAGACGACTTGGAGACCGGGAGGTCTAGCGGTCTCCTGCGGCGGCTTGATCTTTGTGGCACATCTCCTCTTGTTAGTTGACGGGCGGTTAGCCGGCTTGTTTAACAGCCCGTCCTGTCCGGTTTGCCTTTTGTAAAGCCGCATATACTTGTAAATTTTTAGTCTCACATTGCTCAATTGTATTCTCTCTCATCTCCTCCATTCTATAAAAGGGAGGCTATACCATTGTAATTGATACCTTTTTTGGATAATAAAGTTTACATTACTCCAAATTTCGGCCTGCTCTTTACTGTTCGCACATAAATCACTGAGCTACTGCCTGTGATAAGACAATCATGGTGCATTATCACCTAATGACCACTATGCCTTTTGGGGTGTTATAGACCGATCGAAGCAAATATAACTGATTACCGTTTGAAATGCAGTGCACAAGTGAGAAAATATGCCCAGATGAGTCTGAAAAACCCTATATAAATCGGACTCATCACACCACCAGACTTAAACATTTGCTCGTCCCGAGAAAATCATCACCCCGTAGACTATAAAACAGTTAGCTGGCTTAGTAATTTCCAAATAAAGTATTGCGAGAAATCAAATACATCATGGGCAAAGAAAATATAATAGTAAACTTTTTAATTATACTACAGAGCTTATACTTTTCGACAGACGTAAATAATTATTGTATCTACTCAAAATTGGAATTTTGGAGAATCGTTCGGTCATACATAGTTAGAAAGTAGGTCGGCCACTCAGATGAGCATTGTCAAAGACCGAGGATCGAGATCACCTCCAAAGAAATAAATCAATGTCGGGTACCATCCGCTTGCCTGCTCACACTCTCTCCACGGCACTTGCATGACTCAAGCTTGAATTCGTAGGACTTTAGGATAATAATGGGGCTGGGGTGTATACGTAGCTAAGGATGCATAAGGGTAAAAATGATGGCTACGCACTATTGCTGTATAGATACCAGGCGGTCTGGCGGTCTGATTCTGGCGATTTAGAGACCGAGCGATCTATCGGTTTATCTCCTGTGGTTTGGTGGCCAGACTATTGCTATTAGAGATCGAGCGGTATGGCGGTCTCCTATGGCAGCTTGCTCTCTCTTTCTTGTGGTGGCCGGGTTGTTAGCCTATTTGTCTAACCACGCGGCTTGTTCGGCTATTTTCATATTAAACCTCTTACACCTGTAATTATTTAGTCCCACATTGCTTAATTGTAATCTCTGTCATCTCCTCCATTCTATAAAAGTGAGACTATACCTTTGTAATAGATACCTTTTTTGGATAAACAAGTTTTTGTTACTCCAAATTTTCGGTCTACTTTTTTCTGTTCGCACATGGTATCAGAGGACTCGATCTTTTCCTCCGGATTTTTTGAGGCCTCTCTGTCCGCGTGACTTGTCCGCATGGCTTGTTCCTCTTCTCGCGACCTGTTCTCGCAATCTGTTTCTTCTCTTGTCGCGCCCTATACATGCAGTTTCTTCTTCCCTTGTGTGGGCGTCCTCTATGCCATTCCTTTCTAACCACTCCCGCTCTCTAGTCGCCGTGACCTGTTCTTGAGTCACCGCGACCTGTTTTTTTCCTTTGTGCGGCCTCCTTTTCTAGCCACTCCTGCTTGTTAGTCTCTGTGACCTCCTCTTTACCTGCATGACTTGTTCTTCTATCTGCTCTATTAGCACGACCTGCTTGCCTTTCTCGCGAACTCCTCCCGGTTCGCGTGGTCTTCTCTTTCTCCTGTTCACTCGGCCTGCTCTCTAGCTGTGCAACTTCTTTCCCTCTGCTATGCTCTGCTTCTTGGTCGTGGCCTTCCTTGCCGCTAGTGTGTTGACACCGTGACCGTTGCAGAATCTTTCTTTGTCTGTTGCGGCCTTCATAGTCGCACGTCCTGCTTATTGGGTAGTGATTCTTGTTGTTCGCTCGGCCTGGTGCTTCTGCCCTTCTCGTCTCAACCTGGTCCTTGTCGACGTCACCTTCTTTCTCGATGCTTCCTGGTGTTCTCGTGCGGTATCCTGTTTGATCACGCGGTCTCTTTTCTATGGCCTCCACCTCCTCGTCCACACAGTCTGCCTCGGTGGTCATATCTTCCTGTAGTACCCACGTTGTTACTCATGGACGATGGCTGATCGACTCTGGTGCTACCAATCATATGACAGGCAATCCTCATTATTTTTCTCTTCTAGAAACACATGATCGGTTGCCCCCGGTCTTTGTTGCCGATGGCTCTCCCTCACCGATCAATGGGACGTGAGTGGTTCAAGTCACTCCATCTCTTCGCCTGGCTGATACCCTCTATGTTCTCAAGTTCCCTTGCAATTTATTATCATTTACTTCTCTATGCAAGCAACTACGGTGTTCCGTCACATTCACACATACTTCTTAATCTTTTCAGCATCCGGACTCCCAACGGATGATTGCTACTAGGATTGAGAACGGCTGCCTCTACTTCCTCGACAACATTTCTGCTCTATCCTCCTTATCCTCCTCCTCTACAGATCTTCTCCAATCACATCTTCGCCTTGGTCATGCTCCTTCAAGGCTTCTTCGCCAGCTTCTGCCCCACCTCCCTCCACATCATCCTCCTCTCAACTGTGACGCATGTCAGCTTGGCAAGCATCATCGCTCCTCCTTCCCACCAATGCAAAGCCTTGGCTCTTCCCGTTCGTTCGACCTCATTCACTCTGACGTATGGGCTCCTGCTCCTACCCTCACCGTCGGTCGGGGTAGTTCCTATTTTGTCGCCTTTATTGACGATTTCTCTAGGTGTATGTGGGTGTATCTTCTCAATGATTGCTCTGAACTGTTCTCTGTATGGACATTATTTTATTCTATGATTAAGACTCAGTTTGATACCTCTATTAAAATCTTTCATTCTGACAATGCTAAGGAATATCTTATCCATGATTTCTCTTCGTTCTGTATGCAACATGGTGTTATTCATCAAACTAGCTGTGTCTACATCTCACAGCAAAATGGGGTGGCGGAATGCAAAAACCATCACCTCCTCGATGTCGCTCGCACTCTGATGACACAGATGCACGCTCCTCGCTCCTATTGGGGCTATGCTGTCCTCCTCTCCTGCTATCTCATCAATCGCATTCCCCCCACAGTTTTCCACGGTAAAACCCGCTTCTCCATTCTTTTCTGAACAAGAATCTGTTTCCTCTTACTCTATGCATCTTTGGGTGCCCAGCCTTTGTGCACTCTCCCGCTGCCACCAGTGACAAACTCTCACCGCGAGCCACTAAATTTGTCTTGCTGAGGTACTCTACCACTCAGAAAGTTATTGTTGCTTTGACCCCATTACATGCAAGCAGTTCGTCTCTGCGGATGTAACCTTCTTTGAAAATGCCTCTTACTTCTCTCCTGACTCCTCCTCTACTCTTGATAATCCTACTTCTCCTACCAACCCATCTCTCCCCTCTATAACTGCTGATGTTCTGCCACCTCCACCATATTCGCTTTCTCCACCTCCAGCATCTCCACCTTCTCTGCCACTGTGTCCACCTCCCGCGATATCTCACTCCTCTCTGCAGCCGTATCTCTCTACTCCTGGGCCATCTCTCTCCACCATGCATGATGCGGCTACTAAGGAACCCGCTGACCTCGATCTCCCTATTGCTCTTCGCAAAGGGGTTCGGGCATGTACCCAACACTCGCTTGTTGCGGTTGTTTCCTATGATCGTCTTACCCTATCTCGCAGAGCTTTTGCACTGGCTATCTTGGCCTCTGCCATCCCCCGTTCCTACTAGGAGGCCCTTACTATTCCTCATTGTAAGGTTGCCATGGATGAGGAAATTTCTACTCTCACTGAACGGGGTACATGGACCCTCTATCCTTTACCCTTCGACACAGATGTCGTTGGCTGTCACTGGGTCTATGTGTTGAAGTTCCGACTTGATGGCAGTGTGGATCATTATAAGGCCCGTCTTGTTGCAAAAGGCTTTACCCCGACGTATGGCGTTGACTATTTTGACACCTTCTCTCCAGTTGCTCTTCTATGCACTATCCGGGTCTTGCTCTCTATGGCTGTCAATAGGGATTAGCCCATTTCTCAATTGGATGTTTAAAATGCCTTTCTATATTGGGTTCCTCAAGAGGACATCTATATGGAGCAACCTCCAGGGTTTGTTGCTCAGGGGGAGACACAGGTATGTCGTCTACGGAAGACTATCTATCATCTAAAGCAAAACCCTTGGGCATGGTTTGACAAGTTCAGTAGGTTTATGGCGGTCGTGGGTTTTACGAGAAGTTCTGCCGATCACTCTTTATTTATTCATAAAACCTCCTTGGGTCTGGTAGTGCTTGCTCTATATGTGGATGATATTCTTCTCACTAGAGATGACCAAGATGGGATAACCATGATAAAGAAACATCTTCGCGAACACCTGGTCACAAAGGATATGGGCTCTCCAGAATACTTTCTGTGGATAGAAATCTCTGGGAAGCCAAATTCCCTTATTCTCTCCCAACGCAAGTATGCTCTTGATTTATAAAAGAGGTAGGGTTGATTGGGGCTAAACCTGCCTGATTCCCCATGGCGACTAGAGAAGATAAAACATGGACGGATGACTCTCCTCTTCTTTCAGAAGTTACGAGGTACAGACGTCCGGTTGGCAAACATATATATCTCATGGTGACCAGACCTAACATCGTCTATGCTATAGGCAAGGTTAGCCAATTTATGCAAGCTCTTAGGGAGTGTCATCTATAGTCTGCCCTGAGGATATTGGAGTATGTTAAATATGCGCATGGGAAAGCACTACTCTTTCAGAAAAATGGTCATTTGAAGATTGAAGCGTACTCAGATTCAAGCTATGCTGATGACAAAAGAGACCGCAAGTCAATGTCGGGCTTTTGCACCTTTGTGGGGCGAAATCTTGTGAGATGGAAGAATAAGAAACATTCTGTCGTCTCCAGGTCCAGCGCAGAAGCAGAATATCAAAATATGGCATCGACCACATGTTAATTGAAGTGGTTATGGGCTCTCATGCTTGACTTAGGAGAGTTCTACAACCATCCTCTACCTATGTTTTGTGACAACAAGGCCACTATATATATCTCCAAAAATCTGGTCTTCCATGAGAGAACGAAGTACATTGAAGTCGACTGCCACTTTATTCGGGAAGAGATTTTGAAGAAACAAATTTGTACTCTATTCGTCACCTCTGATAAAGAGCTAGCAGATATTTTCACCAAGCCGGTATCCGCCTCCTTTCTTTACATTTGCGACAAGCTGGGCATGATCGACATATATGCTCCAGCTTGACGGGGAGTGTTGCTGTATGGAGACCGGGTGGTCTGGTGGTCTGATTCTGGCAGTTTAGAGACTGAGCAGTCTGTCGGTTTCTCTCCTGCGGTTTGGTGGCCGGACTGTTGCTGTTAGAGACCGGGCGGTCTGGCGTTCTCCTGTGGCAGCTTGTTCTCTCTTTCTTATGGTGGCTGGGCGGTTTGCCTATTTGTCTAACCACGCGACTATTCAGCTTATTTTCATGTTAAACTGCTTACAGCTATAATTATTTAGTCCCACATTGCTTCATTATAATCTCTCTCATCTCCTCCATTCTATAAAAGGGAGGTTATATATTTGTAATAGATATCTTTTTTTGATAATAAAGTTTTTGTTACTCCAAATTTTCGGTCTACTTTTTTCTGACCACACACACACAACCCCAAATGAGCTCATACAAAAGATTATCCTCGAACCAACACCAAATGTAGGTGCACCACACCACCAGACTTGAACTTGACAACAAGTGTGTGTGCACCGCTTTCCACCACAGAAATATAATCACAAATGGAATTTCCAATTACCTTTCTTATTTCACAACAAATAACATCTCTCTTTTTTTACACTCTTTTCTTTTCTATTTTTTTTTAATTTTTATAAAGCAACACATTGAGCACAAATTATCAAGAAAACTCTAGAACACAACCACATAACAGCACCACAGCAACATCCCAAATGCAAGAAGTAACATACTAATATCTCGAGATAGGGGCGTGCTACTGGATAGGTTTTAGGCTTTGGTGATCACGAAGTAGGGCTAAATCAACAAGTGGGATAGACACAATATAGGCTAACAAATATTAACGTTAGGACGTGGTACAAGGCTCAACCGGGCGATAATGATGGCCTACATCACGCTCACTCTTGACTAACCATGCACCAATGTTCCGAGAGTAGCTTAGGACAAGTTCTTTGCCACTGAGAAAGATGATCTTTCCTCCCGACTCGAGCAAAATGAGTCTAGTGATGTCTACACACATCCCTACACTACCGTTCGATTACACCAGATTCAACAATTTTGAGTAGTACAAACAATATTTATATCTGCAAAAAAAGTATAAATCTACCTGCATAAAGAAAAAATAAATCTATACTATTTCTACACAGAACATGAGTACTCGATTTGGAGTACTGCACTAGTTTCACACTACTCTATCCTAAAATCCTAAACCAGCACCGCTATTTCAAAGTTTACATAAATGAAATACATTTGACTCGAGTCGCACACGTGATTAAGATCGCGCTCATGTGGGTCTAGGTGCACAATGCGGACGTGATTTCATTAAAACAGAAAATAGAAAATAAAAACGTGCTTTTGGTATGAAAGTGAAAGTGGTGCATGTGCACTGGTAACTTGCATAACTCTCTGCACTTTCCAGATTTAATCCAGGAGAAATTCGGATGATTTCTCACATTCGGTTTATAGGCATTGTTATAAGGAGCAGTGCAGTTTTGATTACTAATAAAATTTACATTCTCGTCAGCAGATATACCTGAGGGATCAGCAAAAGCTTCTCCATTTGGGCACTCAAATGTATGATGGTCGGGGTTTTCATAACCCTGGCATGAAATAGCCATAACCAGAGCCGAAGGAGGTGTCGATCTAGTCAGCATCATCATTCCATCCATCATAGGATGGCTCGCCTCAGCTTGCGGATGCACCGCATTTACATCAAAAAAATTTCTTGCACCCCTCAGTGCATTTCTTCCCGCAGTCCAATACGTGCTATGGGAAGCAATATCACAAAGGAGCCGCAATGCCTCGTCGGGAGTAAGGTTCATGATAGTGCCTCCAGCCGCCACGTCGATCATAGCCTGTAATTGGGCTTAACTGCAAAATAAAAGATTTCAACTAAATTCCACGGCTGACAGCCATGTTGGGGGCATCGACACTACAGATCAACAAATCTCTCCCAGGCCTCATACAAAGTTTCCTGGTCCAGCTGCCGGAAAGTGGCTATCTCCCTTCGGGCGTTCACAATTTTGTCCACCAGGTGGAATTTAGCTGAGAACTTTGAGGATAGAGATTCCCACGTAGTTGTAGTCCTGGGAGTAATAGTGTGGTGCAAGGTTTTCGCCTTATCCCTCAGCGAAAAAGGGAATAGCCTTAGCTTCACCACATCATCAGTAATACTGGCATAGCGGAAGGTGCCACAAATCTCCGAGAATTCCGCCAGATGGAGCTGCGGATCCTCACCTAGCAAGACCGAAAACTGCGTGTTATTTCGGATCATGTTGAGGATAGTAGGCTTTATCTCGAAGTGGTTGTCTACGATGGCCGGGCTGAAGCCCGGGTAAACACTTCCAGCTGTAGGGGTCATGTAGTCTCGTATTGTCCTAATGCGGGGTTGGACCACCTCGTGGTCCTCACTGACCCATTCACCAAGGCCATTTCCTCCTTGACCTAACTCTTCCATTCTTTCTCTTCCTTCAGTAGCAGCAGCGCGCTGACGAGCTCACCTCGCTCGTGCGATTTCAAGATCTACTCCAAGATCTTCCTCTATATTCCTAGGGTTTGGATATGTCATACAACACACAAAAAATGTTCAAAATGCCAAAACGCTTGCAATAACTTTTCCAATAGAAAAATACACACAACGATTGCACTCCCCGGCAGTGGCGCCAAAACCTTGATGGCACTTTTGGCAAGTGTACCGATCGTAGTCAAGTAATAAATTTGAGGAGTTGAAGGCGATGATACTGATGTGGACGTGGATCCTTAAAGGGAGGGTTAGACCTGATACACTCTAGAGGGGGGAGGTGAATATAGTATCTTGAAAACATTTTGTTGTTAATAAAATTATCAGAGTAGAGCAACTAATATCAACAGTAAGCAAAATAGCAACCTAAGATAATTTAATCTAGCACAGCCACAACAAGACTAAACTAACACGGCCACAGCAAGAACAAAAAGAAAGAGGGCAACCAGACAACACAAGAACTTTTAGAGTGGTTCCCCAACCTGTGTACATCCACTCTTCTACCACCATAGTAGGAATCTACTAGCAGATTTTGATCAGGTGACTGCCACCAATGAGCTTTTGATCAGGTGCTCAAAAACCAACTCAAGTCTTTTGACCAGGAGACTTGCAACCAAGGAATAACTTTTGAATGAGTTAGAGAACCCTTTGTACAGTGAGGGGTGAGAGATTTAGGGTGCCTTCTCTTTCTCAAAACAACTGAGAAGACAAGTGGATCTTGATGTTGTCAAAGCTCCCCCAGAGATATTGAATTGTTCAGGAAGATTGGAGCTTTGCTTCAGGTTGTAGGTCTTCTATCTTCAGCCTTGATTTGAGAAGATCCAGGAACTTCTTGAATGATAGAAGTTTGTTGTCCTTGAAGGATCCTCGAGTTAAGGTTGAAGAAGACTCTTGATTTGGAATGGATGTTCTTCTTCTTCTTCAGCAATGTCAAGGTGAAAACAAGATTGTTTTCAGTACAGAGAAGGATTAGAATGTAATTGTTGTTGATCTTCTCTGTGTGCCTTGTATTCTCTTTCTGGTCTGGACTATCTTGTTCACTTATGTATCTGTTGTTCTTCGAGAAAAAAAAATCTCTTTTATATGATCAGTCGAATTTTCTCCTTTGAATTTTTGAATTCCTTTTGCATTAATTGTTGACGGCCTGTAGTGAGAAATACAGCTGGATAGAATATCTGCATTAATGGATTTCCCAACTGTCCTATTGAAAAGCAGCAAGTAATAATCCTGATGAATACCATAATCAATGATTCTTCTAAGAATTATATTCAGAGAATATTAAGCATTGATTATTCAGGAATTATTGCAATAGAATAAGGACAAAAGAAGGAAAAATCCAAGTCTGGATCAGCACAGAATTCGTCGAGCAAAGAACAAGTTTCGTCGACCTGAGTCCAGAGATCGTCGACCAGAGAAATCATGTTCGTCGACCAGATAATTCCTGTTCGTCGACCTGAGCACCAAGTTCATCGACTTAAGAACAGCTAACTGCTTTCTGATAAAACTTGCTAATTTTGTACTCTAAGTTCGTGGCTATACATGTTGGGTCAATAATCCTAGTTAGTGAACCTAGCCCAAATCAAACTAGGGATCCAACAATCTCACCCTATTTGGGTGAGGTCACTAATACAAATACAAATACGAACAATCACAAAATAGGAAAATATATCTGGCAGAAAAATTTAAAATATGCAGCAGATATTTATACAGTGTAGCTTTGTGTCAGGATATAAATAATTTAAATATATAGAAAAACTGAACAATTTATACTCATTTCTTTCTCTTTATCTCCTTTTGCTTATCCTCCTTTGCTTTATCACCAGGCTGAGTGAATTTGATTTCCCTATTGGTATTTGTTGCTTGAGTTTTGGACATGGTCATATCAGCAGCTCCAATGATGTTGAGAGATGTAGCCTTTGGCACAACAGCCTCTGGATGTTATTTCATATAATCATCTACATTAAAGAACTTATTAGCTTTTACAAACCTATTTAATTCTTCTTTCCTGTATTTTGACATTGTTGAGTACTGTGAGGGAAACTTTCCTTCAGCTTTAGCCTTGTTTATCATAGATAATCCAACCAGTTCTTGAAACCTGACAAGTTTTATCAAGTAGCAGTTAGCTGTTCTCGGATCGATGAATTCAGTTCTCAGGTCGACGATTTTGGGACACTACACTTCAACATTCTAAAGTCCAAGAAACATTTCCCTGAACACTAGTCGACGAGCTCAAATTTTCAGCTCGACGATCTTGATGAACAGAATTGGCAAGGTTATTGAGATGGCAGTTAGCAGTTCTCAGGTCCACGATCTTGGATCTTAGCTCGACGAACAACAATTATCTTGTCGACGAACATAACTTCTCAGTTCAACGAACTCTGAACCCAGGTCGACGAATTTTGTTCTCTACTCAACGATTTCTATGCAGATCAAAATTTGGATATTTCCCTCCTTCTATCCTTACTTTATTGCAGTAATTCATTAGTAATCAATGCTTAATATTCTCTGAATATTACCGTTAGACGCGACATTGATTATGGCTTTCATCAGGATTATTACTTATCATTTTCAATGGGACAATTGAGGAAATCAATCAATGCAGACATTCTCAAGGACGTCAGTAATCAATGTTGAAGAAATTCAAAATTCAGAAGGAAGATTTCATGGAAAATATAAAAGTATTTTTCGTCTTCCTTCTCGGTAGTGAAGTATAGAGCACACAGATAGTCATAGAGAGATCAAGAATTTGAAATAGCACAAACAATATACAGGATAATAAAACAGTAAAGAAACAAAAAGCCCTAGACCAGAGAAATAACAGTAGCTGAAGAAGAAGATCATCAATCCAAAATCAAGAGTCTTCTTCCTTCTTCATTCTAGGATTCTTCAAGGACAACAACAACTCTATCAGTCAAGAAGTTCTTGGATATCTTCTGATTAAGGTAAAAGGATTGAAGACCTACTCACCCTGAAGGAAAGCTCAAGACTTCCTGATTTCCATATCTCAGGGGGAGCTTTTTTAACATCAAAGATCCACTAAGTATTCTCAGTTGTACTTGAGAAAGAGAAGACACCATCACTCTCTCACCCCCACTGTAAAAAGGGTTCTTTAACTCCCTTCAAAGGTTATTCCTGGTTGCAAGTCAACTGATCAAAAGACTTGTGATTGATTTTTGAGCACCTGATCAAAAGCTCATTGGTGGCAGTCACCTGATCAAAAACCTGAGTGGATTCTTACCAGGGTGGTAGAAGAGTGGATGTACCCAGGTTGGGGAACCACTATAAAATTCTTATGTTGTTTGGTTGCCATCTTTTTCTTTTGTTCTTGTTGTGGCTGTGCTAGTTAGGTTTGCTGTATTTGTGATAGTTAGTTTATATTTATTGTGCCTGTGGTAGATTATTTTTTCTTAGGACTGTTTTTTATTTACAGCAAAAAGCCTTAAAGTTTCAAGATACTCTATTCACCCCCCCCCCCTCTAGAGTATATCAGATCTAACCCTAACTTTCAGCCACCTTATTCTTTCTCTGATCCTTATTCCTCCTAGAAGATTTACTAGGAGCTTCGACATGGCCTAGCCCAGCACCCTTGGCCTTAGCTGAGAATTCAGCAACGAAAGGGAGAACAGTCTTAGGCTACAAGAAACTTTCAACAAGTTTCTTTTTGGCGTCAAGTTGTGCTTTTAGTTCTTTGATGATCTTCTCTTTTAAGTCTAGGTGTTCGAGAGCCTTGTTATATTCTTTAATAGCAGCATTGAAGTTTTCTTTAAGTGACTCGGTCTTAGCAACTTCCTCTCTCAAAGTGCTCTCTTCAGCTTTCAGAGACTTTATCTCTTTAGCTTCAGTTTTCACGACTCGTCTATATTTATCGTAAGCCTTGATTAACTCCTTGTATTGGGGCATGAGTTCAGACACATCATCAGAAGAACTGTCCTCATGATCATGCTCAGAAACATCAAATTCAGAGAGTGGAGTATGAGAGTTTACCTTCCCAGTGAATTGGGGTTCTTGTTCATCATCAGTCTGAACAATAAGCCCAAAGTAGGCTTCTTGTTCACTCGACTCAGATGAGTCGGAGTCGCTAAGAGTTTTGCCCTTCTTGCCTATTAGGCTCTTTTTTGTCTTCTTCTTATTGTAAGAAGATTTCTATTCTTCTCTTCTTCCACCCTCCTTCTTCTTGTGGGGGCAGTCAGCAATGACATGACCTAGCTTATTACAGCAATAACAAATGATGGTAGTGGAAATATGTTTGTTCGGTTTAGTAGTATACCTGTCGTGGCTGCTTGAGCGTTTTCTGTGTCGATCACCATCATGTCGTGATCTTATGTAGGAGGCATCCTTGCCTTTCCATTGCTTCTTTTTGTTCAAGAATTTCTTGAACTGTCGTGAGAGTAAAGAGAACTCTCCTTCAGATAGCTTTGAGCCTGAGGTACTTGGCTCCGAGGTTTCTTCTTCACTAACTTCTTATGCTGGGGCAGGAGAGGTAGCCTTGGACTTCCTTGAGGTGTCTGCCTTGAGAGCAATAGACTTCTCCTTGGATGAGGACCTGCTCTTCTCTTCTTCAGCTTTTCTCGTATTGTGTTGCAGCTCATATGACATAAGCTTCCAAAAGAGATTCTGTGGGTCTGTCTCTGCTAGCTTTCCAAATTCCAGGAGAGCACAAACCTTGTTATCTCATTCCTTAGTTAGGGATCTCAAGAACTTATCGTTCAGTTCTCCGTTTGTGAAGACTCGGTCGTAGACCCTTAGGTCGTTGACTATCTTGAAGAAGTTTTCAAATGTATCTGCAATGGTATCCTTGTGTCCTTGTCCGAAGGCTTCATATTTATGTTTAAGAAGGGATCTTCTATCATCCCTAACCTCTTCTGTGCCTTCCATCAAAGTGACAAGGGACTGCCACATCTCCTTAGCAGGCTCGCAGTGGATCAGGATCTACAACATGGAGTCATCAACTGCACTTTCTATAATATTCTTGGCCTTTTGTCTAAAGGCTCAAGTGCAATCTCATCTTTGTCGAGATCCATCAATTTCTTAGGAACCTTCTTTGTTGGATCTATAGTGGAGACGGTCATCGAAACGTAAGGACCTTCTTCAACGATCATGAAGATCCTTGGATCCACAGCTTCCATGAAGAATCTAATTATCTCTTTCCACATGGGAAAGTTATTTTTTATGCACAAGGGAAGCTTGGCGAAATCTTTATCCTTGTCCATGCTTGGATAATCTCAAAATACAACTAGGGACGGATCTGATCAAGGTGTTAACCTTTTAGTGATCAACCTCCCTCTGATGCCAATTGAAAGTTATTCAGTTATCTACCTAAATCACCTATAGGGGTGTGAATAGGTGAGTTGTCCGTCTTTTAGCGGAATAAAAATTTAAAGATCTATGAACACGATAATATACCAAGCAATCACAGAGGACACAGAGATTTCTGTGGTTGCCCAACCTTGGGTACATCCACTTTCCCTCACCGATCTAGCAAAGTAGTAGACTCGGCTACTCCACTATCTCGAATTGAAAACCAATCCTACACCTCGGAACAAAGTTCCTACAATCTCGATCCATAACATGGATCTACACTCGGAAGATAAAAACTTCCTACAACTCGGAGACAAAAGCTCCTACACTCATAGAGGAATCTCTTACAAAAATAAATGGAGAAAATGAAACACAAATAGTAATTTTCTCAGATCTAGAAAATCTCGGCCAAGGCCTTGTTCTTTGATCTTTGCAGCTTTATCAGAAAATGTTGAAGAAGAGGCTCGGCAAGATCTGGTTCTGGAATTTCTTTGACTCACACGATCCGAGAGATGAAGAGGAGTTGAAGAGCAATCTCGATTTGTAAGTCAACCTTGATCTGAATCTTATTGGACGAAAACCCTAGGCGATCCCCACGAAGATCGTCGGCGGCTACTTCTGTTTTTGGATAGAGAAAATAGGATTCAAAAAATTTAAGAATATTTCTTGACAGCTTGTTAGGGTTAGTCGAATTTGACAAGGCCATATATAATATCTCCCTGACGGTCATAATTAGCATTAATGACGTACACGTGGACCAATCACATCACAGCATTTGAAAATTCCGTCGGTTATGGACTTAGCAAAACTCTGAAAAGATTTCTGATTTACTCGAGTAAAAGATAGCTACTCGAGTACAAATATGATTACTCGAGAGGATAGAAACAAACTACTCGACAAGAAGTGCTTGAGGAAATTCTGAACAAAATTCGTAATCACTCGAGTGAGATAAGAAACACTCGAGTGCTAGAAGTATTACACGAGACATGGAGATGAACTACTCGAGTACTGGAAGGATTATTCGTGAGGAAGACTTATCGAATTTTCTGGGAGATGAATTCTGGTAACTAGAGTACTGAAACTGGACTACTCGAGAAGTAGATTAACTACTCGAGTAAAGGAATATTGCTACTCGAGTATAGGACTTAGAAAAATTCTGAGAGTTAAAAGTTGGTCACTCAAGTATTGGAGCTGGGCTACTCGAGTAGAAGAAAGACTACTCCAGTACATGAACTTGACTACTCGAGTGGGGTAAAAACAACACGAGAACTATCCTTTTGTCATTCGAGACAAAGTATTTAGCTACTCGAGTGGTTAACTTGACTACTCAAGTAAGGTACTTAGAATAAATTTTGAGAGGAAAAACTGATAACCCGAGAATAAGAGAAGGTCTACTAGAGTAATGGACTTGGCCATTCGAGAGCTATGTTCAGAGTACTCGAGAGCCATTTCCCTTACTCGAGTTCAGATAGACTTACTCTAGTAGTTACTAAGTGTTCAACTCGAGTACTTAAACTTCTATACGAGTGAAAGACTTGGAAAAATTTTCCTTCAAGAGAATTTTCCTTTCTTCAGTAAAATCAGCAACACTTCTTTCTCCAATCAATCCTAGTGCTTGAAACATGAAGTGTATCCCAATATAGAGGCTACACATGAGTCAACACCATGGATCACACAATGAGGGATTACATTGTATGGTCCTGTGTTTGGTGACCTATTGTATATTGACATTGGTGTACACTTAGCAATTTAGTCCTGCAAACACATAACTCAAACAAGACATCAAATACAACTTAATTCATCTTAGTTCAAGGGTGAGTTCATCAAATCTACGTTATTGTGGATACGATACCCAACAAAAGAGTCTGATTCCTTGTTCCATATCAAGTAGGGGGTGAACGAGACCCTAGGGAGCTATGTGGACCGGTTCCAAGAGGAGGTCCTCCAGGTCCAGGAAATGTCAAGGCACACCTTAATGATGGCCTTAACCTTAGGGCTACAACAGGGCTTCTTCAGGATGGAGCTGAAGAAGGTGCCTGCTCTCTCCTATGATGAAATGATGGAGAGGGCAGCAAGGGAGGTCGACAAGGAGACGTCGAACTCGGACTTTGCCCGGAAGCTGGCCAAGTCGGCTACGAAGGAAGAGAAGGAGCCAGGAGGTGGCAGAGGTTAGGAGGTTAGAAGAGCTGAATCCAAGCAAAGGGAACAACAACAACAACAGTAGCAGTAGCAGCTAAGGTGGTGGCTCCAGGAGCCGAACAATCTACTTGGCTGGAGGCAGCAGGAGTTGCAGGACAAAGGCCAGCGGAGAGGTTTCCATGGAGGAGACAACCACCAGGGGGCCAGGGTCAGTTCAACCCTCCAGGCTGGAGGAAGGACCAGAGGCCTCCTCTCCCCGAACAACGTCAGGCTATGACGATATCCCATGGGAGGAGGAGGAGAGGCAACAAAGGCGGAGGCGAGAAGTCAGGGAGGAGTTGCCATATTGCGACTTCCACCAGGAAGAGGGACATACCACGGCTATGTGCCGGAGTTCCTCGAGATGAGGGGGGAACAGGGAGCAGCAGCACCAACCTCGCCAGGAGTTGTGGATTGGGGAGGTACTACCTAGGGGAGAGGATGACAGGTGCGAGGACCGGGTTGATGTCGGTGCCCGAGGAGGGATTAGGGTGATCCATAGGGGTATGGGGGTTGAGGCTGCCCGCAAGGTGAGCCTCCAAACCATGCACCGTCGAAGCGTTGGCTCCACGTCCCAAAACCCCACCACCGGATGAGAAGATCAGCTCCTCAAGGAAATATATATCAGATCATGAGTATCCTTTCTACGATGTTTTGGTCATCCAGACCTCGGTCGAGAATTTCACTATCTCCCGAATCCTCATCGACAACGAGAGCTCGTTCAATGTCATCTTCAAAAAAGGCATTTTATGCGATGAAGGTGGATGCCCGAAGGGTGTTGGCCTCGGATCGACCTCTATTTGGGTTCTCAGGAGAGAGGAAGGAGGTGGGGGACTCCATGTCATCCTGGGGGCGGGGGGGGGGGGGGGGGGGGGGGGGGCAGTCTAGGAACTACAGATTCATCATCGTGGATGCCCCCAGATGCTACAACGCCATTTTTGGACGGCCCCTCATCAGTGTCTTCTGCTGCGTACCCTCCTCCTTGCATCAGTGGTTGAAGTTCAGCTCCGAGGGAATCCAGGTCAGTGTTCGAGGAGATCCCAAGGTGGCAAGGGAGTGTTATGTCACTACGGTTAACTCCATCTTTTAGCAGGGTGGAGCCAAAGAGATAAAGAGTAGGATGGAGGAGCTGTCCAAGCAGGTGGCCAGAGTAGAGGCATAGGAAATGGAAGTAGACGAGATACACACTTAGGTGGTGGTGGCGGAAGGAGTTCTGGAGTAGCCGGCCGAGGTGATGGCCGTGGAGGAAGATGAGGAGGAGGAGGTTCCATTCCCAGGTGAGGGGGCAACCAGCGAGTGGAAGGAGCAGTCCCGGTTGGAGGCTTCGGAAGAGGTGGTAGAGATAGAGGTTCTTGAAAGTATCTAGCGTCTACCTAAATCACATAGATGGGGTGATTAGGTAATATTTGTGTCTTTTCGCGGAATAAAAATCTCTTTAAAAATAAGCACACAAACACAGAGATTTATAGTGGTTCCCCGAGTTGGGTACGTCCAGTTTCCCGCCTCGCCTATCTACCACAAAGGGCTAGATTCATCTACTTCACCAATCTCAGATTTCTTCAAATCTTACACCTCAGAGCCGCAACTCTTACAACTCGGAGACGACTCTCCAACCACTCGATTCACAACCGGATCTACAAACTCAATATACAAACGGATTTACAAACTCGATCCACAAATGGATCTACAAACATGGAGATAAATTTCCTACAATATTGAAAAGAATATTACAACAAAGTTACGATCACAAAGACAAGAATTAAGATCATCAATCCGTAGTTCTTTTAGAATGGTAGTTCTTGAAATCTCTTGTAGAACCCGTAACTTGTAGACTAGGAAGATCTTGAATCTCGATTAGAATCTTCAAATGACTTGATTTGGAGGAGTATAGATCTGTAGAGAGAAAGCAATTCCAGTCATGTATGTCGAAGATGATGAATCGCACTGTTCATCCAGGGCCGATCAGAAAAATCGCGATGCATATAGAGTCGGCGGCTGACGGGCGGTTTCCAATTTTGGTATGTTTTTAGGTTTGAAATTGAGAGCAAAATAATGATTAGGTTGAAAGGAAATATCCCCTAGGTATTTATAGAGATATCCCTTCCAACGGTTAGAAAAAACTTCCAAAAATGAAACCTCGAATTTACTGTGCATGGTCGACCGAAACCCAAACCAGCTGTTTTGAAAAATTCGGAAAAATGAACCAAGTCAAATTCGTGGAGTATCGTCGAGTATCACTTGTATACTCACCGAATGTACCTTGATATATGACGAATAAGACAGTCAAAATGACTCAGCCCGGCAATACACTCAACGCCAAAGTTAAGAATCATACTCGACGAATTCGTCGAGTATTAGCTGGTATACTCGACAAATTCGTCGGGTATCAGCAGAATGACTCAACGCCCTTGATGACATGACAAGCCATATTCGACGAATGAGACTTGAAAAATCCAAAGAAGTAGCGTCGAATGGACTCGACGAATTCGGTGTGTATCACTTAGCATATCGATGAATTCAGCGAGTATTGTGAGATACATTTGACGAATTCGACGGGTATGCATGACGATACTCGGCGAATTTTACTTAACAAATTTTTCAATTCTTCAGCGAATTTACCATAAGTATAAAAGATGGATTCGACGTGTATGAGTAGGTATACACTACGAATTTGGTGAGGATCAAGTTAATACTCGACGAGTATTACACACCCTACTCGATGAATTTTACTTGGGAGAAATTCCTGTCATTCTGAATCTAAGCTTTGAACATCATTGAGCCTTCTCTTATACTTATGATAGAAGTACACCCCAATAGAGAGATTGCATATGAGTCAACACATTCGCCTACACAATGAGAGATTGCATTGTGTAGTCTTGTGTATACTGACTCACTGTAGCCTGACATTGGTATGTACTTAGCAATGAAAACCTGCAAGTACATACTCAAAAGACAACATCAAATACAGTGACAATTCATTTAGCTTAACAAGACCCTTCTTCAAATCTAGGTTATTGTGGATACAATATCAAACAGTTCTCACCCGTGAGGGCCGGGAGGAGAAGGTGTGCATCAGCGGGGGGTTGAGCCCATAGGACCAGGGTAGGATGCTGGAGTGCATCCAAAATAACATTGACATCTTTGCATGGAGCGCTGCCGATATGCCGGGGATCATCATCATGTTCCAGACCTTCTCCATGGTGGTGTCCTCCCAGATTAATGAGGAGTTTGAGGCAAGGGAGACAACTCTCCAACTTTATTTGACAAAGGTGAAGGTGTCATCAGCATGTTCCAGACCTTCTCCATCTGGCATGTGCTACGGGAGGAAAACGAGCAAGTCGACCAATTGGCCAAGCATGGACCCGGGGTGGGGGAACCATCACCGACTTGTTCTGCCCATCCATTGAGGAGGGGGAGCTGATGGAGGTGGACCAGCACCCCTCGTGGATGGATCCTTTTACAACTTTCCTATCTGCAGTGGAGTTTCCAAAGGGGATGGATAAGAATCAATTCAAGCATAAGTCAGCATACTACCACATGCGCCACAGGCAGTTATTATGGTAGACCCTCTCGGGGTTGTTGGCAGGTTACATGGCCGAGGGGGAAGTCCAGAGGATCTTGGAAGAAGTCCATTCCGGAGAGTATGGGATTCACTCCGGGAGTAGGACCTTGGAAGGAAGAATAGTCAGGCAAGGGTACTTTTGGTTGACCCTGGGCATGGATGCCTCTGAATTCACAAAGAAGTTCCACAAGTGCCAGTTGTTCTCTGTTATCCAGCTACTGTCAGCTCAGCAGCTCAGAACCATCACGGCACCCTGGCCCTTCTCCATCTGGGGAATGGACCTGGTAGGACCCTTCCCTCAGGCCAGTGGGCAAAGGAGATTCTTGTTGGTCATGATCGATTATTTTTCTAAGTCTTTGGAGGTAAGAGCGTTGGCCAAAGTGACCTCCCAGGTGATCAGGGACTTTGTTTGGGTAGAGATCATCTGCCAGTATGGACTGCCCTAGGCCATTGTCATGGATAATGTGCCAAAGTTTGCCAATGCCGAGTTCATCAGTTTCTGCGAGCAACTTGGGATTGATCTCAGGTTCGCGTCGGTCCATCATCCCCGGTGCAATGGTCAGGTGGAGGCGACGAACAAGATCATCGTGATCTTCCTAAAGAAGAAGGTGGATAACTTGAAGGGAAGCTGGTTAGAACAACTTATTTCAGTCCTCTGGGCCCTGAGGACCACCCCAAACATAGCCACGGGGGAGACCCCTTTCAAACTCTCATGGCTGCGAAGCAGTACTCCCCATAGAATTCGAGGTCCGGACACCTCGGGTGGTTGAGGAAAAAGAAGGTGGAGAAGAGTAGCGGGCCGAGAATGAGGATGAACTTCGGCTCTCCCTTTATATGGTGGAGGAGCTGCGCGACTTGTCGGCTATCCGGCAAGAGGAGTTTAAGTGGTGAATGGCCAAGTATTTTGACAAGCATGTCAGAATCAAGCAATTTGTAAAAGGGGACTTGGTCCTGAAGAAGGTTGATGTGGCCGGGAAGTTGGCATCTGTCAGCAAGCTAAATCCCAACTAGGAAGGTCCCTATGTAATCCGAGAGGCCTTGAAGTTAGGAGGATATCACCTCCAAGATGTAGAAGGGGAATCCCTCAGTTATGCCTGGAGTGGCGATGACCTAAAGCTATTCTATCGATGAAAGTAATGAGATACCTTTTTGCACGATCATATTATTTTTTAATGATTCATTTGCTTGGCAGGAACTACATGAGACTTGGTTGAATAAAAAGTCTGGTTGATGCTCAACACCCACCGTCAGGCTATCACTTAGATGATTGGGCATGTGGTAGCGCCCGGTGGTTGGATAAGGGAAAGTCTGGTCGATGCCCAACACCCATCGTCAGGCTCTCACCTAGCTGATTGGGTCGGTGGTTGCACCCGAAGGTTGGCCATGGAAAAGTCATATTGATGCTCAACACACGTCGTCAGGCTCTCACCTAGTTGATTGGATCGGTGGTAGCGCCTTGTGGTTGGCCAAGCGAAATTCTGGTTGATGCTCAACACCCACCGTCAAGCTCTCACCTAGCTGATTGGGATGGTAGTAGCGCTCAGTGGTTGCTCTGTAGCTAAGTCCCGAGTTGTACCCGTGGTCATGGTTTCACCTAGCTGGCAGGGCAGAGGTCCTCTATGGACGTTATTCTTGCCCTAAAGCTAAGTCCCATGCTGCACCTGCTATCAGGCCTTCACCTAGATGGCACGGCAGGGGTCCTCGATGGATGTTGTTCTTACTTTGGAGCTAAGTCCCAAGTTGCACCCGATGTCAATCTTTCACCTAGCTGGCAGGGCAGGGGTCCTCGGTGGACGTTGTTCTTGCTCTATAGCTTCCTCCCGAGATGCACCCGCTTTCAGGCTTTCAACTAACTGGTAGGGAAGTGGTCCTCGGTGGACGTTGTTCTCACTCTACAGCTAAGTCCCGAGTTGCACCTGCTATCAAGCTTTCACTTAGATGGCTGGGCAGGGGTCCTCCATGGTCGTTGTTCTCGCTCTGGAGCTAAGTTCCGAGCTACAACTATAACGCCCCCGGTTTTTCGATATTTAGTTTAATTCGTTATCTGGCATGTTTATGACGTCATGGAGTTACGTTGACGTGTTTTCGGCATATGCCATTGTTAGAGTGTGGTTTTAGCTCTTAGCTTTCTTTATGTGTTGCTAGGTTTAGCCTATTTGCAAGATTCCCTAGCGAGCCGGGTCTATTTTGGTGACTCGGTGGAGCCACTTTGGGAATGCTTGTATTTTGGCTTCGGGAGGTGTTTGCTCGAGTTTGGTTTGTCGAATCTTAATTTTGACTGCGCTGTTGGGTTCGTAGTGTCGGTATTTAACTACGGTGTGATTTTCATAGAAATCCGTGTTGGCGTGAATTTTGGTCGTTTGAACCATTATTTAATAATAAACT
Source organism: Platanthera guangdongensis (assembly GCA_039583875.1). Taxonomy (NCBI): domain Eukaryota; kingdom Viridiplantae; phylum Streptophyta; class Magnoliopsida; order Asparagales; family Orchidaceae; genus Platanthera; species Platanthera guangdongensis. The sequence continues at coordinate 56,988,807 of CM077160.1, read as the reverse complement.
ATTATTATAATACTTATATTTCTAAGAATAAATAGCCTTGTGAATAGACAAACCATATTCATCATCTTATTCTTCAAACCGTCAGCTGTTATGGGAAGAGCGAGAGCGGCGGTCTCTTTTAAGCTTTTGGCCACCAATTTCTGGAGTGTTGGTGTACGAAATCATCTTTGGAGAGTAGATCCGGAAAGGTCTCACCTAGATCTACGATTCTAAGACAGGTATTTCCTGTTTCGTTGAATTTTGGGTGTCTGGTATTTCATTTTGTCGCTCTTTCGTCCTGAAAAGTTTCAGGAATTGTTGCTTAGGTGGTTTTCGGCCAGATCCGTGAGGAGGAGTGCTGGTGTTGCCAAGTTCAACAAGCTTTAAGGCAAGTGGTGGTTTTCCCCTTGCTTGCTCTCTATTCCTTTTATTTTGACTCTCTCCCTGTACAGAAATTGAGCTTTGCATAGGGTTTGGCCATATAATTTTCGGTTAAGGGCCATCCGTCTTAACAATTATTAGTCTAGGCAAATTCGTCGAGGGTCGGACTGACTGTTAATCTAGTCCTAGATCTGTCAAAATATTTATGATTTGAGTATTAGTCATGGTCAAGATCGTCATCATAGTCGGGAAGAATAAGTGGAAGGAAATCTGATTTTTGTCTTTTTACTGTTAAGCATTGTCCCTCATGCCGCCTCCTTCTAGATAAAATAATCTATGGTTGGTGTGAATTAGGGAACGTAGAAGTCTGGATCCTTTCCTATACAAAAATGAGTATTTGGGTAGAGTATGGCCACCACAACCTGTTGAACAGTAGAAGATAGTTGAGAAAATTTAGTTGAATGTGAGATTAGTCTAGTTAGGGAAATCTTATCCGGTTTGACATTTTGCTTAAGTCAAATGTGTCTTATATGGCTGATTAGGCTATGTCAGAAATTAATCCTTGAGGACAGTAGGTTAATTCGTCGATGTGAGGCTTAGACTTAGGCAATTTCATCGAGCAGGTTTAGGTATTGAGTGTAACTGTAACACCGAATGCCAGTTTTTAGCCTAAGTTCAAAAGCGTTGAGTGAGCTGGCTTCACTCAACGCGACGTTGAGTGTGTTGAATGCACTCAACACCATGCTAAGTGTCTGAGTGGGTTTGTAAAAGCGTTGAGTGAGCTGACTTCACTCAATGCGGTGTTGAGTGTGTTGAATGCACTCAACGCCATTCTAAGTGTCTGTGTAGCTAAGTGTAAAAGCATTGAGTGAGCTGACTTCACTTAACGCGGTGTTGAGTTGTATTGAAGACACTCAATGCCATCACTTAATTTGTTGTCTAAGTAATAAAGCGTTGAGTGAGTGGTATTCACTCAATGCGGCATTGAGTGAAGCCTCGCCACGTAGGAATTCTGAGTCTAAGTAAAAAAGCATCAATAGGGTTGAGTGGACTCAACACAATGTTGAGTGGACTCAACGCGGCGTTGAGTCGACTCAATGAGGTGTTGAGTGGTTTAGTTTTTCGCTGAGTTTAGCTGGATGGCGTCGAGTGCGTTGATTGCACTCGATGCGGCGTCGAGTTCACTCGACGCTTTTCTGTGGAATTAGAATTATTTCACTGAGTCTGGGCTGATTCATTTTGTATGGACCTTAGGGAGATTCCTTGGTTTTTCTTCTTCATTTCCTTTGAAATAAACCCTTGTTTTGGGTTGTGGGTTTTTAACAGTTGTCAGGTAGTTTTGGTGTGGCCATGGTTGGTTATGAATTTTGACCCCGATAATTGTGCTCGAGGTTTGTGACTGCAGGTGTGTTGGGTAGGTTCCTACCACTGCAGGTGCCGATTTTTCCCCAGTGGTTTTGTTTAAAGGTTTGTGATTGCAGGTGTGTTGGGCAGGTTCCCACCACTACAGGTGCCGGTTTTTCCCCGATGGTTTTGTTTAATGGGTTGTGACTGCAGGTGTGTTGGGCAGGTTCCCACCACTGCAGGTGTCGGTGTTTCCCCGGTGGTTTTATTTAAAGGGTTGTGACTGCAGGTTTGTTGGGCAGGTTCCCACAACTGCAAATGCCAGTCTTTTTCCCCGGCATATTTGCTTACAAACTGTTGGGTACATTGGAAAAAGTGTACCAGATTTGAAGAAGCCTCACCCTACTCAATGATATGCATCAAGGTGTATTTGATGTGTTTTGAGTTTATATATGTGCAGGTTAAGTAAATGCAGGAATGTAGAAAAATTTCTAAGTCCATATGTCGACACCAGGAAAAGTTGTGTCGACACTTATGAAGGCCTGTGTCGACACTGGAGAAAAGCTGTGTCGACACTTGGAGTTAATTGTGTCGATACTTGGAAAGGCTGTGTCGACACCTGAAGAAACTGTGTCGACATACAGAGGAAGTGTCGACACCCAGTGAAGCATTGTCGACATCAACTGTGTCGACACCAAGAGGCAGTGTCGACACAGAGGAATACTTAGTCGACATCAACTGTGTCGACACACAGAGGCAGTGTCGACACACAGAAGGTCTTGTCGACATCAAATGTGTCGACACACAGGACTTGTGTCGACACATGGCAAAATTTCAACAAAGTAAATTTGTATGAAGAAAAGAAGTGACTGTGTCGACACCACAAAAGCTTGTGTCGACACATTCAACATAAGGCTGTGTTGAGAAGTATTAACAACAACAAAGGAGATGTGTCGACACCACCAAGTCTTGTGTCGACACTTAGTCCACTTGTGTCGACACTTAGTCTACTTGTGTCGACACATGATGAAGTTCAGTCTCGACACTTTCAGACAGAGACAGTATTTCAAGAAGTGACTGGATGACTTGACAGCTGCCATTTCTAACCGGTCTACTGCAACTGTCAAAGCTGTCAGAAGTTTGTTAGAAACCAGATCAGCCGGTTACCATGGAGGAAGACTATATAAAGGCTTTCTCCTTCAATAGAAGAAGTGGTTATTACAATTAAGATTGAAGATCTTACACAGATATCTAACAACACAAAAAGAAGAAGACCTTCGATAGAAGATCTAAGAAGTTGGAGAGAGAGAGAGCTCCATCTAAGAAGTGCAGTTGCTGAACCAGGCTGCCAAGAAAGATTCAGATTGAGATCTGAATCTCAAGTCAGAAGCTGATTGAATATCAACTTCTCAAGAGTTCAACCCTACTGAGTTCAGATTCAAGAAGCTTTGAAGAAAGCTAAGAGAGGTTGTACTCAGCCATTAGTTGCTTCCAAGAATTGATCAAGAAACCATCCATCCCTTCTCTCTCTACCTGGGTGGTGGTAAAACACTTTGTAAACATTATTTTCTGTAGGATCTATTCTAGATCTGATCTGTAAGCCTATTTTATAAAGGCTAAGTGTAGGAGAATATTTTCTCTGAGTAGTATGCCTTGTTGAAGGCTGAGGTAGGGCTGTGAGCCTGAGGTGTAGGAGATTGTGATCTCTGAGTGTAGGCCTTGTTGAAGGCTGAGGTAGGGCAGTTGGCCTGAGTTGTAGGAGTGTGGATACACTCTGAGTTGTAGGAACCTGGTTTGGGTTCTGAGCTGTAAGATCTGAGAATCTGAGGTGAAGTGCAGAAGTTAGGCAGAATCTAGCACACTGCTAGATAGGCGAAGGGGGAAAGTGGATGTACCCAGACCTTGGGGAACCACTATAAAATCTGTGTGCACTCTGTGATTGAATGTTTCTGTGATTGTTTTGCTGTGTAGTTGTAGAATTTGCAATTTCTAGTTAAATAATAGAACAGATTTTCTGCCTTAAAAGCAAAAGAAAAAGTACACCTATTCACCCCCTCTCTAGGTGGTTAGGCACTAATTCTTTCACAAACTCATGGGTAGACTATTTTTCTGATACCTTTACTTACTTATATTCATGTTTCTTAAAGCATAGATTTTTATCAAACTTGGTGCAAATTTCCTACTCTTGGAGTCGATAAGTTAGTTTTTACCGCTATTTTACTTCTTATTCAGCTGACTTTGTCAGCTTTTCCTTATAGTAGGGTTTGATAACCCCATATACTTTTACTTTATTATTGTCTAATCTCTCCTTTTGCCAGTTGTAACTTCTTGCTGAGGTGTTCTTTCTTTGAATGCCTTAGGTTCGGGACAGTAGCCGGTTGAGTGGCTAGGTTGGTGTTGCTAGTGGACTGCTATGTTGCAGAGGGTTTCCTCACTATTGTGAGGTAGTTTTGTTATTTTCTTATTAGTACAGACGTATATGCTCTCTAGTGGGTTCGTGTCAGGTTGTTGACGCCCACTGGTTGTTTTATTTTTGAATGCTAATTACTTGGCTATGCTGTTAGTTTGCTTATTTGTTGTTGTTTTACTTGTTCTCTGAAAATGTTTTATGCTAGGTTGCATGTTAGCTATTTTAACTTATAAAAACATTACTAGTAGTATCATATACATGACATCCTTTCAAAATTTAAGTACTATCTTCTAGCTAACGTAAAGACTTTCTGTACTTATAGTAAATCTGGAGTCCTGCATAACATGAGTACTCCTTTGGAGATGTTTATACTGATATAGGTTCTTAAAACAATATAATCAAAGTATTTCTGCACATATAACTATATATTTTACTCGTTTACTAGTTAATCCACTATGGAGAGGGATACGACCATCTAAACTTAAAATTGTTTTTATTTAATAACTTATGGATTTCATATAAAATATAGAGTTTGGAGTCTTCCTGAGAGCCTGCAATTATCCCTTGCACTGTGTGGCATCATGGCGTGTACTTTCTCTTGTTCTGATATAACTTAAATGTTGAGAAAAATACGGGTTATGAAAGTTGGTTTTAGAGGGAGGTTGTTAGATAATTGGTCGAGCAACTGTCTCTAATTAGTGTTAGTTGTCTAGTTTCATTTCATACACACACCAATGTATCATCAGTACGTCTCGGCTGAAGCATGAACACTACACTCATAGCCTGATAAGAAGTATATGTGACATATTATATAGTATGGGATGCATAATATGTGTTTGTATATGGATCCAACATATGTGGCAACATGTGACAGTTATGTAGTATGAGATGCATAACCATCATCACATGGGTGCACATTAACACATTTTTTTTTATTTCATTACACGCGATGTTATCTAGTATTGGATGCATAACATTTCATGTGCACGCCGCTCATAACATGTATTAAGACCTTTTTAGATTGCATAGCACAACATGCATGACATAACATTGCATCTGCACGCATGCTAAGTTAAAGATTTACGTGATGACACATGTACACACATGGTTTTGGGGTCAAAAAGAATAAACATTCATGCATTCATGGTCTATGCACATGAGTTAATAGGATGATGGTATATCTTCCTAGGTTTAATCATATCATCATTTATAAAATCTCAGAGCAAGTTAGCAGCTTTAGCAAGTACTTAAGCATTTTTTGCCTGGACTGAGTTGTTTGGTTCTAGCGGTTGGGCTAGGTTTTGACTAGTTGTTTGAATGTTCTTTTAGAATGTCATCTGAGCGAGATGCGATAGGGTCGACTCTGGTTTATGGGAGTGTCGTCAGCTGTGCAGAGTGATGTAGTGATTGTAGAACTGCGCCAGTTCATGGAGACCCTAGCAAGTCAGATCGTGGCAATGCAAGCATAGTTGCAGGCATTATTGGCTGCCACCTTAGGATAGCAGCCTAGTGAGCAAACCCACGCAATGGCTGAGTACGAGAGCGAGAACAACAAATTGAATAGGTTTGCTTCAGAGTTGATAGCTGCTGAGGAGTGTAGAGTCAAAGGTTTCTTGGGTGGCCTCCAAAATGACATTCAGTAGTGTGTCAATACTTACCAGTCCGAGACTAATGCGAGGACATAAGAAGTTGCTCTAAAAGTTGAGACTATTGGATACGCAAAGGATCATGGTATGATACAGAGAAAGGATAAGAGGAAGTCTGAAGGAGGTAAGAGTTCTAAGGAATCTAGTTCTGCTTCGAGGAAGAGAAAAAAAGGAAGTTTGCAGTTTCTGTGGCTGACCAGGCCACCCGTTCGAGAAATGTTTCAAGAGAATAAGGGCTTAGAAGAAGGAGCATGTTCATGCAATTTAGGGTGCTCCTAAGGTAGATGTGGTTTGTACATCGTGCAAACGAAGGGCACGATGTTGTCTACTGTTGGGGGTAAGGAAATGGACTGCTTTCTGTGCGGATAGAAAGGACATTTCAATTCAAAGTGCATGCAGGCTCAGCCCTTATTGCAATCATTTCCACTTCAGGCTTTGCCACCGCCACAACATTTGGACAAGGGAAAGGGGAAGCTGAACGTGGTGTCTCTTAAGGAAGCCCAGACTTCTACTCAGTATATTTCAGGTTAGATCCTAATCTAGTTTTAGATTTTAGTTCATAACTATAGGTTCAATGTTCGTCCTGTTAGTAGCGTATGCCATTTTATAGGAAGGTTTAAGGTAATGAACCTTTGGGCACGTGTTTTTTTTATTCTGGTGCTACTCACTCGTTTATGGCTAGGACCTTTGTTGAGCGTCATCGTCTGACTCTGGATCGAGTTGGCAATGCATTTCTTGTCAAGTTTCCCTCTTGTGATTCAGTGGTATCAGACCAAGGCATTCAGAGTTGTCTGATTCTTTTAGGCGATTGTCTAGCAGTTGCTGATTTGAAGGTGATAGACTTGGAATATTTCGATGTGATATTTGGCATGGACTCGTTGTGTAGATATGTTGTTGTTATCCAGTGCAAGGTTAAATGCTTGGACTTCAAGATAGATAACAGCCAACCCAGGAGTGTTTGTGGATATTCGCGCTAGAGATCTCCGATTATTTATACGGTATGTGCTCATAAGCTTTTAGATTCCGGATGTTTTGCTTGTTTGGTTTCAGTTTTGAAAACCGGGGTTAGTTTGTCGTATTTAAAAGAGATCCTCGTGGTGCGTGAGTTTCCTGATGTATTTCTCACTAATCTTACTGGTATTCCGCTTGAGAGAGACGTGAAGTTCGTCTTAGATTTGGAGCCGGGTACTCGTCCTATTGTAAAGGCCCCGTACCATATGGCCCAGCGTCAGCTGGAGGGGTTGCGTACCCAGCTAGATGAATTGTTGCAGAGTGTTCATGGATTTTCTGGACCGTTTCGTGGTCGTGTTTATAGATGATGTTTTGATATATTCCTGTAGTGTAGTGGAGCATGCCCAGCATTTGCGATCCCTCATAAGTTGTTTGCTAAGTTAATTAAGTGTGCGTTTTGTCTTGCCTCAGGTTTATTTCTTGGGTTATGTCGTGAGTAAATATGGAATTTCTGTTGACCCTTAAAAGATAGCTGCTGTTATGGATTGGAATAGGCCAACCACACCCAATGAGATAAGGAGCTTCCTAGGGTCAGTTGGCTATTATAGAAGGGTTGAAGAAGGTTTCTCTACATTGTTTGCGCACTGACTAAACTGACGCCGAAGAATGCAGCTTTCATGTGGAGCGATAAATGCGAGGAAGCTTTTATGGAATTGAAGAGAAGACTGTGCACTCCTCCGGTGTTGACCTTACCTACAAAAGGAATAGAATATGTCGTATATGTAGATGCATCACACGTTGGACTTGGTTGTGTGCTGATGCAAGAAGGAAAGGTAATTGCGTATGGGATTAGGTAGTTAAATATTCATGAGAAGAACTACCCTACGCATGATTTGGAGTTCACAACTGTAATTTATGTACTAAAATTGTGGAGGCGTCTATTATATGGTGTGTTGTGTAAGATTTACACCGATCAAAAGAGTTTTAAATACGTTTTCACTCAAAAGGAGTTGAATCTGCGTTAGAGGAGATGGTTAGAGTATGTAGCAGATTATGATGTCGAGATCGAGTACCATCCGGACAAAGCTAATATTGTAGCTGATGCCTTGTGTAGAAAGACAACTAAGATTTTCAATCTTTCTGTGGATTCTCTGGTTGAGGAGTTTTTGATGATGAACATTTATGTTAGAAGTTGTAACTTGTCAAATAGTTTGGAGGTAGCTGAGCCTTCATGGATTACACTTACGCGACTACATCAGTAGGATGATCCGGACATGTTGCACCTTTATAATAGAACCGAGAAAGGGGAGTTACCAGATTTTTTCCAATGTTGACGCCGGTATTTTGAAGTACCGAGAAATCCCATGGACTTCATTACGGCTTTACCGATAAATCCCCGAGGTCACGATTCTGTTTGGGTGATAGTACATCGACTGACGAAGTGAGCAGTTTTAGATTGGCTACTCCATGAACAAGATAGCCGAATTATATTTAGATGAAGTCATCAGATTTCATGGAGTACCAGTTAACATTATATCGAATCGAGACTCCAGGTTTACCGCTCGCTTTTGGAAAAGCTTACAAGAAGGGTTGGGTACTGATCTGAGGTATTCCTCCGCTTATCATCCGCAGACTAGTGGTCAAATGGAGAAAATAAATCAGATCGTGGAGGATATGATCAGATGTTATATTTTGCACCCCGGAGGAGCGTGGGATGAGCGACTTAGATTTATGGAGTTTGCTTATAATAATAGTTATCAAGAAAGTTTGCATATGGCCCCGTTTGAGGCCTTGTATGGGAGGCGATGCAGAACTCCCTTGTTTTGGGAGGAAGTCGGTGAGAGACCGTTGTTAGGTCCTGAAGCGTTAGAAGAAATGTATATTTCTGTGAAGCATAGCAGAGAAAAGCTCTGTATAGCTCAAAAGCATTATTAGATGAATGCTAACCATTGAAGGACTGATTTGGAGTTTGTTGTTGGGGACCTAGTTTTTCTAAAGGTTTCCCAAATGTCTGGTGTTAAAAAATTTGGAAAAAATCGTAAGTTGGACTCGAGATATGTGGGACCTTTTAGGGTTATTGAGCGTATTGGAGTATCAGCTTATAGGCTGGGTTTGCCCGCAAATATTTATTGTGTGCACGACGTGTTTCACATGAGCCAGTTGTAGAATTGTGTGCTTAGCGACCGATAGATTCTTGATGTTGTGCCCCAGTTAGAGCCTAATCTTTCCTATGTTGAGGTGCCTGTCCGCATTCTGGATACTCAAGATAGAGTGTTGCGGAGGAAACTCATACAAATGGTTAAAGTTTTGTGGCAAAACCAAGACGTGGAAAGCACCACTTAGGAGTTGGAGTTAGCTACGAGGGAGGCTCATCCTCATCTGTTCTCCTAGTTGATTGGTATGTAATCTTTTCAATAACCCTTGGTAATTTATTTTTTTTTGTAATAGAGGTTTTGTACATAAAAGTTTCGGGACGAAACTTTCTTTTAAAGAGAGTGGCTGCAACGCCCCTGATTTTTCAATATTTGGTGTAATTCGTTATCTAGCATGTTTATGATGTATGGCGTGTTTATAACAAGTCTCTAAAGGGATGGACTCCCGAAGGGAGCTGGATGGTTGTTGGTCCAGCTCGGCAAGTAGCCTGTCCCTACTATCATGGGGTGGCGAGATCTCAGGGTATCTGCACGGGTACATATCCTAACTCAAATACATTCTAACGGCGAATTCTATCCTAGCGAGGTCGCACAGTGATGGGGCGACGCGTGTGCGAGTGCAATGCAAGAATTAAGAAAGTACAAACAAGAAAATTTTGCTAAGTAATTTTTCGTTAATGAATTTGCTGATTACAAGGGAGCTCGCCTCGGCAAGGTTACAAAAAGGGGGAGAGAGATTTACAGAAATAATGCAAAAGGGGGCGCAAGCTAGCTCTCCCCTCCCCTCCAGAATTACCGTCAAACCCGGAGACACCCTTGAAGAGCGAGTCGAAGCTATCTTCCTTCTCGCCAGGGGGGAGTGGAAGGGGACAACAGCTCCCGCACTAAGTCCCTCGCAGTCATCTCCTCACAACCTTCCATCAACACCTGCATGTCGTGCATGACTTGCAGGGTGTAGTCGGCGGTGCTAATGGAGTTGACACGCAGCTTCTTGGCGACCTCCGACTCGCTGAAGATTTTTGGCCTCTTGACTGGGGCGCCCGACTCGCCTCCAGAGGGGAGGATGATGTCCATTAGGCGAGCGATCTCACCCAGGAGGCCATTGTTCTGCTCCTTCAACGCCTTGTTCTTCTGCTCTAGCTCGGCAGCGCGAGTGAGCTTGCGGTTCACGGTCTCGACATCCTACAATGCGAGAAAGGTAAGGAAAGAAATTGTGGAAAACCTAAGTAAAAAAGTAGAAGGGGTCAGCCGATACTTACCACCCCGCCAGCATTATTGTTGATGATGTTCTCGACGATCCCCATCCGCTTCGCTAGGTCGACGACATCATCCTTTGAGACATCCTGCTCCTGCTCTGCCTTCACCAAGTTGTAGCTAAGGTGGAAGCTGCGGCGAGTCGACATGTGCGTGAGCTCAAGCGCGCGCATTTGAGCTCGCGAGCTCTCATGTGCCAGCTGCTGGAGGTTCATGTCTTTATAGGCCGCGACATCCTCCTGCCCATTCAGCCCGAACCCTAGGGCATAAGAGTGCCTGTTGGGAGGGTGGCGCTCCGACCAGGAGGGGAGGAGAGATGAAATGGAGACTTGGTGAGCCTTCTCATCCCATTAGACAACAGGCTCGCCGATCCGGTCCTTGGCCTTCCTGCCGAGACTAATGTTTTGGTGTTCCTTCGGCAGGCCCGGCTTGCGTGCCATAAGCTCCTCGGCGATGGGGGAGGTAGTTGGGTCGCCTCTGTTTTGGTCTTTCTCTGGTGACGTCTTCGACGTGGTCTCTGGCGAGCTCATGTATTTTTGTTGTTGTTGTTGTTTTTGTCTCCCCTTGGATACTGCCATCTCCTTCATCTTATTTGGAGGTGGGGGACGGCGAGGTGAGCTGGAGCTCGCGAGGTTGGCTCGCTTCTTGGCGGAGGGAGGCCTTGCCGACCCCATCTCCCTCCGACAGGCCTCGCGACATCCCTATAAAGTGCGAGTGGGTCAGGGTGAAGTCCCGAGTCCGCAAATGGCAGGTGCTCGAGGATCAGCCGCTCCCCTGTAGAATAACTTGAGTTAGAAAAATTTATTTTTGACAAGCCCAATGAGGAAAGAAGGAAAGGAGCTATACCTTTGTCGGGAAGTACCGGGGGGAGCGAGTCAAGGCCCCTTCAAAGGAAGTCGACCTCGAAGTCCTTGCCGAGGAATAACTTGTGTAGCTCGGCATCTTTGCTCATCACCGTCGGGGGTCGGTACACCTCCTCGCTCCTCTGTCGAGGCGAGAAGGGTATGTTATCGAGCTCACCTTTGATGAAGACGAGCTTCGAGAACCAATTATGGTTCTTGTTGGCCGTCTCGCGGACCTTGAATTGCGAGCCGGCCCATCATTGGTCGCACAGTATATGAAGAGCATCCTTAAGACCGTCAGGTTAAACTCTATCCACTCCCGACGGAGGTAGCAAGAGAATGCCACCATCATGGAGATGGCATTCAGGTTCAGTTGGGCCGGGACCGCCCCATAATACTTCAGGATTTGGAGAATCTCTGGCCAGATATGGAGGTGCAACCCCATCTCGAAGTGCATGATGGGGAAGGCGATCTCATCCATAAAGAATGAGTTGATGGCCTCGCCCGCCTCGGGTTAGCATGAAGAGAACCCCACGAGGATATAGTCGACAACGATGTCAAGGTAGTCTTGCTCGGTGGTGTTTCCTTCGTAGAAGTTGTACTCAGTGAATTGCCTGGCACATTTGGACCTTCCGTTAGCATCGGTCGCGTCTTACCCATGGCTTCAAAAGTCTCGGTCCGAGTGGAAGTGGCGATAAGGGCAATAAGAAGAGGGTATCTGTCTGCAGTAAAGGCGATGGTCTGTGGGTAGGTGAGAGGGCCTATTTATAGAAAATGAATTTAATGGCCGAGCCGACCGGTCAGTCCAGCTCGCCGACCACGACTCGCCGACCCCTGCGACCTGTTATTATAGACAGCAGTTCTCGCAATTCAGGGAAAGGAAGTAGAACAAGCAGAACAATAATTGTTTCAACACCCGCGAGCTGGGGGCTGGGGGGCGAGTGCCGGTAGGCTCAGCTTGTAACGCCCCGAAACTCAAAAGAGCGACGGGGGACGTTTTGGGCCAGTTTTGGGTTCTGGCTGCAGGCACACGGCCTGGGACACGGGCGTGTCCCAGGGCATGTCAAGCTTGTGTCGACACTCAGCCGGGAAGTCGACATTTTGCTCTCGACATTGTGTCGAGACTAGGCACACGACCTGCGATACGGGCGTGTCGCAGGGCGTGTCGACCCGTGTCGACACTTAGCCCGCGAAGTCGACACTCTGCGCTCGACGAAGTGTCGAGACATGGCACACAGCCTGCGACACGGGCGTGTCGCAGGGCGTGTCGACCCGTGTCGACAATCGTCCCGGGAAGTCGACATTTTGCTCGACAATGTGTCGAGACAAGGCACACGGCCTAGGACACAGGCGTGTCCAAGGCCGTGTCGTCAGGTCAACGATCTTCGATCGACGAAGTGTCGAGTGTCGAGACCGTGTACACAGCCTGGAGCCCAGGCGTGTTGAGGTAGACACGGGCAAGGACACGGGCATGTCCTAGAACCCGTGCAGTGCTCTGGTTGTTTTCGGGGAAAATCGATGGGGGTACACGGCCGGCCACATGGCCGTGTCAGGTGGAACACGGGCGTGTCAGGTCGAACACGGGCTTGTTCGATACCCGTGTGTTGTTCCAGGCGCGTCGATTTTGACGGCGAATGAGGCACAGGCCCTAGACACGGGCGTGTGCCAGGCCGTGTGCGATCCAGATTGGGCATTTCAGTCCCGAATCAAAGCCGTTCGTTTCTTTAATTGATGATCCAACGGCTGGGGGTTGTTCCTGATGGGATATACCCGGGATTGGGCCTTAGAAACCCTCACTTTTCATGAGTTCTTATCTTTCTAAAGCTTAGAGAGAGAGGAGAGCCAAGGAAGGGAGAAGAAGCTAGATCCGGCCATTGGAGGAGCTTCGAAGCTCCAAATCGCGAGCCGACTCCGGATCCACGGAGGCGAAGAGAGTGCGGTACTTTTCATCCGCTTACTTTTCCATGGCGCCAAAGAATAACGCAAGGGTAACGATTCGCTTCTTGAGCATGAGCAGCTCTCCTTCTTTGCATAGGAAGCCCGCTCTCGCGAGTTTGCGGTGAGTTGGAGGCGTTCCTTCGGGTAGATATGTGAAGTCCCCGTTGTTTAGAGGCCGTAAGCGAGAACGGACATAGGCATGATGTGTGAAGCCTACCCGGACATGTTGGTCTGGATCGGTGATGTTGCATTGCATAAATTTCGGAGAAGACTCCGTGCTATTGGTTGTTTTTCGGGTTTTCTACACGGTAGATTGCAATAGGGAGCCTTGGGGATTAACCCTAAGGTGCACCCGGAAAACTGGGCTGATGCGTGATCTTGCAAACATGGAGGCCTGAGAGCCAACTTGAACATAACCGAGTTATGTGAAATTGTGTGACGAAAATGGGACTCGGGAGAAGTTTGACCTGCGCATATGGCTTAAATTGTCGTTGCGACATGAGCACGGGTTAGATGGAACCATACCCATATCTATGTCGTTCGGGTTAAAGAGACCTAAGGTTACATGGAACTTGTCATTGGCATAGATGAGAGTCTTCGGCGGTCTATGGATTAAATTGTCGTGACCCATGCCGGGAAGACAAATTGCACATATGTTTGGCCGTCAAAGTGACGGTGGTGGGTCCGGAATGTCTATGGCTTTAACTGACGTGACATCGACCGGTTCACCGAGAATGTGCCCTGAGTGCACGGGGTGTTTGGCCATTTGATCCTACGCCTGTGATGTAATGAATATTATTATATTGCTCGCTTGTGCTAATAAAATTGTTGGGAAGGAGCATCGCCGCCCCGAGTTGGGGGCGGGATCGTTATAATTTGGTCAGCATTGCTGACCGTTGCCTTTTTGTTTGCCACCGTGTGGTGGTTATGTTGCTTGCAGGTGCTGCTGGACCAAGCGGTCAATAGCGGGCTAAAGCCCAAATTGCGAAGCCGGCCCTTGAAGGCCTATTTGGAGTGTTTACTGCTTTATTCATGTATGACCGTCCTGCGTGCCGTGGTTTGAAAATCATGTAACATTAAGTAAACCATTTTGTAAGGCCTTAAGGCCAGTACTGGTGTATGTAGTTCATTCCTGGTTGGCTATTCTAGTGGACATTCATGCTTTAGTGCTGGGTTCTTTATTTCAACTTAAAAACTGCTTCCGCTAGAATGCTCTGTGTAGGACGTTATGATTAGTTGGATGGTTTCCATTGAGTAACCACCCAGTCTGTCTGTAGTATATGGCGTCGGGCCCCGGCCAGACCTACTGCTATATGCTATGCGACGGATAGGGGATGTTACAATTTGGTATCAGACTACTGGTTTTGGTCGGGCTTAAAATGAATTCGTGGAAGAATTCTTTTTCAGGGGTGGTGAGCACATTGTGTGCGTAATCGTTATAACAGTAAAAGAACCCATGAATGTCCACTTAGGAATGAAAATACACGTATTTAAGGAACCTGCGTGTTCCTATAATTGCTATTTGCAATTTTATTTGGTCGCTTAACGGTGTTTTGTACCACTATAGGTGACCAGAAGCGGTGCTGGACCGCCAGAATGTCCGATTTCTGAGGAGTATAGTGCGCCCGTTGAGGTGTTTGAGACTCCTCCTTCGTATGAAACCGTTAGAAGGATCGTTGAAGCGGTGTTCGCTGTGACGGGTGCACAGCTTGGAGTAAATGTACAACCATGCGCCCCTATTGTGGCTTCAACGCCGGTTGGCATGATGGAGCAGATGACCTTTGGTAGACCATCGGGGCAGCAGCTGAATATGCATTTAATGCAGGGAGCGTACACAGTTGAGGAATACTTGCAAGCATTTCTTATGATAAGCCGCTACCTATGCTTCGAGTTGGATTTTGAGCAAGCTACAGTCGATAGGTTTTATAATGGCCTGCGCGCCGAGTTACGAGTTCTACTGCTAGGACCAAAGTTATTGGGATTCCGAGCCTTGGTGGAATCAGCTAGATCTTTGGAGGCAAATTTGAGGAAGACCCTCACGATGCCACCGACCATGGTATCGAACTATACAAACCCCATAAGAGCTGCATCCGGTAGAATGCTGGAGAAAGGGGCTATGAAATCGGCTAGCAAAGCTACTTACACTTGTCATACTTGTGGAAAGAAAGGGCACTTTGCCCGAGACTGTTGGAATGGTGCTTGGAAGGGTAAGAAAGCTATGTCAGGAGCAGTCAGGGATGTTAGTGCAAAGGAAACGACATTCAAAGTGCCGAACACCTCAAAGTCTGTATATCAAAAGTGGTACAAGAAGGCTAGGACTTTGGGTCTAGTCCCTCCTTTCAGTGCTTCGGGGGCAACTACAAGCCAAACCCCGGGAGCATGTTACAACTGTGCGGAGCCGGGGCTTTATGCCCGTGAGTGCCTAAGACCCTAGAGGAAGCACACCGTCGTGACGACAGGTATGGTTTAAAGATAGTTTTGCCTTAAACACTTGTCGCCCTTGTGCATGTTAGCTTAGAACTACTGTGCTAAGCCTTGTTATGACTTTACTTTATCTGCGAGAGCACCGTTCGTTTAGGGAGCTTCGCATTCCTTTATTAGGAATTATATTGTGCGTCGGAGTACCTCCTTCGATGGTAAGAGACAAATTGGATGTGTTATAGTCCAATGGTGCTCATTGTGCGCGGGTAGTATCTGTTGCGCTTAGTTTTGGATTGGGAATCAGGAGTACGATCTGCAAGCGTCATTACTGCCGTTGGTGGAGTTTGACGTTATATTTGGCATGGACTAGCTCTCGGAGCAACAAGCCTATATAGATTGCGGTAGCAAGGAAGTCAAGCTGGGAGCAAGTCGTGGGACGACCTTTACGGGCTCGAAGAGGTCGAGCAAGATGTTGGTGTCTGCTCTTCAGGTGTTGAAGGCGGTTCGTGCTGGTGTAGAGCTGATCTGTACACTAGTGGGGGTTGCAAAGCCGAAGCCCGCGTTGGTTAATATTTCAGTGGTATCGGAGTACCCTGATGTGTTCCCTAGAGATCTTCCTGGAACCCCGCCTCAACGGGAGATAGATTTCATGATTGAGCTAGTACCGGGTGCAAAGCCTGTGTCACGCTCTCCATATTGGCTAGCGCCTAAGGAAATGGCAGAGCTGAAGGTGCAACTTCTAAAAGTTGTTGGAGCAAGGGTATGTGTGTCCAAGTCCTTTGCCTTGGAGCGCACCGACCCTCTTTATTAAGAAGAAGGACAGAAGCTTGAGGATATGTATTAATTATCGGGAGCTTAACAAGTTGACGGAAAAGAACAAGTACCAAATCCCAAGGATCGATGATCTTTGTGATCAGTTGGTCGGGCCAACGACATACTCTAAATTAGATAAGGGAGAGTGATATCCCTAAGATAACGTTCAGTACAGGATACGAGCGCTACGAGTTTACGGTCATGCCGTTTGGGCTGACTAATGCGCCGTCAGTGTTCATAGATTTGATGAACAGGACCTTCCGGGAGTACTTGTACAATTTTGTGATCGTCTTCGTCGGCGATATTCTGGTGTACTCGCAGAGTAAGGAAGATCACTTCAAGCATCTTCTTTTGGTTTTGGAGACGCTAAGGAGGAATCAGTTGTATGCCAAGTTCTCGAAGTGCGAGTTTTGGTCATCTTCAGTGGCGTCCTCGGTCTTATAGTGAGTGAGGAAGGTATTGCAGTGGATCCGGTGAAGATTGTTGCGACGCGGGAGTGGCCTAAGCTATATACGGTAGCAGGAGTCCGGAGCTTTCTGGGGCTTGCCGACTATTACAGGCGCTTCGTAGAGAACTTCTCGCGGATAGCGTTACCCCTCACTACTTTGACGAGGAAGGAGCAGAAGTTCTTTGGACGCCGGAGTGCGCGCGAGCTTTTGAGGAGTTGAAAAGTCGGTTGACCACGGCGCCTGTGATGTCTTCGCCGAGTGGGACCGAAGGCTATGAGATTTAATAGCGATGCTTCGAGCAGCGGTTTGGGTTGCGTGCTACTGCAACACGGAAGTGTAATAGCTTATGGCGCATGACAGCCAAAAGTGCACGAGAGGAACTATCCGGTCCATGACTTCTTGTTAGTGGCCGTGAGTTTTGCCTTGAAGCTGTGGAGGCATAATTTTATACGGTGTGAAAATGGATCTCTACGCCGGTCACAAGAGCGTGAAGTATCTGATTGATCAGAAGGATCTGAAAATACGGCAGCATAGATTGATGGAGTTCTTGGGAGACTATACATTCAAGATCCACTACGTGCCTGATAAAGGGAATGCGGTTGCTGACGCGTTGTGTCGCCGAGCCCCAGCTCAAGCCAATTGGCTATCGATGCATGATGAGCGGTTGGTGCGGGAGTGGGAGGCGTTGGAGATTGTTTGTGTGGATAGGCAATCAAGTGCTGAAGTAGTACTGAATTAGACTGAAGTCCAATATGACATGGCTGATGGGATTCGTCAGGCTTTGGATATGGATGTCCATATGAAGCAGTTCATGGTAGAAGCTCTGGATGGGTCAAATTCCCAATTCGTTGTGGAGGACGGATTGCAATGGAAAGACGGTCGTCTGTGCGTCCCAAGTGTGGGAAATTTGCGGGTGGAATTGTTGTACGAGGCACACCATACCAAGTACTCGATTCACCCGGGGAGCACGAAGATGTACCGCGATGTAAAGAAACTATTTTGGTGGCCGGGTTTGAAGAAAGATGTGGCGTTATGCGTAGCGAAGTGCCAAACTTGCGCCTTGGCGAAGGCGGAGTGCCAAAAGCCGGGAGGATTTCTTGAGTCCTTGCCTATTCCGGAGTGGAAATTCGACGACAGCTCTATGAACTTTGTGCACGGTTTGCCAAGGTCGCAAAAGGAGAACGACCCCATTTGGGTGGTCGTAGATCAGTTAATGAAGGTGTCGCATTTCATTCCGCAGAGGAAGGATGATCTGGTGGAGTAGTTGGCAAAACTATATGTGGATAATATAGTATGGCTTCACGGTGTGCCCCGCAGCATCGTGAATGACCGAGATGGGCGGTTCACGTCCAATGATTGAAGGCTTGTGCAGCAAATGTTGGGGACAAAGTTAAAATTCAGCACAGCCTTTCATCCGCAAACGGATGGGCAGACCGAGATGGTCAATAGAACTTTGGAAAGCATGTTCCGCATGTGTGTCTTGGACTTTGGAAAGAAATGGGAAGACCATCTTTATATGGTAGAAGATGTCGCACGTCGTTGTCCTGGCTGGAAACTGGTGAGTCAAGTTGTGTAAGCGATTCGAAGTGGAGGATGTTACTTTGTTGGTGCGAAGCATTCGAGAGAGGTTGCTTATCGCTCAGGACCGGCAAGCGAAGTACTATAATGCCAAGCACAGGAACGTGGAGTTCGCCGTGGGTGACTATGTGTACTTAAAGATCAAGCCGTCCAAGGGTGTCTCGCGGGTGCGTTGATTGAAAAAGGCTAAGCCCGAGTTACCTTGGGCCGTTTGAGGTTCTGGAGAGGGTTGGTGAAGCGGCCTATCAATTGAAGCTTTCAGTGGAGCTTAGTGGTCTACATGATGTATCCCATATTTCGGTGCTACAGAAGGCGGTGCTAGAGCCTACGCGATTGATCGCGGTCGATCAAGCACCGGTTGATAGTGGGTTGACGACAAAAGTAAAGCCCGTACGGATTGAGGAGCTCTCTTAGGAGCGAGAGCAGGTTATGCTTGATGAGTATCCAGAGATGTTCCGCTCAGGTACAAATTTTGGTTTTGTACATGTCTTTCCTTTATATATAATTTCGTGGACGAAATTTTTTTAAGAGGGGGAGAGTTGTAACGCCCCTAAACTCAAAATAGCGACGGGGGACGTTTTGGGCCAGTTTTGGGTTCTGGCTGCAGGCACACAGCCGGGGACACGGGCGTGTCCCAGGGCGTGTCAAGCTTGTGTCGACACTCAGCCGGGAAGTCGACATTTTGCTCTCGACATTGTGTCGAGACTGGGCACACGGCCTGCGACACGGGCGTGTCGACCCATGTTGACACTTAGCCCGCGAAGTCGACACTCTACGCTCGACGAAGTGTCGAGACATGGCACACGGCCTGCGACACGGGCGTGTCGCAGGGCGTGTCGACCCGTGTCGACACTCGTCCTAGGAAGTCGACATTTTTCTCGACGATGTGTCGAGACAAGGCACACAGCCTAGGACGCGGGTATGTCCAAGTCCGTGTCGTCAGGTTAACGATCTTCGCTCGACGAAGTGTCGAGACCGTGTACACGGCCTGGAGCCCAGGTGCGTTGAGGTAGACACGGGCAAGGACACGGGCGTGTCCTAGAACCCGTGCATTGCTCGGGTTGTTTTCGGGGAAAATCGATGGGGGTACACGTCCGTGTCAGGTGGAACACGGGCGTGTCAGGTCGAACACGGTCTTGTTCGATACCCGTGTGTTGTTCCAGGCGCATCGATTTTGACGGCGAATGAGGCACACGGCCCTGGACACGGGCGTGTGCCAGGCCGTGTGCGATCCAGATTAGGCATTTCAGTCCCGAATTAAAGCCGTTCGTTTCTTTAATTGATGATCCAATGGCTGGGGGTTGTTCCTGATTGGATATACACGGGATTGGGCCTTAGAAACCCTCACTTTTCATGAGTTCTAATCTTTCTAATGCTTAGAGAGAGAGGAGAGCCAAGGAAGGGAGAAGAAGCTAGATCCGGCCATTGGAGGAGCTTCGAAGCTCCAAATCGCGAGCCGACTCCGGATCCACGGAGGCGAAGAGAGTGCGGTAGTTTTCATCCGCTTACTTTTCCATGGCGCCAAAGAATAACGCAAAGGGTAACGATTCTCTTCTTGAGCATGAGCAGCTCTCCTTCTTTTCAAAGGAAGCCCGCTCTCGCGAGTTTGCGGTGAGTTGGAGGCGTTCCTTCGGGTAGATATGTGAAGTACCCGTTGTTTAGAGTCCGTAAGCGAGAACGGACATAGACATGATGTGTGAAGCCTACCCGGACATGTTGGTCTGGATCGGTGATTTTGCATTGCATAAATGCCGGAGAAGACTCTGTGCTATTGGTTATTTTTCGGGTTTTCTACACGGTAGATTGCAACAGGGAGCCTTGGGGATTAACCCTAAGGTGCACCCGGAAAACTGGGCTGATGCGTGATCTTGCCAACATGGAGGCCTGAGAGCCAACTTGAACATAACCGAGTTATGTGAAATTGTGTGACGAAAATGAGACTTGGGAGAAGTTTGACCTGCGCATATGGCTTAAATTGTCGTTGCGACGTGAGCACGGGTTAGATGCAACCATACCCATATTTATGTCGTTCGGGTTAAAGAGACCTAAGGGTACGTGGCACATGCCGTTGGCATAGATTAGAGTCTTCGGCGGTCTATGGCTTAAATTGTCGTGACCCATGCCGGGAAGACAAATTGCTCATATGTTTGGCCGTCAATGTGGCGGTGGTGGGTCCGGAATGTCTATGGCTTTAACTGATGTGACATCGACCGGTTCACCGAGAATGTGCCCTGAGTGCATGGGGTGTGTGGCCGTTTGAGCCTACGCCTGTGATGTAATGAATATTATTATATTGCTCGCTTGTGCTAATAAAATTGCAGGGAAGGAGCATCGCCGCCCCGAGTCGGGGGCGGGATCATTATAATTTGGTCAGCATTGCTGACCGTTGCCTTTTTGTTTGCCACCGTGTTGGAACACCCTATTACTAATTTGGGTCAGGATCACTATGTCCCTAGGAATCTGTGTTTTGACCTTCTGTATAGCTTAATAGGTCAATTAGAATTGAGTCTAAGGGTCAGTAGTCTAGGATTGGAAGCTGCTCTGAAGACCCAAGTTTTTCTGGAGACTAAGTCCAAATCGTCGAGCTCAGCACGACGTTTCGTCGAACTCCGGTCGACGATCGTCTAGCTCAACTTTGGCAGATCGTCGAGCTCCATTCGACGATCGCTGAGCTCAGCCTCATAATATCGTCGAGCTCTGGTCGACGATCGCTGAGCTCAACTTCTCAATATCGTCGAACTCAGTTCGACGATCGCTGAGCTCAGGTCGACGATTTTGGCTCTGCACTGGATCCTTATCTCTGAGCTCAGTTCGACGATCTTTGAGCTCAGATCGACGATTTCTTTGCTGCTTGCATTTTCCAATTCGCTGAGCTCAGCTCGACGATAGCAGAGCTCAGTTCGACGATTTCAGTTATCTTTCAGAATTCAAATTCAAATCAGATAGAAGTTATTCTGCATTTAATTCAGAAGATCTGCCAGCCATTTTCATTTACTTCTGGAGCAAGTTTCAAGGGATTTTTCAAGGAACAATTCAGTGGACTTTCCTTCAGAACAGATTATGCAATTAAGGCTGTAATCAATGCAGACCAACGGCTATCTTTGACAGAGTAATATCCTATTCAGACACAGAGAATAAAAGAGAATGTTTTTGAATAAAGACAGAATAGACAAGAACAAAGAAATAGAGATTGACAAGAACAGGACACACCTCTCAATATACAGAGACTCTGAAAAATATTCTGTCAACAAGAATTCAGAAGAACACTCATCAAGAGATCAAACTTTCAAACATTCTTCAGATCTCTTCAGCTCTCAAGTGTTCAAGGCCAACATCATTTCAAGACTCCAGACACTCAACATTTCAGCTTGCTGAAATCATCTTTTGCTGGAGATCTATCTTAGAAGGCCTATCACCCTCAGCAAAGCTCATCTTCCTGAAGATCAAGGACTCAGGGGGAGCTTTGAAATCAATCCACTTAGTCTTCTCAGTTGCTTGAGAAAAGAGAAGACTGCCATAACTCTCTCAACCCCCTCTCTGTAAAGGGTTTTTCAAACTCCCTTCAAAAGTTTGAATCTGGTTTTTGAGCACCTTGTCAAAAGCTCATTGGTGGCAAGACACCTGATCAAAAAATCTGTTTTGGTTTTTGAGCACCTTATCAAAAGCTCATTGGTGCCCAGGACACCTGATCAACTCATCCTGCAGTGGATTCCTACCTAGGGTGGTAGAAGAGTGGATGTACCCAAGTTGGGGAACCACTATAATTCCTTGTGTCATCTGGTTTTGCATGTTTTCTTTTTGTTTCTGGCCTAGATTTTCTTGTGCTTAGTTTCTGCATAGCTTAGTATTATTTCTGCTTCCCTGCTTACACTCATTACAACAATTGTTGTAAAGCTTTGTAAAAGTTTTTCTTTGTGTTTTAAAAAGCACCATATACTCTATTCACCCCCCTCTAGAGTATATCAGATCTAGTTCCCCCTTTCAATTGGTATCAAAGCGAGGTTGGTTAAACATACCATATCTGTTTGGTTGTACAGGCTAACACCTGAACCCCAAGATCCCAAACTAGATCCTTCTTTTGTATCTTAATATTAGACTTTGTTTGCACAACTCATGTCCCAAAACAAAGATTATGCAAGCACCAGACCTCCAGTGTGCAATCTGTCAAAGTTTGCACTTTGTAAAGCAAGGATTAAACTCTACATGAATTCTATTGACGAGGACATTTTTAATTCTGTTTTGACAGTGTGTCCCAGACCCCCAGAAAGTACAAGCACAAATGTTGTTCCACCTCCATCAGGAACAGATGCTGGCATCAAAAGGTGGAAGGTAGCTGATGCCAAGGCAATGAACATTTTAGCTCAGACAATGTCAGATGACATTTTTCAAAAAGTAGCTGAATGCAACTCAGCCAAGGAGATTTGGGACAAGCTCTCAGAAATTGTCTCTGGCTCAGCTGATGAGAGAAAGGACAGAAGATCTCATCTCATCTCCCAATATGAGAACTTCAAGAAGGGAGAAACAGAGTCAGTGGGAGACATGTACAACAGACTGAGTCTAATTGTCAGTGAACTGAGGACATTAGACAAAGAGATCTCACTGACAGAACTTAATGACAAGATCCTAATGTGTTTCCCCAGCACTTGGGATTCAAGAATCTGGCCAATCAAAGATGCCAGAAGTCTAAATGAGATCACCACTGAAGCCTTGTTGGGTAAGCTCAAATCTTATGAGCTACTCATCAAGAACAGAGAGGAAGAACAGAAGGCTGCTTCACCAGCCACAAGAAAGGAGAAGACTATAGCATTCAAGGCAACTGAAGATCTGCCTGAAGAAAAAGGAACAGGCAATGATGAACTTCTCAGCTTGCTGGCCAAAAGATTCTATAAGATGGCCAGAAAGGACTTCAGAAGAAGATCATACAAGGAGCAGGATAAGCCAAGGTATGACAAGTCCATTGGCAATAACAAAGACATTATTTGCTTTGGTTGCAGGAAACCAGGGCATATGGTTCCTGACTGTCCAGAAAACAAGAACAAGGACAGAAGGGACAGAAAAGAAAGAAGAAAGGAGAAGGACTCCAAAAGGAATGGAAATAGCAAACCTTCCTCCAGCAGAAATAAGCACACAAGGAAAGGATTTGTTGCTGAATCCTGGAGTGAGACTGAAGAGGAGTAAGAAGCCTCCTCCAGCTCAAGTGATGATGAGGATGATGCAGAAGAAAAGGAATTCTGCATGATGGCAATTAATGCCTCACAGCACAACTCAGAGGAAGAAGAGTCAGATTCAGACTCAGAGATTCAACCTGAAGAAGATCAGGTAATCAGTTCTTTTGATTTTACTTCAGAAGATTTTAAACTTGAATTTAAAGCACTATGTTTAGACCTGCTAAAGTCTGAGAAAGAGATCATCTCTCTCAGAAATCAATTATCTGAACAAAATGCTTTAAAATCAGAAAACCTCAAACTCTCTCAGGAGTTGGAGAACTATAGAGATCAGATAGCTACACTGAAAAGTGAGCTCTCTGAGGCCAAGAAGCTTGAAGAATCCCTTAATGGGAGAAGCATCAAGCTGATGGACATCACAAGCACAGTGAACTCTAGACTTAACAGCACACTGGGCTTGGGTGCCTCATTCAGCCAACCTATTGTTCTAACAACCCCTATCAAGTTCATTTCTGACAAGGGAAAGGGAGTTGTAGAGGTTGCCAGGAAAAATTCTGATCTGCCTCAGAAAACTAAAGTCCAGCACAAATCGTCGAACGGAGATCGACGATCGCCGAATGAAGATCGACGATCGCCGAACGCAGCTCGACGATCTCAGGAAATATCGTCGAACGCAGATCGACGATCTCAGCCAAGATCGTCGAACGCTGCTCGACGATCCCATATACCTGACCTCAGCCATAGTCGACCGTCGAACGGAGCTCGACGATCGGACCCACGATCGTCGAACGCAGCTCCACGATCGTCGAACAGAGGTCAGAGCTCTGGAAATTTTTTCAAAGGCAAGTCAAAATTGAATCCTAAGGGTTCTTCATCCCAAACCTTTAACCCTTATACTGAATGGATTATACCTCCAAGGAGATATCATCCTGAAGGATATAAGAGTCAGCCAGGGATATCTTTCATTTCTGAATTTAAAGGTTATCAACCTAGGCCCAAGGTAAACTGGGTCAAAAACAAGTGAATTGCTTCATGTGCAGGTGAAGACCTATCCAACATCTAACCAGCAATGGTATTTGGATAGTGGGTGCTCCAAGCACATGACAGGGAACAAGGACAACCTCAATTCCTTTAGAGCCAAGCTTGGACCCAAAGTTATCTTTGGTGATTCCAACTTTGGACAAACTAAAGGATATGGAGCAGTCCAGATTGGTTCTGTAACCTTCAAGAAGGTAGCATATGTGGAAGGACTGAAGCACAACCTAATCAGCATCAGCCAGCTATGTGATGAAGGCTACCAGGTGACCTTCAGCAAAACCTTATGCAAAATCAAGTCAGAGGACAACACAACTGTGTTGACAGGTAAAAGGAAAGGTAACATCTACCTAGTAGATTTTCTTTCAACTACTTTAGATATCTGTTTATTCAACTCAGTTTGTAGACCAAATGTTTTATGGCATAAGAGATTAGGACATCTAAACCTTAGAACTATTGCTAGGCTCTCCAAGGACAACCTTGTTAGAGGACTACCTTCTGGCCCCTACAAGAAGGAAGGACTCTGCAAGGCTTGTCAATTAGGCAAGCAAACTAAGAACAGCTTTAAGTCACTTAATAAGAGTGATTCACCTAGGATATTGTATCTGTTACACATGGATCTATTTGGACCCATCACAGTACAAAGCCTAGGAGGGAAATCCTACACTTTAGTGATTGTAGATGACTTCTCTAGATTCACTTGGGTGTTCTTTCTAAGGAAGAAGTCTGATAACTTTAAGTGTCTGACAGAGTTTCTCAAATGTATAAAGATTGAGTTCAATACTCACATTGCCCTGATCAGAAGTGATCATGGGACAGAGTTTGATTCTCTTCTTATGCAAGAGTTCTGTCAGAGTGAAGGGATCAGGCATACTTTCTCAGCTCCTAGAACTCCTCAACAAAATGGGGTAGCTGAAAGGAAAAATAGAACCCTTATTGAATCTGCCACTACATTGTTGTCAGATGCTCATCTACCTCTATCCTTTTGGGCAGAGGCAGTGAACACCTCCAACTATGTGCTGAATAGGAGTCTGATACATAAACTGAAGGGAAAGACTCCCTATGAATTACTCAAAGGGAAGAAACCTAAAGTTGACTATTTCAAAATTTTTGGTTGCATTTGCTATATTCACAATAATGATAAGAAACATTTAGCAAAATTTCAAGCCAAAGCTGATGAAGGAGTGTTTCTGGGATACTCCATGATCAGCAAGGCCTATAGGGTATATAATAAATCATCATTGAAAATTGAGGAATCTGTTCATGTTTCTTTTGATGAAACTAACATGTCTTTCAAGGAGAAGATTTCTTCTACCATAGAACCTTTACAGGAACACTCTCTAGTTGAAGATATGAACAAGCTACAGGTTGCTCAAGAGGATGAAAGCAGTGAAGATGAAAGCAATGCTCAACACATTGAAGCTCCATTTGAAGAGCCAGTTGTTGTACCACAAGAGGAAACAACAACACAGGTTGGTGAACAATCAACACCCCTGGTTGATTTAGTAACATCAAGAGACCATCCAATTTCCCAGATAATTGGAGACATCTCAGCTGGTGTGCAAACCAGAAATCAGGTCAACCAAAACCTGTTGCACACCTGCTTCCTTTCTCAAATTGAACCTCAGTCCATTCAAGATGCAGAGCAAGATCCACACTGGATCATTGCCATGCAAGAGGAGTTGCATCAATTTGAGAGGAACAAAGTATGGGAACTAGTGCCAAAGCCAAAGGATCATTCCATTGTTGGAACAAAATGGGTATTCAGGAACAAACTGGATGATCAAGGAGTAATAATAAGGAACAAGGCAAGGCTAGTTGCCCAAGGATATTCTCAAGAAGAAGGAATTGACTACGACCAGACCTTTGCACCTGTTGCAAGATTGGAAGCCATCAGAATTTTTCTAGCTTATGCAGCTCACAAAGGCTTCAAGGTTTATCAGATGGATGTCAAGAGTGCCTTCTTAAATGGAGACATCAAAGAGGAAGTCTATGTCAGACAACCTCCAGGTTTTATCTCTCCAACTCATCCTGATTTTGTTTTTAGATTAAATAAAGCATTATATGGTCTCAAGCAAGCTCCTAGAGCATGGTATGAGACCCTAGCATGCTTTCTCTTGGAAAATGGTTTTATAAGGGGTAGAGTAGACCAAACCCTTTTTATTAGAACCCATAAGTCCCATACCCTACTAGTACAAATCTATGTAGACGATATCATTTTTGGTTCTACTGACTCAAAATTGTGCAGAAGGTTTTCTAACCTAATGCATTCTAAATTTGAGATGAGTAGCATGGGTGAGCTATCCTTCTTCCTAGGATTGCAAGTCAAACAACATGCTGAGGGCATCTTTATTTCTCAAACCAAATATGCTAATGAGCTGGTTAAGAAATTTGGCATGTCTGAGGCATCTTGTATGAAAACACCCATGCCTACCAATGCTGTATTGGATGCTGATGAACATGGGAAACCTGTTGATCAGACAACATATAGAGCAATGATTGGCTCTTTACTGTATCTTACAGCTAGTAGACCAGATATAATGTTTGCTACATGCATATGTGCTAGATTCCAAGTTAGCCCTAGAGAGTCACACCTCACATTAGTAAAGAGGATTCTTAGGTATGTTAAAAGTTGTCCAAATCTAGGTCTCTGGTATCCAAAAGATTCAGCATTTGAGTTAACTGGATTCTCTGATGCTGATTATGCTGGATGCAGAATTGACAGGAAAAGCACCAGTGGAACTTGTCAGTTCCTTGGTGATAGACTTGTCTCTTGGTTTTGCAAGAAACAAACATCTGTGTCAACCTCAACTGCTGAAGCTGAATATATGGCTGCAGGCAGTTGTTGTTCACAAATATTGTGGATTCAAAATCAACTCCTAGACTATGGTTACAACTTAGAAAAGTCAAAAATCTTTTGTGACAATACAAGTGCTATCTCCATAGCTCAAAATCCAGTCCTCCATAGTAGGACAAAACATATAGAGATTAGGCATCATTTCTTAAGGGATAATGTTGAGAAGAATAAAATTGAACTGCAATATATCCCAACTGATTTACAAAGGGGAGATATTTTCACCAAGCCCTTGGATGAAAAGAAACACACCTTCTTCCTAAATCAGTTAGGAATGTTAGATGGAGGAAGTCTTAAATAATCCCCAAGATTTTGAAAGCTAAAAATGGACCAAGACTAGGCAAAATTCTGATTTTTCTTAGTATTTAGGATTTTCTGATCTCTGAACTGCGCTCGACGATTGCCCCAAAGATCGTCGAACGGAGATCGACGATTTCCAGAATCGTCGAACGGAGTTCAGCGCCCCTCAGACAGCATGAACTGTCTCCTTCGGTCAACGATCGTCGAACGGCGCTCGACGATTTTGTTCACTGAACGATCGTCGAACGGAGCTCGACGCCTTTCCAGATCGTCGAACGGAGATCGACGATTTTGGAGTCTCTTCAGATTCCTTTAGAAGCCTCGATCGTCGAACTGAGTTCAACGATCTTTCCTTTTCTGCGTCGAACCCTAATATAAAACTCATTTTTCGCCGTCGTTCTCTTTTGCGCTTTCAATTTCTCTGCAAACTTTTTCTTCCCTCCAAACAGTTCTACCTTGGTCGTTTTGTTTGTTAAGTTTTTTGCAGGTACCATGGCCGTTTCAGTTGCTGTACTCGCTGCAATGAAATTTGATGCCGGCTTTGACATCGATCTCGACTCCTTCAACACAACCGATCAAGTCTTCCAGGACATTCTCAGTTTGTTCAAAGATCAGCACTTATCTGCCCTTATGACAACCAGAATCAAACTTGCATCTGATGAAATCAAAGAATGGGTATACACTGCCCACAACCTTGACAACAATACCATAGTTGGTTCTATTGGTGGCACCCAGGTACCTCTGACCCCAACAGTATTGACAGAGGTTTTTGGTTTAAGGAATGGTGAAGACTCTGCTGACCTTTCTGGAGAAGAATTCTCAGATGTACTTGCCAGGATGGGTCATCCTGAGGGGAACCCTAGCAAGTTGTTTAAGAGGAACCTGTCAGTGGAATACAGGTTTCTGGCTGATGTAGTAGGCAAGGTTCTCTTGGCCAAACATTCTGCTCATGACACCATCTCCAGATATCAGCTCTGCCTCATGGGAGCTCTGGTGGACAGAAAAAGCTTGAACTGGGGAGAAGTATTTTTTGATCTGCTGAAGAAAAAGATAAACAAAACATTTGTGAACTTTGGAAGAATACTGGGAGTCTTCCTCCAGGCCAAGTGCCCTTCTCTGCTAGTCTCCTCTGGAGTGCACATCAATGCCTCCAAGAGACTCACCTGTGCCCTTTTTGGGAAATGGGACAGGCAAATCATCAACCCCAGCAGGCCCTCTCCATCTGCCCCTTCAGGCACCAGGACTCTAAGAGTCACTCCCCCCCAGGTCTCTGCCCCTGCAGAAGACCTGCCTGCGGCTAGTGCTGCTGCTTCTCCTCCTCCAAGCCCAACCCTACCAATTCCATCCACCACTCCAGCTACCTCCACCATTACAATCTCAAGCCCATCTCCAACCTCTATTCCATCTCCAACAATTTCCTCTCCACCAGCAGACCACTTCCACCCCCTTTTCTCCTATCCCCCACCAGATGTCACCTCATCCCCATCCCTTCCATCCTTCACTCTCCTGGATGAATCCTACATGGATGATTCCCCCTCCTCTCCTCCAGAATTGCCATCCTCCTCCACAACTTTCCAAGACATTCTCAACCAAATTATTGATCAACCCACCTTCACTCCCTCCATATCCATCCCTCTATCCTCCATCTCTACCATCCCCTCTCCTGAACCATTCATTCCACCCTTCAGCCCTCCTCCTCCAGCTCCATCAGCCATACCTGTACCCTCTACCTCTGCTCCTCTCATTGAGCATGTAGATCTCCCAGCCCTTGCTGATCAGTTGTATGAGCTCCTTGCACCTAGGCTCTCTCTTCTCATGGAGGCCTCTTTAGCTCCTCTACAACAATCAGTGGCAGCTCTCTCTGCCAGGCTTTCCTCTTTCCTTACTCCTCTAGCAGCACCCCCAGCAGTGTGCCTTGATGCACAGGTATCTGCATCCAGGCAGGGGGAGATGCCCTATGAAGCCAGCCTTCATGCTGCTGTTGCTGCTGCTGCTCCTCCTGCTGTTTCTGCTTCTGCTACTGCTGCTGGTTCTGTGTCTGCTTCTGCTGCTGCTGCTACACCAGTACTAGCAATAGACCTAAGGTCTTTGCTATCTACTTTTGATACTGCTTACTTCTGCTGCCTCCCAGAGCCCAATGCTGGCCAGCTCTCTGAAGATCTGTCCAAGGCTCTAGTGCCCTTCTCTTGCTGTGACCCCAGAATCATTTCTGATTTTATTCTATCAGTGACTGCTGCTTCTGATGATGTTACTACTGCTGCTGCTGCTGAAGACAATGTTCCAACTACTGCTGTTGAGCCCATTTCACAGGATTTTCTGATGACAGAGGCTGTTGCTTTTGAGCCTGCTGTAGAAGTTGTTGTTTCTGAAGCTGCTGCTGCCCTCATGCCTGAAGTAATCACTGTTGTTTCTTCTGCTGCTCCAGTACCTATAGTTACATCTGCTGCTGCTCCTGTTGCTGCCCCTTCTGCTTCTGCCCCATCAGCTGCTGTTAAATTAAAAGAGGATTTGATGAAGAAGATTGATGCCTTGTATGATGCACAAAGTTCTGAATCTGAGGATTATAACACTGCTTCTGATGACTCATCTGCCACAATTGCAAAGAAAAGAAAGGCAAGAAGTAAGGCTTTGAAGAGGGTTCCTCCTGCCAAGGTTAGAGATGATAATGATGTTCCCTATTATATTCTGCACAATTGCCCAATCACTGAGCATTGGATGCAATTCTCTAAGAACCAGTTAAAGGCTATGAAAAAGAAGAGGAAGTATGAAAAAGATTCCACTCAGTTTAAGCACCCTCATCCTCCTCCACCACCTCCACCTGATGCAGGTGCAGGTGGCAGCTCTGCAAGTTCAGGCCCTTCTAGAAGCCAGGCTCCCTACCAACCTCATGCTAGAACTTATCAAAGGGAAAGCCAGTCTAGGGGCTCTTACTCTAGAAGGGGAGGATATAGGGGAAACCAAAGAGAAACTCAGGTTTACTCCAAAGGGCATTCCAGGCAGCACCCTTACTCTAGGGGAGGACATGTCTCTTCTGATACATCTTCTGGTCCTTTCCCCTATAAGCTCAAAGATACTGTGACTGCCAGGACTCCTCAAGATACTACTTCCAACAGGTATGAGCCACCTGTTCCATTTGAGGACCCTGAGAAGAATCCTATGGCTTGGACTGCTAGAATGAAAGAGCTGGCTGCTTTAGATCAAATCAAGAAAGCCAAAGAGAAAGGCCTAGACACTTCCAACATCTCCACAATGTCAGAACAAAGACAAAAAGAACTAGAAAGATATGCTTCCAGCAAATTTTTTGATGCAGACAGGTACATGGAATTGCATCCAGCTGCAGTGGTTCCCAGGACATCAAAGCAAATCTATTTGGGTGCAGCTGATGATACCAGATCCAAACAACAAGCTTTAGATCCTAACAGAGAAATTAAAATGGTAAAAGGCAAAGAAAAGGAATAACTCTGTAAGGTGATAACTCTTGGTTTTTCTGACTGCCCTCTGGATATCATGTTTATATATATCTCTGTGATGGTTCTGTGATGTCTAGCTACTGCTGTCTTTATGTTTTTGTGACTGTATGATGTTGTTTGTTTTTCCTATGTATGTAAATAGTTTTCCTAACCCAAATAGGGGGAGATTGTTGGAACACCCTATTACTAATTTGGGTCAGGATCACTATGTCCCTAGGAATCTGTGTTTTGACCTTCTGTATAGCTTAATAGGTCAATTAGAATTGAGTCTAAGGGTCAGTAGTCTAGGATTGGAAGCTGCTCTGAAGACCCAAGTTTTTCTGGAGACTAAGTCCAAATCGTCGAGCTCAGCACGACGTTTCGTCGAACTCCGGTCGACGATCGTCTAGCTCAACTTTGGCAGATCGTCGAGCTCCATTCGACGATCGCTGAGCTCAGCCTCATAATATCGTCGAGCTCTGGTCGACGATCGCTGAGCTCAACTTCTCAATATCGTCGAACTCAGTTCGACGATCGCTGAGCTCAGGTCGACTATTTTGGCTCTGCACTGGATCCTTATCTCTGAGCTCAGTTCGACGATCTTTGAGCTCAGATCGACGATTTCTTTGCTGCTTGCATTTTCCAATTCGCTGAGCTCAGCTCGACGATAGCAGAGCTCAGTTCGACGATTTCAGTTATCTTTCAGAATTCAAATTCAAATCAGATAGAAGTTATTCTGCATTTAATTCAGAAGATCTGCCAGCCATTTTCATTTACTTCTGGAGCAAGTTTCAAGGGATTTTTCAATGAACAATTCAGTGGACTTTCCTTCAGAACAGATTATGCAATTAAGGCTGTAATCAATGCAGACCAACGGCTATCTTTGACAGAGTAATATCCTATTCAGACACAGAGAATAAAAGAGAATGTTTTTGAATAAAGACAGAGAATAGACAAGAACAAAGAAATAGAGATTGACAAGAACAGGACACACCTCTCAATATACAGAGACTCTGAAAAATATTCTGTCAACAAGAATTCAGAAGAACACTCATCAAGAGATCAAACTTTCAAACATTCTTCAGATCTCTTCAGCTCTCAAGTGTTCAAGGCCAACATCATTTCAAGACTCCAGACACTCAACATTTCAGCTTGCTGAAATCATCTTTTGCTGGAGATATATCTTAGAAGGCCTATCACCCTCAGCAAAGCTCATCTTCCTGAAGATCAAGGACTCAGGGGGAGCTTTGAAATCAATCCACTTAGTCTTCTCAGTTGCTTGAGAAAAGAGAAGACTGCCATAACTCTCTCAACCCCCTCTCTGTAAAGGGTTTTTCAAACTCCCTTCAAAAGTTTGAATCTGGTTTTTGAGCACCTTGTCAAAAGCTCATTGGTGGCAAGACACCTGATCAAAAAATCTGTTTTGGTTTTTGAGCACCTTATCAAAAGCTCATTGGTGCCCAGGACACCTGATCAACTCATCCTGCAGTGGATTCCTACCTAGGGTGGTAGAAGAGTGGATGTACCCAAGTTGGGGAACCACTATAATTCCTTGTGTCATCTGGTTTTGCATGTTTTCTTTTTGTTTCTGGCCTAGATTTTCTTGTGCTTAGTTTCTGCATAGCTTAGTATTATTTCTGCTTCCCTGCTTACACTCATTACAACAATTGTTGTAAAGCTTTGCAAAAGTTTTTCTTTGTGTTTTAAAAAGCACCATATACTCTATTCACCCCCCTCTAGAGTATATCAGATCTAGTTCCCCCTTTCACACCGTGTGGTGGTTATGTTGCTTGAAGGTGCTGCTGGACCAAGCAGTCAATAGCGGGCTAAAGCCCAAATTGCGAAGCCGGCCCTTGAAGGCCTATTTGGAGTGTTTACTGCTTTATTCATGTATGACCGGCCTGCGTGCCGTGGTTTGAAAATCATGTAACATTAAGTAAACCATTTTGTAAGGCCTTAAGGCCACTACTGGTGTATGTACTTCATTCCTGGTTGGCTATTCTAGTGGACATTCATGCTTTAGTGCTGGGTTCTTTATTTCAACTTATAAACTGCTTCCGCTAGAATGATCTGTGTAGGACGTTATGATTAGTTGGATGGTTTCCATTGAGTAACCACCCAGTCTGTCTGTAGTATATGGCGTCGGGCCCTAGCCGGACCTACTGCTATATGCTATGCGACGGATAGGGGGTGTTACACAGCTAGGGAGCCATTTCCATGTCCCCTGGCCTCACGTCCCCATCTCAGGAGGTCGGCGCGGGTTATTGAACTCGCGCACCAGATCTAGATCCCCATGTATGAACCGCATATTATCGCTGATCCTATCCATGAGTGGGGTGGGAGAAGTCATCCCACTTTCCAAGCTGCACATCACCTCGTCTGGGAGAAGCACATAGTCCCACTCCAGTGCCTGCAATCTCTGCCCGTTGAGATCGTTCTCCTCCTGGATCTTGCACAGCGCGAGTCCCTGCTTCTTCAAGACTTCAACGACTCGCCTCCTCAGCTCGGCAGAGTCTAGCGAGACGCCCGGGAAGTCCTCTAGCACATTGGGAGAAGTAGGTGGCGAGTGGTAAGCTGGCTCAGAGGATTCTTCAGCCTCGGATTGACGTAAGAGATCTGCAAAGACAGTTGATCATGGTGAATGTATAATAGACGAGTGCTTCAAAATAACTATGCGAGATGACCGTATGTAAGTGGAACTTACGGGATGAGCTCGGCTGCCCCTAAAAGATATATGTACGGGGTAAGGTAAAGCTCTTGCCGCGACCCGGAAGTTGAGATCCCGAGGAGATGAGCTCAAAGCTCGGAATTGGGAAGAACCCGACATCTCTACCTCGAGTACAGGAGCAGGTGTGGGTTGTCGAGAAGGTGCTCGAGCAGGCGACTTCGGCCTCAGCGAGTCCAGACCCGTGGTCCTAAAAGGGGCGACGGGTCTTACAGGCGAGTAGCATGAGGAGTTTGAGGCCACAGGTCATTGTGGGGGGAGCCGACTCACGGCGTGGAGGCTTCATTGTCGATCTGATGACTACCCGGGTCAGTAGGAATCTCGATGATCCCCTTTACCTTTTGTTCAAGAGCTGGCCTAGAGGAAGAAGCGAGTCCATGACCTGGGGTAGAGGCCAGATCACGGTAGACCGTCTCGGTAGCTTTTGGAGCTGACTTGGCCTTCTTTGTAGGGTGAGAATTTGGAGACTCGTGAGGCAAAGTGCTGGGAGATACAATGACCATGCTGTCAGCACGAGAGGCGTTGAGCCTGCGGGCATGGTCCAGCCTCTATTGGAGCTCTTTGGAAAGAGACATCTCGGCAAGGTCAGAGTAATGGGAATGGAAAAGGTCGCCCAAGTACACGGGCGCATATATATAGCCATTGGTGGATCCCACCAAAAGATTTTTTCTAGCTACTCCCGCACTCGCCGTGTTTTGTGGGGTTGGATGTTCTTTCCGAGCTTGGGGCAACCTCATAAAGAGCGGAGATTGTGTACAACCCCATATCTGGCGAGTGGCAATCGACAGGAGCCAGACCAGCCAAGCCAGGCACTCCAAACACCTGGCGTCGAGTCCACTCGCCCTTAGCGTCGATTCCACTCGATGCCTTCCACCTCGACGTCGAGTGAGGCTTGTTCGCCCGATGCCTCCCATCACAACATTGAGTGGGGTGAGGTTTATCAACGCCTCTCTTGGCATTGAGTGACATCTCGGCAGATCCGTCGGCTCACCCAGGTGGGATGGAGCGAAACAGAGGCGAGTGGAGCAGCATGCTCGCACTCGCCCATGGATCTCGGCAGGCAGTTGGTGAGTGGGGTATTTCTGGACTGCACTCGCCCAGTATCATAGGGAGGCGGCGAGTGCTAGCACCATGAGCACTTGTCACCCCATGCGAGTGGAGGTTTTCAAGGGCCACTCGCCAAGTCTTGTACAATGTATTTTTTACCATTTTACTCTCGTTGGCCAGCCCATAGCCTTTCAGAACAACGAAGTTATGCTGTTGGTAGGTCAATCTGGACTGCACATAGCTGTTTAGAACAACAGAGGTTGGCTGTTGGCAGATCATTTTCAGAAAACTATAAGCAGATCCAAGGGGGTACCTTAGAAGGCATGCTTACTTGTGCCCTAGTCTTCTTGCGCTTTTTAAGGTATCCTTATCTCAGCTCTTGGCTAAGGAGGGGAAGCGCTCTAAGATCTTTCTGGTGTGTGGTGGGACCTCCATGCTGGAGCCTTTTGTCCATTTCTTATTCTAAGTCTCTAGTTGTTTGAGTTTGTGAGGGAGAAGTAATTGTGAGATCACCCCTTCCCCAAGGATTCGAACTCCCCAGAAGCCGATTTTCGGTTTCAGCACTAGTACTCCTCAATTACAAAAATTGGTTATTCGTATACTTTGTCAAACTACTTCCTCCTCTGGTTGTGATTGAAATTGGAGCGTTTTTGAGCAATTTCATGCAATTCGAAGAAATCACCTCGAGCATCAAAGATTTAATGATCTTGTGTATGTTCGCTACAACCTTAATATGAGAGATAGGTATGTCGTATGCCAAATTAATTGGTTTACATGTTAAAATGTATTGTTTGACATATTAAATTAATGTCTAATGCATTATAATGTTGTGTAGGAAATACTTTTAAAAAGATGTTATAATGTTGTTGATTATACAAACATTGAATTAGTGGATTTTTGGATAGTTGAGGAAGAGTCTGCTCCAGAGCTTAATTATAATGATTTGGAGAGTGAAATTTATGAGGAACATGCAATACCAATTAATGAAGAAGTACAAGCAAGTGATCAACAAAATGACAAAACTAATGGTAAGTTTTTAGTTTTATGCACGTATAATTATTAATGTTGTTAGGGATGATACCCATTTTATACGTATATGTGTGCACATTATCACACACCCAAGATCTCCACATCAAAAGTAGTGGGATCATGGGTTTGACCGCACACGCGATCATCGCTCCCGATCCCCCCGCACATCGATCCCATCACGTATGATGGATGAACCGCTACGAGTGTTTCCCCACTCGACGTTCCCTCGACCGACGCTCCCCCTCGGACACTGGCTGCAGCCGAGAGAGCGGACGTTCGGTCCACTCTCCCTAGGCCGCTATCCGTGGTCGAGGGTACGATCGCGGCCGAGAGGGCAGCCGCGAGGGACGTACCCCTTCGGCCGCCGGCCGCGGCCGGAAGAACGGTCGCTCGGTCCGCTCTCTCCTGGCCACCGGCCGTGGCCACAGGAGCGGCCGCGCGGTCCGCTCTCCCTCATCTGCCGGCCGCGGCCGAGCATGCGGCCGAGGCCGAGGGAGCGGCCGCCCGGGCTGCTCCCTCCCTTGCCCACCGACGCGTGGACAAAGGAGGCGGCCGCGCCAGACGGTCATCCCCGGCCGGCGCCGCCGGTCCTCCCCTCGCTTGTAAATTCGGCGGCGAGTTCACCGGCCATCCGTGGAGTTCCTCCCCCACCGTTCGATTGTTTGGGGTCGTTTGCCGCAATCCAATTCGCACATAACCACCGACTAACCACCAGGTTAGTGGGAGATTTGATTATTTATTTAGGGTACGAATAGCGGGATTAATCATCATAAATGTGCACCATTAAACTTTGGAAAAATATTAATTTTGGGTGGATACCATGTGCGGATAGCCGCATAACCAATGTAACCACCCCCTGGAGCCTATAAAAGGAGCCCCATGCCTCCTCATTTCTCACATTTTTTTCATCAAGTCTTCTTCTTCCTCAGGTCGAAGCTCTGTCGGATTCCTCCTACGAGCAGCACCCGAGCCGCACTCAAGCCGCACCCGAGCCGCACCTGAGCCACATACAAGCCAAATTGAAGTCGCCCGACAAAGCCCAATCTCTCCATTACAAAGTTGCCTCCGCAACCAGAAGTTCAGGCACTCCGCTCCCACGTCCAGAATCAGCAAGATGCCAGTGAACCCCATCAACGCAAAGTGCAATTTGTAGTAAACTCTAAGCGTGATGGTATGTTGACCGTCATGTCTCAAGTGTTCTCTCAACTCAAAACTATAAGGAGAGATGGCATGTCACCCTTGATTTTGCCAACACGCTATAACATCCAGAAAATAGTGGACTTTGACCGGCACAGATCCGGTCACATGTTTTTTTACCCGATTGAGGGGTTTTTCCACGTTTAAAATTCTTGTGTACAATCGATCTACCTCATTGACTGTGAGCCCGCTCGACCGTACCGAGAATTAAGGTGGTCCAGGTTATTCCTGTCCAACTGGGACGTCGAATTAGACCTCAATAGTTTGGCGCCGTCTGTGGGAACCAGTTCCGAACATCCTCTAATATTCCAAAGACCGTACCCACTGCTCAATGGTACTAAAGTTTAAAGACAATGAAAAGCAGAAATGCCCGAACCATCGAAGGACCAGTCCCTAAGGGGCCCATCGATTCGGCCCCCTCCCGCATAAATTAAATTGATCAAACAACAACTGTAGGCAAGTTCGAGGATATATTTGCCAAACACTCCACGCAAATGAACGAACTTCAAGCCATGATGTTCGCGATTTGTCAAAAAGTGAAGGCATCCTCCGCAGCACAAATTACGCAAGCTAACCCCCTGCCACTAGGAGATGTCTCCACTACAACCAAGTCATCCTCGTACAAGGAGTATAACATAGAAAAGAAATTTTGAAGCACCAGTAGTTCCCCCACACCGGCAACACTAACCCGATGCAAGCATGATCGCTACCTTGGTGACTCGAAATACGATAAGGTCATAAGGAACACAACGAATCACGAGCCTCAGAAAAGGAAACAAGAGAGAAGTCCACACCAAAAGCCTAAAAACAATTGCAACCGACGCACAAAAATGACATAACAACACCGAGGACTCGCCCCACTCAACGCCCCTCAAGACAAGATTTTCCAAGCAATTTGCAATCACGCAGCGTTTCAAAAGCCCAGATCAACCGCCCGAGGCCGAGGTAATTCATCAAAATACTTCCAATATCACTAGGGTCCCGGTCACAACACTGATGAATAAAACCAACTGAAGGAAGAAATTCAACGACTCGCTGGCCTGGGGGCGGTCGATCAGTTCCTATCAAAAGAAAAGCAGCCCCTAACCCCGAATGCGAGAACCATGATCGTCGCCATCGGCCAGCCGCCCATAAAGCTAGATCAACTCCTGGTAGATGGGGGGATTACAATGGATGTATTGTTCTTATAAACACTGCTCCGGCTCAAACTAACTACGGGCAGCCTCAAGCTAGAATTCTCTAATACACGTATCCCGGGAGGGCACTTCGGTACCAATCATAGGCACCATCATCATTCCAGTCAACCTTGGAAAAGAGCTGGAGCGAGCAACCTATGACGTACAGACCTTGTCCTCCAGGCTGACTCGGATCACACCGCAATACTCCAAAAATCACTCGTGGATGTCTATCAAGCACGCTCCTGCCGCTTTCTTTCCTAATCGTAGCTCTTTATTTCCAGTGCTTATTAGAAAAGCAAAAGATGCAAACACACTAATACAAGGAGATAACGCCACTACATATCAGCCGCGTCAACATCAGAACTCTCGTCGCTAGAGATATCATCAAAGCTAAGGCCGGATACGTTGCATCACAATCTCCTGACAACAAGACGAAAAGCCTTCGAAACTCCACGCCTAAGGGCCAACTCCCGAACGTCTTCCATCTGAAGCTCCACCTCCTTTCTCTAGATCTCATCACGAACCTCCTCGCTAATCAAACAATGAGCTCGCATATAATCCAGAGACTCCATGTACTCTGCAAGTTCAGCAGCTTTCAACTCTGATACACGACTATCAGAAAAAAACACCTCCAATTGTGCATTCGTTGCAGAAAGCTCTGCCTCTAAATGAGAAGTATCCTCTTGAGCACGCTTTAGTATTTGTGTAGTTCTTTCCCCCAGAGATTTCTCCACATCCAAAGACGCTCGAGTCTCTTCCAATTCCACCTTCATCTTCGATCCAATCCGGCGAAATCGGGAAATATCTCGGTCATGATCATCCCTCAGAGTGTCAAG
Organism: Platanthera guangdongensis; assembly: GCA_039583875.1. Lineage (NCBI taxonomy): Eukaryota > Viridiplantae > Streptophyta > Magnoliopsida > Asparagales > Orchidaceae > Platanthera > Platanthera guangdongensis. Next base: position 56,949,833 of record CM077160.1, on the reverse strand, counting down.
CGAGCCCAATGCCGCCCGAGACTCCTCCTGATGGGCCAGATACGCATCCTTCAAGCTCACGTAATGATCATTCTAAGTAACGGCAATTTGAACCTGAACCTCAATTTACAAGAGAAAAGACAGAGAAAAGTCAGTGCAACACAACAACAAAGAAAAACCAAGAATAAGCAAGCTTGCTTACCACTTCATTCATCACCTTCAAAGAAGAAGATATCCTCGGAGCTTCCCCCTCCGCAGGGGAAGTCTAGGGGGCAAAAATTCCAAGCACCTATACCTCGGGAGTTGAACCGCCACGGCCACCAGAAGGAGTGTCGCTACCTAGAGAAACCGAACAAGACGCCACACTATCACTACCACAAGAAACTACAATGTCCTTCCACTTCCGAACACAATCTGAAGATGTCTCAGTAATCCGCCCAGAGTCTGAAGAAATGCCGCAACATAACAAGCGTTTCTCTTTCACAAACGTGGAAATACTGAACAACTTGTTTGCCAACTCACGGGGATCTGAAAACCCTAACGCTGAAGAAAACTCCCGCTCTCTCCCCTTTTGACGACGAAAATGATTCGGCAATGCGTGTCATAGCTCTAACAAGCACTAAGAGTTCCTGACAAACCCAAATAAAGTATTACCATGGCAACGGTCTGTCCGAGTCTCAAAATCAAGTCAGTTCTTGTTACTATTAATTTCCACGCGCTCGCCATCATCAGAGCGAATATCGCACCAATCTCGGAAGCAGTCCAAAGAGAATTTCCAGCCATGTTAGCGAAAGAAGACAACCAACCCCATGAGCCATACTACCCCCAAGGGAGTAAACTGGGAAATCGGCACGCCGAAAACTTCAAAATCTTGATCACTTGCTCGCATGGGTGGAATCGAAAACCCGATCTCAAAGTAGTCTCGTAAATTGTCAACCAAACACGAGGAGGATTTTGAACACTCTCCTCAACACACAGTATCTTCTATTCAAGGTCTGCAGACAGACAGAACCTTCTACTCCTAATAGCAACCTGATCGTCTGTAATGGAGGAGCGAAGACGCATCGGCCTCGCATTACACTTCGAGCCATGATATTAAAATTAAGAATAAATTTAGATGAAAAGTCTGCACATCAAAAAATCATCCACCCCCATCATGCACATAAAGGCGCATCGCCCAGTAAAATCAAAACCATACAGATGTGCCAGGAACGCACGTGCACCGGGGAGCACAGTCATTTAAGCGCCTGCACGAGGTCAGGAGTGCGTGATAAAACACGTGCGTGTTCTGACGCACAAGCGCCGATGCACTGTAGTCCCCCGCGCCCGCTCCCGCGCGCGGCCGTGCACGCCCACCCACGTGCCACCATATGGGCACGCCCACGCCCACGACAAACCATGTGCGCATCAGATATGTAGCAATTTGACACGCGCGCGCACCAGCGCGCGCGCACCCAGGCGCAACGATACGAGCACGTCCGCATGCAACCATGCGTGTATCTGCGCATGCGCATGCTCGCGTGAGGCCAAGCCAGCGCGCGCCCAAGCGTGAGCCGCCGCACACACCCCTGCAAGCGCTGGTGCGCCAGCTTCCTTCTTCGGGAACTTTCATCGCCTCTCCTCGTCATAGCATATTCTAACATTTTTACCCGAGTTTGCAGGGTGCCACTACTCGCCATCTCAAGTCCTTCTCCGTTCACCATCGTCACCACCGTAAAAAATCAGCAAAGAAAGATTCTTATTTTTCTTCGTCCGAGCTGGTCTCTTGCAACAAGGATATGGGGGTAATTGTTAGGGATGAGACCCATTTTATAAGTATAAGTGTGCACATAACCACACATGCATGATCTCCACCTCAAAAGTATTGGGATCATGGGTTTGACCGCACGCGCGATCACCTCGCCTGATCCCCCTGCACGTTGATCCCATCACGCGTGATGGATGAACCGCCGCGAGCGACTCCCTGCCGGCGGCGGCCGGCCGACCTACTCCCTATACTCCGGTCTCCTGTCTTCCCTCTCCACGCCGAATGTCGCCGTGCGGTCGAGCGAGCCGCCCAGGCCGACGCTCCCCTCGGCCACTGGTCGCGCCCGAGAGAGCGGCCGTCCGGGCCACTCTCCCTAGGCTACCGGCCGCGACCTAGGGGACGACCGCGAGGGCCGCAACCCTTCAGCCGCCAGCCGCACCCAGAAGTGCGGCCACTCGATCCGCTCTCTCCCGGCCGCGGGCCGCGCGTGAGGGAGCGGCCGCGCGGTCAGCGCTCCCTCGGCCGCCGGGCGCGGCCGCGCCGACCTCCGCCTAGGGAGCGACCGCCTAGGCCGCTCCCTCCCTCGGCCTCCAGCCGCGGCCGATGGAGTGGCCGCCCGGGCCTCTCCCTCCCTCGGCCGCTAGCGCGCGGCCCAAAGAGGTGGCCGCACCGGCCGTTCCTCCCCGCCCGCCGTTGGCGGTCCTCCTCTTGCCGGGGAATTCGGCAGTGAGTTCGCCGGCCATCCGTGGAGTTCCTCCCCCACCTTCTGATCGCTTTGGGTCGTTTCCCGTCATCTGATTCGCACGTAACCACCCACTAACAACAAGGTTAGTGTGGGGATTTTATTAATAATTTAATTATTTATTTAGGGTGCGAATAGCGGGATTAATCATCATAAATGCGCACCCTTAAACTATGGGAAAATATTAATTTTGGGTGGTTACGGTGTGCGGATTGCCGCATAACCACCGTAACCACCCCCTGAAACCTATAAAAGGAGCCACAGGGCTCCTCATTTCTCATCTTTTTTCTCCGAGTATTCTTCTTCCTCAGGTTGAAGCTCTGTCGATTCCTCCGACGAGCATCACCCGAGCTGCACTCAAGCCACACTCGAGCCACGTACACGCCAAACTGTAGCATCCCGAGAAAGCTCATTCTCTCCATTTTCAAGTGGCCTCCGCAACCGCAAGTTTGGGCACTCCGCTCCCACGTTCAGAATCAGCAAGACGTCCAGCGAAGCCCATCAACGCAAAGTGCATTTTTTAACAAACTCCAGACGCGACGGTCTGTCATCCGTCATGTGTCAAGTGTTCTCTCACCTTAAAACTGTAACGAGAGGTGTCATGTCACCCTCAATTTCACAAATAAGCTGTAACAATCAGAAAATAATGGACTTTGACAGGCACAGATCCGGTCACGTTATTTTTTACACGGTTGAGGGGTTTTTCCACGTTAAAATTTCGTGTGTACAATCGATCTACCTCATTGACTGTGTGCGCACTCGACCGTTCCGAGAGCTAAGACAGTCCAGGTTATTCCGGTCCGACCGGGACGTCGAGTTAGACCGCAACAAATGTACATATTAATATATGCTAAATTGTTTTGTAAATCTTTTTTACTTTACGATTGTTTTATTCCATAATTGATTATGCAGATGATGTATGTGCGGACGATATTTTGGAATATGTCGATCCTGAAGTCTTTGAAGTAAAATCTTTTGGTAGATATTATTTAGATTTTTGAAAGAATATGTGAGTATGCGGTCGCTTAACTTTTGTAGTCGTTGTTAAATATTTATGATGTAGCCTATGAAATTGTCAGTTATTTACTTATATAATTACCTTAACTTCAGTAGTTTTTGTTCGTTTTGGTTAATCATTTATGATGTAGCTTATGATCTTGACAGTTATTTACATATCTTAATTAGTTTTGCAAAACTATATCTCGCTAACTCTCCATATGTAGTTAATTCTGGTTTAATTCCTGTTCAACCGGTTCAACAGCTTCAACATTGAATCTCTATATTTTTCGGTTCAATGTTCGATCCGATTCTGAAAATCTTGCTCTGAGTTATGACTTAGGTGAGGATGGGGCAAAAAATCAGTATCTAAATTTCATGTGTTATTTGAAATTAATTTTAAATTTTATTTTGTTTGAAATCAATATGTGAACCTAAATTTTAACGTCTTAGTCCCTAAATATTTTTTTCTTTTTGCATGAAAATGATTCCTCTTGACCTTTGAAATAAAATTTATTATTGCGGTCTAACTCGACGTCCAAAATTAATTAAGGTGATTCCGCAACTTCCTCTTGACCTATGAAAGTGATTCGGCAACTTCCAAAATTAATTAAAATTAGTCTTATTAAGTAACATAAATTTATGTGGTACTAGATTTATTGGCAGAAGTAATTTAAAGACATCATTGTTGCGGTCTAATTCGACCTCCCGGTCGGGCCGGAATACTTGTACCGTCTTAGCTTTCAGAACGATCGAGCGCGCACATAGTCAATAGAGTAAATTGGTTGTACACAAGCTGTTTTAACATGGAAAAACCCCTCAAATGGACAAAAAACCACATGATCGGATCTGTGTCGGTCAAAGTCCATTATCTTATGATTGTTACAACTTGTTCGTGAAGTCGAGACTGACAAGTCACCTCTCGTTACAGCTTCGGGGGTGAGAGAACACTTAGCACGCGGCAGACGACAGTCCGTGGCGCCGAGGGTTGTTACAAATTTCGCTACGCGCTGGGGGTCTTCCAATAACAACTTGCCAATTTTTGAACACATGAGCGGAGCGTCTGAACTCTCGATTGCGGGGGAGACTTGAGACTTAAGAGATTCTACTTCGTCAGGAGACTTTGACTCGTCTCGCTTGTAGCTCGGGTGCGGCACAGGTGCGGCTCGTAGGAGGAATTTGGCAGAGCTCCGACCCGAGAAAGAAGACTCGGAGGAGAAAAAAGTGAGAAATGAGCAGGGCTGTGACTGCTTTTATAGGCTCTGGGTGGTAGTTATGGTGGTATGCGGCTTTCCGCATACCATAACCAACTTCGTAATTGTTTTTAGTATAGCTTAAATGCGTATATTTTACTATTTGAAGACCACTTAAATAAATTATATAAAATATTAATTAAATCCCTCCCACTAACCCTGCGTTTAGTGGGTGGTTATGCGTAAATCAGATGGCCGGGAGTGTTTCCCGACGATCGGATGGCGGGTGTGGAACTCCGCGGGCGGCCGGCAAACTTGGCGCCAAGTTAACTGGCGAGGGGAGGACCGCTGACGGCTGCCGGGAGGGTGCGGCTGCCCCCCTTGGCCGCGCACCGGCGTCCAAGGAAGGGGGCAGCCCGAGAGGCCTCCCCCTTGGCTGCGCCGGCGGCCAAGGGAGGGGGAGGCCCGGGCAGCCACCCCCTTGGCTGCGCCGGCGGCCACGAAAGCGGGCGTCCCGGGCTGCCGCCCCCCTTGGCCTCTCCGGAGACCTAGGAAGGGCCGGGTGTCATGTCGTGGCGAGAGAGGGCGGGCGGCCGACATCCGGGGAGTGGGCCGCCCTCCCGCCGTCGGCGAGGTGGGGCTCGCGGCAGTTTGCCCATTACGCGTAATGGGATCACCGTGCAGGGGATCGGGCGCAGTGATCGTGCCCGCGGTCAATCTCATGATCCCACTATCTTTGAGATGGAAATCATGGGTGTACGATTATGTGCACACCTGATTTCTATAAAATGGGAGTCATCCCCAATAATTGCCCCCTAGATCCTTGTTGTGCGAGATCGCTTCGGACGAAGGAGAGCAAGGATTTTTCTTTGTTTACTTTTACGGCGGTGACGATGGCGAACGGTGGTGGACTTGAGGCGGGGAGTGATTGCACCCTGCAAACTCATGTAAAAATGTTAACATATTTTGTGGTGTAGAAGAGGCGACCAACGTGCCCAGGGGAGGGAGGTGTTTCTCACATAGTCATGTCGATGCGCGCGGACCTGTGCGCGGAGTCGCGCATGGGCGCGCCGGATCTGAGTTGCGAGCGAGCATGAGCGAGCGGACGAGTTCGTGATAGCAGCGGGCGAAACTGCGAGGGTGCACCTGCGGGAACGCGCACGCGCACCTGGTAGTGCGCGCGAGCGCATACCAAACTTCACGCGAGCTTGCGCGCGGGCGCGCACCTGGACGGGCGTGGGCCTGGGTGCGCACGTCTTGTCATGCGCGGGCGCGCGCCTGGCCACGTACAAGCCTGGTTGCGCGCGCCCTTGTGCGCGTGCTTAGTGTGTGGGCGTGCGTGGACTTGCGCGCACGGTGGCCATGAGCGGGAGCAGGGGGGATCTGTTGCACGGGTATGCGCATGTAGGGGTGTATGCTTGCTCGGGCGCGTTACAGATAATTTCGGCTCTTATCGAGTGACGGGCCTTTTGTGCATGATGAGGGCAGATGTTCTTTGATCAGACTTCTTTGTCTGATTTGATTTTTACGACAGGGCTCGAAACGTACCGTGAGGCCGATGTGTCTTCGCTCGTCTCTTACCGAGGATCAGGTTGCAATTTGGAGAAGGAGGTTTGGCCTGCCTGCCGACCTTGAAGTGAAGATACTGCATGCCAAGGAGAGGGTTCAAAACCCTCCTCATTACTGGTTGATGATCTGCGAGACTACCTTGAGGTCGGGATTCCGGTTCCCTCTGTACAAGGAAGTGGTTGAGATTATGTAGTTTTGTGGCGTGCCAATTTACCATTTTACTCCCTTGGGGGTAGTACGCCTCATGGGGTTGGTTCTCTTTATTCATGAGCATAGCGAGAAACTTTCTCTGGACTGCTTCCAAGATTGGTGCGATGTTCGCTCGGATGGTGGTGAGCGTGTGGAGATCCATAGCAACAAAGGCTGGCTTAACATTGAGGTTCGGATAGACCGGCGCCACGAAAATACTTTGTTCGGTTATGTCAGGAACTTTTGGGGCTTGTCGGAGCTGTGGGACGCACTCCCAGATCGTTTCCATCATCAGAAGGGAAGAGAGTGGTTGCTTTCTCTAGTGCTTTGATTTTTAGAGCCTCGGGAGTTGGCGAACCGTCTGTTCAGCATTTCTTCATTTGTGGAAGGGAAGCGCTTGTTGTGGTGTGGTATTTCTTCAGGCTCTGGGCGGATCGTTAAGACATCTTTGGTTCGCAAACGAAAGCGGAAGGACATTATAGTTTCCCGAGGTAGCGGTTGTAAGACTCTTCCCCCTTACCAAGGAGGCTCCCGGTCTTATGCCCAGAACCGCCATCTTACGATGGCACTAACACACGGGTTAGTCGACACCGCAACACGCCGATTCTGCCGGCTAGAACTGTAACAACCCAAATTCGAGAAACGGGAAAATATTAGGTGACACGGCTTGGGACACGGGCGTGTCCCAGGGCGTGTCCTGCTCGGGTTGCGCAGCTAGGCGCGTGGTTGACGAAATTCGTTCGACGAATTTTCGGGAGGTACACGCCCGTGACACGGGCGTGTCAGGGTGCGTGACCTAGGGCGTGTCCTCCCCTGGTCGATGATTTTCTCTCGAGTAGTTGAGGTCGACGAATACTCGAGAAAGAGGGTACACAGCATGTGACACGGGCGTGTCACAGGGCGTGTCCCGCTCATACTCGAGTAGCTCTCGTGTAGGTTGAAATGTACTCGAGTAGGTGGAAAAGTACTCGAGTAAGAGGGGGGTGACACGGGCGTGTCATCCCTGTGACACGGGCGTGTCATCCCTGTGACACGGGCGTGTCCTATTTGGGTAATCGAGTAGTTTGTTTTCTCTCGAGTAAGTCCTCTTGAGTAGGTCTCGAGTGGGTTACACGCCCCGTGTCACGGACGTGACTAGGCTGATACGGGCGTGACATGGGCATGTCACCTTGGCGTGGATAAGTTTGGATAAGGCAGTTCGTGCACCGCTTAGGGGACACGGCCTGTGACACGGGCGTATCACAGGACGTGTCAGACCCGAGAGAGCTATTTTCATGGAATTTTCTGGTCATTCCTTTTCTTCCTATAGGATATGATGGCTCAGATTTCTCCTTGCTGTTATAAGGCCGAAATGCCGAATTAGCTCTTCATTTTCATCATCATCTTCTTCTTCTCATTCCAAGAGAGAGAAAGAGAGAGAGGGCAAGGAAGGGAAGGAGGAAGGACGAACTCCGCTGCAGGAGAAGCTGCGGAGTGTGGATTGAAGATCCGAGTTCGTATTCGTGGAAGCAAAGCTGAAACGGTGATTTCCATCCGGCTGATTCATGTATCCGAAAAGATCTTCAAGGGTAACGATCTCCTTCTTGGACATCGAAGTCCTTTCTTTATGCATGTGCGTGGAATCCTCCACCAAGAGGTGGATTTCGAAAGTGATTCCTTGGTTGAGTCTGCATCTAGAGCCGGAAGTTTGGAGTACAGCATAGGCATGCTGTGTTAAACCCATCTGGACGGGTAGTCTGGATTGGTGATGATCATGGGTAAACCGGAGAAGACTCCGTGGATTTGGTGATATGAAAGGTTTATGTTTTGATTGAATGATTGTATGGATGCATGAATGTTAGTGATGGATGTATGGAGGCTTTGAGTAAGCTCCTGGTTATGAAGAGAGATCAATCGGTAGCACGTCTAGGGAGAACGAGATAAACCCGGCCTGTTACACCACTGGGGTGGCTGTATCTGGATAGATGAGGGATCGATTGACGACAATGCATGGGGAGCCGAGTTAAACCCGGCTAGCTATACCACAAGTGTAACGCCCCGAAACTCAAAGGAGCAAAGGGGGACGTTTTGGGCCAGTTTGGGTTCTGGCAGCAGGCACACGGCCTGGGACACGGGCGTGTCCCAGGGCGTGTCAAGCCTGTGTCGACACTAAGACGGGAAGTCGACACTTTGGTCTCGAAATTGTGTCGAGACTGGGCACACGGCCTGCGACACGGGCGTGTCGCAGGGCGTGTCGACCCGTGTCGACACTTAGCCGCGAAGTCGACACTCTGCGTTCGACGAAGTGTCGAGACATGGAACACGGCCTGCGACACGGGCGTGTCGCAGGGCATGTCGACCCGTGTCGACACTCGTCCCGGGAGTCGACACTTTAGTGTCGACAATGTGTCGAGACAGGGTACACGGCCTAGGACACGGGCGTGTCCAAGGCCGTATCATCAGGTCGACGATCTTTGCTCGACGAAGTGTCGAGTGTCGAGACCGTGTACACGGCCTGGGGTCCAGGCGTGTTGAGGTGACACGGGTAAGGACACGGGCGTGTCCTAGAACCCGTGCAGTGCTCGGGTTGATTTTGGGGAAAAATGATGGGGTACACGGCCGGCCACACGGCCGTATCAGGTGGAACACGGGCGTGTCAGCTCGAACACGGGCGTGTTCGATACCCGTGTGATGTTCCAGGTGATTCGATTTTGACGGCGAATGAGGCACACGGCCCTGGACACGGGCGTGTGCCAGGCCGTGTTCGATCCAGATTGGGCATTTCAGTCCCGAATCAAAGTCGTTCGTTTCCTTATTTTGAGATCCAACGGCTGGGGGTTGTTCCTGAAGGGATATACCCGGGATTGGACTTAGAAACCCTCACTTTTTCTAAAGTGTTGTCTTTCTAAAGCCTTAGAGAGAGAGGAGAGCCAAGGGAGGAAGAAGGAGCTTGATCTCGCCATTGGAGGAGCTTCGAAGCTCCGAATCGCAAGCCGACTCCGGATCCACGGAGGCGAAGCTAGTGCGGTGCTTTTCATCCGATTACTTTTCAATGGCGCTAAAGAGGAACGCTAGGGTAACGATCCTCATCTTGAGCATGAGTAGCTCTCTTTCTTAGCATAGGAAGCCCGCTCTCGCGAGTTTGCGGAGAGTTGGAGGCGTTCCTTCGGGTAGATATGTGAAGTCCCCGTTGTTTAGAGTCCGTAAGCGAGAACGGACACAGGCATGATGTGTGAAGCCTACCCGGACATGTTGGTCTGGATCGGTGATGTTGCATTGCATAATGCCGGAGAAGACTCCGTGCTATTGTTTGTTTTTCGGGTTTTCTACGCGGTAGATTGCAGCAGGGAGCCTTGGGGACTAACCCAAAGGTGCACCCGGAAAACTGGGAGGATACGAGATCTTACCAACTTGGTGGCTTGAGAGCCAACTTGAACATAACTGGGTTATGTGACTTGTGATGGAAATGGGACTCGGTGGAAGTTTGACCCGCGCAAATGGCTTAAATTGTCGTTGCGATGTGAGCACGGGTTAGATGGAACCGTACCCGTTCTATGTCGTTCGGTTAAAGAGACCTAAAGGCACGTGGCACTTACCGTTGGCATAGATTAGGGTCTTTGGCAGTCAATGGCTTAAATTGTCGTGACCCAGGCCAGGAAGACAAATTGCTCATAGGTTTGGCCGTCCAAGTGGCGGTGGTGAGTCCGGAATGTCTATGGCTTTAATTGCCGTGACATCGACCGGTTCACCGAGAATGTGCCCTGAGAGCACGGGGCGTGTGGCCGTGCGAGCCAACGTCTGTGATTGAATGGCTAAGTATATAAATTGCTCGCTTATGCTAATGAAATGCAGGGAAGGAGCATAGCCGCCCCGAGTTGGGGGAGGGATTGTTATAATTTGGTCAGCATTGCTGACCATTGCCTTGTTTTGCCACCGTGCGGTGGTTTGTTGCTTGCAGGTGCAGCTGGACCAAGTGGTCAATAGCGGGCTAAAGCCCGAATGCGAAGCCGGCCCTTGAAGGCCTAAGTTGGAAGTGTTTACTGCTTTATTCATGTGTGACCGGCCTGCGTGTCGTGGTTTATAAAACATGTAATTGGAAGTGAAACATTTTGTAAGGCCTTAAGATCTATTTTTTGGGTATTTTGTATAACATTCCTATTTCGTATTAGTGGACATTCGTGCTGTAATGCTGGGTTCTTTGTTAAAACTTTTATAAACTGCTTCCGCTAGAATGCTTTGTGTAGGACGTTGAGATTGGTTTGATGGTTTCCATAAGTAACCACCCGGTCTGTCTGTGGCATACGGCGTCGGTCCCCGGCCGGACCTACTGCTATATGCTATGTGACGGATAGGGGATGTTACAATTTGATATCAGACTACTGGTTTTGGTTGGACTTAAACTGAATTCGTGGGCGAATTCTTTTTAAGGGGTGGCGCGCACATTGTGTGCGTCATCGTTATAATGGTAAAAGAACCCATGAATGTCCACTTAGGAATGAAAATACTCGTGTTTGAGGAACCTGCGTGTTCCTATAATTGCTGTTTGCAATTTATTTGGTCGCTTAACGGTGTTTTGTACCACTATAGGTGACCAGAAGTGGTGTTGGGCCGTCAGAACGCCGAGTTTCTGAGGCTAGTAGTGCACCGGAAGTTGCTCCCGCAACACCTCTATCGGCTGAGAACATACGATTGGTGGCTGAAGCGGTGTTGGCCGTGATAAATGCGCAGCATGCAAGGCAAACGCAGCAGCCTGCTCCTGTGATGGAGCAAGAACCTCTGCAAGAGGCTGAGCCGACGAGAGTGGAGCAAGTGGTTGTGGAACCGGTGGTGCCAAGGAGGGCAACTGAGAGGCAGCTTAAGCATGTAATGAGCTTTAACCCTCCGTTATTCTCGGGGTTGGGAACCCCATCTCAGGCTGAAGACTGGCTCTCCAGGGTGAAGAGAGTCATGACAGCAATGGAGACGGAGGAGTGGCAAATGACCACCATCGCTACGTTCCTTTTGGACGGTGAACCGAGGATGTGGTGGGAAGGATTGGAGCTGCATTTATTGAGAGTTAGGCAACTTGGTGATGTCTCGATGGAGGAGTTCTCGAGATTATTTTTGGCTAGATACCTCCCTTCGACGCAGAAGATAGCATTGGAGAATGAGTTCCTGAAGTTGGTATAGGGTGAGAGGAGCGTGGATGAATATCTCCACGAGTTTACTCGTCTGAGTCGTTATGCTAGCTCCACCATCATGGATGAGGAGCGCAAGACTAATCGCTTCTACGAAGGCTTGAGGGATGAGTTGAGACTACTACTTTCGGGGCCGATGACGCAGGGTTTCTTAACCTTGGTCAATACTGCCCGGTCCTTGAAGAAGGACATGAAGAATGTACAAGCAAAGAAAAGCTTGGGTGAGAAGAAATCTGAATTTAAAGTGCCGACTACTTCAAAGGCCGGCTATCGGAGGTCTTTCAAGAAGCATAGGACTTCGGGTCCAGCTCCTTCTGGTTTTTCTGGGGCGACTACGAGTCGGACACCGGGCGCGTGTTTTACTTGTGGAAAGACGTGGCATTTTGCCCGTGACTGTTGGAGCGGACGCCCTAAGTCCGAGAGAAAGCCAGGAGCTACTTATGAAGAGAAGGGAAAGGCGGTGGAGTCGACCGCATCCGATTATGCTCCGGCCCAACCAAGGGTCTATAATCTTGGCCAACAGGAGGCCATCAAACAGGCTGATGTGGTGATAGGTACGGTTTAATTTATAGCAAGTCAATTTCTTTAAATACTTGTTATGCACATGTTACCTTACCACTGCTTGTTTAGGATTTGTTTTGATTTGTGAAAATCCGGCACGAGCACTCTTCGATACGGGAGTTTCACACTACTTCTTGTCCGAAGGATTTATATCACACATCAGAGTCCCTTCTTCGATGGCGAAGGATAAGTTGGATGTGTTGTTGCCCAACGGGTGTTCGATGCGAGCGGATAGGATCTGCGATGTTAAGATTCGTATTGGGGAGCAGGAGTTCGACCTGCGGGCGTCTTTACTTCCGTTGGTGGAGTTCGACGTCATATTTGGCATGGACTGGCTCTCGGAGCAGCAGGCCCATATAGATTGCGGTAGCAAGGAAGTCAAGCTGGGAGCAAGTCGTGAGACGACTTTTACGGGCTTAAAGGGTTCGAGCAAGACATTGATGTCTGCTCTTCAGGTGGTGAAGGCGGTTCGTGCCGGAGCAGAACTGTTCTTTACACTAGTGGAGGTTGCAAAGCCGAAGCCCGCATTGGATTGTATTTTAGTGGTATCGGAATACCCTGATGTGTTCCCCGCAGATCTTCCTGGAGCCCCGCCTCAGCGGGAGATAGATTTTATGATCGAGCTAGTGCCAGGTGCAAAGCCTGTGTCACGATCTCCGTATCGGCTAGCGCCTAAGGAAATGGCGGAGCTGAAAGTTCAACTGCAAGAGTTGTGGGAGCAAGGGTATGTGCGCCCGAGCTCTTCTCCTTGGAGCGCACCGGTCTTCTTTGTTAAGAAGAAGGACGGAAGCTTGAGGCTATGTATTGATTATCGGGAGCTAAATAAGCTGACGGAGAAGAACAAGTACCCGATCCCCCGGATTGATGATCTCTTTGATCAGTTAGTCGGGTCGATGGTGTACTCGAAGTTGGATCTCAAGGCTGGGTACTATCAGCTGCGAATAAGGGAGTGTGATATCCCGAAGACAGCGTTTAGTACGAGATACGGGCATTATGAGTTTACGGTCATGCCGTTTGGGCTGACTAATGTGCCGTCAGTATTCATGGATTTGATGAACAGGACGTTCAGGGAGTACTTGGACCATTTTGTGATCGTCTTCATCGACGATATTTTGGTGTACTCGCAAAGTGAGGAAGATCACTTCAAGCATCTTCATTTGGTGTTGGAAACGCTAAGGAGAAATCAGTTGTATGCCAAGTTCTCGAAGTGCGAGTTTTGGCTATCCTCAGTGGCGTTCCTCGGGAATATAGTGAGTGGAGAGGGTATTGTTGTGGATCCGGCGAAGATTGTTGCGATACGGGAGTGGCCTGAGCTTGCTACTGTAGCGGAAGTCCGGAGTTTTCTGGGGCTTGCCTGCTATTATAGGCGCTTCGTAGAGAACTTCTCGCGGATAGCGTTACCTCTCACTACTTTGACGAGGAAGGAGCATAAGTTCGTTTGGACGCCAGAGTGCGCGCGAGCTTTTGAGGAGTTGAAGTGCCGGTTGACCACGGCGCCTGTGCTGAGTTCGCCATGTGGGACCGAAGGCTATGAGATTTATAGCGATGCTTCGGGCAGCGGTTTGGGTTGCGTGCTACTGCAACATGGAAGTGTAATAGCTTATGGCTCGAGGCAGCTAAAAGTGCATGAAAGGAACTATCCGGTCCATGACTTGGAGTTAGCGGCCGTGAGTTTTGCCGTGAAGCTGTGGAGACACTACTTGTATGGTGTGAAGATTGATATCTACACCGATCACAAGAGCCTGAAGTATCTTATTGATCAAAATGATCTGAATATGCGGCAGCGTAGGTGGATGGAGTTCCTGGGGGACTATACGTTCAAGATCCACTACGTGCCTGGCAAAGGGAATGCGGTTGCGAACGCGTTGAGTCGCTGAGCCCCAGCTCAAGCCAATTGGCTATCGGTGCACGATGAGCGGTTGGTGCGATAGTTGGAGGCGTTGGAGATTGTCTGTGTGGACAGGCAATCAAGTGCTGAAGCAGTTCTGAATTAGACTGAAGTCCAATATGACCCGGCTGATCGTATTCGGCAGGCTTTGGATATGGATGCTCATATGAAGCAGTTCATGGTAGAGGCTCTGGATGGGTCAAATTCCCAATACGTCGTGGAGGACGGGTTGCTTTGGAAAGACGGTCGTTTGTGCGTCCCTAGTGTGGGCAATTTGCGGGTGGAGTTGTTGTACAGGCACACCATACCAAGTACTCGATTCACCCGGGGAGCACGAAGATGTACCGTGATGTGAAGAAACTGTTCTGGTGGCCGGGTTTAAAGAAGGATGTGGCGCTGTACGTAGCGAAGTGCCAAACCTGCGCCTTGGTAAAGGCGGAGTGCCAAAAGCCGGGAGGATTTCTTAAGTCCTTGCCTATTCCGGAGTGGAAATTCGACGACATCTCTATGGACTTTGTGCACGGTTTGCCAAGGTCGCAAAAGGGGAACGACGCCATTTGGGTGGTTGTTGATCGATTAACGAAGGTGTCGCATTTTATTCCGCATAGGAAGGATGATCCGGTGGAAAAGTTGCCGAAGCTTTATGTGGATAACATAGTGCGGCTTCATGGTGTGCCCCGCAGCATCGTGAGTGACCGAGATGGGCGGTTCACGTCCAATGATTGGAGGCTTGTGCAGCAAATGTTGGGAACGAAGCTGAAGTTCAGCACAGCCTTCCATCCGCAAACGGATGGGCAGACCGAGAGGGTCAATAGAACTATGGAAGACATGCTCCGCATGTGTGTCTTGGATTTCGGAAAGCAATGGGAATACCACCTTTATTTGGTGGAGTTCGCATACAACAACAGCTACCAAGCGAGTATCCAAATGGCGCCTTTCAAGGCACTATATGGTAGAAAATGTCGCACGCCGTTATCTTGGTTAGAAACGGGTGAGTCAAGGTTGTATAAGCGATCGGAAGTGGAGGGTGCTACTTCTTTGGTGCGAACCATTCGGGAGAGGTTGCTTATCGCTCAGGACCGGCAAGCAAAGTACTATAATGCCAAGCACAGGAACGTGGAGTTCGCTGTGGGCGATTATGTATACTTAAATATCAAGCCATTCAAGGGTGTCTCGCGGGTGCGGCGATTGGAAAAGCTAAGCTCGAGGTACCTTGGACCATTTGAGGTTCTGGAGCGATTTGGTGAAGCGGCCTATCGGTTGAAGCTTTCAGTGGAGCTTAGTGGTTTACATGATGTATTCCACATTTCGGTGCTTCGGAAGGCGGTGCAAGAGCCTACGCAAGTGATCGCGGTTGATCAAGTGCCGGTGGATAGTGGGCTAATGACAAAGGTCAAGCCCGTGCGGATTGAGGACTCGGAGGTCAAGCGGCTACGCAATAAAGAGATCAGGATGGTCAAGGTCCGGTGGGACAATAGCGGTCGTGAGGAGCTCTCTTGGGAGCGAGAGCAGACTATGCTTGACGAGTATCCGGAGTTGTTCCGCTCAGGTACAAATTTTGGTTTTGTACATGTCTTTCCTTTATGTAATTTCGAGGACGAAATTCTTTTAAGAGGGGGAGAGTTGTAATGCCCCGAAACTCAAAGGAGCAAAGGGGGACGTTTTGGGCCTGTTTGGGTTCTGGCAGCAGGCACACGGCCTGGGACACGGGCATGTCCCAGAGCGTGTCAAGCCTGTGTCGACACTAAGACAGGAAGTCGACACTTTGGTCTCGACATTGTGTCGAGACTGGGCACACGGCCTGCGACACGGGCGTGTCGCAGGGCGTGTCGACCCATGTCGACACTTAGCCGCGAAGTCGACACTCTTCGTTCGACGAAGTGTCGAGACATGGCATACGGCCTGCGACACGGGCGTGTCGCAGGGCGTGTCGACCCGTGTCGACACTCGTCCCGGGAGTCGACACTTTGGTGTCGACAATGTGTCGAGACAAGGCACACGGCCTAGGACACGGGCGTGTCCAAGGCCGTGTCATCAGGTCGACGATCTTTGCTCGACGAAGTGTCGAGTGTCGAGACCGTGTACACGGCCTGTGGTCCAGGCGTGTTGAGGTGACACGGGTAAGGACACGGGTGTGTCCTAGAACCCGTGCAGTGCTCGGGTTGATTTTGGGGAAAAATGATGGGGTACACGGCCGGCCACACGGCCGTGTCAGGTGGAACACGGGCGTGTCAGCTCGAACACGGGCGTGTTCGATACCCGTGTGAGGTTCCAGGTGATTCGATTTTGACGGCGAATGAGGCACACGGCCCTGGACACGGGCGTGTGCCAGGCCGTGTTCGGTCCAGATTGGGCATTTCAGTCCCGAATCAAAGCCGTTCGTTTCCTTATTTTGAGATCCAACGGCTGGGTGTTGTTCCTGATGGGATATACCCGGGATTGGACTTAGAAACCCTCACTTTTTCTTAAGTGTTATCTTTCTAAAGCCTTAGAGAGAGAGGAGAGCCAAGGGAGGAAGAAGGAGCTTGATCTCTCCATTAGAGGAGCTTCGAAGCTCCGAATCGCAAGCCGACTCCGGATCCACGGAGGCGAAGCTAGTGCGGTGCTTTTCATCCGATTACTTTTCAATGGCACTAAAGAGGAACGCTAGGGTAACGATCCTCATCTTGAGCATGAGTAGCTCTCTTTCTTAGCATAGGAAGCCCGCTCTCGCGAGTTTGCGGAGAGTTGGAGGCGTTCCTTCGGGTAGATATGTGAAGTCCCCGTTGTTTAGAGTCCGTAAGCGAGAACGGACATAAGCATGATGTGTGAAGCCTACCCGGACATGTTGGTCTGGATCGGTGATGTTGCATTGCATAATGCCGGAGAAGACTCCGTGCTATTGTTTGTTTTTCGGGTTTTCTACGCGGTAGATTGCAGCAGGGAGCCTTGGGGACTAACCCAAAGGTGCACCCGGAAAACTAGGCGGATACGAGATCTTGCCAACTTTGTGGCTTGAGAGCCAACTTGAACATAACTGGGTTATGTGACTTGTGATGGAAATGAGACTCGGTGGAAGTTTGACCCGCGCAAATGGCTTAAATTGTCGTTGCGATGTGAGCACGGGTTAGATGGAACCGTACCCGTTCTATGTCATTCGGTTAAAGAGACCTAAAGGCACGTGGCACTTACCGTTGGCATAGATTAGGGTCTTCGGCGGTCAATGGCTTAAATTGTCGTGACCCAGGCCAGGAAGACAAATTGCTCATAGGTTTGGCCGTCCAAGTGGCGGTGGTGAGTCCGGAATGTCTATTGCTTTAATTGTCGTGACATCGACCGGTTCACCGAGAATGTGCCCTGAGAGCACGGGGCGTGTGGCCGTGCGAGCCAACGTCTGTGATTGAATGGCTAAGTATATAAATTGCTCTCTTATGCTAATGAAATGCAGGGAAGGAGCATCGCCGCCCCGAGTTGGGGGCGGGATCGTTATAATTTGGTCAGCATTGCTGACCGTTGCCTTGTTTTGCCACCGTGCGGTGGTTTGTTGCTTGCAGGTGCAGCAGGACCAAGCGGTCAATAGCGGGCTAAAGCCCGAATGCGAAGCCGGCCCTTGAAGGCCTAAGTTGGAAGTGTTTACTGCTTTATTCATGTGTGACCGGCCTGCGTGCCATGGTTTGTAAAACATGTAATTGGAAGTGAAACATTTTGTAAGGCCTTAAGGCCTATTTTTTTGGGTATTTTGTATAACATTCCTATTTCGTATTAGTGGACATTCGTGCTTTAATGCTGGGTTCTTTGTTACAACTTTTATAAACTGCTTCCGCTAGAATGCTCTGTGTAGGACGTTGAGATTGGTTGGATGGTTTCCATAAGTAACCACCCGGTCTGTCTGTGGCATACGGCGTCGGGCCCCGGCCGGACCTACTGCTATATGCTATGTGACGGATAGGGGGTGTTACAACAAGGGTGGGTCGATCAGGAATAGGTGAGGGGTAGATGGGTGGTAATGTATGGGGAGCATTGGTAAACCCGGGTTGCTACACCACAGGGTGTGGGTCGATCTGCTCTGGTTGTTTGTGGATGCTGTGAGGTGAGGACCTCTGAGTGGTATGGACGGGATGTCGCCAGCCTACGGGACTGGTGGACTACGATTGAACCAGCCAACCAATAAGTTTAAAACCTCTGATCGAGGTGTACGACTGGGATACCCGGTACACCAAAAAGGTGCCCTGAGTGCACAGAGCGTCTGGTGGATACCAGCGTTTGTGATGTGATTGTGATTGGTATAATGATGGCTATGCATGCAGGGAAGGAACCACTGCCCCGGGGAAGGGGTAGGATCGTTATAAGTGGTCAGCTAATGCTGATCGTTACTTTGTTTTTTTGTTTGGATTGGAAGGCTAATTGCAGGTGCTGCTGCTTGAATTGAAATGAGCGGAATGGAGGCTTGCTACTACAGGCCCTTGAAGGCCGTACGAATCTTGGTTGGATTTCATGTGTGGCCGGCATGCGTGTCGATGTACGAAAATATATTTGTGTAAAGGGAAACCTGTAAGGCCTTAAGGCCAGTGTGTGTAAGTTGTATACATTCCTGGTTTTGATATATAAATGTGGCATTTATATAGGAGTGGACATTCCCTGAGTTGAGTTCATGGTAACTGAAATTGCTGTGCTAGAATGTTTTGTGTTAGGATGCGAGTAGATTTTGATTTCCACAAGTAATTCCGCCGCTTGTCTGTGACATATGGCGTGGGGCCCCAGCCGGACCCACCGTTATATGCCACGTGACGCGTGGGGGAGTTACAAAGTGGTATCAGAGCCAGGTTGAGATTGTTTGGGAGGAGAGAAAATAATTGAACTCATGAATGTCCACTAGGAATGTATTTCATGCACGTAAGGGGCATGAGTGTGTCGTCAATGTATAATTACCATTATGCTAGGGACAATTAATGGTGTTTTGTACATTACTAGGTGGCAAGGAGTGGTGCTGGGCATTCGGAGCCCCAACGATTAGATGAGAGTGCAGCACCCGTTGAAGCACCTACGACTCCTTCGGCGGAGAACATACGGGTGGTGACGGAGACAGTGCTTGCGGTGTTACAGGCACATCCTATTGGACAGGCAAGGCCTGCAGGAGTACCAATACAGACTAGTGAACAACAAGACTGTGCTGTAGCTATGGTGGAGGTGCAAGCAATAATCGAGTCTTTGAAGAGCTTTATGGAGTTTCATCCACCTACGTTTGGTGGAGTACGTTCTCCAACGCAGGTGGAAGATTGGTTGGCTCGAGTAAAGAGGATCCTGACTGCAATCAGGACTGTAGAGGAGCAGAAAGTGACATTAGGCACTTTTCTGCTAGAAGGAGATGCGAGACTGTGGTGGGATGAGATGGAGGTATATCACTTGGCAGGTTGCGGATTAGCGGTGGTTTCAATAGATGAATTCTCCTGATTGTTTTTCGCCAAGTATTTGCCAGTGTCGCAGCGGATTACGATGGAGAACGAGTTTCAACGCCTAGTGCAAGGTGATGTGGATATTGATACATACCTGCAGGAGTTTACCAGTGTAACATCCCATTTCCAACTAGACCCCTAAGAATGGTTTTAGCCATGACTAGGTCATGACAAACCCTAGGAAGCTAGAAATGGGCCAGGAGATAGGGGACAAAAAGGTGGAGACCATCATGGTCTGCAAATAGTAGAACTCTAAACAATGGCTTAGGATGACCATGGGCTACACCTTAACCCCAAGACCCTACCACAACACCCCTAATGCTTAGGAGACCCATTAGAGCCAAAAGGACCCATTAGGGTCAACCCAAGAGGCCCAGTTGACCAAGGTCAACCCTAGCCCTAAATGGGTCAAACTAGCCTACTTAGGGCCAACTGACCTACTCCTAGCCTAAAGGACCCCTCCTATGCCCTCCTAACCCTAAAGTGAGGTCAAATGGTCACTAAGGACACATTGGGGTCAGCCCTAGAGGCCAGGTTGACCCAAGTCAACTCAAGCCCTAACCTGGTCAAAGTACCCTTACTAAGGGTATGTGACCTCCAAAGTACAGGGTAACCCTACATAACCCTACCTAGACCCTAAGGGAAGCCAATGGGTCACCCAGGACCCAATGGGGTCAACCTAGATGGTCAAATTGACCAGGTCAACCCTCATTTGGGTCAAGTCAAACTTAGCCCAAAAAGGGCTAACCCAAGCCCAAGCCACTTCTCCCTTAGGCTAAACCCATTCCCATGACCATCATAATCAAGTGGGCTGCATTTAGTTTGTGAGGCTGACTAGTCAACCAGAGGTGACTAGGAGAGAGAAGGGAGCTCCTCTCCATGATAATGGAGGAGAGAGAAAATGAGGAAGAAGAAGGGGGAAGTGAGAGGCCGGCCAAGGGAGACTAACAGCCACCAATTATGGCTGCAATCAACTCCTCTAGGAGAGAGGAGTTGATTCCAGCCGTTTCCCGGCCACCAAGGGGTGGGTTCAGCCCCCCTCCACACAACCCGAGCCACACCTTTAATGGTGTTAATGGCCATTGAAGAACCAGCCTCCCCTCTCCCCCATTTGCCATTTAAACACCTTCAGGGAGCCGAGGGGATCATTTTAGAGCGTTTACCTGGAGGAGACGAGCCATTCCACTGTGCAGTTGCAGAAGCCGAGCGCCGCCGCCGTCGTCAATGGCATCCCGCCGCTCCTCTCACATCCAGGCCGCCAGGAAGGTCCTCCTCCTCTCCTTAACCCGCGGGTAGATCTTAGGATTAATTAGGCTTGAGTTTCGGGCTCAATTGAGCCCGATCCAATCCGGGATTTTTCCTGGTTTCGGCAAGAAAACCTCTTGCTATATCCGCCGGAAAACGCCTCTCCGGCGGCGGAGCCGCCGCCTGGCGATAGCCACCACCTCAACGGAGGTGTTGGTGGCGGTGGCCGGCCGGGGAAGGGGCTGGATCGCCGGCGGCAGGGCCTGGAAATCGCTCCAGGCGGGACGAATCTCAGCCGTCGGCTCAATGAAGACGATGACCAGATGCCGTTGATCCTTGCGCCAAGATTCGTGCTGCATCAGTATTAAACTATAGGAAATTAATGTTATTTATTTCATTCTGTCACACTTTTGACATTTAATGTTTTAAATTTTTAAAAATAGTTAGAGGCTCTGCATGAGAAAATGATCAACACATGATTTGTAGCCCTTCCTGTCTACTTTATTTTAAAATTGATTTGAACCCAGTTAGGCTTCTGGTTTGACCAGGGCACCCATTTTGGTGGGACATACCCTTAGGGCTAGGCAGTCATTAAATTGAGTGCCCACTCTTCACCCCTAGCCCAAAGTAGCTGAAATTTTGGCAGAGAGTCTATCTTAGATATACCTAGGGCCTGCCCAAAAATGGGAATTTTTGGAGAAAATATTTCTATAGGTTTTGTAAATATTTAATAATTATTAGATAAATTCAATAGGTGCCCTAAACACCTCCAAACCCTCCCAAATCTTGGTGAGTGGTCCCTGGGTTCCAATTAGGTATCTGTATAAAATTTCATTCAATTTGGATGTGTTTTGAATAGGTTTTGACCCAACCCTAGCTATACCTTAAAAAGGGCATTTTGGTCAAAAGTTGCACTTTTGATTTTGAGTGACCAAATCACCTCAACAGAGGCTGAAATTTGGGCCACTGACTTGTTAGGGCACTCATCACCTCCCCATGGAATATGGGATAGGGAGGAATAGATTTGCCCTAAGTTCCTAGGTCAAACCCTAAGGAGGGACCTTTTGGCCTTGTGAAGGGTATGAGTCCTAAACACCTTGGATGAACTTCAATTTTTGCAAGGAGGTTCCTAGGACATATATAACCCTCTGTTAAAAATATTAGCTAACTTTGAAAATGGTAGAGCCCCCAAAACTCTAACCCTAGCTTAGGACCCTAAACTTGTAGTGTAGGTTTAGGTTAGCTAAACATCTTGAACCTTAACCAAATTTGGGTAGTGAAGGGGCTAGGGTATTTTGAGCCTCTGACAATTTACTTGAGGAATTTTGGACAATGGTTATAGCACTTCATTTGTAATCAATAGTAATGCCCTAATAATTATTTTGGCTATTGTGGTATCACTGCCCATAGAGAGGGTATGAAACATGAGCAGAGTTGGTTTTAGGTTATAACAAGCTTGTATGAATTTTGTTAGAATTTTTGGGTATCTATTTAGGGCATCTACTTCACAAGTGCTTTATTTTGATTACATATTAATAATTCTTGTCAGAGGCCATTACTTACTGAAAAATCATGAAACTTCTTGCAAAGTGTTTTTAGCTCAATGTTATCATATGGAAATTTTTGTGGAATTATTTGATGACTGATTAGCATACTTTGTTCATTAACTCTTAAATTAGAGAGTTCATAAGAAAATCAAATATAGCTTTATTTCCAAATGACAAATTATGAAACTTTTTCTAGGGTACTTGTAGTCCATCACAATCATCCCTGAATTTTCTCTGAATTTTTGGAGGTGTTATTACTATAGAATCTTTTAATATGACTTTTTATGGGGCATCTTTAAAATTAAATTTAAAGGCCTAAACCTTGCTGAAAAATTGGGAGACTTAGGATTTAGAGTTGTTTAGGCATTTTGTAATTATCATAAATTTAGTGGAATAATATCTTGTCTGATTATGGTACTTCATGTTCAAACCTGGGCCTTTTAGGACATTAGAATAAATAAATTAATTATCAGACAAATTAGGAAAATTATGAATTTCTGGATTTATGTTTCAAATGTCCTTTTAGACCTCTAGTAATTATCATAAGGGTACTGGATGAGTATTTCATGTACTTCCCTTTTTACGGGTCATGTAGCTTAAGTGGTCTGCATATATCAAAACTGCAGGATTTAATTTGGATGTGAATTAGGGCAAGTATGATGAGTCCTGATGGTTTGGACAAGTGGAATGGGCTGCGTCTTTGGAAGATGAGTGAGTAAGGTGTGGTTCTGTCTAGGGTTATAGGCGTTCGGGTCCGACGAAAGATCGTCCTACCCAAGGAGAGTTGGAGTCAAATTACCCTAGGATTAGCATATCGAAATATGAGAAAATAAAGGGTAAGGGAATCAACCAATAATAAAATAAGTACCTTGCGAAAGGGAACGCTGGGCGTAATCCCAACATAGTTCCTAGTGCCCCTTGAGAGCCCTTCACAGGGAATACCGGGGGCAGTCCTGGGTTAACGTAAACTGTTTAACAAGCTGAAAAGAGTAACTTAGTAATTAGGGTTGCACATTCCACAACACTGATGGCACCAGAGGTTGGATAGGAGCTTCGGCTCGGATGGTTAAAAGGCGGACTTTGGGTCCGGGGAGCTTCGGCTCGATTGCTTGAGTCGGACGTGTTGGTCCGGGGAGCTTCGGCTCGAATCTTGATTACGCTAATTTGCATGTGCATAACAGGAAAGGAAATTAAGGTGGTGGGTCTTCGGTATTGGAGGGTCGATGCACCGACGCCAACACGTTGACTCGGCAAGTGTGGTTAGCACTTCGCCAACAGAAGTCCGGTGCGCCAGCCGGCAAGAGTACGCAGGAGTCCGCTTCGTGCACCAAGCATTGAGGCGTACGATAGGTCTGACCGGTAGTGCTTTACTGGTTTAGAGGTGGGCGAGGCCCAACCCACCGCTTCCGTCTGCCACTACGGAGGTATCCTGGGAGGTTACGACTCCAGAAAGGGGGAACTAAAGGTCTGTGTGCACAGAGTCGGGTGTGTGTGTTGCACTTGCATGTCCATCATACCCACTTGCATGTCATGGCATAATCGTTACCTTAACCTTGACACCTAAAGTATAAGTGGAATGGGACGCTTATACCTTAGGACCTGCAAAACGACCCCTTAGTCTATAAGCTTGTGTGGGCAAGTTTATAAATTAAGGTTAATTTTGATATATTTAGTTACTGCTGTTTGACCACCGACACCCCAGCGTATAAATCGGTATGGGACTTTTTATACGATGGGAGCCTTGCAAAAGACCCCTTGGCTTATGTGATTTTCACATAAGTGAAGGTTACATTTCATATTACAGCTTATTGTCTTGATATGCTATAGAACTTGCTAGAATAGGACCGCTGCCATCTGCTTTTGATATTCTCCACCTTCAAGTCCTCCCCTTTCTTCCTCACCGCTCGGTGCCTAGGAGCCGTGGGGGAAGGGGTGGGGGATGATAGGACTTAGTCTTTTAGACTAACGATTTTCGAACCGCATCATTTAGGGGATCGCGGAGACCAGCATGGAGGAGCAGCCCCAGAGACCGGTGCGCTTGGAGGTGGGGCAGTCTAGCTCTGGAGTTCACACAGCCGGGACCGTGAGTCTCGACCCTGAGCAGTTTTCTACTTTTGTTTCTGCATGAGAGATCTTGTAGTGAGGATTTGATGTACCGGGCATAAGCCCGCTTTGCTACTCTGATGTTATTTTCTGTGGACACTCCCTTCGTGGAGTTATATTTATTATGTCATGTGATTCTCTGTGGACAGATAGTTTTCATTTACTTCATTATTTTGCTACTTTTATGTGATCGAAATGGCCGGCAGAATCGGCGCTTTGTGGTGATGACTCTTCAGGGCGTGAAGGAGTCACCGCAAAACGGCGGTTCTGGGCCTAAGACCCCGGTGTCCAAAAAGAAAAAAAAAGGGGTCTTACAACCAGACTGGGGAGATATGCAGGGTCTACCTTCGCGGAGGAAGCGCGGAAGATGAATCGATTTTATGAGGGACTACGGGATGAGTTAAGGTTGGTACTCCCGAGTTCTGTGAACCAAGGCTTCCAAGCATTGGTTGATACGGCCCGTGCTTTGGAAAAAGATTTGAAGCGGGTACAAGAGAAGAAGAGACTGGCAGTGGAAAAGCCAGAGTTTAAAGTGCCACAATCGGAGCAATCTGAGTTTAGAAGGCAAGAGAAGAAAAAGTTTAGGCCTACGAAATCAGCTCCGTCGATTGTTTCTTCAGTGGCGACTTATGGGCCAGGACGTGTTGATACACGTATATGTTATAACTGTGGGAAGAAAGGACACATAGCAAAATTTTGTTGGAATGCCCCTGCAGGAGGTGAGAAAAAGACTGGTGCGTCTTATGAAGAAAAAGGTAAAGCAGTGGCCGAGTTATCTGCATCCCGGACGCAACCTCCATTGCATAATTTGGAAGTGCAAGAGCCGCAAAGCGTAATTGGTGAAATTCATTCTCGAGTGTTTAATTTGGCTCTTTTGCGAGAAATTCAAAATCGAGAGGCTGAGCGGAAGTAAGAATAGTGACTTGTATCACTTGTATGATGTGCATATTGTAACTCACTAGGAATGTGAATCCTGATAATGTACCTACTGAGGATATTTTTGTACATATCATGTTGTATATGTTGTGTTACATGGTAAAATGTTGGTACACACTTGATGAAATTGAAGTGATCGATCGCTTGTGATATAGATATATGTTGTTTGAGGGTATATAGAATGTTTGTAGCTAGAGATCACTAGCTAAAACTATGGATGAATGTGCACATGTGGCGGTTAGACAGTCCAATGGTTGTTGTACTATATCAGTTTGATGTCATAACAGTTTGGTTGTTGTTTTTTGCGCAATTTCGTGGACGAAATTTCTTGAAGGAGGGGAGGGTTGTAACAACCCAAATTCGAGAAACGGGAAAATATTGGGTGAAATGGCCTGGGACACGGGCGTGTCCCAGGGCGTGTCCTGCTCGGGTTTCTCAGCTAGGCGCGTGGTCGACGAAATTCATTCGACGAATTTTCGGGAGGTACACGCCCGTGACACGGGCGTCTCAGGGGGTGTGACCTAGGGCGTGTCCTCCCCTGGTCGACGATTTTCTCTCGAGTAGTTGAGGTCGACAAATACTCGAGAAAGAGGGTACACGGCCTGTGACACGGGCGTATCACAGGGCGTGTCCCGCTCATACTCGAGTAGCTCTCGTGTAGGTCGAAATGTACTCGAGTAGGTGGAAAAGTACTCGAGTAAGAGGGGGGTGACACGGGCATGTCATCCCTGTGATACGGGCGTGTCCTATCTGGGTACTCGAGTAGTTGGTTTTCTCTCGAGTAGGTCCTCTCGAGTAGGTCTCGAGTGGGTTACACGCCCCGTGTCACGGGCGTGACTAGGCTGACACAAGCGTGATTAGGCGTGTCACCTTGGCGTGGATAAGTTTGGATAAGGCGGTTCGTGCACCGCTTAGGGGACACGGCCTGTGACACGGGCGTGTCACAGGGCGTGTTAGACCCGAGAGAGCTATTTTCAGGGAATTTTCTGGCCGTTCCTTTTCTTCCTATGGGATCTGATGGCTCAGATTTCTCCTTGTTGTTATAAGGCCGAAATGCAGAATTAGCTCTTCATTTTCATTATCATCTTCTTCTTCTTCTTCTCATTCCAAGAGAGAGAAAGAGAGAGAGGGCAAGGGAAGGAAAGGAGGAAGGAGGAAATACGCTACTCGAGGAGCTGCAGAGTGTGGATTGAAGATCCGAGTTCGGATTCGTGGAAGCAACGCTGAGACTGTGATTTCCATCTGACTGATTCATCGCTCCAAAATGATCTTCAAGGGTAACGATCTCTTTCTTGGACATCGAAGTCCTTTCTTTATGCATGTGCGTGGAATCCTCCTCCAAGAGGTTGATTTCGAAAGTGATTCCTTGGTTTACTCTGCATCTAGAGCCGGAAGTGTGGAGTACAACATAGACATGCTGTGTGAAGCCCATCTGGACGGGTAGTCTGGATTGGTGATGATCATGGGTAAACCAGAGAAGACTCTGTGGATTTAGTGCTATGAAAGATTTATGTTTTGATTGAATGATTGTATGGATGCATGAATGTTGGTGATGGATGTATGGAGGCTTTGAGTAAGCTCCTAGTTATGATGAGAGATCAATTGGTAGCACGCCTGGGGAGCGCGTGATAAACCCGGACAGTTACACCACTAGGGTGGGTTGATTTGGATAGATGAGGGATCGATTGACGGCAATGCCTGGGGAGCTGAGTTAAACCCGGCTTGCTGTACCACAAGGGTGGGTCGATCAGGAATAGGTGAGGGGTCGATGGGTGGTAATTCCTGGGGAGCATTGGTAAACCCGGCTTGCTACACTAAAGAGTGAGGGTCGATCTGCTCTGGTTGTTTGTGGATGCTGTGAGGTGAGGACCTCTGAGTGGTATGGATGGGATGTCGCCATCCTGCGGGACTGGTGGACTAGGATTGAACCGACCAACCAACAAGTTAAAAACCTCTGATCGGCGTTGTACGACTGGGATACCCGCTACACCATAAAGGTGCCCTGAGTGCACAGAGCGTCTGGTGGATATCGGCATTTGTGATGTGATTGTGATTGGTATAATGATGGCTATGCATACAGGGAAGGAACCACTACCCCGGGGAAGGGGTAGGGTCGTTATAAGTGGTCAGCTAATGCTGATCATTACTTTGTTTTTTTTGTTTGGATTGGATGGCTAATTGCAGGTGCTGCTGCTTGAATTGAAATGAGCGGAATGGAGGCTTGCTGCTACAGGCCCTTGAAGGCCGTACGAATCGTGGTTGGATTTCATGTGTGGCCGGCCTGCGTGCCGATGTACGAAAATGTATTTGTGTAAAGAGAAACCTGTAAGGCCTTAAGGACAGTGTGTGTAAGTTGTATACATTCCTAGTTTTGATATATAAATGTGGCATTTATATAGGAGTGGGCATTCTCTGAGTTGAGTTCATGGTAACTGAAAATGCTGCGCTAGAATGTTTTGTGTTAGGATGCGAGTAGATTTTGATTTCCATAAGTAATTCCGCCTCTTGTCTGTGACATATGGCGTGGGGCCCCGGCCGGACCCACCGTTAAATGCCACATGACGCGTGGGGACGTTACAAGAACGATCACATAACCTGTTTGCCAAGGAGAGTAAGAAGTATAGCAGTAATGTAGAAAGAACTACAAACCAGTCCACATTCACAGTACATATTATATAATAAAATGAAAGTACATCCAGTCCACAATGAGAAGAAATAATAAGAAGAGTAAAAGGGCTTATGCCTTGTACATGAATATCAACTCGCCTCACACAACAAAATACGGAAGTAAAACTATCCTCGTACTCATCCCACCTGAGGAAACAATGCAATAGTCGTTGTAGGTGGTGGTGGTATCAACTCCTCACGTCTTATCACCTCGTCCTGCCGGTCGTGCTGCTGCTCCATCTACTCGACCTCCTAAAATAGTTTGGTCACCGACCATTAGTCAAAAAGACTAAGTCGTTTCCTCCGCACCTCACCCCGCAACTCCTAGGCACCGTGCGGGAGGACGAAGCGGGGGACAACAAGGGGTAATCAAAAGGGGAGCAGGTGATAAGGAATCTATGCTATCAAGTATGAATGTAAACGGTAAATCTACACTTGCAGTTCTATGTATATAGTCCAAATATAGAAGCAGGTACAGTAAATAAGTAAGTAAAACTGGAAGTAAGTAAAGTGCAGTAAATAAAGTATAAAAATCTACTGTTATTATACATCACAGAAGTACCCTAACTTATATGAGTGCCCATACAAACATATAAGTTAGAGTTTCCAAAATTTAACTTATCATATAAAAGAGCCCATACTAATTTATATGATAAAGATCCATGAAGCGTTTGTCCTAATATGAATGAATGCATCAGTTATTTATGAGTCATGCAAGTGCAACTCACACACAACGTCTCTGTGATCACAAACCTTTAGTTCCTGCTTTTCGGAGCTAGCGTCACTCTCTGGTACCGCCGTTGTGGCTATGGCAGCAGTGGAGCAGGCGTCTCCACTCCTAGGCGGGTATCACACTACGAGGCCTAGATCTCCCATACGTCTCTGTACACGTCCTAGGTGTACTCTAGAGTCTCTATGTACTATTTTCTGGCTACCCACCAGTCTTTTTGGTCGAGTGTGCGTTTTCGGGGATCATCCTCCAGACCACAGCGTAAAAAAACCCACTGGCCCCTCAAACCATCACACCTCACCAGAGCCACCGTACTGCCATCAGTGTGACGATTGTCCCACTACCGCATGACCCGCCACAGTTTATGCACATGCAAGATATTCCAACCCGAGCCTCCAGCACGCAGGACCAACACGTCCTGAATCCCTCCAACCCATCGCGGGTGAGATTACACATAGTGCTTTTATTCAGAACCCCTCAAACCCATCACGGGCGAGAATGAACCATAATGTCTTAACCTATTAGACTACACTTGTCTACGAGTTATTATACTTAGTGATTTAAGGTTAATCCCAGGACTGCCCAGGGTATACCCGGTGAACGGCTCTCTGGGGCACTAGGAATTATGATGGGATTACGCCCAAATCTCCCTTTCTCAAGGATATTTACTTTAGTTGATGACTACCCATAATTCACCCTCAGCTCTCATTATTGCTCTGGAACAATCCTAATGACTTAAGATATTACCGGGGAAATCAGCGGTCTTCCTTCGATCTCAGTTTTAACCACTATCCTTATGGTTTGCACTCCACCCCTCGTGATCAAGTAGTGACCTATAGGAGACCGACTAGGGCTTATTCCTCTAATGCAATTCTCACCTTAATGGTAAAACATATCCCCTGGTGGTCCTAGAAGTTTAGGCTAACTGTGCTAGTCACAATCCATGACCTACTACCACCCATAAGGTACGACTTCTGATATCTTGGTCAATGTGATCCTAACCACTTATCATAGGATGGTATGATGTATGACGATGAGTATGTGGAGTTTTCACTATTTCTCTAAGTCATAAAAGACCCTAAATTAAATCATTTAATTAAGTGGCCTACACCACTTTATACATGAAGTACTATATTAAGTGGTCCCCCTGGTTTAATAAATTTTTTTGTTGGTCATCTAGGCCAATTATGACTGGTTTTCAAGTATTGTAATTTTCCCATTTATATTTCCATTTAAATTTTATTTAAAGATAAATCCATGAATTGGCTACTTTACAAATGAAGTATATTAAATATATCTCTAAAAATTCTAGGAACATTACTGTAGGTGTGAATTGCTGAAATAATTCCAAATACAAAATTTCATGGCTCTAGGCAATAATTGGTTCATCAAAACATCAAATGATAAATATTATAAAAATGCCATTATTTGGATTTTAAACCTATAGATGCACCCAAAAATATCAAGATAATTACACAAGGTCATAAACACATAATTAAATCACCAGGAAATTTTTTATAATATTTCTTCTATAATCTCCATCATTTTTAAAAAATTTCCATAAAGGGGCAAAACTGTAAATTCTATATAATTCGAAGTTATATACTTCTAACAGACCCATAAAATTTTCCACGGGTTGTGTATGTCTCCCTTGAGTTCTTGACAAAATTTGAGAATTTTAACTCACCAATAACTTATTTTAAATTTTCTATTATTAAATGGCCTAATTTTCAAAAATTCCAAATAATGAGATTTTTGTTTCAAAAAATCCCAATATTTCTATGAGGTGTAAAATATATCCCTATGAACTCATTTCGAGAGTTTTGTAGCCTTACCATGTATAATAAGGGGTAACTTCACATTTTGGTAAATATGGCTTTATGCACCCCAAACCTAAGTTAACCCTTCACATGCAAGGGGAAATTCCCATCTTGCAGAAGTCAAAAGTGACTGAAACTTTTATCGTGGGCCTATAATGAACCCAAGGGGATGCCACCAAACTTTGGGGCTACTTAGTGTCATATTACTCCAAATATTTCATTAATTTACTTTTGTGTATTTTCACAAATACTATAGAAAAATGTTTCCCAAAAATTCCAATTTTTGGACAGAGTTTAAGTCTACCCTAGTCAAGCACATGTCCAAACTTTTGGGTCATGTGGACTTCTGTTTTGTCATGGGCTTGCATTTGAATTTCTGCCCTTGCCTAGGACCATTCATAGTAGAACATCCCTACAGGGAGTTCTACTGTTCCAAATTTGAAGTTTAGGGTAGCAATTTGAAGGTAAGACCTAGGCCTACAATTTTCATTGTGATGTCTGGATCTGATTTTGCATTAAGAGGCCTCTTTTCAGCATGCAAGGACTGTATGAATGTGTGACAAAATAGGTACTGTTCATTAATTAAAATATATAAATCATTTGAGATGAAATAGATGGCGTCCGTTCATCCCCTACCTCCAGCTAACAGTAGGGATGATCCTGACCTGGATCAAGAAGAATTCTCATTTCCGGCAACCTGGGCCGGCGCCACCGCCGGCGATTATTGCCACCACCTCCGTTGAGGTGGTGGCTGGCATTTCCTGGCGGTGAGACTGCCGGAGGCGGCTCCTCCGACGATCCCGAGCAAGAAGAAGAGCTCGAGAATTTGGCTCTCTGATCCCATGGTATCGGGCTCAATTGAGCCCGATATCTCTCCTAATTGATCTAGGATTCTAGTACGAGTAGAGGTGAGGTGAAACGAACCCTTAATGAGGCTTGGCGGCGAGTTTGGCGGTGGTGAGCCATGGCCGACCTTGCTCCATAGACTCCTCCCCGTTTCCTTGATTCTTCAGCAAATTCCTTGTTCCAGGACTCATTCTCCAGTTGTTTCCCCTCTCTGAAGCTGATGGTGTGGCTAGATTGGGCTAAGAGTGGGTGTATGGGGAGATATGTCCAAGGGGGAGCTCGGGTTGAGCTTTTGTTGCTCCACCCATGGTGCCAAGTGGCCACCATGCTCCAAATTCCTCTGGAATTACCTGAGGAGGCCGGCCAACAAGCTTTGGCAGCTGAAATAGTGGCCATGTGGCCATCCTTCCTCTTCATTCCACTTCTCTCTCCTATTTTCCCCCAAATTTCCTTTTCTACCCATTTACATGTACTCTCTCTCTTGATTTTGGGGGTTAGAAGTTGTCTTTGACCACTTGGGTTGGTCATGGGCCATGGTTAGTGGGCTTTGCCCATGGGAAATGAGCTTAGCCTTTATTTTCCTCTTTAGGCCACATGTTTGACATAGTTGACTTTTTAGAGTTGACTGAGTCAACTTGATGAGTGGGATGACCATACCTGAAGTTCATGGACCCTATGACACCACCTAACTTGGGTTGGGCCATGGTGGTGGCCCACTTGGACTATTTGGGCCTTTAGGCATGGGTTTGACCAAATTAAGGTTTAGGGTTGACTTGGTCATATTGTGGTCAATGGGTGACCTAATGGCATGCTTTAGGGTTCACTTAGATTGTTCTTAGGCTTAGGGTAATGTGGTGGGGGTGATGGTGTGGCTAAGGTTCCTATTTAGTCTAGTTTGACCTAGTTTGACTTGGGCTCTATAGTGGGCCCCACATGGCTACACCCCACCTTCTAGGGTCAAACCTAGCTAAAATCCTTATCACCCACCACATGCCTAACCCATTCTAAGTTGAGGGGCCTAATTGGAAATGGGATGTTACAAATTCCAATAAACAAAGAAAAAATTTCGTCCCCGAAATTTAAGATCGGGTTTACGGGGTTTTCAAGCATGCAAATTTAGGTATTTTAGCTAATAATTAAAATTTTACCTGATGTAAAAAGCTCTGGGTGCCGCTCCAGCATCAGATCCCTCAGCTCCCAGGTGTGCTCCTCCCATCCATGGTTGGACCACAACACCTTCACCAGGGGAACTCTCTTCTTCCGCAACACTCGGACCGCGGTATCATCGATCCGGAGCGGCTCCAAACAAACTGATCTGTCGGACGCTAGCGGGCCTTGCTGTAGTGGTGATATGCTGCTCGGGCTGAAGGAGAGCTCTTCGTAGCGAGGAGACATGAAAGACATCGTGCAGGGTCCCCAACTCTGGTGGCAATTGTAGTCTATAAACCAAAGGACCGACCCGCTCCAGAAACAAGTACGGCCCCATGTATCGTGGACTGAGCTTCTTGTATCTCCGCGTCTGAGAGACACCATGCACAAGATGTATCTTCAAGAATACCATGTCGCCCACCTAAAACTCCACCTTCCGATGGCGCGCATCATAGTACTTGGCCTGTCCACTCTGGGGCTCCCGCATTCGTTCCCTGATCAGTTGAATCTGAGCTTCCGTATCCTCAAAGTACTCTGAACCAAGAGTCCTCGTGTCCACATCCTGAACCCAAGACAGAGGTGTCTGGCACTTCCTTCCATACAAAGCCTCGTAAGGCGCCATCCCAATACTTGCCTGGTGACTGTTATTGTAAGAGAACTCGATCAAAGGCAACAGTCTCTCCCAGGGCTTCCTTGTATCCAATATGCATAGATGAAGAAGATCCTCCATGGTCCGGATGGTCCGCTCTGTCTGGCCATCGGTATGTGGATGGAAGGCGGTGCTAAAAGTGAGCGGAGAACCCAAGTAAGCATGCACAACCCTCCATTCCCTCTATGTGAACCGACCATCACGGTCCGAGACGATCGATCTGGGGCAATGGGTAGGTGTTCCAGACTGTCAGCCGATTCAACTCTCGATAGTCAATGCAGAGCCAAAATGACCCATCCTTCTTCTTGACAAATAATACTGGTGCTCCCCAGGGTGACGAGCTAGGTCGAAAAAAGCCCGAATCTACCAACTCCTACAGCTGGGACCTGAACTCAACCAAATCCTTAGGAGCCATCCTGCATTGTGCTCAAGATGCTGGCCTCGCAACTAGCACTAGCTGTATCCGGAAGTCGACATCCCTAGCTAGCGGTAATCCGGGAAATTTCTCTGGGAATACGTCGGGGAAATCCCGAGCCACCACAATGTCAGCAAGGGAAGTTTCTGCTCTCGTCATCTCGAAGCATATAATGTACACCTCCTCTCCCTGATGGTGGACCTTGACAGCCTGTACAGATGATAATAATATATTGGAGATAGGTCTGATACCTTCAACGACGACGTAGGAGTCGTCGTGCCTCAGAGTGATCCTTCTCGACGGGCAATCAATTTGGGCATAGTTCCAGTGTAACCACGTCATGTCCAAGATCAAGTCGAAATCACGTAGTCGCAGGATCGTCGCTGGCGCCTTAAATGTCCTGCCACCAATCTTGGCCTCCAGGTTGCAATGGGCAGAGGTCCGTAGCTCTGACCCATCGGGCAGATGCACCTTCATCTCCAAGCCTAGAAATCTTTCCACACCCTCCAGACCTTCTATAAAGGCCTCAGAAACAAACGAGTGGGAGCCACCCGTATCAAACAAGGTACGAGCGGGCTTGCCGCTCATCATAACTATGCCTGAGTTGTTTGGGTTCAAATAAAATATTATTTTAAATAAAATCAGATAAATGAAACTTAAATTTATAATAATCTAAGTACCTGTGATGACCTCCTCTGGGTTCCTTGGTTTGGCGAGGTCGAGTGCGTATATTTGCTCATGTTCTTGCCCTCGGCCGTTATATCCCCGGCCCAAGCCTCAACCTCGTCCTCGGCCTCGACCCTGTTGTACTAGAGGGGCCACTGGAGGTGGAGGAGGAGGAGGTGGATGAAACCGATGCGGACACTCTGATCTAATATGCCCAGTCAGATGGCACCGAAAGCAAACTACCGGCCGGTGGCCACGATCATCTTGCCTCCTCGGGTCATGCACCTGTAGAGGTGGTGGGGGGCTAACACTATAGGAGGCCCCTGCTCCTGCCTGAAGTTGGGACGACGACATCCCCCACCCCTCTTATATCCAATGACTCTGCCTCGCTGGGATCCACTGCTACTCTCCCCGGGTGATGACCCGTCCAGCGGCCTCTTTCCTCTATTCTGCACCATTAGCTGGTCTGCCTCCAGCTTATTGGCCATCTCTATGATCTGTGACGAGGTGCCCTAGGAGATGAATAGTAGGGGCTGCCTCAAGGAATTTCTGAGCCGATGATAGAATCTCTTGGCGTACTTCCTGTCATCCATGTCATGGATCCCCGAAAATCTAGCTAGATGGGAGAACTCTCTTTGATACTCGATCACAGATCTAATCCCGTGCTTGAGGTTTACAAACCTCTCTTCCAGTGCATCTCTGTCTGTGGTGGACACATAATGCTCCAAGAATGTCTCACTAAACTCCTCCCATGAGATGTCCGACAGCTCCCAATCAGCATAAGTGGTCTCTCGCATGGACTTCCACCATCTTTTTGCATGAGCATCTAATGTAGAGGTGGCTAAAGGAACTTCCTGGCTGACCGGGCAGCTGATGCCTGCCAATATCTCATGTATGGCCTCCAACCATTACTCAATCTTCAAAGCATCCTCTGTCCCCCAGTACATCGGCTTGGACAGGCTCTCGAAGGCACTCAACCAGCTTGACCCCGGATTTGGCTGCGGAGCCGGGACTTGCTGGGCTTTGAAGGCTTCCAGGATAGCCGTCAAAGTTTGCCCCATCTCTGTCTGTAGAAAGGGAGTGGCAGTCGGAGGGGGAGGAGCCACATTCTGTGGCGCAGCGACCTGTGGAGGTTGCATAAAGGTAAGGTTTAAACAGAATTGGACTAACTCATTGTATTTAATGGACTGTTTTATGTGACTTTTTACACATGGGCACACCACTATTTCCGCTGTATAGTTTGTCCGCAAACTAATGCTCGAGCGGGTTGGTCCAGTGTTGTGGACTTCTTTCCCATATGATCGTTCGTTCAAGTGATACCAGTTTGTAAGACCCTTCCCACTTACCAAAGAGGCTCCCGGTCTTATGCCTAGAACCGCCGTCTTACGGTGGCACTAACACACGGGTTAGTAGACTCCGCAACACGCCGATTCTGCCGGCTAGAACGATCCCATAACCTGTTTGCCAAGGAGAGTAAGAAGTATAGCAGTAATGTAGAAAGAAATACAAACCAGTCCACAGTCACAGTACATATCATATAATAAAATGGAAGTACATCCAGTCCATAATGAGAAGAAATAATAAGAAGAGTAAAAGGGCTTATGCCTTGTACATGAATATCAACTCTCCTCATACAACAAAATGCGGAAGCAAAACTATCCTCGTATTCGTCCCACCTGAGGAAACTCTGTAGTAGTAGTAGTAGGTGGTGGTGGTATCAACTTCTCAAGTCCTGTCACCTCGTCCTGCCGGTCGTGCTGGTGCTCCATCTCCTCAAGCTCCTAAAATAGTTTGGTCACCGACCATTAGTCAAAAAGACTAAGTCGTTTCCTCCGCACCTCGCCCCGTAACTCCTAGGCACCGTGCGAGAGGACGAAGCGGGGGACAACAAGGGGTAATCAAAAGGGGAGCAGGTGACAAGGAATCTATGCTACCAAGTATGAATGTAAACAGTAAATCTACACTAGCAGTTCTATGTATATAGTTCAAATATAGAAGCAGGTACGGTACAGAAGTAAGTAAAACTGGAAGTAAGTAAAGTGTAGTAAATAAAGTATAAAAATCTACTGCTATTATACAACACAGAAGTACCCTAACTTATATGAGTGTCAATACAAACATATAAGTTAGAGTTTTCAAAATTTAACATATCATATAAAAGAGCTCATACTAATTTATATGATAAGGATCCATGGAGCGTATGTCCTAATATGAATGAATGCATGCAGTTATTTTTGGGTCATGCAAGTGCAACTCACACACAATGACTCTGTGATCACGAACATTTAGTTCCCGCTTTTTGGAGCTAGCATCACTCTCTGGCATCACCGTTGTGGCTACGGAAGCAGTGGAGCGGGCGTCTCCACTCCTAGGCGGGTATCACACTACCAGGACTAGACCTCCCATACGCCTCTGTACATGTCCTAGGTGCACTCTAGAGTCTCTGCGTACTATTTGCTGGCTACCCACCAGTCTTTTTGGACGAGTGTTCGTTTTTGGAGATCGTCCTCCAGACCGCAGCGTAAAACAACCCACTATCCCCTCAAACCATCACACCTCGCCAGAGCCACCATACTGCCATCGGTGTGACGATTGGCGCAGTACCGCATGACCCGCCACAGTTTATGCACATGCAAGATATTTCAACCCGAGCCACGGGCTCGCAGGACCAACCCATCCTGAATCCCTCCAACCATCGCCGGTGAGATTGCACATAGTGCTTTTATTTAGAACCCCTCAAACCCATCACGGGCGAGAATGAACCATAATGTATTAACCTATTAGACTACTCTTGTCTACGGGTTATTATACTTACTGATTTAAGGTTAATTCCAGGACTGCCCAGGGTATACCCGATGAAGGGCTCTCGGGGGCACTAGGAACATTGATGGGATTACATCCAAAGCTCCCTTTCTCAAGGATATTTAATTTAGTTGATAACTACCCGTAATTCACCCTCAGCTCTCGTTGTTGCTCTGGAACAATCCTAATGACTTAAGATATTACCGGGGAAATCGGCGGTATTCCGTCGGTCTCCGTTTTAACCACTGTCCTTATGGTTTGCACTCCACCCTTCGTGATCCAGTAGTGACCTATAGGACACCAACCAGGGCTTATTCCTCTAATACAATTCTCGCCTCAATGGTTAAACATATCCCCCGTTGGTCCTAGTAGTTTAGGCTAACTGTGCTAGTCACAATCCATGACCTACTACCACCCATAAGGTACGACTTCCGATATCTTGGTCATTGTGATCCTAACCACTTATCATAGGATGGTATGATGTATGATGATGATTATATAGAGTTTTCACTATTTCTCTAAGTCATAAAAGACAGTAAATTAAATCATTTAATTAAGTGGCCTACACCACTTTATACATGAAGTACTATATTAAGTGATCCCCCTGGTCTAATAATTGTTTTTGATGGTCATCTAGGTTAATTATGACTGGTTTCCAAGTATTGTAATTTTTTCATTTATATTTCCATTTAATTTTATTTAAAGATAAATCCATGAATTGGCCACTTTCAAATGAAGTACATTAAATATATCTCTAAAATTCTAGGAACATTACTGCAGGTGTGAATTGCTGAAATAATTCCAAATACAAAATTTCATGGCTCTAGGCAATAATTTGTTTCATCAAAACATCAAATGATAAATATTATAAAAATGTCATTATTTGGATTTTAAACCTATAGAAGCACCCAAAAATATCAAGATAATTACACAAGGTCATAAACACATAATTAAAATACCAGGAATTTTTTTATAATATTTCTTCTGTAATTTCCATCATTTTTAAATAATTTCCATAAAGGGCCAAAACTGTAAATTCTATATAATTCCAAGTTATATTCTTCTAACAGACCCATAAAATTTTCCAGGGGTTGAGTATGTCTCCCTTGAGTCCTTGACAAAATTTGAGAATTTTAACTCACCAATAACCTACTTTAAATATTTAATCATTAAATGACCTAATTTTCAAAAATTCCAAATAATGGGATTTTTGTTTCCAAAGATCCCAATATTTCTATGAGGGGTAAAATCCATCCCTATGAACTCATGTCCGGAGTTTTGTAGCCTTAACATGTATAATAAGGGGTAACTTCACATTTTGGTAAATATGGCATTATGCACCCCAAACCTAAGTTAACCCTTCACATACAAGGGGGAATTCCCATCCTGTAGAAGTCAAAAGTGATTGAAACTTTTATCATGGGCCTATAATTAACCCAAGGGCATGCCACCAAAATTTGGGGTCATTTATAGTCATATTACTCCAAATATTTCATTAATTTACTTTTGTGTATTTTCACAAATACTATAGAACAATATTTCCCAAAAATTCCAATTTTTGGACAGAGTTTAAGTATACCCTAGTCAAGCACATGTCCAAAATTTTGGGTCATGTGGACTTCTGGTTTGGCATGGGCATGCATTTGAATTTCTGCCCTTGCCTAGGACCAGACCTATTAGAATAGATCTACAGGGAGTTCTACTATTCCAAATTTGGACTTTAGGGTGGCAATTTGAAGGTAAGACCTAGGCCTACAATTTTTATTTTGATGTCTGGATCTGATTTTGCATTTAAGAGGCCTATTTTCAGCATCTAAGAACTGTATGAATGTGTGACAAAATAGGTACTGTTCATTAATTAAAATATATATATATCATTTGAGATGAAATGGATGGCATCCGTTCATCCCCTACCTCCAGCCAACGGCTGGGATGATCCCGACCTGGATCAAGAAGAATTCTCATTTCCGGCTACCTGGGCCGGCACCACCACCGGCGATTATTGCCACCACCTTCGTTGAGGTGGTGGATGGCGTTTCCCGGCGGTGAGACTGCCGGAGGCGGCTCCTCTGGCAATCCCGAGCAAGAAGAAGAGCTCTGGAATTTGGCTCTCTGCTCCCATGGTATCGGGCTCAATTGGGCCTGATATCTCTCCTAATCGATCTAGGATTCTAGTACGGGTAGAGGTGAGGTGAAAAGAACCCTTAATGAGGCATGGCGGCGAGTTTGGCGGCGGTGAGCCATGACGGAGCTTGCTCCGGCGACTCCTCCCCGTTTCCTCGATTCTTCAGAAATTCCTTGTTCCAGGACTGGTTCTCCAATCGTTTCCCCTCTCTGAAGCTGATGGTGTGGCTAGATTGGGCTGAAAGTGGGTGTATGGGGAGATATGTCCAAGGGGGAGCTCGGGTTGAGCTTTGGTTGCTCCACCCATGGTGCCAATTGGCCACCATGCTCCAAACTCCTCTGGAATTACCTGAGGAGGCTGGCCATCAAGCTTTGGCAGCTGAAATAGTGGCCATGTGGCCATCTTTTCTCTTCATTCCACTTCTCTCCCCTATTTTCCCACAAATTTCCTTTTCTACCCCTTTGCATGTACTCTCTCTCCTGATTTTGGGGGTTAAAAGTTGTCTTTGACCACTTGGGCTGGTCGTGGGCCATGGTTAGTGGGCTTTGCCCATGGGAAATAGGCTTACACTTTATTTTCCTCTTTAGGCCACATGTTTGACCAAGTTGACTTTTTAGAGTTGACTGAGTCAACTTGATGAGTGGGCTGACCCCACCTGAAGGTCATGGACCCTATGACACCACCCATCTTGGGTTGGGCCATGGTGGTGGCCCACTTGGACTATTTGGGCCTTTAGGTGTAGGTTTGACCAAATTAAGGTTTAGGGTTGACTTAGTCATATTCAATGGGTGACCTAATGACATGCTTTAGGGTTCACTTAGATTGTTCTTAGGGTTAGGGAAATGTGGTGGGGGTCATGGTGTGGCTAGGATTCCTATTTAGGATAGTTTGACCAAGTTTGACTTGGGCCCTATAGTGGGCCCCACATGGCTACACCCCACCTTCTAGGGTCAAATATAGCTAAAATCCTTATCACCCACCACATGCCTAAGCTAATCTAAGTTGAGGGGCCTAATGGGAAATGGGATGTTACATAGGTAGTGCGGCGCCTTGCTCATCTTCTCTAGGCGTCGACTCTCCTTCTGGTGGTTGTAGCGGTTCGCCTCCCGAGGTACAGGTACTTGGATCAACTGCCCCCTGGTCTTTCGCTACGGAGGTCGCGGCTCTAAGGCTATCTTATTCCTTGAAGTCGATGAATGAAGTGGTAGGCGAGATTGATTATTTTTGGCTCTTCCTTGTTGTCGTATCATGCTGACTTCTCTTCATCTGTTCTTTTGAAGATCGAGGCTCAGGTTCAAATTGCTGTCACCTGGAATGATCATTATGTGAGCTTGAAGAATGAGTATCTGGCCCTCCAAGAGATGTTTTGAGCAATGGCTAGCTCTCTAGTTGCTTTAAAGGATGATCACGACCGGGATGTTTCTCGATTTCGACAAATTGGATCGGAGCTGAAGGCGGAATTGGAGGAGACTCGAGCATCTCTGGAGGTGGACAAATCTCTGGTGGGAAGGACTACTTCGATGTTGAAGCGTGCTCAGGAGGAGACTTCGCATTTGTAGACGGAGCTTTGTGCGGCGAATTCCCAAGTGGAGGCATTATCTTCTGATAGTCGTGTGTAAGAGTTGAAGGCTGCTTGTCTTGCAGAGTACATGGAGTTTCTGGATTACATGCGAGATCGGTGCGTGATCAGTGAGGAAGTTCGTGATGAGATATGGAGTCAGGAGGTGGAGCCTCACGTGGAAGACGTTCGAGAGCTGGCCCTCCGGCATGGAGTCTCAAAGGCTCTTCGTCTTATTAGCAGGAGATTGGGACGCAACGTATCCGGCCTTAACTTCGATGATATCTCTGGCGACGATAGCTCTTATGTTGACGCGGCTGACGTGTAGCGGCGCTGTTTCCTTGTATTAGTGTATGTTTGTATTTTTTGCTTTTCTAGTCTAGTGACTTGTACGCCGTCTTTATTGTTTGACAGTTCTTGATTCGCGCCTTTACGCGTGTGCTTTTATGTAGTTGTGATGATTGTACTCTTTTTTCATCTTTTTTGTCCAAGCATTTTTTTTTTGACTCGAGGTGTTAATTTATGGGGGCTGTAATTTCGTTTGCAGCTGGTTAGTACCCTAGTTTGCATGAGGATCGCTCGCAGCTTAGATTGCATGAAAATCGCTCGCGACTTAGGTCGCACGAGCATCGTTTGCGGCTTACGTCGCACGAGGATCGCTCGCGGCTTAGTTAGCACGAGGATCGCTCGTGGCTTAGTTCACACGAGGATCGCTCGCGGCTTAGGTCGCACGAGGATCGCTCCCGGCTTAGTTCGCATGAGGATCGCTCGCGGCTTAGGTCGCACGAGGATTGCTCGCGACTTAGGTCACATGAGGATCCCTCGCGGCTTAGGTCGCTAAAGGATCACTCGTGGCTTAGTTCTCACCTAAAACTAGTTAGACATTGTTAAAAAGGAAACATAATACTTGAATAACCGATTGTCCGCACGTGTTCGGGCTTGCGGTTGTTACTTGTTTTAGAGTTCAAATATGATAAAAACACCTTTTAAGATGTTCAAAATAAAGAGTCACTGATATTCAGGGCAGCGGGTTTTACTGGCTGGGCTTACTTAGAGTAACAAATCATAGCAGCTTCTTGGTCTCCACGCACAACACCTGTTCCTCCAGTAGTGTGGAATTTCATGGCAAGGTGCGGGATTGAAGGAACGACTTTGAAGATTGACTGGATGGATCTTCCGAAGATTGCATTATAGGCTGAGCTTGAATCTACCACGATGAATTAGATTTCATGCGTAGCTTGCCTTAAGAATTCTCCCCTGGTAACTGGCAGCGTTATCGTTCCCTGTACTCAGACTGGATGGTTGTCAAAGATGTACACTGGTCCGACTACTGGTGTGAGATGTTGAGTTGTAAGCTTCATGCTTTGAAGGGTGGAGAAGAATATGACATCGACTGAGCTCCCATTGTCGACAAGTATCCTTTCAAACTTATAGCAGGGATCTTTGATCCCTGCGCTAACCACGAGAGGGTCTCAATGGGGTGTTGGGATTCGTTCGATATCGTTGTCCTCGAAGTCTATGGTAGAGTCCTGTTTGCCTCTTAAGTCTCTCTGGGGCTTAATGAAAGTATCTGGGTAGACAGGGTTGGCGTCCTGGCGATAGTTTTGATGTTCCCCACTATTTGCCTGCCATTGGCTCCTCCTTGATGGGCATCCCTCTGATCTCTTACCTGCCACATCGGAGCTGGTTGATCTTGTTGGCATCCTTGCAAGAACCTACCCAAGAGTCCCTGGAGAACTAGATGCCTGATTTCATCCTTCATTCTTACACACTCCTCCGTGGTGTGTCCGATTGCCCGATAGAACTCGCAATATTTTGACATGTCACCACTAGGATTTGGGGCAGGTTGCATGGGATGGTGCAGAGCCGACTCATTCTTAATGGTGTAAAGCACGTTAGTGCGGGTGGTGTTTAACCGAGTGTATTGTCGGGGTGGCTGGTCCATCTAAAAATCTCGTCGTCACTTGCTATTCTGGTGTTCTTCCTGAAATCTTCCTTCCTAGACTTTTTAGGTCTGTTCTCTGTCCCCTTTGCATTTTTGGTCTCCGTCGAACTGCTGATGATGGGCTTCAATAGCTTCATCTGTTTCTATCTGCGCTTCTATGCGGTGTAAGACCCCCTTTTTTTCCTTTTAAAACCACGGGGTCTTAGGCCCAGAACCGTCGTTTTGCAGTGACACCTCCGCTCTCGGGAAGGTCATCACTACAAAATGCCGATCCTGTCGGCCAAGTCGATCTCAACAGTAGCAAAGAATTAAAAGAAAAGTCCACAGGAAATCACATATAAAGTAAATATAATCTCCACGAAGGGAGTGTCCACAAATATAATCAGAAATACTAAGAATCTTGGGCTCATGCCCAGTACATCAATGTCCTGACTACAAATCTCTCATCGCGGAAGCACAACTAATATAACTAGTAGGGGCCAAGACTCACAGTCTCTGCCGTCTGAACACCTGTACTAGACTGCTCCATGTCCAAGCGCGTCGACCTCCGGGGCTGCTCCTCCATGCTGGGATCCACGGTTCCCTAAATTGATGTGGTTCGAAAACCGTTAGTGTAAGAGACTAAGTCCTATCATCCTCCGCCCCTTCCCGCATGACACCTAGGCACCGAGCAGGGAGGAGGAAAGGAGAGGAAAAGAAGGTGGAGAATAACAAATAATCAGATGGCGGCCGAACTAAACTAGCAGTCCAATGGTATATAAAGCAGTAATAAAAGCATGCGAAATTAAGCAGAAAAAATAACCTTAACTTATGCGAAAACACATAAGCTGAGGGATCCTTTGTAGGGCTCCTATCATATAAAGAGTCCCATACCTGTTTATACGATAGGGTGTCAGTTTTCTACAAAGCATACATATAAAGATTACTGAATTAAACCTTCACTTATAAGCACGCTCGCACGAACTTATAAACCAAGAGGTCGTTTTGTAAGGCCTATTGTATAAAGCATCCCATATAACTTTATACAATAGGTGTCAGGGTAAAATGTAATGGTTATGCTATGAAATACAAATATGCCATGCTGTGAACATGCAAGTGCAACACACCCACTCGACTCTGTGTACACAGACCTTTAGTTCCCCCTTTCTGGGGCCGAACCTCCCAGGATACCTCCGTAGTGGCAAACAGAAGCGGTGGGTTGGGCCTCGCCCACCTCTAAATCGGTAATTGCACTACCAGTCAGACCTATCGTACGCCTCAATGCTGGTGCACTAAGCGGAGCTCCTGCGTACTCTTGTCGGCTGGCGCACTGGACTTTACTTGGCCATG
Source organism: Platanthera guangdongensis (assembly GCA_039583875.1). Classification (NCBI taxonomy): domain Eukaryota; kingdom Viridiplantae; phylum Streptophyta; class Magnoliopsida; order Asparagales; family Orchidaceae; genus Platanthera; species Platanthera guangdongensis. The sequence goes on along the minus strand of CM077160.1, from coordinate 56,905,849 downwards.
TGCTAAACCACACTTTCCGAGTCAACGTATTGGCATCGGTGCGTCGACCCTCCAATACCGAAGACCCACCACCTTTACTTTATGCACATGCAACCTTGATGTAAACCACCGAGCCAAAGCTCGCTGGACCAACCTGTCCGTCACCAACTGTAACCGAGCCAAAGCTCGACGGGCCAATTGCCCATCTCCAAATCCACCGAGCCTAATGCCTGAGTGACTTAACCTAACTCCCACAACTCTGGGGAGTGTGAGTGCAACCCTAGATTACTTCTACTTACTCTTGAATTATGTTTCACCTACTATTTAGGTTAACCCAGGACTGCCCAAGGTATACCCCGTGAAGGGCTCTGGAAGGCACTAGGAACTACGATGGGATTACGCCCAAAGCTCCCTTTCGTAAGGCACTTACTATTATTGGTGGCTATCAGATTTCCCAACACTTATTTAATTTTCTGGATTTAACCCTAGTGCATTCGACACTTCCTTCCTACGGGAAGGATGATCTTTTGCCGATCCCGAGCACCACCGGACACTAGCCATTCCAACGCCTTACTCCCCCAACTTCCAACGACGAACTCTTTTTCATTCATCCAAATAATCACCCAGTATCCCTATAATAAATATTGGAGGGCTATAATGACATTTTTAGCCTAAACCCAGAAATTCACAATTTTCCTAAATTATTAGATAATTTATTTATTTATTCTAGTAATCTAAAAATCCAAGTTTGAACATGAAGTACCCATTTAATTCAAGCAAATGCTCTACAAAATTTATGATAAATTCAAAATGACTATTCAACTTGAAATACAGTGTCTCCCAATTTTCTAGCAGGAAATAAGATCTGACTAAAATAAACATCAAATCCCCAAAATTATGGGTTTGTAAAGTATATATTGCAAATAATCATCTAAAAATCATGAACTAATTTCTCCAAGTGGATATTGAACTAAAAATTATCAGAGCCCCAATTTCACAATTTTGCAACAAGTAAATAGCTCTAAATAATTTATTGACCATAATTGCCCTTTTAAAAACTTGTGAAGGAAATACCAAAGTTTTTCAACTAAAATTTATAACAAAATTCAGGAACAACCATTTGAACTTAAAACATCGCCTGCCCAAGTTTCATGAATCTAGAATGAATAGTGTGATCATAATAAATAAAACACCACTTAGGGTCACATCATGCATAACACGGGGGGTACTAGTAATATTTCTCCACAAGAAGTCTTTGTGCCTTAAACTAGGGTTAGGGATTCGAGAGGTTCATCCATCTCCAAATCCCTTAGAATTCATACCAGAGGGCTTTGGCTACCCTAGCATCATTTCTACGAAGTTGCAAGATCCCACAAGGGTATTTGACCCCATGCCCTTCACAACACTCAAAAGCCCCTTCTTAGGGTTTGAGTTTGGATCCTAGGGCAAAGCTACCCTAGACGACCCCATAATCCCTTTGAGGGGGCTTAAGGTCATTTCCAGTCAGTGGTCAAAATCTCAGCCTCTGTTGAGGTGATTTGACCACTCATCCTCAAGGTGCACTTTTCACTTAAGAACCCCTCATTAAGGCAAAATTAGGGTTAGTTCATTCCCTATACAAAACACATCCAAATGAGGTGAAACTTATACAGAGACATATCATGAGGCCAGGGACCACTCACCAAAATTTGGGAGGGTTTGGAGGTAATTAGACCACTTAATTAAATTACCCTAGTGTTATTAAATAAAAACTAAAACTATAGCCACAGTATCTCCAAAAATTCCCATTTCTGGGCAGGCCCTAGGTATAGCTAAGGATGTCCCCCTGCCCAAATTTTAGGTCATTTGAATAAGGGATGAATAGTGGGCACCCTTTTTAATCTCAGGATAGCCCTAGGTATAGGTCCCACCAAAATGAGTGCCCTGGTCAAACCAGGCACCCAAATTGGTTAAAATAAATTTTGTTGTACACTAGACTCTCCACCCTATAATTTTCATGTTGACCCCATTCGATGAAATAGCTTCTAAGTATTTTTAAAAATTAAAAACATTAAATACTAAATGTGAGACATAATTCAAATAACAGAAATTATTCCCTATAGTTTAATATCTCCCCTGCGCAAATCTTGGCGCGCCACTGGACGACATCCCGTCGTCTTCAAGCTCCAGTCGATGGCCTGGATTCATCCCGCCCGGAGCTCCTTCCAAATGCTGTCGTCGGCGATCCGGCCACTTCCCCGGCCGGCCACCGCCACCACCACCTTCGTTGAGGTGTTGGCTGTCGCCAGGCGGCGGCACAGCCGCCGGAGAGGCAGATTCCGGTAGTTCTACCAAGAAATTTTTCGGCCCAAAACCATGAAAACCAGGAATTGGTTCGGGCTCAATTGAGCCCTAACCTTGGACCTAAACACTGTTATGATCTAGCCATGAGGTAAGGAGAGGAGGAGGAACTTGCCGGCAACCTGAAGTCGAGAAGATCGCTGGAAAGCCATTTCTGATGGTGGCGCCGCTCGGTTTCTGCAACTACACAGTGGGGGTGGGGGGTTCGATTTCTTTAGGTAAGGATTGGGAAAGCCTACTCTCGACCCACTGATGGTGTTTAAAGCCTCAGATGGGGTGAGGAGGGGATGGATCATCAATGACCATTAAGGCCATTAATGGCTAGGCTCGGCCATGGTGGAGGGGGCTGAACCAGACCTTTGGTGGCTAGGGAAATGGCTGGAAACTTCTCCCCTTCCCTGGGGGAGTTGAATTCAACCATTAAGGGTGGCCTTTGGCCTCCCCTTGGCCGAGCCCCTTCCTTCCCTCCCCTTTCATTATTTCTCTCTCCTCCATTAACATGGAAATGAAGCTCACCCTCTCTCTTAGTCACCAAGTTGACTTGGTCAATCAGAAGAACTATTTGCAGCCCACTCATTCATAATTTCATGATATTAAGGCTAGCCCAAAAGGAAGGAGGGCTTGAGCTTGGGTTAGCCCATTTGAGCTTGGTTTGACTTAATCTTGACTAGGTATGACCTAGGTCAAATTGAACTTTTCTGTTACCATCATTGGGTCTTTGGTGACCTATTGGGCTCCCCTATGTTCTAGGTAGGGATGGGTAGGGTTGACTTGGCACTTTGGAGGCCACCCGCCCTTAGGAAGGGTACTTTGCCCAAATTAAGGTTAGGGTTGACCTTGGTCAATTTATCCACTAAGGCTGACCCCAATGGGGCCTTGGTGACCCATGGAACTCACCTTAGGGTTAGGGGGTATAAATGGGGTCCATCTGGCTAGGGGATGGTCAATTGACCCAATATAGTTATGTTTGACCCATTTAGGGCTAGAGTTGACTTTGGGCAACATAGCCACCTTGACTGTCCTCCAAGGGTCCTTAGTGACCCCTTGACCCCATTTTAGGTCTAGGAAGACCTTGGTAGGGTTAGTAGGGCTTAACTAGGGCACACTTCCCTTAATTAGGGCACTTTGCCCAATTTAGGCCTAGAGTGGTCCTAGGTCAATTTGTCCACCCTGATTCGACTCCAATGGGGCCTTAAGGTTCAAATGAACTTTACAATGGATTGGTGAGGCCATGGTGGGGTCTTGAGGTCTTGGTGAAGCCCCATGATCAGCTTAACTAAAGTTCATAAATCTACTATTTGCATACCATAGTGGTCTCATCTACATCCTTAGGTCTACTTGGCCTCCTTAGGCTTCCTAGGGTTTTATCATGATGTAGTCATGACAAAAACACTCCTAGGGGTCTAGTTGTTTGAGGGATGTTAAATGCGGTGTACGAGATCTCGGTAGCTAGGGACGATTTCCCTCATTAATGCTGAGTAGAAGCCACTAGGGCGAAGTCTTCCAAGAAATACTCCCCCCAGGAGTTATGGATCAAGTCCCGAAATCTGGCGGACCTCTGCGGTAAACCAGTGGAAAAACTCCTTCAAGGATTCCCCCTCGTTCCGTCGAATCCCTGACAAATGTGATATTTCTCAAAAGATTCTTCGATTGATGATGAACTGGTCGGCTAATTGCCTTGTCAATTCTGCAAAGTTGGTGATAGTTTGATGTAGATTTTATAAGTTTTGAAAAGTATCCAAACTATAATCTCAAATAGGCAAGCGTACCTATCGAAATATAGTATAGAAAATATCGTATTTAAACTCGGGGACCGTTGAGTATTTGTACTCACAAGGAAGAGCTATTATTTTATCGATCGGAAAATTGGTTTTGCGAAAAGCGAAAACGAACGTTAAATTAAGATGAGAGATTCGATGATTAAAAGGCTAGCACTTGATCTAGAATCCCTTTGGGCTAGAATAAAATCCACGAAATTAAAGAGCACAAGCATCTAAATTATTAACTTTGACCGCGGAGGTTCCAAAGCTACGAAGCGCATCTCTCGAGAATACGCACTCGACTAACCTTAGGTAGATCGATTAAGACCTCTCGGCCAGTCGAAAGACCTAAGCTTGCTTTAGGCGGTGAACCTCACTAATGGAGTTGACTCCAAGGCGGAAGAATTTTGCGTTCCTCTCTCGAGGGGTGCAAGAAATTCTCTTTATCCTTGAGTGATCTACTCGTATCCACAACCTCTCGGTAAATCTAGGATACGAATCTAAGCTCGAATAAACATAATTTGCAACTTATGAATTCGAAGAAAATTTAAATCAAAGATAAATCAAAGTTTAGAAAATAGAATGCTTGCTAAATTGAGACAAAAATAAGAATTTTATTCCATTCCAAAGTTCATCATGATCAAGTGCTAATTGGGAAATTAGCTACTCATCATGATGGGAGTATTACATGAAAGCATAAAGAAAGACATGATTTAAGAAAAGACTTGAAAATAAAGATTACACTAGGAATTGAAAATGCAGGAAAAACCGTAAAGAAAATAGAATTAAGCTCCCAAAAATCTCTCTCCGACCATCTGAAGCTATCTGGAATTTATAGAAAAAGTTGATGGGTGGTCACGCCCCTAGGTCACGCCCGTGACCTAGGGCGTGTCGGTCTCGGAACCGTCGTCTTCAAGTCCTCTGAACGTTGGCGCGAAACCGCCAAAAGTCGTTAATTTGCTGGTCACGCCCCTAGGTCACGCCCGTGACCTAGGGCGTGTCTTGACGGTTGTAGAAGAACGGCGGGAAGCAGAAACGGCGGGAATAACACCGGCCGTTGTTGGAAGGGTCACGCCCCTGGTCACGCCCGTGACCATGGGCGTGTCTTGAGAAAACTCCCAGCGACTGAAACTGCAGCATTAAGTCGGCACGCCGGGCTGTCACGGGGTATGTCACGCCCGTGCCAAATGTGTCACGCCCGTGACTTGTTGCAAAGTAAAACTGCCGTTGACTGGAAGTCAGGGCAGGGCACTGGATGTCACGCCTGGAGTACACGCCCGTGTAATGATGGTCACGCCCGTGACCTTAAGGCGTGTAATTTTAATTGACGTGGCAGGTAGCTCCTTCCACGAGCCGGGTTCTCGCCAGGATGTCACGCCCGTGACCATGTCGGTCACGCCCGTGACTGTGGCGTGTCTTTTGAAAAATTATCGCTTTTGCCCTGTTTTGTCTCCTGGTCAACCCTATAGACTCCAAATTGAAATTTGCAGCCCAGATTGCCCTGAAATAAGAAATTAGAAAAATTCAATAATAAAATTACAAAATATAATTATAAACTAATTAATTATTAAATAAAATAATATAAAAACTTGGACAAAATTAGAGTTATCATAGTTCCGTCACTTAAATAGTGGAACTATGTTCGGGCTTGACCTTTAAGAGTGGTTGGGAAGACTTGGCAGAGTAACTGGTCGGGTGTGTTATAGATCCCCGTGATTGTATTAAAGTGTTTGACGTGCTCTAACAGGTCGTCTGTTCCGTCGAAGGTTTCGATATTTGGTAGTTTATAGTCGTGAGGGACTGGGTGAGCCAGAACCAGTGGTGCAAGCGGGGAGCACAAGTGAAGTGGTCGTCGGGGTATAATATCGCGTCGGCCGACCTGTCTGCATTCCTCGGCGATCACTTCCTGTATCTCTTCACGATTGAATATTTCACGTGGCGGTAAGTAGCCTTCTTCTTCTATGATTTTGTTGTGATGACCAACTCTAACCATCTTGAGGATCGGGAGAGTGGAACTGGCGGCGTCGGAGAATTCTTCTGACGCTTCTCTTTGTAGATCTTCTCTTGATAGTCCATGGCTTAGTGGAGGCGGGGGATTGGCCGGTGCAGGCGGTCCCATATTTCTGAGGAGAGCGAGCACCTCGGTTTGCTGCTCCTCCATCTATCGAACTCGTCCATCTAATGCTGTCACCGGGGAGAGAACAATTTCTGCTTTGAGGGGCACGTATACAGGTAGATGTGAGTAGGCTAGCTCGGTGCGCCCTCCTGGGATGGATGCTTCAGCTGTCAGGGCGCTTCACTTTGCCATTGAAGTTGTCTCTTTATGAACTGTTGTGTTGAAAGTTCAATCTTGAGTACCGCTGTGCTGGGGGTACGATCCTCTGAGGATGTTCGGAACTCGTTCCCACGGACGGCACTAAACTATTTTGGTCTAACTTGACGTCCCGATCGGGCCGGAATATTTGGACCATCTTAGCTCTCGAAACGGTCGCGCGCACACACAATCCATAAAGTAGGTTGTTTGTACAAAATCAGTTTTAACATGGAAAAACCCCACAACTGGGCAAAATACCATGTGACCGGATTTGTGCCGGTCAAAGTCCACTATCTTAGGGTTGTTACAACTTTTTTGTAAAGTCGAGGGTGACAGACCACCTCTCATTACAGCTTTGGGGGTAAGAGAACACTTAGCACGCGGTGGACGACAGGCCTTCGCGCCGAGGGTTGTTACAAGTTGCGCTACGCGCTGGTGGTCTTCCAATAACAACTTGCCAATTTCTGAACATGAGAGCAGAGTGTCTGAACTATCGGTTGCGGGGGCCACTTGAGACTTGAGAGATTCGGTTTCGTCAGGTGACTTTTACTCGACTAGCTTGTAGCTCGGATGCGGCTCGTAGGAGGAATTCGGCAGAGCTCCGACCTGAGGAAGAAGAAGACTCTGAGGAGAAACATGTGAGAAATGAGGATGCCTGGGGCTCCTTTTATGGGCTTTGGATGGTGGTTATAGTGGTTATGCGGCTATCCACGCACCATAACCACCTTCATAATTGTTTTTAGTATAGTTTAAATGCGTATATTTTACTATTTGGAGACCACTTAAATAAATTACATAAAATATTAATTAAATTCCCCCACTAACTCGTCGGTTAGTGGGTGGTTATGTAACATCCCGACTTTTATTGGGCCACCAAAGCCCTAGTGGGCCCAATAAAAGTGCCTCAAACCCTACCCATGACCCGGTGGGAGAAAACCGTAGACGGGAAATGGAGCTAGAGAACTCTGAATTGAGTTCTGTCAATTCCTGTGACCTTGTATAGTCAATGCGAGTGCATCAGAACTCGTTCAGTTGGACCCCGAGGTCATATAATGAATGCGGCCATTCCTCGTAAAACACAACCAGAGCAGATTTTTCCGAATTGAGTTCTGTCGATTCCTGTGACCTCATATAACCTAAACAGGAGCAACGAAACCTGTCACGTCACAATCCGAGGTCTAACGACAGTTTTACACACTTCGAACAGTTTAGCGCTCTGCGACACATAAATTTTGGACTTTCGCCAAACAGACTCCGATTCAACCGCAGTTTGTGGCATTTGACTCATGTGGTCAATACGAAGTCAATGAAAGTCGTCCTAGTCAATTTCGACGGTAATTGGTCAAACCGTGGTCAAATCAAGCGTAGTCGTGCACCGAAAAGCGTGAGCACACCAATTTTAACACGACACCCGAACTTTGACCCGACCTCGATGACTTGTACCCACTTTGACTTTGACCAGCAAGGGGGACCCACACTAGGGTTGACTTGGTCAAACCCCCCTAAAAATCCACTTTTTTGATTTTTCTCGAAGTTATGGGCCCACCTCCTATCCAAGGGAGGATGGCCCATGCCCCCATCACTCTCCTTGGGCCCCCAACCAGCAAGCCCCCATCCCACTAGAAGTGGAGGCCCACCCTACCCCTCCTCCCCTCTTTTTCCCCTTTCTTTTTCAAAGGAGCAAGCCCATGAGGGCATCATCCATTTTTCCTTGGACAGCTGGAGGGTGGTGTTTAATCCCTCCCTAATGAGGGATTAGTCCCACCTTGCCCAAAGGAAGGGAGCTTCCCCTCCCCCTCCCTATAAAGGCCACCCCACCCCCTCTCCTTCCCCCAAGCCTCTAAGCCATCTCCGTCCCCCTGCCTAACCCCCTGCTCGAGCTCTGGTGGCCGAAAAAAGCCAAGTCGAGACCTCCCTCTCCCTCCCCCTCCACCACCACCACCAAGCCATGGCCGACCATGCCAGCGCCTCCCGAGCCCACCAAACCCAGGTGGAACCTTCTCTCCCTCCCCTCCCCATTTTCGATGTGATGAATGGCGCTGCAGGCGGCCGGTGCGCCGCCGGCGCCACCCGAGTCTAGTTCTAAGCCGGGTGGTGCCCAAGGAGGATTGATCCTCCCCCAGCACCAGTGGTTGTGCTGGGGGAGTGTTATACCACTGGGAGCAGCAGCCCCCAGTGGCGGAGAGCGGTGGTGCCGCCGAAAAATACGGTTCCGGCTGCACTAGCAAAAATAGAGTTTTCTCTGTTTTAAACCGGCGGCGGCGGTGGCCGGTGTATGGCCGCCGAACAACCGCCGACGTGAAGTAAGACCCCCGACACGTAGGCCGGGGTGGATTGGTAGGCGGCCATCCGCCCGAGGAGTTGGGGTGGCGCGGTGGCACCGGGAGCAGGGCCACCGCCACCCCAGGCTCTCGGGATGGGAATTTCGGGCGGCGGCCAATGGCGCCAGGCCGCTGGACCACCTCCCAGAGAGTCGCCAGCCCCCGGTGAGTTGATCGGTGTCGGCGATGGCGGCTGGCAAATGATGGCCGGTGGTGGTGGAGGCTGCCACCGTCCACACTGCCGGGAGTAGCAGTGGTTGTCCGATCTCATCATCGGACGGACCAGGTTCCTTAATTCCCGCCCCCGCCTCATCATCAACGCCACCCACAGCGGATCCACTACCGATCCGCTATGGGGACAGTAGGACATAAATCATATTGTGGCTTAATTTTAGCCGCATGATCAGTTAGATTTGATATTAGCAAACAAAATCAAAAGGCCAGAACATTGGAATTTTTTGAGGACAAACCTAGGCCTCTAGCAAAAAAATGACCTACATGAAAAATGTTCCCCATGATGAATGCTACCGCCACAAAAAGTTTTATAATTTTTTAAATTAATATAGAATTTTTAAAAGCCAAAATAAAGTTTGTTTGGCTAAATTAAATACCCAAAACACCTTGAACAATTATAAAAGAAAAATTACTAGGCTCAATTTAGGCCCTTCCAAGGGTTGTATCAAAATTTGGGTTCATGGAGATAAGTTTTGATATTTTTCCTAAAATTTTGAAGCTTACGCGTACGGATCCTTTATCCGCTCATTTTCCCTAAATGACGTAAATTGGAGTGCGCGACCACTTCTTATAATTAAATAAGTACTTTAAACTATTTTATCGACGAGAGCAACCGAGGCAAGCGACTAAGCTCTGGATTTTCCCAGATTTCGTTAAACCGTAGAGCGCATCGACTCTCGGATGAATAGGGCACGCTCAGAAGATGAGTGTACAAGTGATGACTTGGATTTGTCCTTGACGACTAATAAGAATGTAACTCCCAGCCAACCCTTGATCTAATTAAGCCGTAAAAAGTATGGCACAACCAAATTAATTGGATCTTAATTGTTATTGTAACCCAACCAAACCTCCTTAAATCTCGAAGCCTCCTGAATAGTAGTGATTGGACTACTAACCATTTTCTTTAAGTTTTCTCCAGTCTCATACTGGTCAAGCTTATTTTAGTACTTTCAATTCATTACTACTCTAGTCTCATACTGGTCAAGCTTATTTTAGTAGTTTCAATTAAATACTGCTCAAGTCTCGTACTGGTCAACCTTATTTTAGTACTTTCAATTCAATACTACTCCAGTCTCGTACTGGTCAAACTTATTTTAGTACTTTCAATTCAGTACTACTCTAGTCTCGTACTGGTCAAGCTTATTTTAGTACTTTCAATTCAATACAACTCCAGTCCCGTACTGATCAAGCTTATTTCAGTACTTTCTATTCAGTACTACTCCAGTCTTATACAGGTCACATTTCATTCCGCACTTCAAATAAGCAACATAATCACTGCACTTATTTCCATTGCAATTTACTATTATAATCTCGGGTCCTGCACTGACGACCAGTTATTGAGCCTTAGTTTGGGGATAACCGGAGTTGAAGTAGTCCTCCAGGCCTAGCCCCAAATAATACGGTCCCACGCTCCTTGTCGAAAGAAGAGCTGAGTGCCGACGCCCGAAGTATAAGCCTAGTAGGGCAGGCTGACGTAGACCCGATGTTATATTATTTGCCTTTTGTTTGATTGATTGTAAATTGCTTGCGGTGAAATAGTGGCGCGTTAGTCCCTCCAGCAGATCGTTCGTACCGGTGCTGGTAGGTAGACGACTCAAGGCGATAGGGAGATTGTTGGGTATTGTATCCACAATTACCTGGATTTGAGGAAGCCACCTGTCAAGCTAAGATGAATTCACAATGTAATTGATGAAACCTCTTAAGTTGTGCTTGCAGTTATTCCACGCTAAGTGCACACCAATGTCAGGGTGCAGTAGGTCAATATACACGGGTCTGCACGACGTAATCCCTCGTTGAGCAGATCAGTGTGTTGGCCTACGTGTACTCTCTCTATTGGAGTGCACTTACTTTCAAGTACAGGGCTGTAACTATGCAAGAGCAGACAAGGAGAAAGGATGGGTCAAGGTGCAGCTCTTGGGTGGAAAGATGAAAATCGTCTAAGTATAATTCGGTGAGAATCACCAAGTGATTCTCGCCGATTCGGCGAGAATCACTAGTGATTCTCGCCGAATCGTCGAGAATCATTAGTGATTATCACCGACTGTATCCGGCTACCTCAAAGCGGTGCCAAGTAAGATTCGGAGAATCACTAGTGATTCTCGTCGAACCCATCGTTGAGCAGATCATGGCCAAGTAATATTCGTCGAGAATCAACAAGTGATTCGGCGAGAATCATCAAGTGATTCGGCGAGAATCACTAGTGATTCTCGACGAATCGTCGAGAATCACTAACTGATTCTCACCGATTCGTCGAGAATCACCTTCGATTCTCGCCGATTTTGACTTGGCAATTTTTCTGGAAACAGCTGGACCGGATTCTGCCGCTGGCACTGTGTTGAACCGGAACTAGGGTTTCCTTCAGGTGGGACCCACAACGGTCATATTGAAGTTCTCTACAGTATAAATACATGGTATTTTTGAACAGTAAGGAGACGGAGAAAAAGACGAAAACGCGGGCCGCGACGTAACCTAGATCGCGAGTTCCGCTCTGCCGCCGCCGTCGTCGATTGAGAGAGTTGATCGCCGATCTTGATCGTGGTTTCTTCCAGATCTCCAGTCGATAGAAGCTTAGCCAAGCTTAGCGTCTCACGTGTCTAACCGGAGATCTCTTATCTCTTGATTTGTTGATCGGGAAAACCTTCCCCGTCCGAATCGATCGAGACGACTGATCCTAGTGTGACCGTTGGTAGACCTAGCTAGCTTCGCTACGAAGTTTGGATCTCTAAAGTACAGCAGCCGCACATCGTCGTCGCCGCCGATCCCGTGAACCTAGCCGCCGCCCATCTTGCCGCCGCCGGTTCCGGGGAGATCCTCTCCAAGAGAGATCTAGGGTTGTGGACTCTTTGTGGACTTCAAGAACACATCGTCAACAAAGAGGGACACCTTAGTCTCCAAACGTAGTTTGTATCTCTTGTACATTCTAGTTTTACTTTTGTTGTAAAGGAACGTAGGTTCCTAGTTGTAAGGGTTGGGTGCAACCCGTGTTGTGGGAGTGTTGACTCCTACGTGTGGAAGGGTTCCTTCCGATAGTGCAAGGATTGGATTTAAATCCTGTTGGTGAAGAGACCGAGTCGTCCCTTGTTGGGAGATAGGTCGAAGGGGGAAAGTGGATGTACCCAAATCGGGGAACCACTATAAATAGCTTGTGTATTCTGTGTGTTGTGCTGTTTATTTTTATTGTGCAGGTACAATTTTAAATTCCGCAAAAACGCTGCACGTCACCTATTCCTCCCCCCCCCATAGGTGAAGATAGTTGACACTAGGTGGACTTTCAAGTGGTATCAAAGCCAGGTTACTCATCAAAAAGGTTTACACCTTGAGTAGAATCCTGCCACCAGTGTTAGAAGCATGGAGCTGGATCATGAGATATCGCCACTAAGACTCCCCACATGCACAAAGGAGTTTTATCCAGTCTGGAGGATGAGAGTGTCGTATCACTTGGATGCAATCGATCCTCGAGCATCTTTCATCCTGGAAGAGGGTCCTTTTATTCCTATGAAGACCTCCGACTCTGGAAAGAATATCCAAGTGCCCAAGTGCATTGCTGAGATGTCGGAGACGGAACTTTCATTATTTAATTTGGACAAGAGGATTCGTCAAATTATCATGGATATCTGGTCTGGAGCTTCTCGCTCTAGATTGGAAAAATGTGGGTCGGCTAAATCTATGTGGGTGATGATCTCAGAGCTGATGGGGGGGTCAGAGAAAGCTGGAATCTGTTGCCAACCAGAGGATGAAGCCTATGCGGGGGTCCTCGCCTCTAAAGATGAAGGCAAGGATCTATCAGACAGCATCAGAGCTCCAGTGTCCGTGTTAGAGACTGAAGAGGCCAGTGAGGAAAGCAGCTCTGATGAGGATGACACAACGGTCACTGGCTCTAATGACAATAACACTGAAGACCAGGTAAATTCTTCATCCTACCCCGTCTCTCTTGAAATTTCTGAAGACAGGAACTGCTTTCCTTCAGAAAATTCTGATTCTCTAAAGAGAGCCCTTCAGAAGAGCAACCTACTTGTTGAAGAACAAGCTCAGGAGATTGCTCGGCTGAAGATCTTGTTGGTTCTCCAATTGGCATCCAACAAGGTCAAGGACTCTAAAATCTCTGATCTAGAGAGTAGTCTAGAGAATGAGAAAAGTATAGTATCAAACTTTTCCAAGGTTGATGCTATAAAGAGAAAGCAAGAAAATGGGTGGATCTCCCGGATTATCAATTCGTGGAGAAATGGGGAAACGGTTTTCCGACCCCCCACTCCAAGCAGGAAGGCAACTCATCATGCCTTCAGGTATGATCACAGGAATAATCGTGGTCACTACAAGGGTGATCTGTCCTCATGTGGAGACACCCGTAGTGCAAGCGCCGTCGTGGCCACCCATGAGAGAATACCTAAGGCTCATTCTGAGCCCTTTGTATTCACTGCCACTGCCTCAACTCGGTGTGAATCTGCATGTACCAGCTCACAGAACACTTCTCACTACCCGAGGACACAGGACAGGGAGGTTAGAAGTCATGGTGTAATTTTTCATGGGGCCTCAGGAAGGGGGATGCCTGAAAGGAAGGCACCACCTCCCCGGCCTCATGACGCTCGCAACATGCATTCCTTCCATCCTTCCACGTGTCACGGTGGAAGAGGAAATTTTGTGAGGAGATCATGCCCTATCCCGTTTAGACCTAGGACCGTGACTACCTCAGTCACTAGATCAGGTCAGAAACGGCGATACAACATTCACCCGTGTTGGTGCTGTGGCAAAGTGGGACACTTTGCCATAGACTGTTGGCACAACCCCTCTGTGTCAAGGGCAAGGGCCTATCCACATTTTCTGGGCAGAGGTAGTCTTCCTGACAGGTTTTCTGAAGGAAGGCAGTCGAGTGCTTATGCTAACAGGAACCTAGGACCCAATATGTATTGGGTTCCTAAGGAAAAGTAACTCTTTCTTGCAGGGTAGTCTAGGTTCCCGTAAATATGATGGGAACTAGACAGTAGATGACTCAAGACTAAATTGGAACAAGCGTCTGGAATAACATATGTGATATCTACATGGGCAAACTCACACCGAGCACCTGGTATGTTTTAGTCAGAGGCTAAATGATAACTCTCATAATCCCAGGTATTTTTCATCAGCTCCAAGACTTGAGTCATTTTCCATCGACATTTACATATATATATATATATATATATATATATATATATATATATATATATATATATATATATATATATATATATATATACATGTATGTGTGCGCATCTAAGGATAGGTTAACACGATGAATATAAACCTTAGATACACCATTAAAGAGTTATCGGTAATTCCACTTGTAGATTCGAGAACCAACATCTACAGGCGTAAATTAGTTCACTGATAACTAACGAAGATACGTCATTGGAAATCTTGCCATCAAAAAATGTATGGAAAAGCCGATTCAAACTCCAAATAGATTGACTTTAAGAAGTATTTGCCTATTTAGAAGATTTTTAAATTAACTTAGACAAACGGAAACCCTTGAGAATCCCATTTAACTCGTCAATCCTTCCTATTCCCGCCGACTCTTCACATTCCGTAGGAATCCCGCCGAAGGACCTTCTCCGCAGGAAACTCGTCGACATCCCGCAAGATTCACCGATCGCATCTCGCGAAGAACTCTGTCAATCTCAGCGTGCAAAAACCCCGTCGATCTCGTCGATCTCGTCGCGTGCACCTACCAGGTGTCCATCGTCTTCATCGACCTAACTCACCTTCTACGCCTTTAGGTAACCACCCACTCACCCTTACTTGGACTTGATCACTAGTGTCGCTTCCTTTTTGATTTTTTATTAAGCGTAGAGTAGGGCTTTTCTCCCTAGATTTGCGATGGCTCCAAGGACAACCGCTGGGCCGGTCACTGGATGCGAGCTGGTTCGCACAGGGTTCTCGCATGCCTCAGATGAATTCAGGAACATCATACTTATGCTAGAGGAGGCTGAACTCTCATTCGTACTAGAGCATCCCTATAAAATCCTAGACAAGGAGGTGCTGGAGTTCTTTGAAACCGCAAAACTCCGGAATGACGACTCTCTTATCAAAAGCAAGGTTGCCGGGGCAAAGATCAAGATGTCTGCCAGCAAGCTGACCCGCTTCCTGCAGCTCTCTAGCTCGGAGCATGAGGATTATCTTGAGGAAGAAGACAAAGCCCGGACTCTATTATTCTGTGGTCTCCCTCGAGGAACTCGGTCGATAAAGCGAAAGGATATGAATGAAGAAGGGAAACTTCTGTCAGACATAGTTAGGAAGGTACTCATATGCAAACCGGGTTCTCATGACCACATCTCTGCGGATATGTTCAAGATCCTGGTGGCAATTGTCTACAGAAAAGGATTCAACTGGGGGCATTGCTCTTTGAGAAGATAAAGGACACCCTGAGATCACCTAGCTTTGGCCGAATCATCAGTCTGTATCTCAATCAGCTGAATGGGGATAAAAATGACATGAGTAAAGGTGTTCCTATACATTACTTAAAGAAAATGGACTCGAGTGTTTTTGACAGAAGGGAGAGGCGCATTGGGCAGGCTGCCGTGGTAGAACAACAGGACGCATCTCCAGCCGAGGATGGCACTGTGGCTGATTCCGTAGTAATCCCCAGTGAAATTCCTGACGCTTTGACTACAGGAATTGAGGGGGAGCCTCTACCTACTGATGCTAATATCATATCTGACATCTCCCAGATAGCCAGAGATGCAGGTCTAAGTTCGTCAAACTGAGAACATGAATTCGTCGACTGGAGTTCAGAGAAGTGTTTCTGGACTTAGAATATTGAGATGTTTCTGTACATAGAATGTTGAGGTAGACCATCCAGAAATCTTCGTCCTGAGAACCAAATTCGTCGAGCTGATATTCTAAATTTGTCAACTGGGTTTTAGAGAAAGGAATTCTGGACTTGGAATGTTGAAGTATAGTGTCTAGAGATCATTGACCTGAGAACCAAGTTCATGGAGCTCTGCTCAGAGAATTGTCTCTGAGTTCGTCGAGCTGAGCATGACTTTCGTCGAGCTGAGTTCTACGAACGTCGAACTCATTTTCCTGAGTCTTTGAAATTTCTCTAAGTCTTGAGTCTTCTGCAGTTTGTAGATGACTGGTCGATGCATTGTTGATTCTAAGGACATGCCAAACTCTAGGACACAAACATGACCCTAGCTATACATGTTGGGTCAAACATCCTAGTTTAGTGAACCTAGCCAAAATCCAACTAAGGATCCAACAATCTCCCCCTATTTGGGTGAGGTCGCTAAATACAGACACAAAATATTCATAAACCAAGAAAACATATATCTAGCAGGAAATTTTATATTATGCAACAGATATATATGTACAGAAAGCTTTGTATCAGGAAATAAAAAACAGTTTAAGATAACAAAAAGACTAAAATAGTTCATAATTTATTTCTTCTTCTTTTGCTCCTTGGGCTTAACCTCCTTAGATTTATCTCCAGGCTGAGTAAACTTGATTTCCCTGTTAGGATTTGCTGCTTGAGTTTTTGTCATTGTCATATCAGCAACTTTAATGATATTAAGGGAAGTAGCACTTGGCACTACAGCTTCTAGATGTAGTTTCATATAATCATCAACATTAAAGAATTTGTTAGCTTTAGCAAACCTGTTGAGTTCTTCCTTCCTGTATTTGGACATGTTTCAATATTGAGAGGGACCCTTCCCTATAGCTTTTGCTTTATTAATCATGGATAGGACAACCAATTCTTGTAACCTATCCATCCTTAAAGTTGTAACTGTTTCTGGATCTTCAAAAGGTACAGGAGGGGAGGCAAGTCTTTTTGTGCTTTCAGCATTATGATGTTCAGTGATTTGTTGCTGTTGATGTTGATGTTGTTGTTGTTGTTGCTGCTTGCCTGATGAATAGTGCCTCTACTGGCTGCTTCCAAAAGAAGAAGATCTACCCTGCTGTCTTTGATATGTTTGATAATGTGTAGACCTTTGAGATGAAATGCCTGAAGCACCAGCAGTAGGTGGAGGAGGAGGGTCTTTCTTGAATCTTTGAGGATGAGGTGAGTATTTCCTGCTTTTCTTTCTCTCTTTCTGTTAGTTCTTGGACAGCCACATCCATGCTGGCATGCCCTTATATGGTGTGATTTTTTGAAGTATATAATAGGGAGTATCATTTGTTGGATTGGGTTTTGGAGCAGGAGGTGGAGGAGATTTCCTCTTCTTGGAGAATTTCTTCTTAGGCTCATCATCAGAATCCTCTTCATCATCTTCATCATCAGAAGAGTCTTGAGGAGTATCATATAGTGCATTTATTTCTTTCAGAGCCTCTGCAGATATCAAGGGTTTTTCTATCTGGGAAGAAGCTGGAGGAGGAGCTGGAGCTGGAACTGGAGAACTGTACGCATCAGTGCTTTCAGCAACTTATTTATTCTCTTCTTCTATATCAGCCATTATCAATTCATCAAGATCAGGCATTGGGGAGTCATCCATAACAAACGTTGGAGCAGAAATGTCTCTAGGAGGGGGATGCAACAATGAGGGAGTTAGATTTTGGTGGAAATGGAATGGCTGGAGCCTCTAGAACAGCAAAACTAGCCTTAAGTTGCATGGCAACCTTGGGGCATATTGGAGAGTTATATGGGACTATAGCCAAAGCTGGCTTAATGTTGTACTCTGGAAGTTCATTCAAATAAGCTGTATCAAAAACATTCAACAATTTTAACAGATCTACTATGAGATTTATAATATAATCATTAGCAGTTGTTGTTTCTTCTTTTACTGGGTTATCAAAATCCATATCAGTTTCAATAAAATGAATGAAATCTAATAAATCATCATCAAAATCTGCATCTGCTGTTGCGGCTGCTTTTTCTGGTGTTGCTACTGTTTCTGCTGCTACTGCTGTTTCTGCTGCTGCTGTTTCTGCTGCTGCTGTTGTTTCTGCTGCTATTGCTATTTCTGCTACTGCTGTTTCTACTGCTACTTATTCATAAAGTATCTCCCCCTGCCTGGTTTCAGTGAGTACTGGAGCTAGGCCCCTTACTGAAGAATGGGTAGTAGAGAGAGCAGAAATTTGATCAGCAAGAGAAGAGATGGAAGAAGCAAGAGGTGAAATAGCCTCTGCTATAAGAGTTTTGAGGGGGGAGTGAGAAGTGCTACAAGAGGTGGAATGATGGAGGGGTACAGTGGCAAAAATGCAGAAGGTGTTTCGGTGGAAACAGAAGACGAGATTTAAGATGATGGTGGAGGAGGAGGTAAAGAATCTTACATTGGTTCATCTGGGGAAGAGGGAGTGTGAAGGGGGGATGAAAGTAGATTGAAGGATGGTAGGGATGAGAGATTAGAAAGGGGAATATCAGCGAAATGTGGGGGTAGAGGAGATGAGGGTGGTGTACCATGTTGGGATGGAGTTGGTGAACCATGGGGGGATCAAAGTGAGGCATGAAAGTGAATATGAGTTGGGGATGTATGTATTGGTGATGATGGAGGTGTGGGAGTATGGATTGTGGTATAAATTGGGGTATGGACTGGGGAGTGGAGTTGGTGTACCATCTGAGAGTGAATTTGACTGACTGTAGGAGATGGAGGTGGAGGAGGGATATCTTCAGCAGGGTGGGAAGTGGATGGATCAGCCCGTGTACTCTCAGAAGGCCTGGAGGAAGAGGATGAAGCCTTGGTTGTCTTGGTGATGGTCCTCTCCCAACTGCCAAAGAGGGCACAGGTGAGCCTCTTGGAGGCATTAATGAATATGGTTGGGGTGACCAGGGATTCAGCATCCTTTTCCTTAAGGAATATTCGTAGAATCCTTCCAAAGCAACCCTCCTTTTTGGTGTTCTTTTTCTTAATCGATTCAAACATAATCTGAGCCCAATTCACTGGCTTCTTATTCAACACTGCACACATCATTAGGAATTGATGCCTAGTGATGTAGTCATGGGCTGTATGCTTGCCCGGTAATACTTTCCCCACAATATCTACTAAAAACTTATACTCAGCAGATAGATGTTTCTTCAGTAGTTTGTTGGGGGTTTCTCTAGAATAACTCATCTTATTTAACATTTCATTAAATTCATCACTATCAATTTCCAATTCCTCTACACCATTTACTAATCCAAAAATCTCTATTAAAACTGCGGGTGTAAGAGAGACTGTATTACCCGATATTGTGCCTATCATGGTGTCTTCATATGTTGCAGAGGAAGTGTAGACCCATTCCCTGATCTCAACGCTGGCCAACTTGATTCTGGAGGACATTAGATTCTTCAACTCCTAATCTTCAAGTAGTTTCAGGATGTCCAGGAAGATTGGGTCTGAGTGTTGGAAAGATTCAAAGTCCACATCAAATCCAGTATCAAATTTCATGGCCACAAGACTGCCTGCTGGAATTGCAATAGTGCACCTGTAATAGAGAAATAGAGATCAAGTGGTATGGAACTGAAAGCGCGGGACGGAGGTCGAAGAAAAATCTAGATATATGGTTTTTCAGAATATGAATCGACAAACTCCGTTCCATGAAAAATAAAAGAATTCTTCCATCTGAGGCCGACGAAAGATTTTATAGTTAAATAATTCTTCGAGCTCAGTCTGAAGATTTGAGAACATTTCGTCGAGCTCTGTTCGACGAAAGTTTTCTGAAGCAGATTCGTCGATCTCCGTTCGACGAAAATAACTTCAGTCACAGAGAGTTCATCGACCTCCGTTCGACGAATATCTCTAGAACGTTTCTTTTTTCGTCAATCTCCGTTCGACGAACTTTGAAAAATTCGTCGACTACAGACAGAAATTAAATTAAAGCTTCTCCATTGATCAGTCCAAGCTGATTTATAAAGAATAAGTGATTTCTTTCATCTAAGAGTTTGGTGAAAATATCTGCTCTTTGTAAATAAGTGTAGAGATAGACAAGTTTAATTTTGTTTTTGTCTACACACTCTCTAATGAAATGATGTCTAATGTCTATATGTTTAGTCCTACTGTGATGGATTAGATTTTGTGCTATAGATATAGCACTTATGTTATCACATAAGAGAGTTGAATTATTTAAGTTGAACCCATACTCCAGGAGTTGATTCTGAATCCACAACATCTTGGAATAGCAACTGCCAGCTGCAATGTATTCTGTTTCAGCAGTTGATGTAGATACAAATGACTGTTTCTTGCAGAACCAAGACACTAATCTCATACCAAGGAACTAACAAGTCCCTGAGGTACTTTTTTTTCTACCTTGCATCTAGCAAAGTCAGCATCTGAATATCCAGTTAAATCAAATTTTGAATCAGTAGGATACCAGAGTCCTAGACTAGAACAACTCTTTATATATCTCAAAATTCTTTTTAGAAAAACTAGTTGAGATTCTTTAGGGTTCACTTGGAACATAGCACAAAGACATGTGGCAAACATTATGTCAGGTCTACTTGCTGTAAGGTATAGTTGGGACCCAACAATGCCCCTATATAACTTCTGATCAATAGGTCTCCCATGTGTATCAGAATTTATTACAACATTAGTGGCCATGGGTGTTTTCTTAGCTTAGGCATCAGCCATCCCAAACTTTTTAATAAGCTCTTTAGCATATTTAGCCTGGGAGATGAAAATGCCATCAGGTAGCTGCTTCACTTGGAGACCAGGGAAGTAGGAGAGCTCACCCATGCTACTCATTTCAAACTTAGAATGTATGAGGTCAAAAAACCTCTTGCATAGTTTGGAATCAGTAGACCCAAATATAATGTCATCTATATAAATTTGTACTAACAAAGTTTGATCCTTATGTTTCCTAGTGAACAATGTTTTATTTACAATGCCTATAGTGAATTTATGCTCTATGAGGAAGCTATCTAGGGTCTCATACCAAGCTCTTAGAGCTTGCTTTAGATCATAAATAGCTTTATGCAATCTAAAAACATATGAAGGATGGGTTGGAGAGATAAAACCTGGAGGTTGTTCAACATAAACCTCTTCTTTAAGTACTCTATTCAGAAAGACACTCTTGACATCCATCTGATAGACCTTGAACTTCTTGTAGGCAACATATGCAAGGAATTTTCTGATTGCCTCTAACCTTGCAACTCGTGCAAAAGTTTGGTCATAGTCTATCCCTTCTTCTTGCCTATAACCTTGAGCAACAAGCCTAGCCTTGTTCCTCACAATTACACCATGGGCATCTAGTTTATTTCTATATACCCATTTAGTTCCAATGACTGGGTAGTCTTTGGGTCTTGGAACTAAATCTCAAACTCTACATCTCTCAAATTGGTTGAGTTCCTCTTTTATTGCAATGATCCAGTGTGGATCTTGCTCAACATATTTTATGGATTGGGGCTCAACTTGAGAGAGGAAACAGGCATGCATCACATCTTGGATGAGTAGATTCCTTGTCTGTACACCTACTGTTATGTCTCCAATCACTTGAGATCTAGGGTGATCCCTTAGTGTTACAAGATCAGTGGGTGGTGTTGGTTCAGCAACAACATTTGGATTTAATTCCTCTTGTGGAATAATATCTGTTGTTGAAGGAATTTCAACTTCTTCCATAAGTTCTTCTTAACTACCATCTTCAGCTTGTGGAGGAGGTGATGCAACCTCTTGTGGAAGGTTTAACTCTCCAAATTACTCACATAAGTGAGGTACCTGCAAGGTGCTTTTGGTAGAAATTTCTTTCTCCTTGTAAGACATGTTAGCTTCATCAAAAGTTACATGTATTGATTCTTCAATTTTTAAAGAAGATTTGTTAAACACCCTATAAGTTTTGCTTACTTGGGAATATCCTAGAAAATTTCCCTCTTCAGCCTTAGCTTCAAACTTTCTAATATATTTCTTATTATTATGTATATAACATATGCAGCCAAATACTTTTAAATAGGTGATTTTAGGTTTCTTCCCTTTAAGTAATTCATAGGGTATCCTATTCTTAAGTTTATGTATTAAACTTCTGTTCAGTACATAGTTTGCTGTGCTTACAGCCTCTGCCCAAAAGGATAGGAGCGTGTAAGCATCCACAAGTAATATGTCTGCAGCTTTAATTAGGGTTCTATTGTTCCTTTCAGCTACCCCATTTTGTTGAGGAGTTTTAGGAGCTGAGAATCAGTGCCTGATACCTTCCTTCTCACAGAACTCATGCATAAGAAGAGACTCAAACTCTATACCATGATCACTTCTGATCAATGCAACATGACTAGAGTACTCAATATGTATAGTCCTGAGAAACTCTGTAAGAACTTTGAATGTATCTGACTTAGATCTCAGAAAGAACACCCAAGTGAATCTTGAGAAGTCATCTACAATAACTAGGATATAGGATTTCCCTCCTAGGCTCTGTACAGCAATAGGTCCGAAGACGTCCATGTGTAGCAAGTACAAGATCCTAGGTGAATCACTCTTATTTACTTATTTAAAGCTAGATTTAGTTTGCTTGCCTAGTTGACAATCCCTGCAGAGGGCTTCCTTCTTGTAGGGACCAGAAGGTAAACCTCTCACAAGGCTGTCTTTAGATAGCCTAGTAATGTTTTTCATGTTAACATGTCCTAGCCTTTTATGTCAAAGTTCATTTTGATTGCTAACTATATTAAGTAAACATATATATGAAGGTGCAGAATGAAAATCTACTATATATATGTTTCCTTGTCTATTTTCAATTAAAACAGTTTGTTTTTCTTTATTAGAAATAATATAAGATTGAAGGATCAAGCGCATACACAACTGCACCAAAAGCCTGGAATGTTGGAAAGGGTGCTACTTAATTTCTTAAATAAGTAGAAGAGCGCCACAGGTCAAGTGAAGGAACGCCGGACCCAACAATCCCCCACCCCCACCCCCCCTCCCCCCCACCCCCGGCGTCCAACACAACCCGTCGGCTCAGAGGTGGAGTTACCACATGGCCCACGTGGCTCAGAGGTGGGGTTACCACATGGCCCACACGGCTCAGAGGTGGGGTTACCACATGTCCACGGTTGCACGGCTCAGAGGTGGGGTTACCACATGTCCACGGTTGCCTGACCCGCCGGACCCACACAGGTAGAAGGGAAAAATCAGGATTTAATAGCGCTCCCCCGGTCTTGAACCCGTGACCTGCTCTGATACCAATTGAAGGATCAAGCGCATACCCAACTGCACCAAAAGCTCGAACTATTGGAAAGGGTGCTACTTAATTTCTTAAATAAGTAGAAGAGCGCCACGGGTCAAGTGAAAGAATGCCAGACCCAACAAAGATGTTGAGTTAAAATGTACCTGATAACCTTCAACACATAGTTGGCTTATGAAGATGAGGTTATGCTTGAGTACACTTACATAGGTCATCTTTTTGAAAGTGACTGCTCCAGTCTTTACTTCTCCAAATCCCTCTAACTGGCCCCACTTTGAATCACCAAAGATCACCTTTGATCCCAGCTTGGACTTGTAGTTAATTAAATTGTCCTTACTGCCAGTCATATGTTTGGAGCATCCACTGTCTAGGTACCATCTTTGTTAAACAGCTGGACAACTCTTTTCCTACAATGAAAACAATTAGTTGTTCTTAACCCAGGTTACCTTGGGTCCTTTATATTATTGATAAGAGAAACTAGATATTACTGAAAATTCAGGTTGTGATTTATACCCTAAGGGGTGATATCTTCTAGGAGGAATTGTCCAATCAGCAAGTAGATTAAAAGGTTTCCAAGATTGATTTGAGTTGATGTTATAGTTATAATTTTTATTAAGTCTATCTGGGATCGACGAAAAGTTATGAGTTCGTCGACCAGAGTTCGACGAAATGGGATGAGATCGTCGATCTCTGCTCAGAGAATGAACATATTCATTTTCTGTGTCCCAAGTTCGTCGATCTCTGCTCGACAAACCATACACAATTCGTCGATCGCAGTAAGACGAATAATTATAATATAGATCTGCGTTCAGAGTTCGTCGATTAGAGTTTGACGAACTGACCACATTTCGTCGATCTCAGTTCGACGAAATCTGCTGAACTTTATTTTTATCTAATGTTTTCTAGTTTCTATTTTTGTGATTTTTAAAGTTGGGTAATTCTTCTGTGATTTGTTTGTTGTTTATTACCTCTTTATCCTTAGCTGACACAAATTTAATGGGGGTTGATAATATGTTCTTCTTGAGGATGGGGGGTAACTTGATGATGCACCCAAGCCCAGTTTGCCATTTAGTGTGACATTGACTGTGCTTGTGATGTCCATCAGCTTTAGGCTTCTCCCATTGAGAGATTTCTCAAGTTGTTTGGCCTCATATAGCTCTGTTTTTAGAGAATTGATTTGTTCATTAGTTAGAGTTAGTTCTTCTTTTAGCTTAGTGTTTTCAGAAATCAGGTTTTCCTGATTAGATAATTTTTCTCTGAGTGTTTTGTGAAAGTCCACCTAGTGTCAACTACCTTCACCTAGGGGGGGGGGGGGGGGAATAGGTGACGAGCAGCGTTTTTGCGGAATTAAAATTGTACCTGCACAAGAAAACAAAACAGCACAGCACAGAAAGGACACAAGCAAATTATAGTGGTTCCCCGATTTGGGTACATCCACTTTCCCCCTTCGACCTATCTCCCAACCAGGGACGACTCGGTCACTTCACCAACAGGATTGAAATCCAATCCTTGCACTAACGGAAGGAACCCTTCCACACGTAGGAGACAACACTCCCACAACACGGGTTGCACCCAACCCTTACAACTAGGAACCAACGTTCCCTTACAACAAAAATGAAAATAGAATGTACAAGAAATACAAACAACTTTTGGAGACTAAGGTGTCCCTCTTCGTTCGATGACGTGTTCTTGAAGTCAACGAAGAGTCCACAACCCTAGATCTCTCTTGGAGAGAATCTCCCCGAAACCGGCGGCGGTAAGAAGGGCGGCGGCTTGGTTCTCGGGATCGGCGGCGACAACGATGTGCGGCTGCTGTACTTTGGAGATTCAATCTTCGTAGCAAAGCTAGCAAGGTCGTCCAACGGTCACACTAGGATCGATCGTCTCGATCGATTCGGAAGGGGAAGGTTTTCCCGATCAACGAATCAAGAGACAAGGGATCTCTGGTTAGACGTGTGAGACGCTGTGCTTGGCTGAGCTTCTATCGCCGGGAGATCTGGAAGCAACCACGATCAAAGCCGGCGATCTACTGACACGAGCGGCGACGGTGGCGGAGCGGATTTCACGATCTAGGTCAAGGTCGGCGGCTCGGCTTCGTTTCTTTCTGTGTGTGTGTCATGTTCAAAAATACACGAGTATTTATACAGTAGAATATTCCTTTATGACCGTTGTGGGTCCTACCAACAAGAAACCCTAAGCCCGGTTCAAAACAGCGTCAGCGGCTGAGTACGGTCCAGCGGGTTCCAGAATTCGCCCAAGGCAAAATCGGCGAGAATCGAAGGTGATTCTCGTCGAATAGGCGAGAATCAAAGGTGATTCTCGACGATTCGGTGAGAATCACTGGCTGATTCTCATCGATTTTGACTTACTTGCACGCTCTGAATTAGCCGGAAAGAGACGGCGAGAATCAGCCAGTGATTCTCGACGATTCGGCGAGAATCACTAGTGATTCTCGTCGATTGATACTTAGACGATTTTTCATCTTTCCGCCCATGAGCTGCTCTTCGACCCATCCTTGCTCCTTGTCTGCTCTTGCATTATCACAGCCCTGTTCTTGAAAATAAGTACACTCCAATAGAGAGAGTACACGTAGGCCAACACACTGATCTGCTCAACGAGGGATTACGTCGCGCAGACCCGTGTATATTGACCTACTGCACCCTGACATTGGTGTGTACTTAGCGTGGAATAACTGCAAGCACAACTTAAAAGGTTTCATCAAATACATTGTCTATTTACCTTAGCTTGTTTAGGGGCTTCTTCAAATCAGATACGTTGTGGATACAATACCCAACATTTTGATTTCCTTTTCAGAGTCGATTAAATCAATACACAAGGTTTTAAATTCATTTTTGAAAGTATCAGAACTATAATCAAAAGTTGAAAGTACCTGATCAGCTTCTGATTCTGAAGTCCCTTCATTATCAGATTCTTCTTCATCTGATTGACTTATGGAGGCATCAAAATGTCCATGAGGCAGACTTCTTCGGCCCTTGCCTCTTCTTCCCCTTCACTTGAACTAGATGATGTGGATTCATCTTCAGTGTCACTCTAGTTTTCAGCTACAAAGCCCATCTCCTTCTTCTTGTATTTGCTGGAGGAAGGCCTTGAGCTTTGTTGTCTTTTGGAGTCCTTCTCTCTTCTTATTTCTTTCTTTTGATTCTCTGGACACTCTGAGAAAAAGTGTCCAGGTTTCCTGCAGCCAAAGCAAACTACTTTTTTAGTAGGAGTTTTGTCATACCTTGGCATATCATCCTGCCTGGATGATTTTCTTCTGAATTCTTTCATTGTCATTTTATAAAATCTTTTGGCAAGGAGACTCATTAGCTCTTCATTTATTGTTGAAGCTTCTGTCTCCTCAGCAGCCTTGAATGCTAAGTTGTGCTCTTTCCTTGCTGTTGGAGGAGTCCTTTGTTCAGCTGCTTCTCTGGACTTGATTAGCTGCTCATAGGATTTGAGCTTTCCCAATAGAGATTCTGTGGAAATCTCATTTAAGCTACTGGCCTCCTTAATTAGCCAGATCCTTGAATCCCGTGAGCATGGGAAGCATATGAGGATTTTGTCATTCACCTCAGTCAGGGTGATGTCCTTATCCAAGATCTTCAGCTCATTGATTATTGAGCTCAGCCTATTGTATTGTACATGTCTGTAACAGATTCTGCTTCATCGTTCTTGAAATTCTCATACTGGGATATGAGATTTGAACTTCTGTCCTTCCTTTCATAAGCAGAGCCAGCCACCATTTGGTTGAGAGAGTCCCAAATGGCTTTGGCTGAAGTGCATTCAGCCACTTTCTAGAAAATTTCATCAAACATTGTTTGGGCCAGAATTTTCATAGCTTTAGCATCTGCAACCTTGGCTTTCTTCTGAGCATCAGTCCACTCAGGTGGTGGAACTGCATTTGTGCTTAAGGTTGCTGTAGATGTAGATGGTTAAGGAGGACCTGTCAAGATGGAATTGTAGATATCCTCATCAATAGAATTCATATAAAGTTTTATTCTTGACTTCCAGATGGCAAACTTGTTTAAGTTACACACTAGAGGTCTGGTGCTTGCATAATCTTTGTTCTGAGCCATTCTGTGTATATAATTCTAATAGAAATAAAAAATAAGATCTAATAAGGGATCTTTTGGATCAATGGTTAGCTTGTACAACCAAAGGAATTAGCTTTGATACCAATTGAAAGTTAGGGTTAGATCTGATATACTCTAGAGGGGGTGAATAGAGTATCTTGAAACTTTAAGGCTTTTTGCTATAAATAAAAAACAGTCATAAGATAAAATAATCTACCACAGGCACAACAAATATAAACTAACTATCACAGACACAGCAAGCCTAACTAGCACAGCCACAGCAAGAATAAAAGGAAAGGATGGCAACCAGACAACACATGAATTTTATTGTGGTTCCCCAACCTGGGTACATACACTCTTCTACCACCCTGGTAGGAATCCACTCAGGTTTTTGATCAGGTGACTGCCACCAATTAGCTTTTGATCAGGTGCTCAAAAACCAATCTCAAGTCTTTTGATCAGGTGAATTGCAACCAGGAATAACTTTTGAAGGGAGTTAAAGAACCCTTTTTATAGTGGGGGTGAGAGAGTGATGGTGTCTTCTCTTTCTCAAGTACAACTGAGAAGACTTAGTGGATCTTTGGTGTTAACAAAGCTCCCCATAAGATATGGAAATCAGGAAGTCTTGAGCTTTGCTTCAGGGTGAGTAGTTCTTCAATCCTTTTTCCTTGACCAGAAGATATCCAGGAACTTCTTGACTGATAGAGTTGTTCTTGTCCTTGAAGAATCCAGGAATGAAGAAGGAAGAAGACTCTTGATTTTGGATGGTTGTTCTTCTTCTTCTTCAGCTACTATTATTTCTCTGGTCTGGTGCTTTTTGTTTCTTTACTGTTTTATTGCCCTGTGTATTGCTTGTGCTATTTCAAATTCTTAATCTCTCTATGACTATCTGTGTGCTCTGTGCTTCACTACCGAGAAGGAAGAAGAAAAATACTTTTATATTTTCCATGAAATCTTCCTTCTGAATTTTGAATTTCTTCAGCATTGATTACTGATGGCCTTGAGAATGTCAGCATTGATTGATTTCCCCAACTGTCCCATTGAAATATGACAAGTAATAATCCTGTTGAAAGCCATAATCAATGCTGCATCTAACGGTAATATTCAGAGAATATTAAGCATTGATTACTCAGGAATTACTGCAATAAAGTAAGGACAGAAGGAGGGAAATATCCAAGTCGGGATCTGCATAAAATCGTTGAGTAGAGAATAGAATTCGTCGACCTGGGTTGAGAGTTTGTTGAGCTGAGAAGTTATGTTCGTCGACTAGATAATTGTTGTTCGTCGAGCTAAGATCCAAGATCGTCGACCTGAGAACTGCTAAATGCTTTCTCAAGAACCTTGCCAATTCTGTGCATCAAGATCGTCGAGCTGAGAATCTGAGTACGTCGACTAGTGTTCAGAGAAATGTTTCTTGGACTTTAGAATGTTGAACTAGAGTGTCCAGAAATCATCGAACTGAGAACTGAATTCATCGAGCTGAGAACTGCTAACTACTACTTGATAAAACTTGTCAGGATTTTGGTCTAAGTTCGTCAAACTGAGAACATGAATTCGTTGACTAGAGTTCAGAGAAGTTTTTCTGCACTTAGAATATTGAGATGTTTCTGGACTTAGAATGTTTACGTAGACCATCCAGAAATCGTCGTCCTAAGAACCAAATTCGTCGAGCTGATATTCTAAATTCGTCGACTGGGTTTCAGAGAAAGGAATTCTGGACTTGGAATGTTGAAGTATAGTGTCCAGAGATCGTTGAACTTAGAACCAAGTTCGTCGAACTCAGCTCAGAGAATTGTCTCTGAGTTCATCGAGCTGAGCACGACTTTCGTCGACCTGAGTTCGACGAACGTCGAACTCATTTTCTGAGTTTTTGATATTTCTCTAAGTCTTGAGTCTTCTGTAGTCTGTAGATGGCTGGTCCATACAGTGTTGATTCTAAGGATATGGCCTAAACTCTAGGACATAAATATGACCCTCGCTATACATATTGAGTCAAACATCCTAGTTTAGTGAACCTTACACAAATCCAACTAGGGATCCAATAGCGGTCAAGAAGGCTTTGACCAAAGAGAAGGGGAAAGCCCCTCAAGATCAGACTTCTTTCAAGAAAGTCATATTTCCAACAAATGAGTTTGATCTTGACTCGTCCTTGATGAATTGTAAATATACGCATTTTTGTGTACATTAATTTAGTTGTTTTCATTTATTTTCGTCATTTTTACTTGTTTTTGTTTAATAAAATGCTACTTTTATTGTAAATATTTTCCTAACTTGTTTTATTTTATTTTTCAAAAAAAACTCAAAAATCTGCACAAAACAGTCAAGTCACGCCCGTGTACTGTTAGCCACACCCGTGACCAGGGCGTGACACGTCAAATTCCCGAGAAATGAACAAATTTTGAAGAAATAGCTTGACACGCCTGGTCACACGCCCGTGACATGACCCGTGTCCAGCGCTCGACGATTTTCGCTCGACGATTTGCGCGCTCGCCGATTTCCGCTCGACGATCGTTAAACACCCGTCACGCCCGTTATCTGGGGCGTGACCACTCCATCAAGCTCGACGAAATGTTCTGCTCGACGATTCTCCGCTCGACGAAATTCGCGCTCGACGACTTTCCGCTCGACGATCGTCGACACCTCCGCAACACGCCCAGCGTCCCGCCGTGATCTGGGGCGTGACTTCTCCACCTGGGGCGTGACTCCTCTTCCCACTCGACGAATTTTCCTCTCGACAATTTCCGCTCGACGTTTGTCGAGTGTCGACTCAGCCCAACACGCCCAGCATCCCGCCGTGACCTGGGGCGTGACTTCTCCACCTGGCCAACAAGACCTGTGCGACGAATTTTGACGCACTGCGCTCAAATCCACCTCCTCAACACGCCCAGAGTCACGCCCGTGACCTGGGGCGTGACTGCTGCGTGACCGACACCTGTCCAGCCCGAAGTCCACTTTCCCGTCAAATCGACGGCCGCCGTCAGGAATAGTGCTAACACGCCCCCTGACACGCCCGTGTCAAAGGGCGTGTCCCATGTAATTTTTTGTCGATAAATACCAGTGTTCTGTATGTAATCATGTTCTCCTTTTAGACCATTTTGCTTAGGAGTTATGTTGCCTAGATGCATCTCAAGTCTATGTAAGGGAAAATTTCCCCCTCTCTCTTACCTTTGTAATCCTTTTTTTTAGTAATAAATTTGTAGATTTTCTCCCTTACATGATTATGGACTTCATCTATGTTTCATCTCTTAAGCAATCTTATTTTTTTTACTTGTTTTTCCCTTTGTTTTATGCTTTATTTTTGTTCTTTTAAATGGGTGTGTGAGTTGAGTGTAAATTTTCATTTTATGTTTTCATTTTTACTTAGACTTGTTTTGATTAGGTTTTTCTTGCTTTCTATTTTATTCCTATAAACCTGTAAAAACGATTTGAAAGTGTTTTTTTTTCATTTTTTTACCTAGCTTTTCTTGTTTAAGTTCTAAAACTTTTTGTTGTTTTCACTTTATTTTCACTTTTTAACAACTTTTACGGAGTTATAGGAATGAAAATATAACCTTTTTAATTTTTCATGCACTTAATTTTTTATTTAAAACTTTTGCTTATTTAATTTTTTCGTTCTCTTTTTATGCATTTCTACTGCATTCTAGCGGTAGAAATGTATTCGTTTTAATTTTTCGAGCATTTCTGTTTTTGCGTTTATTTGCAACCCTTTTGCTCGTTTTATTTTTATTTCAGCTTTTTATGCATTTTACCGCATTCTAGCGGTAGAAATGCAGTTGTTTTAAATTTTGGATAACTTAGCTTTTCTTAATTTTTTGTACTTGTGCATTTATTTTCGGCTACTCATTAAGAGTTAAATGGTGCTTTGCTTTATTTCATTCAGTAGAGTGTGAGTGTGTTTTACTTTCCT
Source organism: Platanthera guangdongensis (assembly GCA_039583875.1). Lineage (NCBI taxonomy): Eukaryota > Viridiplantae > Streptophyta > Magnoliopsida > Asparagales > Orchidaceae > Platanthera > Platanthera guangdongensis. The sequence continues at coordinate 56,874,872 of CM077160.1, read as the reverse complement.
TCAGTGTGCGTGTGTTTTCATTTATGTCGAGAGAGTGTGTGCGTGAGTTTTACTTCCTGTCGAGTGTGTGCGTGGGGTGTTGCATTTATTTTTTCCTACTCCTTTGAGTAGGACGCGCTTTATTTTCCCGCCTACTCATTTGAGTAGGACTTGCAATTTCCCGCCCACTCGTTTGAGTAGGACTTGTCATGTTATTGCTTTTTTTCTCCCGCCCACGCACTTGTGCCGGGACTCGCAATTTACAGCTTTCTTCAGTCCTACTCGTTTGAGTAGGACTTGCAATTTTTTGCTTTATTTTCCTGCTTTCATTTACTGCTTTCTTTTACCGCTTTCTTTACTGCTTTATTTTTTGCTTTTCCCGCAAGCCGTTCTCATTCCGATGAGTGGCTAACTTTTCTTAGCCCTCAGTATTGAAGAGCATTGGGAGAAATAAAATAGCTTAAAATAATTAAAGGTCTCATTTTTCTAATTAATTAAAGTACTTATGGTTTGCCCTGGGTTAACGACGCGTAGGACCACATATCGATGTGTGGGCCCTATTTCTATTTTCCATACGCTAGCTGAGAGGCCGTACGTATGGATAGATCACCCATTGGCAAAGAGAGTTCCGCACTAACCCTCGAGAGAGGAGGCGCGCCAACTCTACCGGATTGGGTTCCCCACCCAATAGCGGGGTTCTTTGCATAATGCGGGCGTTAAGAGTAATCCTTCGTCGGACAAACGTTCGGTCGAATAGTCTTAGCGTTCAAGTGAGCGATAGTCCTAGAGATAAGTGAGCTCTTTCTAGTGGAACCTTCACGGCCAAGTCTCCGCCTTAATTAATTAGAAATTTAGGTTCTCTTTTTATTTAAAGTATATTTTAGTTCTAAATCGATTCGGAGCCATCGAGCTAAGCTCTTCATCGGCTCCACCTTATTGCTTTCTTTTTATGTCATTTTTTATTATATATAAAATACCCGACACGTAATTATCGGTAAAATAATAGTTCCCTCCAGAGAAGAGTAGAAATAATCGAACCGACCCCGAGAACAATACGAGCTTGATATTCCACTCGGAATATCCGGTACTACTCACGATAGGTGCACTTGCCTGCTTTCATTAAAACTCGATCACATCTTTTTATATCCAAATAAAAAAATACGCGCGCCCCGTTTTCTTAAATAAAAATCACAATCCGCTTTTCTACTTAAATAAATCGCTCGGGGCTCCGCGTGAATCCTCACCTATTTTTGGAGTTTTAACCGCATTAAGTTTTCGGATTTGATGCGAGAAATAATCAATCAATTTTTTGGCGCCATTGTCGGGGAGCTTTTCGAGTCATTATTTTGAACCCTGGAAATCTATTAATTTTACATATTTATATATATATATTAAAAATTACAAAAAGGGCCCACAAAATTGGTATTACTAATAATAATTAAAAATAATAATAATAATAATAGAACTAAAAAAAAAGTTACAAAATTCTAAAACTAATTTTTTTTTTTGAAAAACCTATAAACCAAAAAAAAATTCAAAAACCATAAAACTGAAAAATCGAAACATCTCTAAAAAACTAAAAATTTGAAAAAAAAATTAAAAACAAAACATCTAAAAAATGAAAAATAAACTTTAAAAAAACTAAAACACTAAAAAAACCTAAAAATCAAAAACTTAAAAATAAAATAAAAAATACTATTAAAAACCTTAAAACTCAAAACTTAACAAAAAAAACAACAACAAAAAAACAAAAAAAAACTTAAAAACTAAAAAACCCTCAAAACCATAAAAACTAAAAAACCTACCTTAAAAACAACTAAAAAATAAAAAACGTACAGAAAAACACAAAAATAAAAGTGTATATATTTTGTCTAATTTATTTTATTTTAACTTGTTTTATTTTGTTTTATTTCGCTTTGGCGCGCTTCCATTCTTGTGCGCGCTAGGGTGCGCATTTCCATCACACTCACTTAGCTAAGGCCTTAGCTACCTTCGACTCCCCCACGCACATGCCCCCCTACCGCCCGCACACTTTTCGCCGAGTTTATATTTTTCCTTTTATTTTTTATCTCTGTTATATTTTTCCTACGTCTTCTCACAATAATGCAGGGTTTCAACCCGGGCCTCCCCGAACTCGTCTTAGGGAAGTTCCTACCCTCTCTTTCTATTTTTGCACATATTATATTTTGTATATTAATCGTTCCGCATACTTAGACTGCAACATTGGGGATAATGTTGGGTTTAAGTATGGGGTGTTTTCCTATTATGCATTTTTTTATTCTGTAGTCATCAAAAATACAAAAAAATTTGCAAAACTTAAAATCTAAAAAAAAGTTTCCTTATTTTTTTATGATAAAAAATCATAAAACAAAAAAATCACAAAAAAAAAACTTATAAAACAAAAAAAAATTCAAAATTTTTTTGTCTTTTTCATTGTAAATAGTTTTTATAAAAATCTCCCCCCTTCTTCTTATTTATAAAAACTCGCATTTTGCCTCCCCGCAGCGTTCGACTCATCGAACCAACCAACCAAATAAGAGTCTGTTCGCGGGCCACCTTCGAGATTTTACTTTGTACATTATTTAAAAAAAATTTAATTTCTCTCTTTTCCCACTATCTTCTTTGTAAAATAACATCTTTTTCTTTCTTCTTTTTTGTAAATAACTTATCAAAATACACTAAAAAGTCAAAAAAATTTAGAAAAACCAAAAACGGATCAAAAAAAGACAATAACTATAAAAATTCACAAAAAATGAGATAATCATAAAAAAAATACAAAAAATATGATAAAAACTCAAAAAAAAATCAAAAAAAAAATTATTTTGTTAAATTATGTAACAAATAAAATCGAATATACCATTTCTTAACCCTTTTTGCTTTCCAAAAATCTAGTTTCGAGTTAATTTATAAGCGAATTTTAATTATTGTTTGCTTACTATTCATTTATTAATTAAAGTTTGATAGATTTAAGTGTCTGTGGTTAAGTGTTAAAGAATTTTTTATGTCTTTTCCTTATAATAGGGAACTTGTTTTTCATCACCACTTCTAATTTTTAAATAGAAGCTCGTTTTTTATATTAGAAAATAACATCCATGGATTTTAATTATTTCTACTTCATGCTTTTAGAAACATCGGAACGTTCATTTTAAAAAGGTTGCTCTCAAAACTTTTTATTAAAATCTAGTTTTCTTTTTTGAAAAAAAATAAACCCACTTCCATTATTTTCATGTCTTACTTGACATGTTTACCCATATTTTATCCCTTAAAAAATCTTATGTCAATGAGAATAAGATTTCATTCCGTAAACATAGGCACCCAATATTTAAAAAGATTATATGTTATGGAGTAAGAGGATAAAATTCATTACTCTTACACATATACATTGGGTTATTTTATTTATGAAGAAAGAAAAAAATATTATATGTTAGGAAAATAAGATTTCATTTTCCTAATTATTCAGAAGGAAAAATTCGATGTTCGAGAAAAAATTGCCTCACCTCAATATCCAAGACTTCTTCATAAACCACCAAACCACTTATCATATTTCAATGATTCTAGAATTAATTTAAAATTTATTGAGAGCATAACTTTTAAATTGTATTATTTCCTTTAACTTCTTTTAAACTAAAGTTTTTTGTATAATTCCAATCCATCTTTGTTAAACTAACAAAAATAAATTTTTGATTTTTATTTTATTTTTTTCTAGAAGTCTTTTTGAAACTCTTCCTCTATTTATAACATTTTTATAATTTAGGGTTTAATTCTTAGACCCTGGATATTTATTTTGATCTTACTTTTAATTAAGTCAAGTGGTAGCTAAACTTAGGATTTCTTTTATTTCTTATAAGTTCATCTCTAACTTTTGCTCTGGAATAGCAAAAGCTTAAGTGTGGTGCTATTTGATGAATTGTAAATATACGCATTTTTATGTACATTAATTTAGTCGTTTTCATTTATTTTCGTCATTTTTACTTGTTTTGGTTTAATAAAATGCTCCTTTTATTGTAAATATTTTCCTAACTTGTTTTATTTTTCAGAAAAAATCCAAAATCTGCACAAAATAGTCAAGTCACGGCCGTGTACTGTTCGTCACGCCCGTGACTAGGGCGTGACACGTCAAATTCCCGAGAAATGAACAAATTTGGAAGAAATAGCTTGACACGCCTAGTCACACGCCCGTGACATGACCCGTGTCCAGCGCTCGACGATTTCCACTCGATGATTTGCATGCTCACCGATTTCCGCTCGACGATCGTCGAACACCCGTCACGCCCGTGATCTGGGGCGTGACCACTCCATCAAGCTCGACGAAATGTTCCGCTCGACGATTCTCCGCTCGACGAAATTCACGCTCGACGACTTTCCTCTCGACGATCATCGACACATCCGCAATACGCCCAGCGTCCCGCCGTGACCTGGGGCGAGACTTCTCCACCTGTGGCGTGACTCCTCTTCCCGCTCGACAAATTTTCCTCTCGACAATTTCCGCTCGACGTTTGTCGAGTGTCGACTCAACCCAACACGCCAAGCGTCCCGCCGTGACCTGGGGCGTGACTTCTCCACCTGGCCGACAAGACCCGCGCGATGACTTTTGACGCACCGCGCCCAGATCCACCTCCTCGACACGCCCAGAGTCACGCCCGTGACCTGGGGCGTGACCGCTGCGTGACCGATAACTGTCCAGCCCGAAGTCCACTTTCCCGTCAAATCGACGGCCGCCATCAGGAATAGTGCTGACACGCCCCCTGACACGCCCGTGTCAGAGGGCGTGTACCATGTAATTTTTTGTCTATAAATACCAGTGTTCTGTATGTAATCATGTTCTCCTTTTGGACCATTTTTCTTAGGAGTTATGCTGCCTAGATGCATCTCAAGTCTATATAAGGAAAATTTTCCCCCTCTCTCTTAGCTTTGTAATCCTTTTTTTAGTAATAAATTTGTAGATTTTCTCCCTTACATGATTATAGACTTCATCTACCTTTCATCTCTTAAGCAATCTTATTTTTTTTACTTATTTTTCTCTTTGTTTTGAGCACTATTTTCGTTCTTTAAAATGGGTGTGTGAGTTGAGTGTAAATTTTCATTTTATGTTTTCATTCTTACTTAGACTTGTTTAGATTAGGTTTTTCTTGCTTTCTATTTCATTCCTATAAACCCGTAAAAACGATTTGAAAGTGTTTTGTTTTTCATTTTTTTTACCTAGCTTTTCTTGTTTAGGTTGTAAAACTTTTCGTCGTTTTCACTTTATTTTCACTTTTTAACAACTTTTACGGAGTTATAGGAATGGAAATATAACCTTTTTTAATTTTTCATGCACTTAGTTTTTTGTTTAAAACTTTTGCTTATTTAATTTTTTCATTCTCTTTTTATGCATTTCTACTGCATTCTAGTGGTAGAAATGTATTCGTTTTAATTTTTCGAGCATTTCCATTTTTGCGTTTATTTGCAACCCTTTTGCTCATTTTATTTTTATTTCGGCTTTTTTATGTATTTCTACCACATTCTAGCGGTAGAAATACAGTTGTTTTAATTTTTGGATAACTTAGCTTTTCTTAATTTTGTGTACTTGTGCATTTATTTCCGCCTACTCGTTAAGAGTTAAATGTCGCTTTGTTTTATTTCATTCAGTAGAGTGTGAGTGTGTTTTACTTACCTGCAATGTGCGTGTGTTTTCATTTATGTCGAGAGAGTGTGTGCGTGAGTTTTACTTCCTGTCGAGTGTGTGCGTGGGGTGTTGCATTTATTTTGTCCTACTCGTTTGAGTAGGACCCGCTTTATTTTCCCGCCTACTCATTTGAGTAGGACTTGCAATTTCCCGCCCACTCGTTTGAGTGGGACTTGTCATGTTATTGCTTTCTTTCTCCCGCCCATGCACTTGCGTCGGGACTCGTAATTTACAGCTTTCTTCAGTCCTACTCGTTTGAGTAGGACTTGCAAATTTCTGCTTTATTTTCCTGCTTTCATTTACTGCTTTCTTTTACTGCTTTCTTTACTGCTTTATTTTCTTCTTTTCCCACACGTCGTCCCCATTCCAATGAGTGGCTAACTATTCTTAGCCCTCAGTATGGAAGAACATTGGGACAAATAAAATAGCTTAAAATAATTAAAGGTCTCATTTTTCTAATTAATTAAAGTACTTATGGTTTGCCCATAGTTAACGACGCGTAGGACCACATATCAATGTGTGGGCCCTATTTCCGTTTTCCATACACTAGCCGAGAGGCTGTCACCCCTTGGCAAAGAGAGTTCCTCACTAACCCTCGAGAGAGGAGGCGCGCCAACTCTACCGGATTGGGTTCCCCACCCAATAGCGGGGTTCTTAGCGTAATGCGGGTGTTAAGAGGAATCCTTCGTCGGACTAACGTTCGGTCGAATAGTCTTAGCGTTCAGGTGAGCGATAGTCCTAGAGATAAGTGAGCTCATTCTAGTGGAACCTCCACGGCCAAGTATCTGGTTTAATTAATTAGGAATTTAGGATATCTTTTTATTTAAAGTATATTTTAGTTCTAAATCGATTCGGTGCCATCGAGCTAAGCTCTTCATCGGCTCCACCTTATTTCTTTCTTTTTATGTCATTTTTTATTATATATAAAATACCCGACAAGTAATTATCGGTAAAATAATAGTCCCCTCCAGGGAAGAGTAGAAATAATCTAACCGACCCCGAGAACAATACGACCTTGATATTCCACCCGGAATATCCTGTACTACTCACGATAGGTGCACTTACCTCCTTTCGTTAAAACTCGATCACAATTTTTATATCCAAATAAATAAATATGCGCCCCCCATTTTCTTAAATAAAAATCACAATCTGATTTTCTACTTAAATTAACCGCTCGGGGAGCCGCGTGAATCCTCACCTATTTTTGGAGTTTTAACCGCATTAAGTTTTCGGACTTGATGCGAGAAATTATCAATCAGTCCTATGGTCACTTGACTAGGCCTACCTATATAAAACCTAAGTCTCATTACCAAGGATGGACTTGCCCCAAAAACTTTGGTGAGAGTGTATTCAAGGCACCTTATGAAGAAATCATTCTTCAGAGCTATGGCCCTTATAATCATGGTCATAACAGTAAGAAGGCACCAAAGGTAAAGCCTATTATAGAAATGCCTCTGAAGGAGAAGAAATCATGTGATTGTCATCACCATGAAGCTTCCTCCTCCAAGAATGTTGCACCTGGTAGACTACCATCTCAAAAGGTCAAGCAGGAAAACACAAGGCAAAGATATAACAGGTTCGACTGTTGGTGCTGTCGCAATATTGGTCACTTTGCCATCGACTGCTGGTTTAATTCCAGAAATTTTGCAACTCCTCATGTTAGCAATATGAGAAAGACCACATATAATGCTAATACTCGTAGGGGGAGTATTCTAACAAGAGACCAAGGACCCAAACGTGTTTGGGTTCCTAAGGCAAATTGATTTATAATTGCAGGTATGTCCAAAGGCAATCAAAACGCCTATCTGGTATTTGGACAGTGGATGCTCTCGGCACATGAACGGGACAATAAGCCTTCTTAAAAACTATTCTCCAGTCTTGAACAGGCCAAAGGTCATCTTTGGAGGTTCAGACTGAGGAATTACTAAAGGCTATGGTATGATCTCTAACGGTAGAGTATCCATCTCAGATGTGGCTTATGTTGAAGGATTGGAACACAATCTCATAAGCATATGCCAACTCAGCGATAAAGGATATATTGTTGAATTTCATGCTGATAAGTGCTTGATAAAATCGGTTGATAATATGGAAACGATTCTATCGGACACTCGAAGCAGAAATATATTTTGCAAAATTTCATTTGTATAGACTCTTCTACACCAGTGTGTTTTATGGCTAAAGATAGTGCGTCTCTTGGTGACCAATGACACAAGAGATTAGCACATATTAATTTCAAAACTATTAATAAATTATTTTCACTGAATTTAGTACGTGATGCCCCAAATGTCAAGTACGTCAAAGATAGACCTTGTCATGTATGTGTAAAAGGCAAGCAAAGAAGGGCTACCTTTAAAAGCGTTATTGGCAAAGATTCTAACAAATGTTTACATTTGCTTTATATGGAATTGTTCGGTCCACTGCAAGTTAGAACTTTGGGAGGTAAGGATTATACGTTGGTTATTATTGATGATTTCTCGCGCTTTGCGTGGGTGTTCTTTCAAAAACACAAGTCAGATACCTTTGACATCTTTACAAATTTTTTCAAGCAGGTCTAGAATGAATACAACTGTTCTGTAGTTAAGATCAGAAGTGATAATGGAACAGAGTTCAAGTCTGGGGCCATGACAGAATTCTGCGAAAGCTTGGGTATCTTTCATGAGTTTTCCTCTCCTCGTACTCCTCAATAGAACGGAGTGGCTGAGAGAAGGAATAGAACATTCATAGAGGCATGTAGGACCATGTTGAGTGAGGCCTCAATACCGGAATACTTCTGGGCCGAAGCCGTCAACACTGTATGCCACGTGCAAAATTGAGTATTCATAAACAAGAACCACAATAAGAAACCCTATGAACTTCTAAAGGGCAGGAAACTGAATGTTTTATATTTTAGAATTTTTGATTGTAAGTGCTTCATGCTTAACAATGGCAAGTATCATACTACCAAATTTAGCGAAAAGAGTTTTGAAGGTATTTTTGTAGGGTATAATAGCCATTGTAAGGCATATAGGATATTTAAAGAAACAAATCTAGTCGTATAAGAATCCATACATGTTGTATTTGATGAGACGAGCTTGCTGTAAGGCAACTCTTCTATGGTGTTCATTGAATGTGCAGGTACAAAGTTGAATGAACTTAACTTGGAAGAACCGACCAAAGAAAAAGGTGAAAAGTTCATCAAGATCACCACTCTAACCCCTATTGGAGTGGTTGATGATCAAGATGAAGAAATCATCCAAGTTGATGAAGTCACTCTGGTGATTGAAGAAGAAGTTCCGGATGCAAGAACTCTAGAGCTCAGATATCTGAAGGATCACTCAATGGACCAAATCATAGGAGATCCCCGGGATGGTGTCAAGAATCGTAGAGGTACAACTAACGAGAATTTATATTTGAGTTTTCTCTCACAGGTTTAAGCAATGAAGTTTGAGGAAGCAAACTTAGACGCTTCTTAGATAATGGCGATGGAAGAAGAACTAAATCAGTTCAAGCGCTGTCAAGTATGGAAACTTGTTCCAAGACCCAAAGGTAAAAATGTCATTGGGACAAAATGGATCTACATGAACAAGATGGACGAGGATGGAACGATCATAAAGAACAAGGCCAGACTCATCGCCAAAGGATATCATCAAGAGGAAGGAATCGATTTTGACCAGACATACACTCCAGTGGCAAGGCTGGATGCAATCAGGTTATTCCTAGCATATGCTGCTCTTAAGGGCTTCACTGTCTATCAAATGGAATTGAAGTCTGCCTTCCTTAATGGTGACATAAAGGAAGAGGTGTATGTGGAACAACCTCTAGGTTTTGTTGATTCTAACATTCCTGATTATGTTTATCTATTATCCAAAGCTTTATATGGACTGAAACAAGCTCCTCGAGCTTGTTATAAGACGCTGTCTACCTTTCTTCTTGAGAACAAGTTCACAAGGGGAAAAATAGATAAGATATTATTTCTTAGGGAAATAAAAGGAAAGATTTTGCTAGTGCGAATCTATGTCGACGACATTATTTTTGGCTCTGCTGATGACAACCACTACAAGAAGTTTTCAAAACTTATGCAAGGGAAGTTCGAAATGAGCAGTATGGGCGAGCAGAAGTATTTCTTAGGGCTTCAAGTGAAACAATCTGAAGATGCAATTTTCTTCTCGCAGACTAAGTTCACCAAAGAGCAAATTAAGAAATTTGGAATGGAGAACGCAACCTCTATGAGGACTTCAATGAGCTCAACTGTGTCTCTGGACAGGGATGAGAAAGGGAAATATTTTGATGAAACCAAGTACAGAAGCATAATTGGATCCTTGCTCTACCTTACTGCTAGTACACCAAACATAATGTTCTCAACATATGTATGTGCTAGATTTCAAGTGAACTCTAAGGAATCTCACTACGATGCTGCAAAGAGGATTTTGAGATACCTTAAAGGTACACCAAATCTTGGCTTATGGTACCCAAGAAGTAATGATAGCAGGCTAATTGGTTTTTCAGATGTAGATTTTGCAGGTAGCAAAGAGGACATGAAGAGCACTTCCGGGACTTGCTAATTCCTTGGAAGAAGGCTCATTTCCTGGAGTAGTAAGAAGAAGAACTGTGTTGCAATTTCAACGGTTGAGTCAGAGTATATCTCTACAGACAGTTGTTGTGCACAATTGCTATGGATAAAGAATCAACTGGAAGATTACAATCTCAAAGTCCAAAACATCCCATTGTTTTGCGACTGCTCCAGCGCGATTGCAATAGCCAACAACCCAGTCTCTCACAGCTGGACAAAGCATATAGAGCTACGGTACCACTTCATCTGGGAGCATGTGGAGCATAGGGACATTGATCTACACTATGTCCCAACAGGCAAGCAGATTGCAGACATTTTCAAGGAGCTGCTGGACAAGGCCAAGTTATGGTTCTTCAAAACAGAACTTGGAATGCTTAACAAAGAAGATTAAAGATGATGGACTCACAAAAAAGCTCAAAGGTCAAGAAATCTATCAAGAGTTGAATTTTTTTCAAACTCAGACTTTATGACTCGAGTAAGACAAAGACCACTCGAGTAAGAAGTAAGTCACTCGAGTACCTCTCTGAACTACTCAAGTACTCCGCCAGCCACTCGAGTATACCTACTCGAGTACTTCTTCAACCTACTCGAGTACTAAGTTTCCACTCGAGACATATAAAGACATCACTCGAGTACTTCCAGTTTTTCTCACTCGAGTACTATCATCTTCTCACTCAAGTACTGCCGATCCACCTGAGTATGAGGAAGTCTATTTCTCAACCTCAATTCAAATTTCATTATTCGCAACCCGAGGCTTATACCGCCTCTTTCCAAGGTATGTTAGCTTAATATACTTCTTAATTATCGATAAATTAGGGTTATATAAATAGAAAAGTTCGGATTTATTTTTCTACATGACTCAAAACCCTTTCACTCGAGTAAGCCCAAAAACTCTTTGCCTTCCGCCGACTGTCATAGAGCTTGCACCATTTTCTTCCCCGCAGTAGATTTCTCTCAAATGTCTAGATCATGGCACCTTCTTCAAAGATTGGAATCGGCTCTGAGCTCGTCATCGCAGGGATTGCCGAATTGTAATACGATTTCCGCAATCTCCTCATCCTCCTCAACACAGCCGACTTGACGTTTTTTCTACAGCAACCATGCAAGATTCTCTTTCCAGAGGTTGAAGAATTTTTCAAGAACTTTAAGGTAAAGAGACATGGGTATGATCTTAAGTCCAAAGTAATGGGTCTCAAAATAAAGCTCGACAAAACCTCTGTTTCCAAACTTCTTCGGCTACCAGTCATCGATGAATAAGAGCACCTTGGTCCTGAAGATTCAAATAGAGCATGTATGTTCTGTGGATTTTCACCTGAAGTCCTCACCATTCATCAATCAGAACTCAATCCAGAGAGCAAGTTTCTTGTGGACATTTTTGGAGAAATCCTTCTATGCAAAACCAGTTCAATTAGAGAAATTTCACTTAACATGTTTGACATCATGACAACAATTATCTGTAGGAAGAAATATCAGTTTGGGATGTTGATTCTAGATAAGATCAGGGAGAGCATCAAGGCTCCAAACTATGCCAGGATCAAATCTTTGATGTTGCATGAGATCAATCCTGAGGTTTTCAACTTCTCTAAAGGTACATTTCTACACCACATGAAGAAAGTCTCAATATCCTCCATTCAGAGATGGGATTTAAAACTGCTGAACCCTGCCCAATCTGCCAAAGCCCATGATCATCCTGCTACAGAGGACAGTACGCCATCTCCCTCTCCACCTCATGTTGACAGCACAACTGGTGCAACTGTGGAGGGGGAGCCTGCTCCTTCTGTTCCAGAAGACAGAGTACCTACTCCACCAGCTGCCACTTCTCTCCCTCCATCAACTCTAGAAGATACTCACTCAGATGCTCAAGTCCAAGAAAATATTCTTTCTACTGAAGAAGCCATTAATCAAATGATTGAAGAGTTAACTACTGATGAACTTCTTCCTCCCCTACATTCAGAGCAAACAACTGAACCATCAAAGCAACAAACATCAATACCATCTCCCACTCATACTCCATCTCCCAGATCTCCTATTCCATCTCATGAATCTGTTGTTCACCACTTTCATGCTACTGAACAAGAGCAAGTTGAGACTATTTTGATTTCTGATGACAAAGAGCCATATCCATAACTAGTTGAAGCTCCCCTGAAGAGCTTAGATTTCTCTCTACCCAACTTCATTGATCAAGAAGGTGATGCCCTAATTCATACTACCAGAGATAAGAGCTCAGTCACCATTGAAGAAGTCATTCCATGGTCTGCTCCTCTTCCTCCAGTTCCTTCTACTGATGCTACTCCTCCTGCTGCTGCAAATGACATTGTTGGTAAGATTGAACAGGTGCTTCTTGAACAAAGAAAATACTTTGATGACTCTCTGAAACCTGTTAATGACAAAGTTACTGCTCTTGAGAAAGAGTTGAGCAGAGGATTTGCTGAGATTCAGTATAATACTGATGAATTGAGACAGTTATTCAAGATTGGTGGAAAAGCTATGGACCACACAATCACTAGTGTTGGGCATGTCATGGATCAAGCTGTTACTGTTGCGAACAACCAGATTTAGTTAGAAAAGAAAGCCCAAGAGCACAAATTAAATATGTAATGACTCCATCCGTTAACATGTATATACTAGAAGGTCTGGCCGGCGCCCCACATCATATACTATAAAACAGGCGGGGAAGTCATGTAGTGATACCAGAGTTGCACATCCTAACTCATTGCATTCTAATGGAAGCCTATAACACCAAGCTGAACTCACACACAGGAATGTCCACCATATAAAAACTCCACGTTTTTATAAACAGGAATCGTAGCAAATACAAAGTCACATGGCCTTATGCCCTTATATGGCTTTACACAATAGTGGCCTCAAACATTGGCGCGCAGGCCGGCCACATATAAGCAAACATAGCATTGTCATTTAGCCTTCGAGGGCTAGCAGTAGCAGCAGTAGCATCATGAACATCAGCCTTTATGCGTCTCGCTTGGCACTCCAGCACATGCATAGGGACAGCCCACCCAACGGTGGCAAAGAGGCAACGGTCAGCATTCAGCTTACCAAATTATAAGGACCCCACCCCTTTACCGGGGCGGTGGTATTCCTTCCCTGCAGGCATAACATTTCACAGGCAGCCACATATATATATATATATATATATATATATATATATATATATATATATATATATATATATATATTCATACATTGTGCTCTCACACACATTCATTCCATCACAACCGTCAGCCACACGGCCCGACGATCCGTGCACTCAGGGCATATTCTTGGTGTACCGGCGAACCAGTTGCCCACCACCGTATCAGGGTCGCAACCCAATGGTAAATTATTGAGCATTTTCTCCATGGCGTGCAGCCGAAGATTATAGTCTTAGTGAACCGGGATTGGCATGTAGCCCCCCATTGTATCACAGCGCGCAAGCCTAAGACTCTCGATATGCGCTCCAACAGATCGCACTTTCAGGTCTCACGTCGGACGGACGTAACACAGGTCTGATCATCCACCCCCCGTTGCTCAAATCGCCTTGCCCTCACCGAGTACGGCGTACTCGCGGCTAAATCAAAGGCCAGGGTCGGTTTCACCTTACCTGTTTGGCATAAAGCCTGGGTGTTTTCCTGGGCACACCAGTACTTACTATCACTCTCATTCGTATCACAACATCAGAGGGTCTTTCCTGGGCACACCAGTACATCCTGGTACTTCCCTTCATAGGTACAACCCCACAATTATCACAAATGTCAAGGGTATTTTCCTGACTTAACACGCCAGTACTTCCTGCTACTCCCTTTCACAGGTACCACCCATAAACATCAAGCATTACAAAGGGTATTTCCAGGATTACCAATCCAGTACTTCTTGCTACTCCCCTTCACAGGTAGAACACAATAGCACAAGCATCATAAGGGTATTTTCCTGGACTACCACACCAGTACTTCCTGCTACTGCCTTTCACAAGTTTAACCCATCGACTCCTAAACTACATGTTTATCACGGATTCTTCTCTGGTTCATATATGCAACATCACCAATCCAGACCAACCTGTCCAGATGGGATTTACACAGCATTCCTATTCCGTACTCCTTTTCTGAATCTATATGGCAAATGATTGGGGATTCCATGAATCAACCCAAAGGACTCCCACAACAAGCCACCCTCTGGTCGGGGAATCTTATACACATGCCAAAGAGGAAGCCTTCACATTGATAGGAAGAAAAGTCGTTACCCTCGAAGACGGCTTCGGCGCCATGAGCTCCTAGCTGGCTGGAAAGAACCGCAACGGATTTTCCTCCGCAACACTGGCCTCGGATCTCTCGTCAGAACTCCGTAGCACCAACCGGTGGCCGACTCTCCTTTCTTCTCCTCCTTCTTCCTCACTTTCTCTCTCTCTAAACTTTAGAAAGATGAAGGCCAAATGACAAATGAGAAGTCTCATATCATTTTCGACCTTAAGGATATAGGGAGGCACCTCCGCCATTGGATCACAGCGGAAGAAATGGACAGCCACGATTTTGCTACAAATTCATATTTTTTGCCTGACACAGCCTGTGACTCGCTCGTGTCCCAGTCCGTGTACCTCAAGCGGTGCTCAACCGACTTATCCAGTCCAGTACACGCCCATGTGATACGCCCGTGTCACGGGCCGTGTCACCTGATACGCTTTTAGACACGCCCGTGTCTGTGGCCGTGTACATCAGGCTTTACAAAACTCAATCTCAAACCGACAGGGACACGGGCAGTGACACGTCCGTGTCACAGGCCGTGTACCCAAGACACAGCCGTGTCCTACCCGTATTCACCAGGCCTCAAAGCCTTGGGCATATCCCGAAAAGGACACGGCCTGTGACACGCCCATATCCCAGGCCATGTGCCTATACACGGCACTAGACACGCCCTAGCTCCACTTCGTCGAGGTGAATTTCGTCGAGCCGCGAGGACACGCCCTGTGACACGCCCGTGTCACAGGCCATGTACTCTGCACTCGACAATCATCTACCGAATTTTGTCGACCACTCGTCGACTGCTCACCCGAGCACGACACGCCCTGGGACACGCTCGTGTCCCAGGCCGTGTCACCCAAGTTTACCAAATTCTGGGATTTGGGGTATTACAACCCTCCCCTCCTTACAAAAAATTTGTCCCCGAAATTTGCAGAAAGTAAGCACTTCAAAAGAAGAGGTTTCATTCCACAATTTTATAATACAACGGAACACACACTGCACAACAATTACACAAAGAGCTCGGGAAACTCAGCTCGCATGATCTGCTCTCGCTCCCATGTGAGTTCTTCACGGCCGTAATTGCCCATCAGACTTTGACCATCCCGATCATCTTGTTCCGCAACTATTTCTCGACACGATCCTTGATCCGAATGGGCCTAACCTTCGTCGTTAGCCCATACTCCACCGGCACACGATCATTCTCGATCACTTGAGCTGGATCCTTCACGGCTTTCCGCAGCACCGAGATGTGAAACACATCATGTAATCCACCCAAGTCTGCCGAAAGGGCTAGCCGATATGCAACCTCCCCAAATCGCTCCACCACTTCAAATGGACCAAGGTACCATGGACTCAACATTTTCAGACGTCGAATCCTGGATACTCCATTGAAGGGTTTGATCTTCAAGTATACCCAATCACCCACCGCGAATTCCATATTCTGGTGTCTGGCGTTGTAGTATTTCGCTTGACGATCTTGAGCCATCAGTAGCCTTTCTCGAATAGTGAGTATCATCGAGTTTGCTTCATCGACTTCATTGCGCCTATACAACTTGGATTCTCCTCCTTCTACCCAAGCCAAAGGAGTACGACACTTTCGTCCAAACAGAGCTTCATACGGTGCCATATCGATGCTCGCTTGGGTGCTGTTATTGTAGACAAACTCCAGCATGTAGAGATGATCTTCCCATCTCTTCCTAAATTCCAGGGCGCACATCCGGAGCAAATTCTCCATCGTTCTGTTGGTCCTTTTAGTTTGGCCATCTGTTTTGGGATGAAAGGTTGTACTGAATGTTAACTTCGTGCCCAATAGCTGATGAACCAGCCACCAATCATTCGATATGAACCGCCCATCTCGATCACTCACGATTCATCGAGGAACACAGTGTAGCCGCACAATCTGCTTAACATAAAGCTTTGCCAAACTATCTACTGAATCATCCCGCCTATTCGGAAGGAAGTGTGCTACTTTCGTCAGCTGATCGACAATTACCTAGATGGAATCATTTTCGCATTGAAATCTCGGCAACCCGTGTACGAAATCCATGGAAATATCGTCGAACTTCCACTCCGAAATCGGCAACGACTTCAAGAAACCACCAGGTTTCTGGCATTCCGCCTTCACCGTAGCACAAGTTTGGCATTTGGCCACATAATGAGCAATATCTTTCTTCAGTCCTGGCCACCAGAATAGCTTTTTCATATCTCTGAACATCTTTGTGCTCCCAGTGTGAATTGAGTACTTCGTATAGTGCGCTTCGTACATCAACTATTACCTCAATTTGCCCAAACTCGGGACGCACAAACGGCCTTCTTTTCGCAAAAGCCCGTCATCCCAGGAGAATTTGCCCTCTTGCCCATCCTTGGCATAGTGTTGGAGACTCTCCTCTAGCTCTGTTGCTCATCGAACTCTATCCGCAAGGTCACACTGCACATCTGTCCAGTTCAAACATGCATCGACTGTAGCATTCTTATCAACACAAGAAATCTCTAATGCTTCCAACTCCTGAATTAGACGTTCATCATGCCTCTGCAACTAGCTTGCTCTTACCGGAGCTCTCTGACTCAAGGCATCCACGACAACATTTCCCTTTCCTGGAGTATAATGAATTGCAAAGGTATAGTCCCCAAGGAACTCCAACCACCTTCGTTGTCGCATATTCATGTCCTTCCGCTCCAAAAAATTCTTTAGGCTCTTGTGGTCTACATAGATCTACACTTTCATGCCATACAGATAATGTCTCCACAATTTTAGTGCAAAGTTCACTGCCGCCAACTCTAGGTCGTGGACGGGATTATTTCTCTCATGCACCTTCAACTGGCGAGAGCCATAAGCAATCACTTTCCCATTTTGTAGAAGAATGCAGCCTAATCCTCTTCCTGATGCATCACTGTAGATTTCAAATCCATCGGTACCACATGGCGACGTCAACACAGGCGCCATGGTCAACCGACACTTCAGCTCTTCAAAAGCTCGCGCAAAATCCGGCGTCCAAACGAACTTCTGCTCCTTTCTCGTCAGTGTGGTTAGAGGCAAAGCTATCCGCGAGAAGTTCGCAACAAATCTTATATAGTAGCATGCTAGTCCAAGGAAGCTCCTGACTTCAGCCATAGCAGACAACACTGGCCACTCCTGATTGGCCCTTATCTTTGTCGGATCCATTGCTATGCCCTCTCCGCTTACCACATACCCCATAAAAGCCACCGACGATAGCCAAAACTCGCACTTCGAGAACTTGGCGTAGAGGTGATTCTTCCTCAACGTCTGCAACACCAACCATAAGTGATTTTCATGATCGGCTTCAGATCGAGAGTAGACCAGAATATCATCAATGAAAACTATCACGAACAGGTCCAGGTACTCTCGGAACTTTCGGTGCATCAAGCCCATGAACACTGATGGCGCATTGCATAGCCCAAAAGACATTATTGTGAACTCATAGTGCCCGTAACGTGTTCCAAATGCGGTTTTGGGAATGTCACCTTCCCGAATACTCAACTTGGTGTAACCAGACTTCAAATCCAACTTCGAGTAGGCGGTTGACCCCACCAGTTGATCGAACAACTCATCAATCCGTGGGATCGGATACTTATTCTTCTCGGTGAGCTTGTTCAGTTCACTGTAGTCAATACATAACCGCAAACCACCATCTTTCTTTTTCACAAACAGAACATGCGCGCTACAAGGTGACATGCTTGGGCATATATAACCCTGCTCCAGTAACTCTTGCAGTTGGACTTTCAACTCCGCCATTTCCTTTAGCGCGATGCGATATGGCGAGCGGGCCACAAGTTTCGCACCTGGAACCAACTCGATCGTGAAGTCAATCTCTCGCTGGGGTGGTAGCCCAGGGAGATCCTTGGGAAATACATCTGCAAATTTTGATACCACCGGAACATCGCTTACACCAGCCTTAGGCTCCACAGCCTGAATCAGCGTGAAGTAGCACTCCGCGCCCTTCCGAACAACCTTGACTACTTGGAGTGCAGACATCAACGTCCCACCCACTCCTCGCATACCCGCGAACTTCGTCTCCTGCTCGGTATTTTGGCCCAACGTGATCTCTTTGTCATTACAATCAATCAAGGAATGTTGCTCCGCAAGCCAATCCATACCAAAGATCACGTCGAATTCCGATATTGGCAATACATATGCAGTCAAACAGAAATCTCGACTTCCTACTTGGACCGCCACATCGCAAGCTCGATCAGCGAGCATTAAACAACCATTCGACAACACCATCCGGACGCTATCTGTCTTCGCACGACTAGGTATCCCAAGCCGCGATATGAACTCCTTAGACAGAATAGAATGCGAAGCACCCGTATCAAACAGTGCTCGCGCCAGCGTGTTCCGAATCATCACAAATCCTGTGACAATCATGTCACACACACAAGCCGCATACAATTATGGAATACAAAGCATGCAATAAGCAAAACAATGCCATAACTTAACTCATACATGTGATGACGTCACTCTGCTTAATGGCCTCCTACAGGCCAAGATTGTAGACTCGAGGCTGCACCTGTAAGGTAGAGGACTCCACAACTCCCTTTCCTTTCTCCGCATACGACGCTCCCGCCTTCTTTTCACTCTTTGGCAGTACCCGACAATCACAGGCTATATGCCCAACCCGTCCACAATTAAAGCATGTACGAGTATCCGGCTTTGAAGTGGCACCCGACTTTGCTCCTGATGCAACGGTAGAAGGGGCCTGTCCAGCCGACTTGGACCTCTTGCCCCATCTCTTCTTGAAAAATGACTTCCCTAGTCGGGGCACCTTGAATTCCGGCTGTGTCACAGCCAAGGCCTGCTTCCCATGCACCCTATTCATATCATTTTCCAGTGCGCATGCAGTGTCGACCAATGTCTGGAATCCTTGGTTCACGGAACTAGAGAGCAGGAATCATAACTCGTCCTGCAGTCCTTCAGAGAACCTATTCGTCTTCCTCTGCTCATCCGCAAAGATCGAACCCACATACCGTCCCAACCTCATGAATTCATGCAGGTACGCTTCAACACTGCCTTCTCATTGCGTCAGCCTTTGGTATTCATTCTCCATGGCAATGCGATGTTTCGCCGGGAGATCCTTTGTCAGGAAGAAGCGGGAGAATTCCTCAATTGACACTTGTGATAACGGTCTACCCGCTAAGTGGTGTAGTTCCATCTCATCCCACCATAAACGAGCCTCTCCTTCCAGCAAGAAGGTGGCTAATGTGACTTTTTGATGTTCCTCCATTCCAATCGCCGTCATAATCCGCTTGACGCGTGATAACCAGTCCTCAGCCTGCGTAGGGGATCCCAGGCCCGTAAACGTATGTGGGTTGAAACTCATGAACTGCTTCAACTACTTCTCACCTGCTCGAGGATCCACAACCGCTGCAGGTTCTAGCCTCGCCGCAACCTATTCTGGCCTCAATGTCAGCTGCGCCTGCCCTTGCGCCTGCCCAATCGGCTGATCTTGGATCATGACAAACAATTCCTCAGCAACTAATCGCACAGTTTTCGCATAAGGCAGAGGTGTAGGCACCTCAGCTGGTGTCGTACTTTCATCAGAACGTTGGGGCTCTGATTGCCCCGCACCACTCCGTGTCACCTATAGGTGAACAAAACACTCACATTAGCGAACACACACAAGCAAAATAACAAAATAGGAACGCATAGGTTCCTCAAACACATGTATTTGTATTCCTAAAGTGGACGTTCAGGAGTTCATTAGTGTTAACTTGGTTCGCATAGACATGTGCTTGCCACCCCACAAATGATTTCGACCACGAATTCGAAAGGGAAAGATCGAGACAGCTGATACCAAAAATATAACGACTCCATCCGTTCACAGGTATATACTAGAAGGTCCGGCCGGGGCCCCATAACATATACCATAAAACAGGTGGGGAAGTCACGTTGTGATACCAGAGTTGTGCATCCTAACTTATTGCATTCTAACGGAAGCCTATAACACAAAGCTGAACTCACACACATGAATCTCTACCATATAAAAGCTCCACATTTATATAAACAGGAATCGTAGCAAATACAAAGTCACATGGCCTTATGGCCTTACAGGGATTTACATAACAGTGGCCTCAAACATTTGCGCGCAGGCCGGACACATATAAGCAAACATAACATTGTCATTTAGCCTTCGATGGCTAGCACTAGCAGCAACAGCATCAGGAACTTCAGCCTTTATTCGTCCCGCTTGGCTCTCCAGCACCTGCGCAGGGACAGCCCACCCAACGGTGGAAAACAGGAAACGGTCAGCATTTAGCTGACCAAATTATAACGACCTCACCCCTTTCTCAGGGCTGTGGTATTCCTTCCTTGCAGGCATAGCATTTCACAGGCAGCCATATATATATATATATATATATATATATATATATATATATATATATATATATATATATATATATATATATATATATATATATTCATACATTGTGCACTCACACACATTCATTCCATCACAACCGTCAGCCACACGGCCCGACGATCCGTGCACTCAGGGCGTATTTTTGGTGTACCGGCGAACCAGTTGCCCACCACCGTATCAGGGTTGCAACCCAACGGTAAAACATTGAGCATTTTCTCCATGGCGTGCAGCCGGAGATTATAGTCTTAGTGAACCGGGATTGGCTCGTAGCCCCCCATTGTATCACGGCGCGCGGGACTAAGACTCTTGCTATGCGCTCCAACAGACCGCACTTTCAGGTCTCACGTCGGACGAAAATAATGCAGGTCGGATCATCCACCCCCCGTTGCTCAAATCGCCTTGCCATCACCGAGTACGACGTACTCACGGCAAAATCAAAGGCACGGCTCGGTTTAACCTTACCTGTTTGGCATAAGGCCTGGGAGTTTTCCTGGGCACACCAGTACTTACTATCACACCCATTCGTATCACAACATCAGAGGTTCTTTTTTGGGCACACCAGTACTTCATGCTACTTCCCTTCACAGGTACAACCCCACAATTATCACAAATGTCACGGGTATTTTCCTGACTTACCACGCCAATACTTCCTGTTACTCCCTTTCACAGGTACCACCCATGGACATCAAGAATTATAAAGGGTATTTCCTGGAATACCAATCCAGTACTTCCTGCTACTCCCGTTCACAGGTATAACCCAATAGCACAGGCATCACAAGGGTATTTTCCTGGACTACCACTCCAGTACTTCCTGCAATTGCCTTTCACAGGTTTAACCCATCGACTCCTAAACTACACGTTTATCACAGAGTCTTCTCTGATGTGTATATGCAACATCACCAATCCAGACCAACCTGTACAGATGGGCTTCACACAACATGCCTATTCTGCACTCCTTTTCCGGATCTATATGCCAAATGATTGGGGATTCCATGAATCAACCCAAAGGACTCCCACAACAAGCCACCCTCTGGTGGGGGAATCTTATACACATGCCAAAAAGGAAGCCTTCACATGTCAAGTAAGAAAAGTCGTTACCCTCGAAGATGGCTTCGGCGCCATGAGCTCATAGCTGGCTGGAAAGAACCGCAACAGCTTTTCCTCCGCAACACTGGCCTCAGATCTCTCGTCAGAACTCCGTAGCACCTCCGGTGGCCGACTCTCCTTCCTCCTCCTCCTTCTTCCTCTCTTTCTCTCTCTATAAACTTTAGAAAGATGAAGGCCAAATGACAAATGAGAAGTCTCATCTCATTTTCGGCCTTAAGGACATAGGGAGGCACCTCAGCCATTGGATCACAGCTGAAGAAATGGACAACCACGATTTTGCCACAAAATCATATTTTTTCCTGACACGGCCTGTGATACGCCCCTGTCCCAGGTTGTGTACCTCAAGCAGTGCTCAACTGACTTCTTCAGTCCAGTACACGCCCATGTGACACGCCTGTGTCACGGGCCGTGTCACCTGACACGCCTTTAGATATGCCCATGTCTGTGGCTGTGTACATCAAGATGTACAAAACTCAATCTCAACCCGACAGGGACACAGCCAGTGACACGCCCGTATCACAGGCCATGTACCCAAGACAGAGTCGTATCCTGCCCGTGTTCAACAGCCCTCAAAGCCATGGGCACATCCCGAAAAGGACACTGCCTGTGAGACGCTCGTGTCCCAGGCCGTGTGCCCATACATGGTACTAGACATGCCTCTACTCAACTTCATCGAGCTGCAATTTGTCGACCCAACTCAACCAAGACTTGATACATGTCTGTTTTATCTCTCAAGTTGAGCCTTAATTGATATATGATGCTGAGCAGGATCCCTACTGGATCATTGCTATGCAAGAGGAACTCAAAAAATTTGAGAGATGTAGAGTTTGGGATTTTGTTCCAAGACCCAAAGACTACCCAGTCATTGGATCTAAATAGGTATATATAAACAATCTAGATGCCCAAGGTGAAATTGTGAGAAATAAGGTTAGGCTTGTTGCTCAAGGATATAGGCAAGAAGAAGGCATAGACTATGATCAAACCTTTGCACCAGTTACAAGGTTAGAAGCAATTAGAATCTTTCTTGCCTACGCTGCATACAACAAGTTTAAAATCTACCAGATGGATGTAAAAAGTGCCTTTCTAAATGGAGTACTAAAAGAAGAAGTCTATGTTGAACAACATCCAGGTTTTATCTCTCCAACCCATCCTTATCATGTATTTAAATTGCATAAAGCCCTCTATGGTCTAAAGAAATCTCCAAGAGCTTGGTATGATAACTTAGCTAGCTTTCTGATAGAGCATGAATTCACTAGAGGCATAGTAGATAAAACATCATTCAGTAGGCACCATAAGGATAAAATCTTGTTAGTACAAATTTATGTGGATGACATCATATTTGGGTCTACTGACTCTAAACTATGCAAGAGGTTTTCTGACCTCATGCATTCTAAGTTTGAGGTGAGTAGCATGGGTGAGCTCTCCTACTTCCTTGGTCTCCAAGTAAAGCAGCTATCTGATGGCATTTCATCTCCCAGGCTAAGTATGCTAAAGAGCTTCTTAAAAAGGTTGGAATCGCTGATGGCTCAGCAAAGAAAACACCTAATGTAATAGATTCTAATCCACATGGGAAACCT
Organism: Platanthera guangdongensis; assembly: GCA_039583875.1. Classification (NCBI taxonomy): domain Eukaryota; kingdom Viridiplantae; phylum Streptophyta; class Magnoliopsida; order Asparagales; family Orchidaceae; genus Platanthera; species Platanthera guangdongensis. Next base: position 56,851,389 of record CM077160.1, on the reverse strand, counting down.
GTTGACCAGAAGTTATATAGGGGCATTGTTGGGTCCCTATTATATCTTATAGCTAGTAGACCTGATATCATGTTTGTCACATGCCTTTGTGCAAGGTTCCAAATGAACCCTAAAGAATCTTACCTAATTTTTCTAAAAGGAATTTTGAAATATATAAAGAGTTGTCCTAGTCTAGGCCTTTGGTATCCTATTGAGTCAGAATTTGAGTTAACTAGATACTCAGATGTTGACTTTGCTGGATGCAGGGTGGACATAAAAAATATCTCAGGAACCTGCCAGTTCCTTGGTTTGAGATTACTCTTTTGGTTTATAAGAAGTAGTCATCTGTGTCTACATCAACTGCTGAAGGAGAATATATAGCAGCTGGCAGTTGCTGTTCCCAGATGTTGTGGATCCAAAACCAACTCCTAGACTATATCTTCAACTTAAATAATTCAACTCTCTTATGGGATAACACAAGTGTTATAGCCATAACAAAAAATCCAGTCCATCATAGTAGGACTAAACATATAGACATTATGCAACATTTCATCAGATAGTGTGTAGACAAAAACAAAATTAGACTTGTCTATATCTACACTGATTTACAAAGAGCTGATATTTTCACCAAACCCTTGGATGAAAGAAATCACTTGTTCTTTATAAATCAGCTTGGAATGATCAATCGAGAAGTTCTAATTTAAGTTCTGTATGTGCTTGACAAATTCTTCAAAGTTCGTCGAACGGAGTTCGACGAACTAGGAAAAGTTCTTGAGATATTCGTCGAACGGAGATCGACGAACTCTCTGTGAGTGACGTTATTTTCGTCAAACGGAGATCGATGAATTTGCTTCAGAAAACTTTCGTCGAACAGAGCTCGATGAAATGTCTTCAAATCTTCAGATTGAGCTCGACGAATTGTTTAACTCCAAATTATTTCGTCGACCTCAGATCGAAGAATTTTTAATTTTTCGTGGAACGGAGTTTGTCGATTCATATTCTGGAAAACCTTATATCTAGGTTTTCTTCGACCTCCATCCCGTGCTTTCAGTTCCTTTGTACTTGATTGTCGTTTTTTCTCTTGCAGGAGCTCTAATGGCGATTCCAGCAGGAAATCTTGCGGCAATGAAATTCGACTCCGGCCTTGATGTCGATTTTGATTCCTTCCAGAATTCAGACCCAATCTTCCTGGAAATCCTGCAACTGCTTGAAGAACAGCAGTTAAAGACTATGATGTCAACCAGGATGAACCTCGCCAATGCTGAAATCAGGGAGTGGGTCTATACTTCCTCCACCATAGATGAGAACACTCTAATAGGGATAGTATCGGGTAATGCTATTTCTCTTACTCCCGCCATCCTAACAGAAATTTTTGGGTTAAGTAATGGTAAAGAAGAGTTGGAAATTGATACTGAGGAATATGATGTGATGCTGGGTATGATGCGTTATACTGGAGAAATCCCAAATAAGTTGCTGAAGAAACACATGTCTGCTGAATTTAAATTCCTAGCAGACATTGAGGGCAAAGTGTTGCTGGGCAAGCACACTGCACAGGACTACATAACCAGACACCAATTCCTGGTTATGTGTGTTGTGGTTAATAATAAAAAGGTAAACTGGGCTCAGATCATGTTTGATCTGATTAAGAAAAAGAATACAAAGAAAGAGGTCGTTTTTGGAAGGATCTCAGGGATCTTCCTAAAAGAAAAGGTTGCTGAATCTCTGGTCTCCCAGACCATATTCATCAATGCCTCCAAGATGCTCACCTGTGTTGTCTTGGGCAGGTGGGAGAGGACTATCACCAAGCCCTCCAAGGCTTCTTCCTCCTCCACCAGGCTTTCTGAGATTACTAGGGCTGCTCTAGCCACTCCCCACCCCACTAAAGAAGTTCCATCTTCCCCTCCATCACCTCCAGCCATCCCACCTCAACCTCAGATGGTACAACAACTCCCCTCCATAGTTCAAACCACCATTTACACTAATACACCTCCCTCATCCATAGTACATCTATCCCCCACTCACTTTCCTAACTCACCTCCCTCCCAAAATGATACACCAGCTCCATCACCACCCTTATCTCCACTCACACCATTTTGCTGCCATTCCCCCCTCTAATATCTCCTCCCTCCCTTCCTTTAATCTGCTTACTTACCCTCCTCAAACTTCTTCTATCCAAGATGTTCCAATGATAGATTCTCTACCTCCTCCTCCACCAGCTTCTTCCATCCCTCCTTCTGTTTCTACTGAAACACCCTCTACCTCTCTGCCATTGGACCCGTCCATTATTCCATCTATCATTGCACTTCTTACTCCCCTCCTCAAAATAATAATAGCAGAGGCTATTTCACATCTTGGTACCTTCATATCTTCTCTTGCTGATAAGATATCTGCTCTTTCTTCTCATCCCTCCTCAGTTAGGGGCCTGACTCCAGTGTATACTGAAACTAGGCAGGGGGAGATAGTCAATGAAGAATCAGCAGCAGAAATAGCAGCAGAAGTAACAGTAGCAGCAGTAGCAGTAGATGCATCAGCTGACACAGCAGAAAAAGCAACAGCAGAAGCAGATGCTGATACAGATTTATTTGATTTAATTCATTTTATTGAATCTGATATGGAAATAGATGAGCAGGTCCCAGAGGAAATAACAACTGCTGGTGATTTTATTATAAATCCCACAGTTGATCTTTTAACTTTATTGAGCAGTTTTGATTCAGCTTATTTTAATAACCTTCCATAGTACAGCATCAAGCCATCTTTGGCTATAGTTCCTTACACCTCTCCCATAATCCCCAAGGTTGCCAAGCAAATAAAGCCTAGTTTTGTTAATACAGAGGTTCCAACTACAGAGGTTCCAACTAAAGAGGTTCCAGCTATAGTGGATCCAGCCATTCCATCTCCATACAAAGCTGCTTCCCCCATTATTTCATCGCCTCCAGAAGTCATTTCTGTTCCAGTTTTTGTTATGGATGATTCACCGATGCCTGATCTTGATACATTGATCATGGCAGACATAGAAGAAGAGAATAGAACAGCTACTGAAATCACTGTTATGTATAGTCCTCCTGCTCCAGTTCCAGCTCCTCCTCCAGCTCCTTCCCAGCCAGAAAAACCTTTAATATCTGCTGAGGCCCAAAAATATATAAATGTAATGTATGATAATCCACAAGATCCTTCTGATGATGATTATGAGGAGGAGGACTCAAATGATGAGCCCAAGAAAAAGAAAGTGTCTAAGAAGAGGAAAGCTCCTCCACCTCCCGCACCAAAACCAAATCCAGCAAATGACACTCCATACTGCATACTCTAGAAGATCATACCCTATAAGGGCATGCCAGCATGGATGTGGCTGTCCAAAAATCAACAGAAAGAAAGGAAGAAAAGCAGAAGATATTCCCCACCTCCTCAGAGATACAAAAAGGATCCTCCTACTCCTCCACCACCTGTTGCTAGTGCTTCCAGTTCTTTAACTCCAAGGACTACCCAGTTTCAGACCTATGAGAGACATCCGGATAGATCCTCATCTTCAATAAGCAGCCAGCAAAGGCAGTATTCATCTGGCAAGCAGCACCACCACCACCACCAACAACAACAGCAACAATTCCCTGAACATCAAAAGGTTGAAAGCCCCAAGAGACCTGCTTCCCCTCCTGTACCCTTTGAAGATCGTGAGATAGCTACAACTGCTAGGATGGCCAGGTTCCAGGAACTAGTTGGCCTATCCATGATCAACAAAGCAAGTGCTGAAGGAAAGGATCAATCTGAATATACTACAATGTCCAAGTACAAAAATGAAGAACTTAACAGGTTTGCTAAGGCTAACAAATTTTTCAATGTTGATGATTATATGAACTTACATCCTGAAGATGTAGTGCCAAGAGCCACCTCCCTGAATGTCATTGGAGCTGCTAACATGACAATGACTAAAGCTCGAGCCGCTGATCCAAACAGGGAGATTAAGTTCACTCAGCCAGGTGAGAAGGCCAAAGAGGAAAAGCACAAGGAACAAAGGAAGAAGAAGTGAATCATAAACTGTGTCCAATCGTTCTGTTATTCTAAAAACTGCATATTTATATCTTGAAACAAAGCTCTATATGTATATATATATATCTAATGCATTTATTTAAATTTTTCATGCCAGATATATGTTTTATTGCTTTGCATATTTTGTATGTATGTAATTAGTGACCTTACCAAATAGGGGGAGATTGTTGGATCCCTAGTTGCATTTGGGCTAGGTTCACTAAGTTAGGATGTTTGACCCAACATGTATAGCTTGGGTCATGTATGTATCCTAGAGTCTAGGTTATGTCCTTAAAGTCAACACTATATGGACCAGCCATCAACAGATTACAAAAGACTCAAGACTTAGAGAAATTTCAAAGACTCAGAAAATGAGTTCGACGTTCGTCGAACTCAGTTCAACGAAAGCCATGCTCAGCTCGACGAACTTAAAGAAAATTCTTTGAGCTGAGCTCGACGAACTTGAATCTCTGGTTGACGATTTCCAGAGTATACTTCCAACATTCCAAGTCCAGAATTCTTCATACTTAATTCCAGTCGACGAACTTAGTTCTCAGGTCGATGAACTTAGTTCTTAGGTCGACGATTGCTGGGTATTCTACTTCAACGTGTTTTTTCAGAAACATCCAATTATTCTAAGTCCAGGATCACACTCCAGTCGACGAAGTTATACTCACAGCTCAACGATCTCGATGTATAGAGTTGGCACGGTTCTAGAGAAAGTAGTTCTGTCCTCAGGTCAACGATCTTGGATCTCAGATCAATGAACAACTATTATCTGGTCGACAAACTTAGATTCTCAGCTCGACGAACTCTGGATCCAGGTCGACGAATTCTGCTCAACGATTTCTATGAAGTTCCAGACTTAGATATTTTCATCCTTCTGTCCCTTTTCTATTGTAATAATTCCCGAGTAATCAATGCTTAAATATTCTCTGAATATTACCGTTAAAAGCAAGCATTGATTACGGTCTTCATCAGGATTATTAATTGCCGCTTTTCAATGGGACAGTTGGGGAAACCAATCAATGCAAATATTCTCCAGGCCGTTAGAAATCAATGCAGATAGGAATTCAAATTTCAAAAGGAAATTTATATGGAAAATATAAAAGGTATTTGCTTTCTCTTCCAGAGCAGTAGTCAGAAAAATACAGTGAATAAGGATCTTCTTCTCCCTCTCTACAGCACACTGAGAAATAAGAGAGAGAGATACTTATAGAGAATACAAAACACAGTGATATAGAAAAACAAGCCATAGACCGGAGAAAGAACATCAAGCTGAAGAAGAAGAACAACCATTCAAATCAATAGTCCTCTTCTGTCTTCATTCCAGGATTCTTCAAAGGACAACAAACATTTTATCTGTCAAGAAGTTCCTGGAGTTCTTATGGTCAAAGAAAAATTTGAAGACCTATCACCCTGCAGCAAGACTCCAACTTTCTGAACCATTCTTTATCTCAGGGGGAGCCCTTGCTAACATCAAAATCCACTAGAGTCTTCTCAGTTGTATTTGAGAAAGAGAAGACATAATCACTCTCTCATCCCCCACTGTATAAAGGGTTCTTAACTCCCTTCAAAAGTTATTCCTGGTTACAAGTCACCTGATCAAAAGACTTGAAGTTTGGTTTTTGAGCACCTGATCAAAAGCTCATTGGTGGCACTCACCTGGTCAAAAACCCGGGTGGATTCCTACCAGGGTGGTAGAAGAGTGGACGTACCCAGGTTGGGGAACCACTATAAAATTCTTGTGTTATCTGGATTGCTCTTTTCTTTTGTTCTTATTGTGGCTGTGCTAGTTAGGTTGTTGTGTTTGTGATAACTTATATTTGTTGTGCCTGTGTTGGACCATATTATTTTAGGACTAAGTTTTTTTTATTTATAGTAAAAGATTTAAAAACATAAAGATACTCTATTCACCCCCCCCCCCCTCTAGAGTATACCAGATCTAACCCCTAACTTTCATAACCACGCGGCCTGCAGGGGCAGACTGAGGAAGTAGTCTGCAGCCCCTACAGAACAAGTGGCTGTTGCGTGACCTAGGCGGTCATACCGGGGAGACCGTCATAGCCGCGCGGCCTGAGTGGACAGAGAAGTTTGTCCACCCATCCTTAGACTGTTCGCGACCTCCAGGGGGAACCTGGAGTAGTCCGCTACATGCAAGCTTGCTACCTTTGGAGGGATCGCTGATTTCTGGGTTAATAAGGGTGGCCTTCACTTTGATCAATAGATTACTGAACTTGCTCTTGATGATTATGTCCTTACGTCAGAGTTTGGCATGATGAAAAAAATTCCAAGACGTCTCTATCCAAGACCCTGCATGGGTGCTACAGAAAGAATGACAACCCGACAGCCTCAAGTATAACTATTACATTGTGAAATTCATCGGTTGCGCTGGACAAACACTGTGCGAGCAAGTTCTTCCACAACTAGAAGGTTTCTTGTACCTCTTGGAGCCATGGAGAATGATGGAGAAAAGGAGAAGTCAAATCGTCAAGATAGTCCGTTTGCGGAAGATGAATAGTGCGCCGACAGCTCTCGACGGATTCCCGGAAATATTTCGACGAATGTCAAGTTTGCTTGATACTTATCTACTTATATATATATAATTAATATATTAAAAGAGAGAGATAATCTTCTTCCTTTGACTGAATTTACTCTTCGGATCCAATAAAAAGAAATAAAATAATTGAAGTTATATTTGTCAAAATTCCTTGAGTAGACCTGCCAGATTCATCAAAATAACACGGCTGAGAAGTGTCATTCATCAAAAATCATTGAAATAACTCAACCAATCTCGATGAATTAATCAAGATTCCACGAGTGATACACAGTGTATATTCCTTGGAGATTTCTGAATTTTCTTAGATGAATATTTCCTGCCTTTTAATAGAATTCCTTGACAAATCTAACTTTAGTTTGAATCCTTGACCTTCTTCATGAGTCCTTGTTGAGCATACCAATTTACATTTTAAAGAAAGAGAACTTGGCATCATCTAGCGACTTCATGAAAAAATCTACGACTTGCTTATCCGTTGGGACATAACTAAGGTTGATCTCCCCATTCTCCAGATGCTCCCGAATGAAAAGGTATCATATCTTCACGTGCTTTGTCCGTCTGTGAGAAACTAGATTATTAGCAATCGCAATCGCATTGGAGGAGTTACAGAATCTCCTTTAGATTCAAGTTGTAATCCTCGAGTTGATTACTTATCCAAAAAATTTGTTTGCAACAACTTCCTGTAGAGATGTACTCTGACTCAGTAGTTGAGATTTCCACACAATTTGGTTTCTTGCTGTTCCAGGATATTAACCTTCTTCCTATGAACTGATAGATTCTGAAAGTATTTTTTCTTTCATCCTCACTACCTGCAAAATCAGCATCTGAAAAGCCTATTAGCTCGCAGTCATTACTTCTTGGGGACCATAAGCCATGATTTGGTGTACCCTTAAGGTATCTCAAAATTATCTTTGCTACGGTGTAATGAGATACCTTAGTGTTGCATATTAGAGGTCGGGCGGTCTGGCTGTCTGTCTCTGGCGGGTTGCAGTCCAGGCGATCTATCGGCTTCTCTCCTGCGGTTTGGTTGCTGTCCTGTTGTTGTTGGTGCTCTAGCGGTTTGTCAATCTGTCACTGGAGACTTGGAGACCGGGCGACCTAGCAGTCTTGTGTGGCGGCTTGGTGTCATTCTCTTGTGGTTGCTGGGCGGTTTGCCCAGTCATCAAACCGCATGGCTTGGCGACTTGTATTTATGTTAAACCGCTTGTACATATTTTTTTTTAGTCCCACATTATTTATTTATAATCTTTCACATCTCCTCCATTCTATAAAAAGGAGGCTATACCATGTAATTGATACCTTTTTTGGAATACAAAAAATTTTTGTTTGTCCATTTTTCGGAATTCCTATTTCTATTCGTACATGGTATTAGAGCCCGCGATCTTGTCCGCCTGATTCAGTGCCTTCCTCTGCCCGCGCGACTTGATCTCCTTCTTGTCTCTTGTTCGCGCGACCACTCCTCCTTTGTCACTGCTCTTTGTTTGTGCGGCCTTCTTCTTCTTCTCCGTGGGCTATTTTCGCGGCTTCGTAGTCTTCTGCTCGCGCGGCCTACTCTCTTCCCGCACGACTTCTTCCTTCTCTCTGTTGCGGATTCTTTTTATATTTGCTGCAGTTTTCTCTCTCCGTGCGGCCTTTTATCCGCCACAGCCTCTTTCTTCCCACGCGGCCTTTCTCTTCCCTCTACCCCGCGGCTTCTTTCATAGCCCTTTCCAGCTCTTCTACCACCAACACTACTTTAGTGACAACTCCACCTCCTCCTTCCATTCCTTCCGGGAATCTTGGCACCGTCTCCAAGCTTGTTGGTTCCAACTACCCAGATTAGAGCATCTCCTTCACCTTCCTCCTCCGCTCTCAACACAAATGCCACCACCTCACTGATGATCCTCCTGCCACCACTTCTGCTGAATTTGACGACTGGGATGCTAGCGATGCGCTTGTCCGCACTTGGCTCGCTAACAGTCTTTCCGATGAATGTCTTCCTATTATCCATCATGATGAGATGGTCAAGAAGGCATGGCTTCATCTTGCTGCTCTATACTAAAAGGGCACCCAAACGTCCCATATTTATACCTTGTATGCGGACCTCTTTGCACGTCCGTCTATGTCTCCTGCTGCCGCTTATCAACAAGTTCAAGCTATTGGAGCTGACATCCTTCAACATCGCCCCTTCTCTGTGGATCTTGCCGAATAGCACAAGCACTTTCAAGAAGTGCTTGTTGTGTGCTACCTCCTCCGCTTTCCTGATTCCTACGACATGATCTGCCAACAAATCTTGGGTGAAGCGGACTCTCCCAACTTAGATACAACGGTCGCACGCATTGCCGCGGTTGTATCTCTTCTTCAGAATCCACTTCTGTCTTCTACTCCTCCAGAACAATATGCTCACCAGACTCAATAGAGCGGCTCTGGTAGTCACAACCATCATTGCGGTGGTTGGAGTTCCTCCCGCTTCCTCTGCTCTCACTGTGGCCACACCAGGCATCTTGTGGATTGATGCTGGATGAAACATCCACATCTTCGCCCTTCTGGTGATGCTTCCACCTCCTCTTCTGAGCCATCCACTTCGATGGTCACTTCCTCAGGTAGTGCTCACGTGGTTACTCAAGGTAAATGACTCATTGACTCTGGTGACACTAATCACATAACAGACAATCCACAATGCTTTTCTCTCCTTGAAACACATGATCGGTTGCCTCTGGTCCTTGTTGTAGATGGCTATCCTTCCCCAATTTATGGGACGGGAGTTGTTCATGTCACTCTGTCTCTTCACTTGGCCGACACTCTCTATGTGCCCAAGTTTCCCTGCAATTTTTTGTCAGTTACCTCTTTGTGCAAGCAGCTTCAATGCTCTGTCACATTTACTCCCACTTCTTGCTCTTTTCAAGATCCGAGCTCCCAAAGGATGATTGCTACTAGGATTGAGAGTGGTGGCCTCTAGTTCCTCGACAACATTTCTGCTCTCTCCGTCTTCTCCTCCTCTTCTACAGATCTCCTACAATGGCATCTCCGCCTTGGGCATCCTCCTCCGCGTCTTCTTCATCAGCTACTACCTCACCTCCCTCCAGATAGTTCTCCTCTCAAATGCGATTCCTGTCACCTTGGCAAGCATCATTGTTCCTCCTTCCCACCTAATCAAGGTCATGGTTTTACCTATCCGTTTGATCTTGTTCCTATTAAAGTATTACGATCTGATAATGCCAAAGAAGTTGCGATCTGATAATGCCAAAGAATACGTTAGTCAAGATTTGGAAATCAATTTGATGTTTCTATTAAATGTATTACGATCTGATAATGCCAAAGAATACGTTAGTCAAGCTTTTTCCTCCTTTTGTATGCAACATGAAATTATTCATCAAAAATGTTGCGTTTACACCTCCCAACAAAATGGGGTGGCGGAACGCAAAAATCGTCGCCTCCTTTATGTTGCTCGCACCTTACTTACGCAAATGCATATCCCCCGCTCCTACGGGGGCTATGCTGTTCTCATTTCTTGCTATCTCATCAATCACATTCCCTCCACTGTTCTCCACGGTAAATTTCTGTTCTCCATTCTCTATCCAGGAAAGGAACCCTTTCCTCTTCGTATCTTTGGTTGCACGGCCTTTATGCATGCTCCCTACGCCACCCGCGACAAACTCTCCCCTCGCTCCACCAAATGTGTCTTTCTGGGCTACTCGATCACTCAGAAAGGCTACTATTGTTTTGAACCCATCCTTCGCAAACAGTTCGTCTCCGCGGACGTTACCTTCTTCGAGAATGCTTCCTATTTCTCTAATGACTCCTCTTCTCTTCCTGTGGAATCCAGTCTTCCTCCTTCTCTTCCCTCTAGCCCATCCCCTCCTACAGAGGACTTTCCTCCTCCATCATCTCCATCCTCTCCTCCTCCCTCTCCACCTCCGCAATATCCTTCCTCCTCGCCGCCGTCGCTCTCTCCTCTCGGGACAGCTCTCTCCACCATGGATGCTCCGGATACTGAGGCACCTGCTGACCTGGACCTCCCCATTGCCCTTCACAAAGGGTTTCGGGCTTGTACCCAGCATCCGTTTGCTGTAGTTATTTCCTATGATCGTCTAACGCCAGCTCGCAGGAACTTTACACTGGCTATCTCTTCCACTTCCACCCCCCGTTCCTATCAGGAGACCCTTGCCATTCCGTATTGGAAGGCTGCCATGGATGAAGAGATTGCTACTCTCACTGAACGGGGTACCTGGACCCTGGTTCCTCCTCCTGTTGGCACAGATGTTGGCTATCGCTGGGTTTTTGTGGTGAAATTCCTCCCCGATGGCAGTGTGGATCATTACAAGGCTTAGCTTGTTGCCAAGGACTTTACCCAGACTTATGGCATTGATTACTTTGACAACTTCTCTCCAGTTGCTCGTCTCAGCACTATTCGGTTCATTCTCTCTGTCGCTATCAACAGAGATTGGCCCATTTGACAACTGGATGTGAAGAATGCCTTTCATTATCGGGATCTTCAGGAAGATGTTTACATGGAGCAAACTCCAGGGTATGTTGCTCAGGGGGAGACATAGGTTTGCCGACTCAAGAAGGCTATTTATAGCCTAAAACAAAGTTCTCGCGCTTGGTTTGATGATAAGTTGTAAATATACCTATTTTATGTAGATTAAATTAGTCGTTTTAATTTCTTTTTGTTATTTTTAGTTAATTTTCTTTTGTAAATTGTTCCTTTTTGTAAAAAATAGTTCTAACTTACTTTATTTTTGTTTCCGGAAATTTTTAGGAAAAATGCCAAATTTTGCATAGTACACGCCCGTGTATTTTGGGTCACGCCCGTGACCAGGGCATGATACTTCATTTCCCGTGAAATCAAAAGAATTTGAAGAGAATTGATGAACACGCCCAGCCAAATGCCTGTGTCAAATGACATGCCCCGTGACCGATGCCCGTGTCAATACAGCTCGACGAAATGTGCTCAACGATCATCGACCGACCCAAAACGCCCAGCTTCACGCCCGTGACCTAGGGCGTGACTCCTCCACCTGGCCCGACAAGACTACACCCACGACTTTTGAAGCAACTAGCGCCTAGATCCACCTCCCCAACATGCCCAACGTCACGCCCATGACTAGGGGCGTGACTCCTCGTATATAGCCGCAAAGTCAACTTTGCCGTCGAATCGCCAATCACCTCATGAATAGTAGTGACAATCCCCCACCCCCCACCCTCTGACACGCCCGTGTCCGAGGGTGTGTACCTTGAATTTTTTGCCTATAAATTCCAGTGTATTGTAAGAGCTGCTGTTCCCTTTTTTGGATCCATTTTGCAAGGGGAGGTGCTGCCTAGATGGATTTTAAAGCTTTGTAATGGGATTTTCTCCCTCTCTCTCTCACATTTATTTTATTTTTAACTTTGTAATCATCTTTTATTATTAATACAAATGTAGTTTTTTTCCCATTATATAGTTTTGGATTCCATCTATGTGCCCACCCTAAGCATTCTTATTTATGTTTTGTTTTATCTATCTTTTTCTTGTCTTTAAAACGGGTGTGTGTGTATGAGTTTAGTTTTTATACTTTCGTAATTTTCATAAATTTCATAGTTTAGCTTTTTAGCACTCTTCATCTTCTCCTTATGAACCTATAAAAATGTTTTAAAAGGTGGTTTTTAATTTTCTTTTTTACTTAGTCTTATTTTTAGATCGTAAACTTTTCGTTCTTTTACCTTTTCTTCCATTATTTAAGCGTTTTTATAGAGTTATAAGAATGAATAAATTGTTATTTTGCTTTTTCAAACACCATTTTTGCTTTTATTTTCAAAAACTTTTGCCCGTTTATTTTTTTTTCCTCTTTTTATTCATTTCTACCGCATTCTAGCGGTAGCAATGTATTTGTTTTAATTTTTCGAGCACGTTCATTTTGCGTTTATTTGCAAAACCTTTTGCTTGTTTTATTTTTATTTTGACTTTTTATGCATTTCTGCCGCATTCTAGCGGTAGAAATGTAGTTGTTTTAATTTTTCAGAAACATAGTTTTTCTTATTTTTTTTGTACGTGTGCGTGCGTGTGTGAGTTAGTTTTTACAGCTTTCTTTCAATTCAAGTAGAGTGTGTGCGTGTGCGCATTTATTTTCGCCTACTCGTTAAGACTTAAATGGCGCATTGTTTTCCTTCCTATAGAGTGCGTTCGTGTATAAGTTAGATTTCATTTCTGTTGTGAGTGTGTGTGTTTAATTTCATGTCGAGTGTGTGGGTGTATGCATTTATTTCCTCCTACTCAATCGAGTAGGACCCGCTTTAATTTTTCGCCTACTCATTTGAGTAGGACTTGTGTGTGTGAGTTTTACTTTTTGTTGAGTGTGTGTGTGAATTTTAATTTTCAGTAGAGTGTGTGTGTGGGTACATTTATTTTCTCCTACTTATTTGAGTAGACTCGCTTTATTTTGTCTCTCCCACTCGTTTGAGCTGGGACTTGTCTTTTACTGCTTTCATTTCTGTCTCACTCATTTGAGTGGGACTTGCAATTTACTGCTTTCCTTTACTGCTTTCCTTTTACTGCTTTCTTTTATCACTTTCATTTTTCGCTTTATTTTATCGCTTTCTACCGCTTGTCGTCCTCATTCCGATGAGTGGGTAACCGTTCTTAGCCCTCAGTATCGAAGAGCATTGGGACAGATAAAATAACTTTAAATAATGAAAGATCCTGTTTTTCTAATTAATTAAAATTACTTAAGGTTTGCCTCGGGTTTACGAAGCGTAGGACCACATAATCGATGTGTGGGCTCTATTTCCGTAGTTCATACACTAGCTAGACGAGAGGTCGTGAGTATGGACCGATCGCCAATTGGTAAATGGAGTTCCTCACTAACCCTCAAGAGAGGAGGCATGCAAGCTCTACCGGATTGGGTTCCCCACCCAATAGCGGGGTCTTAGCGTAATGCGGGCGTTAAGAGGAATCCTTCATCGGACTAACGTTCGGTCAAATAGTCTTAGCATTCAGGTGAGTGATATCCCTATAACTAGGTGAGCTCATATTAGTGGAACCTCCACGGCCAAGTCTCCGCCTTAATTAATTTGAAACTTAGGGTCTTTTTTTATTAAAAGTTTATTTTAGTTCAAATTTTATTCTATACCGTCGCGCTAAGCTTTTCATCGGCTCCACCTTTTTAACGCTTTTATTTTCTGCCCTTTTTATATATATTTAAAAATATCCCGACAAGATAATATCTGTAAAATAATAGTCCCCTCCAGGGAAGAGTAAAAATAATCGACCCGACCCCGAGAACAATACAACCTCGATATTCCACACCGGAATATCCTGTACTACACGCGATAGGTGCACTTGCCTCATTTCATTAAAACTCGATTTCACTGTTTTATAACCAAATAATAAATCTGCGCGCCCCGTTTTCTAAATAAAACCCAATTCGCTTTTCTACATAAACCGCCCGGGGCGCTGCGTGCTCTTAATAATATTTGGAGTTTTAAACCTCATCAAGTTTTTGTCGCCGTTGCCAGGAAATTTTCGAGTCGTTATTTTGAAGTCTGGAGATTTATTCCTTTTATCTATTTATATATATATATATAACAAAAAATTTAAAAAATGGCCAATAAAAAAATACAACTAATAATAATAATAATAACTACTTAAAAAAACTTAAAAAACTTACAAAAAGGAGAGTTTATTTTATACTTATTATTTCATATATATCTATCTATAAAAAACAAAAAAAATTGAAATAGTTCTATTTCCAAAAAAATTTTTACAAAAAAAACTAAAAAGCTAAAAGCAATATATATATATATATATATATATATATATATATATATATATATATATATATATATATATATATATATATATATATATATATATATATATATATATATATAACAACGAACATCTAAAAACTATATAAACCACAAAAAATCCAAAAACCAAAAACCACAAAAAAATTTAAAAAAATAAAAACCAAAACACTAAAAAAATTATAAAACTCTAAAACTTATATATCTATTTTTTCGCTTCGGCGCACTTCACACTATTGTGTGCGTTAGGGGATCGCCTTTTATCGCACTCATAGGCTAAGACGTTAACTTCGAGTCACTCACACTTGCCCCCCTACCGCCCACAACCTTTTCGTCGAATTTATCTTTTCCATTTTTTGTTCTTTTTCTTTCTTTTGTTATTAATAATGCAAGGTATCAACCCGGGCCTCCCCGAACTCGTCTTAGGGAAACTTCTACCCTCTTTTTTTTATTTTTGTACATACTCTCTTTTGTATATTCTCATCCCGCATACTTAGATTACAACATTGGGGACAATGTTGGGTTTAAGTATGGGTGTGTTTACTTATTTTTCCTGTTCTGCACTTTGATTTTCTACAATAATAAAAAGCTCATCAAAAATACAAAAAAATTGCAAAAATTAAAACCATCAAAAAAATTTTTGTTCATCTTTTATAAACTAAACTCAAAAAATTTTCATAAAACAAAAACTTCAAAAAATTCATAAAATAAAAAAATTCAAAAAAATTATAAAACAAAACTCAAAAAAATATCATAAAACACAAAAACAATCACAAAAAAAAACTTATAGAACAAAAAAAAATTCAAAAAATTATTATTGTTTTTACTTTGTACATTTTTGTACAAAATCTCTCTTTCCCCTCTTCTTCTTCTTTTTAAAAACTTCTTTCTCTTTTCCCCCACTTTTCTTTTTTTGTAAAAAAATAAAACTCCCTCTTGCCCCAGCCCCTCTCTTCTTATTTGTAAACAAAAAATTCACACTCTTTCCCCACTATCTTTTTTGTAAATAACACTTCTTTCTCTCCCCTTTCTTGTAAATAACATATCAAAAAATATTAAAACTCAAAAAAATTTAGAAAATACAAAAAATCACAAAAAAGAGCATAACACTAAAAATAAAACAAAACGATAAAAATCAAAAATACAAAAAAAATGATAAAAACTCAAAAAAATTCCCATTTTTTTTGAAATTATGTAACTAATAAATTGAATATCTCAATTCTTTACCCTTTTCGCTCTCCAAAAATCTAGTTGCGATTTAATTTATAAGCAAATTCTTTTAATTCTTTGCTTACTATTCGTTTATCAATGGGAGATCAATAGATTTAAATATCTGGGGTTAAGATTTAAAAAATTTCGTATGCTTTTTTTATTTAGATATAGACTTATTTTCAGAACTACTTCTACTTATCTAAATAGTTGCACATTTATTTTATTAGAAATAACGATCTTAGATTTCAATTATGTTTACTCCAAGCTTTTTTTCGAAATATAGGAATGTTTAATTTATAAAGGTTGCTCTCAAAAACTTTTTATTAAACCTAGTTTTATTTTTGAACAAAAACCTATCACCTTTTTTTTCATTTCATACTTGGCATGATTTCGATCCTTAAAAGATCCTATGTCAATGGGAATAAGATTTTGTTCCGTAAACATAGACATCCAATATTTGAAAAGATTATATGTTGCGGAGTAAGAGAATAAAATTCATTACTCCTATACATATACATTGGATTATTATGAAGATGTTAAAAAAAATATTATGTTATGGAAAATAAGATTTCGTTTTCCTAACATTCATTCAAACCAAAAAAAAATTCATTAGAGCTTCGAGCGAAAAAATATACCCTCGCCTCTAAAAAAAATCAAAGTCTTCTTCATATACCACGACATCCTACTACGCTAATTTCAAAAGATTCTAGATTTAATTTTAAAATGTTTTTGAGAGCATAATTTGTAAATTTCATTATTTTCTATAATTCTTATAAGCTACAATTTCATAATCCAATCTAGTTTTGTTAACTTAACAAATAAATATTTTTTGCTATCTTTTTGCTTATAACGAGAAGTCTTTAGCTGAAACTTGTATACCTCGAACATTCATTTTGCTTTTATTTTCAGCTAAAATAACGAGAAGTCATAATTTAGGATTTAAGTCTTATACCCCGAATATTCATTTTGATCTTTCTTTCAATTAAGTCAAGCGGTAGATAAATTTAGGATTTCTTTAATTCATTATAAGTTCATCTCCAACTTTTGCTCTGGAATAGCAAAAGCTTAAGCATGTGATATTTGATAAGTTGTAAATATATATATTTTTATGTAAATTAAATTAGTTGTTTTAGTTTCTTTTTGTTATTTTTAGTTAATTTTCTTTTATAAATTGTTCTTTTTTATAAAAATAGTTCTAACTTACTTTATTTCTGTTTCCTGAAATTTTTAGGAAAAATGCCAAATTTTGCATAGTACACGGCCGTGTACTTTGGGTCACGCCCGTGACCAGGGCGTGATACTTCATTTCCCGTGAAATCAAAGGAATTTGAAGAGAATTGATGAACATGCCCAGCCACATGCCCGTGTCAAATGACATGCCCCGTGACCGATGCCCGTGTCAATCCAGCTCGACGAAACGCGCTCAATGATCGTCGAATGAACCGACACGCCCAGCGTCACGCCCGTGACCTAGGGCGTGACTCCTCTGTTGGGTACATTGGAAAATGTGTACCAGATTTAAAGAAGCCTCACCCTACTCAATGATATACATCAAGGTGTATTTGATGTGTTTTGAGTTTATATGTGCAGGTTAAGTAATTGCAAGAAATGCAGAAAAAGTTTCTAAGTCCATGTGTCGACACCTGGAAAGGCAGTGTCGACACTTATGAAGTCCTTGTGTCGACACTGGAGAAAAGCTGTGTCGACACTTGGAGTAGATTGTGTCGACACCAGGAAAGGCAGAGTCGAAACCAGAAGAAATATATCAACACATACAGGCAGTGTCGACACACTTTGAAAAATTGTTGGCATAGATTGTGTCGACACTTAGAGGTAGTGTCGACACCCAGAGAAGCTTAGTCGACATCAAATGTGTCGACACCAGGAGGCTGTGTTGACACACTGAAGTATTTGTCAACATCAATTGTGTCGACACACTAGACTTGTGTCGACACACATCAAGTTTCAACAAAGTTAAAGTAAAGAAGTACTTGTGTCGACACAATGGAGATGTGTCGACACACAGCAAGTTTCAACAAAGTTAAAGTAAAGAAGTGTTTGTGTTGACACACTCAATCAGTATCGACACATTCTAAAGAAGCATTGTCAAGAAGCTGTTACAACAACACAAGGAGTTGTGTCGACACCGCCAAAGCATGTGTCGACACTTAGTTCACTTGTGTCGACACTTAGTCTATTTGTGTCGACACATAATGAAGATCAGTCTCGACACTTTCAGACAGAGATAGTGATTTCAAGAAGTGACTGGATGACTTGACAGCTGCCATTTCAAACCGGTCAACTACAACTGTCAAAGCTGTCAGAAGGTTGTTAGAAACCGGATCAGCAGGTTACCATGGAGGAAGACTATATAAAGACTTTCTCCTTCAACAAAAAGAGATGATCAATCACAACCAACTAACAACAACTAGGAGAGAAGTAATTATACAGAATATTTTCAACAGAAGATCTAGAAGAAGTTGGAGAGAGAGAGCTCCATCTAAGAAGAGCAGTTGCTGAACCAGGCTGCAAAGGAAGATTTAGATTGAGATATGAATCTAAAGTTAGAAGCTGATTGAAGATCAACTTCACAGAAGAATCAACCCTACTGAGTTCAGATTCAAGAAGCTTTGAAGAAAGCTAAGAGAGGTTGATCTCTGCCAAGTTCTTCCAAGAACTCATCAAGAAGCCAGCCAACCCTTCTCTCCCTATCTAGGTTATGGTCAATTACATTGTAAACATTATTTTTTGTAGGATCTTGTATAGATCTGAGCTGTAAGCCTATTTTATAAAAGCTGAGTGTAGGAGATTTAGATCTCTGAGTGTAGGTCTTATTGAGGACTGAGGTAGGGCTTTGTGCCTGAGTTATAGGAGACTGTGTTCTCTGAGTGTAGGCCTTGGTGAAGGCTGAGGTAGGGATGTTTGCCTGAGTTGTAGGAGTGGGGATACTCTGAGTTGTAGGAACCTGGTTTGGGTTCTGAGCTGCTGTAAGATCTGAGGATCTGAGGTGAAGTGCAGAAGTTAGGCCTAATCTAGTACACTGCTAGATAGGCGAAGGGGGAAAGTGGATGTACCCAAACCTTGGGTAACCACTATAAATACTTTGTGCACTCTGTGAATGATTGTTTCTGTGATTGTTGTGCTGATAGCTGTAGAAGTTGCAATTGTTGTTTAAATTTCAGAGCAGATTGTTTGCCTTTAAAGCAAAAGAAAAATTACACCTATTCACACCCCCTCTAGGTGTTTAGGCACTAATTCTTTCAAGTGGTATCAGAGGTAGGTTGCTCAAAGAAGGACTTAACAGTCAGAGTGAGATCCTTAAGGCAGATTTAAGAATCAAGAAAAAATCAAGATAATAAGTTCTAGTGAGAATCACAAAGAGCTGGGGTCAATGAAATTGCCAATATGTAGAAAAGAGATATTTGGCATATGGAAAGAGAGGGTCAGACTATTTATGGAAGCTTCTGACCCAAGGATATATATTACAGTCAAAGAAGGCCCATATGTGCACATGAAGATATCCATTATTGGATGCAAATCAGAAAACTCTCAAGGACTTTTCTGAAATGACTAAAGATGAAATCATCCTGGCCACTATGGACAAGAGAGCCCAGAATATAATTGTTAGTGCCATTGATGATTCAACATTTCAGAACTTAATTCATTGTAAAACCTCTAAAGAAATGTGGGACACATTAATAGTCTATATGGAGGGATCAGAGGAAGTAAGACAAGATAGGAAGTCAATGTTAAATCAGGAATATGAAAGCTTCAGACAAGGAAAGTCTGATAGCATTACAGAATGTTACAAGAAGTTCTATAGGATAGTTAATGAGTTGATGTCCTATGGAAGAGACTTTAGTAACTATGAGCTGAATGACAAATTCTTAAGATCCCTGACTAAGGACTAGGACACCAAGATTTGTGTCATTAGGGAAGTGGCCAAACTTGCTGATATACCTCCTCCAACTTTATTTGGAAAACTGCTATCTTATGAGATGCAGTTAATGGCTAGAAAGGAGGAAGAGAAGAACACTAGAGTGGAGCACAAGGAAAAGTCTGTGGCCTTCAAGACTGAAGCCACTAAAAAGTATAGAAGCAAGTCTCCATCTCCACCTAAAATAATTGCTGAGGCTGTCACAGATAATTCAGATAGCAAGAGTTTTGATAGCAGTGAAAGTGATGAAGACTTTGCTGCTTCTACTAGGCACTTTCAAAGATTTCTAAAGAAGAGGCAGTGGAGGTCTAAGCCTTCCACTTCTCAGCCAAAAGATGACTACTATCAGAAGAGAAAGTCATCCAGGAATGACAGAAGCAGGTCCAAGCCAAGCAAAGCTACATCTTCAAAGATTGTGTGCTATTGCTGCAATAGATAGGGACATGTAGTGGCTGACTGTCCTGAAAAGTGGAAGGAGTCAGCTGACAAAAAGAAGACTCAGTTTAAGAGCAAATGGAAAATTCCTTTGTTGCTAAGAAAGACAAGAGTTTGACAGACCAGTCATCTTTAGAAACAGAATCAGAAGCTGAAGCCTACATTGGATTATTTGCTGAAGAGGAAGAAGATGAGTTCATGCAGCTAATGAACTCAATTTATGAGCATGAAGACCACCAGTGCAAGAGACTGATGGCTATATCTGAAGGAGATAAGATCCAGGATCAGCCTGGACCAAGTAAGGTACAAAGTTGTTCTTCTAGTTCAATTTATAGTACTGAGTTAGAGTCAGATACATCTGCATCAAGTGATGTGAGTTGGTCTGAATCTGAAGGAGATATGCATCAGTTAATTGATGAATATAGGGACTTGTTGTAGGCCTTGAAGAAAAGCAAAACCTTAGTCAAAACTCAGGCAAAGGAGATTGCTAGTCTTAAGTTGGCTGCAGTAGATTCAGAGAAGTTGGTAGATCAAAAACTAAATGAGATTGCAAGATTGAAAAACATAACTGTTATTCAAATGGGCACAATCAATTTCAAGAATGATCAGATTAGAAATCTGGAGGTTAGACTTCAGAAAGAGAAAGAGATTGTGGCTAGCTTTTCTAAACCTAAATCTATTTTACCCTTGATAGATGAGTTTGTACCTCAAAAGGGTAAGGCTGGATTAGGGTTTAAAAAACCTTCTTGGACTGCTAGGTCCAAATCTAAAGGCAAAGCCCCAGCACAAAACAAGAAGCCTGCTGTAGATAATTTAGCTAGGGTTGTACATAAACAAAGGTACAACAAGTTTGAGTGTTGGTGTTGTGGCAAGGTAGGCCACTTTGCCATAGATTGTTGGCACAATTCTAGTGTCAAGGAGAATAACAGTCTGCCTGTGAGAAAACCTACAGGCAGATTTGTTAGATTTCAGGCTAATCTGAACCAACGACCCAAAAATCATTTGGGTTCTAAGGTTAAGTAGTCTTTATTGCAGGTGAGTCCAAGTGGCCATGCCCCAATATGGTACTTGGATAGTGGATGTTCCAGGCACATGACTGGAAAAAGGGGGTTGCTAAAGGACTACACATCTATCATGGATGGCCCTAAAGTTACCTTTGGTGGTTCAGAAAAAGGAATCATCAAAGGCTTTGGTAACATTTCTAGTAACCAGATTACTATCACTCAAGTGGCATATGTGAAGGGTTTGAAACACAACCTTATAAGCATAAGTTAGCTGAGTGATTTGGGTTATGACATTTCATTTATTAGGAATGGATGTCATATCTAAAGGTCAAGTGATCAAGAGATCATATTGACAGGATATAGGAAAAGAAATGTCTACTGTCTTAATTTTGAGTGTGAGAACAATGTTTCTCCTATTTATCTTGTAGCTGATGAGAGAGTCTCACATTGTGTTAAATGGACATAAGAGACTGGCCCATCTTAACTACAAGACTATTTGCCAACTCTTTAGCAAAGAGTTAGTGAAGAATAGTCCTCAAGTTAAGTGTATAAAGGATGTGATATGCTCAGCTTGTCAAAAAGACAAGCAGACCAAATCCACCTTTCATAGCCTTGAAAACATGGATTCAGTGAGGTGTCTCTACCTCTTGCATATGGATCTATTTGGTCCTATGCCAGTTCACAGTCTAGGTAGGAAGGTCTACATATTTGTGGTAGTAGATGACTATTCTAGATATTCCTGGGTGTTCTTCCTAAGACAAAAATCTGAAACCCCAAGTATCTTATATAGTTTTGTTAAACAAATTCAGAATGAGTTGGACACTACATTGGTCAAAATCAGAAGTGACCATGGTACTGAATTTCAGTCTGAAAGTATGACAAAGCTATGTGAAGAATTTGGGATATTTCAAGAATTTTCCTCACCTAGAACACCTCAACAAAATGGTATTGCTGAAAGGAAGAATAGAACATTGATAGAGGCTGGTAGAAATTTATTGAGTGACACTTCTCTCCCAGAATATTTCTGGGCTGAGGCAGTAAACACTGCATGTCATGTAATCAATGGGGCTACTATCACCAAGTGCCACAAAAAGACTCTATATGAGATTGTGAAGGGCAGAAAACCAAATTTATCCTATTTCAGGATCTTTGTTTGCAAGTGCTATATACTTAACAATTGCAAGTCTTATCTAACCAAGTTTGCTGCCAAATCCCAAGAGGGGATCTTTGTTGGGTACAACAACAATAGTAAGGCTTATAGGGTCTACAACTTGATTACTCAAGTTGTAGAAGAGTCTATACATGTAGTCTTTGATGAAACAAGACTGATTAACAGTGAGTTGCCAAGTAGTGTATGCAGCTCTACAAGTATAAATGAGAAGATGGACAAGCTTACCATTACAGAAGGTTCTACTGCAACTCAGCAAGTGGAAAATGGTGGCTGTTATCCAGGGGGAGTACAAGACTCTCTAGATGCTGAAGAAGACCAAGAGGTGTAGCTAAATGAAGAGGCTAGAGGTGTACAACCTGAAGATAGACTACCTCCAGCTAATAGATACTTAAAGGATCATCCAGCAAATCAGATAATTGGTGATCCAAGACAAGGAGTGCAAACTAGAAGCAGGAATCTGAGTAGAATTCTTTACTCCAGTTTCCTATCACAAGTGGAACCAAAGAAATTTGAAGAAGTAGTTCTAGACCCTCACTGGATTGATGCCATGCAAGAGGAGCTGAATCAGTTCAGAAGATGCAAGGTCTAGAAGCTAGTTCCTAAACCCAAAGACCACAACATTATTTGAACAAAGTGGATCTTTAGGAACAAATTGGATGAGAATGGAATCATTGTGAAGAATAAAGCAAGACTTGTTGCAAAAGGATATAGGTAGGAAGAAGGTATTGATTTTGATCAAACCTTTGCCCCAGTAGCAAGACTGGAAGCAATAAGGATGTTCCTTGCTTATGCAACATATCAAGGGTTTAAGGTAATCCAAATGGATGTTAAGTCAGCTTTCCTAAATGGATATCTAAAGGAAGAAGTCTATGTAGAGCAGCCCTCAGGTTTTGTTGATCCTCTCAAACCTGATTATGTTTATAGACTTAGGAAGGCATTGTATGGGTTGAAACAAGCCCCAAGGGCTTGGTATGAAACCCTGCCTTGTTTTCTCATTGAGAACAAATTCTCAATGGGGAAAATAGACAAGACTCTATTCCTTAGGGAATCTAAAGGCAAGATTATCCTAGTCTAAATATATGTAGATGACATAATATTTGGGTCTACTGAAACAAATCTTTACAGAAAGTTTGCAAAACTTATGCAAGGAAAATTTGAAATGAGCAGTATGGGGGAACTTAAGTTCTTCTTGGGTCTCCAAGTAAGACATACTGAAGATGCCTGTCCATATGTCAGTCTAAGTTCACCCTAGAGTTAATAAAGAAGTATGGTATGGAATCATCCACTACCATGAGAACTCCTATGGGGTCAAGTGTTTCTCTTAGCAAAGATGATGTAGGGAAACCTGTAGATGAAACTTTGTATAGAGGGTTAGTTGGCTCCCTTCTATATTTGACTACTAGCAGACCAGATATCATGTTTGCTACATGTGTCTGTGCTAGGTACCAAGTATGCCCTAAAGAATATCATTTGACTGCAGTAAAAAGGATTTTGAGATATCTTAAGGGCACACCTTATCTAGGCCTTTGGTACCCTAGGAATGGAGATTTTGTACTGACAGGTTATTCAGATGCAGATTTTACAGGTTGCAAAGAAGATCGGAAGAGTACTACAGGAACCTGTCAATTTCTAGGTGGAAGACTGGTGTCTTGGAGCAGTAAGAAGCAGACCAGTGTGGCAATCTTCACAGCTGAGTCAGAATATGTTGCTGCAGGAAGCTGTTGTGCATAACTTTTATGGATTCAACACCAGCTAGTAGACTATGGTATTCAAGTATGTAGAACACCTTTGCTTTGTGATTCTACAAGTGCAATTTCTATAGCTAATAATCCTATCTCACATAGTAGAACTAAGCATATAGAAATTAGATACCATTTTCTTAGAGAACATGTAGAAAAAGAGGACATTTCCCTAGAATATGTTAAAGCAGATAATCAAATTGCTGATATGTTTACTAAGCCTCTTGATGAAACTAAATTCAATAAGTTTAAAATTGAATTAGGAATGTTGAACTTAGAATAGTTTGATAAAAAAATTGGCTAAGTAAAATGGTGTCGACACAAGAAGTTGTCTGTGTCGACACATAGAAGTGGTGTCGACATTCCAGAGAAATGATGTCGACACATCTAGAAAGTCTGTGTCGACACTTCAGAGAATTAGTGTCTACACATCCAAAGTAGGTGTCGACACATCCAGAAGTGGTGTCGACACTTAGGTTCAATATAGATTTTGTCGAGTAAAGTTTCGACTAATCATCGAGCGCAGATGTTTAAGTGTCGACACATATATTCTGTCGACTATATTTGTGTCGACACATAGTAGCCAACATCATTGTCCAAACTTAAGTAGTAAGTGTCGACACTTTTCAACAGTGTCGACACATTTAGAGTATTTTGACGCGCCATTTCATCTTCGTTTTTCAAAAGGTATAAATAGGTCTTCACCATTGTTTGTCGACACGCTTTCCATTGTTTGGAGACCAAGACTTTGTGTCGACATCTCTCTCATCTAAATTCAAGATTTCTCTAAACCCTAATGGCGCCCAAGCTAGAAGAGAACATCAATGAAGGTTATGAGCTAGTACGACATGCCTTTGACGATGCGGAACCAGAAATTCAAGGTGTTGTAACCCTAGTTGCTGAGACTGGTTTGGAGTATCTAGTTTCTGAGCCCATCAAGATTTGGAAGAAGGAAGTACTCGAATTCTTTGGTGCAGCTACTCTTGATGAAACTGGACTCAAGATTAAATCCATAGTCCATGGAGAAAAAGTAAAACTCACCCAGAAGAGTCTAAGAAAAGTTTTACATCTACCATGAACTAAAGAGGAAGAAGATGTACCTACATCTAAGACAAGGGAGGCACTGCAATGGTGTGGACTAGATTCAAACATGAAGATTGGATCAGTTTTTAATAGGAAAGACATGAACATGCAAGGAAAGTTCTTGTCTGAAGTAGTAGGAATGGTGATTCTGTGCAAGCCAGGTGGGCATGATAGGATATCAGCTCACATGTTCAGTTTAATGACAAGGATCATTTTTAAACTAAAAATTGATTGGTCAGCAGTGATGTTTGAGAAGATTAAGGAAAGTCTGAAGAAGCCCAATCTGGGTAGGATTATGAGTTTGTACTTAGCTGCTGGTTCTAAAATTAATCACATGAGGAGAATGGATGTCAGAATTATCTCAAGGTGGGATAGGGTGTTAAATAAGGACATGCCTACTCCAGAGAAGGAAACACCTCCACAGAAGAAGCAGAAGAAAACCAAAAGGGCTCCTGAACCTTCCAGTGGTTTAGAGGAGCAAGTAGTATTTAGTTCTGATGAGGAAGAGGTTGGGAATGTTGGACAGTTACCAGTGAGAACTGAAGATGCACAGAGGCAGGGGGAGCAACCATCTGCTAGACCCATCCACCTGGATACACTCCAGGGGGAGCCTCAACATGTGGAAGAGCCAACTCACTTAGATAGTGAAAGGGCAACTCAAACAATCCTTGAGGTAATACATGAAGTTAATCAATCAATTTTCCATATTGAGGATGAAGTATTAACTGAGTCTTTAATTGATGTTGATCAGCAAACTCAGTTAAACAGTCCACCACAAGATGTTGTCATGGAAGATACATCAGTTGCTGATAATGCTCCTGAGATAAGAGAATCTCCAATCCCTTCTCAACAGGAGTATACCCTAGAAGAGCTGTTCCCTGATTTGCTACAAACTAATTTTGAGGGAGAGAAAGCAGTTTTTGAGGGGGAGAAGGTAAATCTTGAGGGGGAGCATGTAAAGTTTCATGAGGAGACTGAAAGAAATGAGAATGAGGAGCAAAGAGTGCAGGGGGAGCTACCTAAGACTACACAGTACTTGCATCATAGTCCTAAAGATAGAGTTGACATTGCTAGTACTTCTGCTTCTGAGGATGAAGAAGCTGCTAGAGCCAAGAAAAGAAAGCTTATGGTCTTCAAAAGAAGGAGTCAAAGCTACAAGAAAGCTTTACAAACTGTTTCTCCACAGCCTGCTCCAACAATTGATTATAGTTCTTTGTTAGTATCCATGCAAGTGAAGTTGGATGAACAAAGGGTAGCAATGGAGAAGTACATAGATGAAACTCACAAAGATCTTCAATTCTCTTTGGCCACAGATATAAAATCAATAAGATTTGAAGTGAATCAACATAAGAAAGAAATGACTGATTGCTTCCACAAGGGTGGAAATGCTGTTGTTTACCTAGCCACTCATCAGGAAAAGATAAAGACTCAAGTGGATGATATGGCTGTAAAACAAGGATACGTTCTTGAGAATCAGATTAGGATGAATGAAAATCTAACTGAATCACATAATGTGATAGTAACTGAAATGAAGACTATTGCAGCTGCTCAGACTGAAGCAAGGACTGCTGCCAAGGCTGAGTTTGACAAGCAATTACAAGAAGGAATAGCTGCAGTCAAAGCAGCTATTACAGAGTCTCAAAAGACTATTTCTGGACTGCAGCTCAAGTTAAAGGGTTTTTATAAGGATGGAGTTAATTTTCTAGATAAACAGATCAGATTTCAGAAGGATGATCTTAGAGATCATGTGGCTAGAGAAGTCATAAAGGGGGAGAGGGTTTTAGTCAAAGCTAGATCTGACCATGCTAAATGGATTTCCAATAGCATCAGAGCCACACTTGGATATCCCCCCCTGTATGATGATGACAACATAGCTGAATCTGGAGTGCATCCTGCTGATTTTGGAGGTGAACAAGCTGAAGTTGCTCAAGTAATCTATCCTGCAGCAGATTTTGAAATGATACATCAAGAAGTCCAGTCTATGTATAGCCCTCCTGAAGGTAATCAAAATGTTATCATTGAGAAAGTAGACAAGCCTATGTCAGAGGCAGTTTTGAAAGAGCAAGAAGCTCTATTCTCAAAGAAGAGATTCAGAGAACAGGCAGAGTTAAGGCCTGATTTTGAACAGTGGATCCCAACCTCTAGAAATATTATACTAACTGCTTGGAAAGCTATAAAGAACAATACCCTAGAGAGGGGCAAATGGTATTCTGAACAAGAGTGGAGAAAGCATGAAGCCAGGCAAGAGGATATTGTACAGTATAGAAGGAAGGCAAAACTTGGGAAGCTACCTCCTAATGCACAGGAGCCTAGCAAATATTTCCCAAAGCCTTATCATTATTTTGAAAGACAAAAGATAAGGGCTGAAGGACTAAAGAAGAAAGATCTTAAGGGAAAGTAGCCTGCAAATGACATTGATGCTCCAGTTCAAGCCAAGATTCAATCAGGCAAGGGCATTATCATCAAGGAGCCAGAGCAGCCTTAAAATAGAATTACTTGAGTTTATATTTTGTAATCTTTAGTGTTAAACATCTATGTAAACTTTTTTTCATGAAACTATTGGAAGATGTAACAAAACAATGTTTAATGTTCAATCTGTTACATTATTATTCTGTGAAGATTGTTTATACATGTTTTGTTTAGTAATTACCCTGTCTTATAATATTGTTATACATCAATATGTGTATTTGTTGAGAATGGTGTATATCATTGACTAAGGGTTATGACTTCTCCAAATAGGGGGAGATTGTTGGGTACATTGGAAAATGTGTATCAGATTTGAAGAAGCCTCGCCCTATTTAATGATATGCATCAAGGTGTATTTGATGTGTTTTGAGTTTATATGTGCAGATTAAGTAATTGCAGGAAATGCAGAAAAAGTTTCTAAGTCCATGGGTTGACACCTGGAAAGGCAGTGTCAACACTTATGAAGTCCTTGTGTCGACACTGGAGAAAAGATGTGTCGACACTTGGAGTAGATTGTGTCGACACCAGGAAAGGCAGAGTCGACACCAGAAGAAATCCGTTGACACATACAGGCAGTGTCGACACACTGTGAAGAATTGTTGACATAGATTGTGTAGACACTCAGAGGCAGTGTCGACACCCAGAGAAGTTTAGTCGACATCAAATATGTCGACACCTGGAGGCTGTGTCGACACACTGAAGTATTTGTCAACATCAACTGTGTCGACACACATCAAGTTTCAACAAAGTTAAAGTAAATAAGTACTTGTGTCGACACAATGGAGATGTGTCGACACACAGCAAGTTTCAACAAAGTTAAAGTAAATAAGTGTTTGTGTCGACACACTCAATCAGTGTCGACACATTCTAAAGAAGCAGTGTCGAGAAGCTGTTACAACAATACAAGGAGTTGTGTCGACACCACCAAAGCATGTGTCGACACTTAGTTTACTTGTGTCGACACTTAGTCTATTTATGTCGACACATAATGAAGATTAGTCTCGACACTTTCAGACAGAGACAGTGATTTCAAGAATTGACTAGATGACTTGATAGCTGCCATTTCAAACCGGTCAACTACAACTGTCAAAGCTGTCAGAAGGTTGTTAGAAATCGAATCAGTCGGTTACTATGGAGGAAGACTATATAAAGGCTTTCTCCTTCAACAGAAAGAGATGATCAATCACAACCAACTAACAACAACTAAGAGAGAAGTAATTATACAGAAGATCTAGAAGAAGTTGGACAGAGAGAGTTCCATCTAAGAAGTGCAGTTGCTGAACCAGGCTGCAAAGGAAGATTTAGATTGAGATCTGAATCTAAAGTCAGAAGCTGATTGAAGATCAACTTCACAGAAGATTCAACCCTACTGAGTTCAGATTCAAAAAGCTTTGAAGAAAGCTAAGAGAGGTTGATCTCTGCCAAGTTCTTCCAAGAACTCATCAAGAAGCCAGCCAACCCTACTCTCTCTATCTGGGTTGTGGTCAATTACATTGTAAACATTATTTTCTGTAGGATCTTGTATAGATCTGAGCTGTAAGCCTATTTTATAAAGGCTGAGTGTAGGAGATTTAGATCTCTGAGTGTAGGTCTTGCTGAGGACTGAGGTAGGGCTTTGTTCCTGAGTTGTAGGAGACTGTGTTCTCTAAGTGTAGGCCTTGGTGAAGGCTGAGGTAGGGCTGTTTGTCTGAGTTGTAGGAGTGGGGACACTCTGAGTTGTAGGAACCTGGTTTGGGTTCTGAGCTGCTGTAAGATCTGAGGATCTGAGGTGAAGTGCAGAAGTTAGGCCGAATCTAGTACACTGCTAGATAGGCGAAGGGGGAAAGTGGATGTACCCAGACCTTGGGGAACCACTATAAATACTGTGTGCACTCTATGAATGATTGTTTCTGTGATTGTTATGCTGATATTTGTAGAAGTTGCAATTGCTGTTTAAATTTCAGAACAGATTGTCTGCCTTTAAAGCAAAAGAAAAATTACACCTATTCACCCCCCCTCTAGGTGTTTGTGCACTAATTCTTTCATCCTCCACTTGGCCCGACAACACTGCACCTGTGACTTTTGATGCAACACACGCCAAGATCCACCTCCACGACACGCCCAACGTCACGCCCGTGACCAGGAGCATGACATCCTCGTATATAGTCGCGAAGTCAACTTTTTCGTCGAATCGCAAATCACCTCATGAATAGTAGTGACACGCTCCACCCCCACCCCACCCCCACCCCCCCCCCCCCCCCCCCCGACACGCCCATGTTGGAGGGCGTGTACTTTGAATTTTTTGCCTATAAATTCCAGTGTTCTGTAAGAGCTGATGTTCCCTTTTTTGGATCCATTTTGCAAGGGGAGGTGCTGCCTAGATGGATTTTAAAGCTTTGTAATGGGATTTTCTCCCTTCCTCTCTCTCTTTTACTTTATTTTTAACTTTGTAATCATCTTTTATTATTAATGCAAATATAGTTTTTTTCCCCATTATATAGTTTTGGATTTCATCTATGTGCCCATCCTAAGCAATCTTATTTATGTTTTGTTTTATCTATCTTTTTCTTGTCTTTAAAATGGGTGTGTGTGTGTATGAGTTAAGTTTTTATGCTTTCGTAATTTTCATAAATTTCATAGTTTAGCTTTTTAGCACTCTTCATATTCAACCTTATAAACCTATAAAAATGTTTTAAAAAGTGGTTTTTAATTTTGTTTTTACTTAGTCTTATTTTTAGATCGTAAAATTTTTTGTTCTTTTACCTTTTCTTCCACTTTTTAAGCATTTTTATAGAGTTATAAGAATGAATAAATTGTTATTTTGCTTTTTCAAACACTCCATTTTTGCTTTTATTTTCAAAAACATTTGCCCGTTTAATTTTTATTTCCTCTTTTTATTCATTTCTACCGCATTCTAGCTGTAGAAATGTATTCGTTTTAATTTTTCGAGCATGTTCATTTTGCGTTTATTTGCAAAACTTTATGCTCCTTTTATTTTTATTTTGACTTTTTATGCATTTCTGTCGCATTCTAGCGGTAGAAATATAGTTGTTTTAATTTTTCATCAACTTAGTTTTTCTTATTTTTTGTACGTGTGCGTGCTTGTATGAGTTAACTTTTATAGCTTTCTTTCAATTCATGTAGAGTGTGTGTGTGTGCGCATTTATATCCACCTACTCGTTAAGAGTTAAACGGCGTATTATTTTAATTCTGTAGAGTGCATGAGTGAGTGTATTTTATTTCATGTAGTGTGTTTGCGTTTTACTTTCTGCAGTGTGTGTGCGATTTTCTTTCTGTCGAGTGATTGTGTTTTACTTTTCTGTTGAGTTTGTGTGTTTTTATTTCAAGTAGAGTGTGTGCGTGAGTTTTCATTCGCGTAGAGTGCGTGTGTGGGTGCATTTATTTTTTTCTACTCGTTTGAGTAGGACTTGCTTTCATTTCCCGCCTACTCATTTGAGTAGGACTTGCAATTTTACAAGCTTTCCTTTCCCGCCCACTCATTTGAGCCGGGACTTGTCATTTTCTGCTTTCATTTCAGTCTCACTCGTTTGAGTGAGACTTGCAATTTACTTCTTTCCTTTTACTGCTTTTATTTTATCGCTTTCATTTTCTGCTTTATTTTATCACTTTCTACCGCTTATCGTCCACATCCCGATGAGTGGCTATCCGCTCTTAGCCCTCAGTATCGAAGAGCATTGGGACAGATAAAATAGCTTTAAATAATTAAAGGTCCTGTTTTTCTAAATAATTAAATTACTTAAGGTTTGCCTCAGGTTTACGAAGCGTAGAACTACATAATTGATGTGTGTGCTCTATTTTCGTAGTCCATACTCTAGCTAGACGAGTGGTCGTGCGTATGGACCGATCACCCCTTGGTAAAGAGAGTTCCGCACTAACCCTCGAGAGAGGAGGCGCGCAAACTCTACCAGATTGGGTTCCCAACCCAATTGCGGGGTTCTTAGCGTAATGCGGGCATTAAGAGGAATCCTTCGTCGGACTAACGTTCGGTCAAATAGTCTTAGCATTCAGGTGAGCGATATTCCTATAGGTAGGTGAGCTCATTTTAGTGGAACCTCCACGGCCAAGTCTCCGCCTTAATTAATTTGAAATTTAGGATCTCTTTTTATTAAAAGTTTATTATAGTTCAAATTTTATTCGATGCGGTTGCACTAAGCTCTTCATCAGCTCCACCTTTTTAAACGCTTTTATTTTTAATGCTTTTTTATATATTAAAAATAACCTGACAAGTTAAATGTCGGTAAAATAATAGTCCCCTACAGGGAAGAGTAGAAATAATCAACCCGACCCCGAGAACAATATGACCTCAATATTCCACACCGGAATATCTTGTACTACACGCGATAGGTACACTTGCCTCCTTTCGTTAAAACTCGATTTCACTATTTTATATCCAAAATAATAAATCCGCGCGCCCCATTTTCTAAATAAAACAAAATCTGCTTTTCTAAATAAATCGCCCGGGGCACCGTGCGTCCTTAATAATTTTTGGAGTTTTAACCCGGATCATTTGACAAGTTTAGCAGGATTATGACGGTTGTTGGTTTTACAAGGTGTTCTGCTGATCACTCCCCATTTACACGTAAAACTTCTCTGGGTCTAGTGGTGCTTACAGTATATATGGATGATATTCTTCTTACTGTAGATGACCAGGCTGGGAGAATCTTGACAAAGAAGCATCTTCGGCAACACCTGGTTACTAAGGATATGGGCTATCCAAAATACTTTCTGGGGATAGAAATTTCTCGGAAGCCCGCTTCTCTTGTCCTTTCCCAACGGAGGTATGCTCTTGACTTGTTACAAGAGGCAGAGTTGACTGTGGCTAAACCTGCTCGATGTCCCATGGCGACTGGAGAATATAAAATATGGACAGATGACTCTCCTTTTCTTTCTGATTTTACGAGGTACAGACGTCTGGTTGGTAAACTCATATATCTCATAGTGACCAGACCTGACATTGCCTATGCTGTTGGTAAGGTTAGCTAGTTCATGCAAGCTCCCAAGGAGTGTCATCTATAGTCGGTCCTAAAATATTGGAGTATATTAAATCAGCTCCCGAGAAAGGACTCCTCTTTCTGAAGAATGGCCATCTAAGTGTTGAAGCATACTCTGATTCAAGCTATGTTGATGACAAAGGAGACCGCAAGTCTACTTCAGGTTTTTGCACCTTTATGGGGGGGGGGGAACCTTGTGAGCTGGAAAATTAAGAAACAGTCGGTAGTCTCCAGGTCTAGTGCAGAAGCAGAATACCAAAGTTTGGCATCGACTTCGTGTGAGCTGAAGTGGTTACGGGCTCTCTTGCTTGACTTAGGAGAGGTCTACGACCATCCTCTACCTATGTTTTGTGACAACAAAGCCACCATATACATCTCTAAAAATCCGGTCTTCCATGGGAGAACCAAGCAAATAGAAGTTGACTGCCATTTCATTCGAGAGGAGATTTTGAAGGAACAAATTTGTACTTCGTTCGTCACCTCCGATAAAGAGTTGGCTGATATTTTCAACAAGCCAGTATCCGCCTCCTTTCATCACATTTGTGATAAGCTGGGCATGATCGATATATATGCTCCAACTTGAGGGGGAGTTTTGCAGATTAGAGATCGGGCAATCTGGCGGTCTATCTCTGGCGGGTTGCAGTTCGGGTGGTCTGTCGGCTTCTCTCCTGCAGTTTGGTTACTGTCATGTTGTTGTTGGTGCTCTGGCGGTTTGTCAGTCTGTCACTGGCGACTTAGAGACCGAGCGACCTGGCGGTCTAGTGTGGTGGCTTGGTGTCTTTCTCTTGTGGTTGCCGAGCGGTTTGCCCATTCATCATACAGCACGGCTTGGCGACTTGTATTTATGTTAAACCGCTTGTACATGTTATTTTTTAGTCCCACATTGTTTATTTGTAATCTCTCTCATCTCCTTCATTCTATAAAAGGGAGGTTATACCATGTATTGATACATTTTTTTGAATACAAAAGTTTCTGTTTGTCCATTTTCTGGACTACCTATTTTTGTTCGCACACTTAGTGTTCACCTGAAATCTAGCACATACGCATGCTAAAAATATTATGTCCGTACTACTAGCAGTAAGGTAGAGCAACGACCCAATTATGATTTTGTAGTTAGTTTCATCAAAATGTTTCCCTTTCTCATCCTTGTATAGAGACATAACTGAACCCATTAGAGTCCTCATATAAGTTGCACTCTCCATTCTGAATTTCTTAATTAAATCATTGGTGAACTTCGTCTGAGATATGAAAATTCCATCATCAGATTGTTTCACCTGAAGTCCTAATAAATACTTCAGCTCACCCATACTACTTATTTCAAAATTCCCCAACATAAGTTTAGAAAACTTCTTGCAAGGGAGGTCATTCGTGGATCCAAAGATAATATCATCGAAATAGATTTGCACTTGCAAAATCTTTTTGTTAACTTTCTTTATAAATAATGTCTTATCTATCTTTCCCCTTGTGAACTTATTTTTAAGAAGAAAGTTAGATAACATCTCATACTAAGCTCGGGGAGCTTGTTTTAAACCATATAAAGAATTATTCAGAAAATAAACATGTTCAGGGAGAGTTGAGTTGAAAAAACGTGGAGGTTGAGCTACATATACTTCCTCTTTTAAATTACTGTTGAGGAATGTTGACTTCATATACATTCGATAGACTTTGGAACCTTTGTAAGCAGCATATGCAAAAAACAACCTAATCGCTTTGAGTCTTGCCACTGGAGAAAAAGTTTGATCGAAGTCGATCCCTTCTTCTTGTATGTATCCTTGTGCTACAAGTCTGGATTTATTCTTTATAATCACTCCATTTTCGTCTCGCTTGTTTTGAAAGTCTTTGTTCCAAGAGTAGTTATACACATAGAGGGGGGTGAATAGGTTTCTTAGTCTTTTTGACTATGTTTTCATTTAGGTGTGATGAGTGTTCTATTATTAAGTTAGATTTCAAGAATGAGACACAACACACTAGGATTTATATTGGTTCCCCAATGAATGGGTACATCCACTATCCCTCCCACCTTTCTAACAGTGTGTTAGATAAGACAATCTTTTCCAAACTCAGCTTAAAGAGCCTACAACCCAGATTCTCAAGGATCTCTCAGACTTCCTCTTAGTCATACCACATGCCAAAGCCATACAACTCAGAGATAATATCCCCTATAGCTCAGTGATCCTTCAGATCACCTACCTCAAACTTAATTAAAAGTCCTACAACTCAGGCTAGGAGTATAACCATACACTTAGAGAGTATAACTCT
The DNA here is from genome assembly GCA_039583875.1 of Platanthera guangdongensis. NCBI lineage: Eukaryota > Viridiplantae > Streptophyta > Magnoliopsida > Asparagales > Orchidaceae > Platanthera > Platanthera guangdongensis. Next base: position 56,816,772 of record CM077160.1, on the reverse strand, counting down.
CCTACAGCTCGGATCTGAATCCGATCCTACCTCAAGCTAAAGGCCCTACCTCAGATTCTCAAAAGAAACCTATAACTCAGCCTTTATATCTTAGGCTTACAGCTCAGATCAATTAAGATCCTACAGAAAGAGAGATTATTGTTGATGATTTACTCTAGAGAGAATTTTCTCTTAGTCTGCCTTTCTGAATTGAGTGAACTCAGCCCTAACTTTGACTCCATAGAAATGATTCTCGGAGCCCTCTTCTTCCTGAACTGAGAAAGCACATACCTATCTTCTTCACAACACCAAGAATAGATCTTCAGGATGTCTCTGCATGTGCTGAAAATATATCTACAGAGCACTATTCCTTAAAGCCTTTTATGTGGTTAAGTTAATTGTAGTGGCCTTGAAGAACACTAACAACTTGGCTTTGCTCTGCTTCTTCTTCTTTCTCAGAAAGAGAACTTTATGATATTGTTGTTGAAGACAAACTGATTCTTCAGTTCTCTATTTCTTCTACCAGCAAACTTTTGCTCTGCATCTCCTTCGAACTCAGAAAGAGAACTTTATGATCTTACTATTGAAGACAGATTTATTCTTCAGTGATTTATTTCTTCAACTGCCAACTCTGTCTGTGATTCACAGACTAAATGTAAGAGCAAGTTCTTTGAAAACTTCCACTTTGTCAAGAGGTAGAAGATGACTAGAAATCCTTGTCTCAAAAAGACCTTTTCTTGTTTCTCGAGACTCTGCTTTTGTATCCCTCCATTCAATGGCTCTTTGTGCAGTATGGATCAGCTGGAGTTGGTAACTGCAACACTTCTTTTGCATTAAATGACGTACTAAGACAAGTGGAGCCTTTTGTCATCTAGCATGCAAAATCCGTGATATTTGAATTCTTGATAACGTCAGCATGACTCATCTCTTCTTGATTTAGCAAATTTCAGACAATTTGCATAGGCGTTGAGTGAAGCCTTGTCACTCAACACAAAAGTACTTAGCAGAATTCTGCATCTTCAGGCGTTGAGTGAGCCTTCATCACTACACGCATTTGACTTTTATATTCAAACTGTTAAGGCATTGAGTGACCCTTCATTACTCAACGCTTCTGGAGTTCGTTGAAATTTCTCTACTTGAAGGCGTTGAGTGAAGCTTCCACACTCAATGCTTTCTGACTTAGCCTAAATTCTTAATGAGGTGTTGAGTGGTCTGTCTTCAATTAATGCTTCTGTACTTAGATAGAAATCCTGTTGAGTAGGTGTTTAGTGCACTGTCTTCAATCAATGATTCTGTCCTTAGATAGATTTATTGATGAGGCATTGAGTAGCCCGTCTTCACTTAATTCTTCTATACTTTGACAGATTTCTTGATGAGGCGTTGAGTGGCCCGTCATTACTCAATTCTTCTATACTTGGACAGATTTCTCGATGAGACATTGAGTGGACTGTCTGCACTCGACGCTTCTGTCCTTAGACAGATTTCTTGATGAGGCATTGAGTGGCATGTCTTCACTCAATGCTTCTATATTTGGACATATTTCTTGATTAGTATGCATTGAGTGAAATGTGTTCACTCAATGCTTGTGACCTTAGATAGATTTCTTGTCAGGAACATTGCAGCTTTGACAACATGTAGTTCTGTCATTGCTTTTAGGCTTCTGGAATTGAGTGAAATGTGTTCACTGAATGCTTCTGTACTTAATAGATTTTTTGCTTATCCAGTAACCTATCTTGAGTACAACTATCATTGTGACTCTGACTGCCTGTCAAATCAATGTAACAGAGTATAACATACATACAATGAACTTGAATATATATTAAATACATTCATGTGTATACCATTGACCTGTGGGCCTTCTTCAAATCTATGACATTATGATCAATGGACCCAACAATCTCCCCCTATTTGAAGAAGTCAGAACCCTAGTAAACAATACACACTAACATATACAGAAGATAAACATTCACAGTATATAGGAGCAAAAATTGATACACACACAAATATGATTATCAAAATAGATAGTGTTCATATAACAAAATGATCACACTCCTAAATCCCTTAAGGAAAATAAGAAACATGTCATGTTTCAGGCTCCTTGAACACTATCGCCCTGCTAGGTTTCTTTTTAGCCTTTTACTTGCTTGTCTCAACACATCTGGTGTCACAGCACCAAAATTTTTCTCTTTTGTACTTCCTCTTATTACTGAGACGGATATCTTCCGCTTCTTCAGCAATAGACTTGCCTCTGTCTCTAGCTATCTAATCAGCAACAGAAGAGGGTTCAGCCTACTGAGCACCAACAAGATCATCACATTGATTTGCCCTCTGATGACTATATTATTCATCATACAGTCCTTCTTAAATAGCAGGAATGTTGTCATTTGTGTACTATTTAAGCCCCAATGAACCTCTGATTACATTGGTAACCCAAACAACATTCTCCCCCTTGATTATTGTCTTCTCCCTTGATCATTGCCTTCTCCCTCTTTATGACTTCTTCAGATACAGATGCTGTCCGGGAGGTTTTGACCTGATCTATCTTTTCATCCAGATAGTTCACTGTCCTCTGAAATTTCAATGACACTCTCATTTTCTTAAGCAGGGAGTTTTATTGGAATCTCCACCTCAATCTCTACATTCTCCATAGGAATTTGATGACTTATATAAACTATAGTTGGAGCATCTTCAATCATTTTTCAGGAAATTTCTCACCCTCAACTTGAGGACAGAAAGGAGTCACTTCAGGACTTGAGCAATCTTATTTTGCCGATTTTTAATGAAACAGTCCAGCTACTCTTGAACTGATTGCGCTGGCCCTCTCATAGTAGGTACAACCATCAGGTAGTCTCACCCTCAACCTCAACATTATCCATAGGGACATTCTGGTCTTCAGTAGTATTTTTCGGATCTATTCTGTTCTGAAGATTCTCTAGGTAAGAGTCAAGCTTGTCCAACATAATAGACTGAACTTGCTCCCCCTCAATAGGAGCATCTTGCTTGTCAGTCTCCCCCTCATAATTTACACAGATCCTGCCCATAATACTTTTAGTCACCATTTCAACTACCTTAATTGGAATGTTCTTTGATTGGAAGCCACTAACTTGGACATTATTTACTGCTGGTTCAAAAGATATTGAAATCTGAGCACTCCTATCTCTTCTTATTTCCTTAGAAGAATCTGATAGTTGAGGTTCATGTGCCTCTTCCTTGCTACTCTTAGAAGAGTTACTTCATGTGCCTTCCTCTGTGATATGTACAACTTTATTTTTCTTCTTCTCACTAGTCTGCTGATGTGGCAGCAAAACTCTGTCCCACCATTCAAACATCTACGATTCCATCCATGTCATGGGAACCTGTCTTCCAGATCAGAGCTTCCCAACTATATCTGGCAGAAACTTTCCATTGAGATTCAAATCTTTTCTCACGACTTATCCAGTGGTGTGCTTTGGAATTCTATGGATTTCTCGAGCTTTCATCGCATTGAGACAAAAATACAAATGGGCTAGGAATAATGTATTTTATTCTAAGCACACACACTTCTATTTATACTTTTCTTCTATTTGAGAATTTGGAGAGGCACGTACCAGAAGTGATAATCATGAGGAAATCATCGGCTGAGATTAATCCAATGAGATGGACATAAGTAGAAGTCCCTGGGAGTATACATTGATTAGACTCGATGCACTTAATACCTGGACACTTTGACTCAGTACACTAGACTCCTGATGTTGTCTCTGCGCACTCAACGCCTGGACACTTTGACACTGCGCATTCAACGCTTGGACACTTAGTCCATATCTTCTTTGTTATCCTATAGTGATTAATACTACCTGCAACTAAAATGCATGAAGAGATACTATAGCTATACTAGGTTCATCATACCCAATTAAAATTTGAAGGTGTTGAACTTGGCTACATCTATTGGCTTGGTGAAGATTTCAGCCACCTGTTTGTCTATAGCGAAAAAATCAAGACTAATGTCCTCACTTTCCACATTCTTTCCAATAAAATGATACCTAATCTCTATGTTTTTAGTCCTGCAATGAGATACAGGATTCCTAGAAATAGAGATTGCACTAGTAGAATCATAAAACATAGGAGTTCTACTTAGCTTGATATTGTAGTCCTGGAGCTGATAGTGGATCCACAGTATCAGTGCACAACAACTTTCAACTAAGATGTACTCTGATTTAGTTATTGAGATGACAACACTTATTTGCTTCTTGCTGCTCCAAGTGACAAGTCTTCTTCCTAGAAATTGATAGGTGTCAAAAGAGCTTTTCCTGTCTTCTCTACAACCATGTCCTGGGAGCTTGCTTCAACCCATATAAAACCTTACAATGGCTCCTTATTCTAGACATATGCCTGGAACATCCACTATCCAAGTACCATATTGGCATTGTTTGGATACTTGGAATACCCTGCAAAAATAGATTAGTTTACCTTAAAAACCCAATGTAATACCATATTTTTTTTCAACAACCACCGGGTCTTAGGCCCAGAATCGCCGTTTTGCGGTGACACCATCCTCCGGGATGGTCGACAACACAAAACACAGATCCTGCCGGCCATCTTGATCACCTGCGACATAATGTATAATGATTGGAAAAGCTAAAACAATCAAGTCCACAACATAAAAAGAGGAAATCACATGACAAATAAAGAGTCCACACCACGATATACGGGCTTATGCTCGGTACATAAAGACCTCACTACAAGCCACTCATAAAAGTAAAACTACTACTACTCAGCTCCACTCACGGATTTGGATGCCTGTCAGCCCGAACTACATTGGCTGTCTCCATCTGCACCGTACCCCGCTGGTGCCGCATCTCCTGCGGCTGCTCCATGTCTCCCATCCGGAGTGCATAAAATATGGTGGTCAAACGACCGTCAGTCAAACTAGACTCAGTCAACAGTCCCCCACCACTCTACCCGTATCTCCTAGGCACCGGGCGGAAGGAAGTGAAACGTAAGACCAAAAGCAGGGCGTAATCAAGCAGATGACAACTATCCTAACAGGAGTGTTATAACATTAAAAGTGTAGCAGGAGTTAATCAATAAATGGTAATGCAGAGTAGTAAGGTAAGCATGAAGAACTGAAAGTAAGAACTGTACAAATAGTAATTCAGTAACCATTGATTTATAGGGATTACCCCTATAGACCAAGGGGACGTTTTGCAGGGCCTATCATATAAACTGTCCCATACCAATTTATATGATAGGTGTCAGGGGTTAAATGCAATGACTATGCTATGACATGCAAGTATGCTAGGGTATGAACATGCAAGTGCAACACACACACATGACTCTATGCGCATAGACATTTAGTTCCCTAGTTTGGAGTTAGCTAAACTCTCAGGAGCCTCTCGTTGTGGCCAACGGAGACAATGGGTTGGGCCTCTCCACTCCTAGACTGGTAATCACACTACCCAGCCTAGCCCCTCTCGTATGTTTCTGTACTCTTCCTAGCAAACCAGGTAGTCTCCCCGAGTCAACGTACCGACGACGGTGTGATCGATCGTCCAATACCGAGGACCCACCACTGGTATGCACATGCAAGCTTATATATTATACCTCACCTAAATCTCCAAGCCTCCAGCTCACCAAACCATCAAGTCTAAAACTAGTCCTCGAGCATACAGCTCCCCGGACTACCAAATCAATTCCATGTCCCTTTAACTCTACAGTAAGCCAATCGACCATGGGTCTATGATATCCATACATTACCAATTTGTCTCACCATATTTACAAGTGTGAGTGCAAAGTGGAGGTATTATTGAGGTTACTCTTGTCCATATTATCCCTAAAGTTTACGTGTAACGCCACGAAACTCAAAGGAGTGACGGGGGACGTTTTGGGACAGTTTTGGGTTATGGATGTAGGCACACGGCCTGGGACACGGGCGTGTCCCAGGGCGTGTCAAACCTGTATCGACACTGAGCAGGGAAGTCGACACTTTGTCCTCGACATTGTGTCGAGACTGGGCACACGGCCTGCGACACGGGCGTGTCGTAGGGCGTGTCGACCCATGTCGACACTTAGCTGCGAAGTCGACACTCTGCGTTCGACGAAGTGTCGAGACATGGCACACGGCCTGCGACACGGGCGTGTCGCAGGGCGTGTCAACCCGTGTCGACACTCGTCTCGGGAAGTCGACACTTTGGTCTCGACATTGTGTCGAGACAAGGCACACGGCCTAGTACACGGGCGTGTCCAAGGCCGTGTCATCAGGTCGACGATCTTCGCTCGACGAAGTGCCGAGTGTCGAGACCGTGTACACGGCCTGGAGCCCAGGCGTGTCAAGGTGATATGGGCAAGGACACGGGCGTGTCCTAGAACCCGTGCAGTGCTCGGGTTGTTTTCGGGAAAAATGATGGGGGTACACGGCCGGCCACACGGCCGTGTCATGTGGAACACTAGCGTGTCAGGTCGAACACGGGCGTGTTCGATACCCGTATGTTGTTCCAGGCGATTCGATTTTGACGGCGAATGAGGCACACGGCCCTGGACACGGGCGTGTGCCAGGCCGTGTTCGGTCCATATTGGGCATTTCAGTCCCGAATCAAAGCCGTTCGTTTCTTTATTTTTGGATCCAACGGCTGGGGGTTGTTTCTGAAGGGATATACCCGGGATTGGACTTAGAAACCCTCACTTTTCTTAATTTGGTATCTTTCTAAAAGCTTAGAGAGAGAGGAGAGCCACGGAAGGAATAAGGAGCTAGATCCCGCCATTGGAGGAGCTTCGAAGCTCCAAATCGCGAGCCGACTCCGGATCCACGGAGGCAAAGCTAGTGAAGTGCTTTTCATCCGCTTACTTTTCAATGGCGCCAAAGAGGAACGCTAGGGTAACGATTCTCTTCTTGAGCATGAGTAGCTCTCCTTCTTTGCATAGGAAGCCCGCTCTCACGAATTTGCGAAGAGTTGGAGGCGTTCCTTCGGGTAGATATGTGAAGTCCCCGTTGTTTAGAGTCCATAAGCGAGAACGGACATAGGCATGTTGTGTGAAGCCTACCCGGACATGTTGGTCTGGATCGGTGATGTTGCATTGCATAAATGCCGGAGAAGACTCCGCGCGATTGATTGTTTTTCGGGTTTTCTACGTGGTAGATTGCAACAGGGAGCCTTGGGGATTAACCCAAAGGTGCACCCGGAAAACTGGGCGGATGCGTGATATTGCCAACTTGTGGGCCTAGGTGCCAATTAGTACATAACTGGGTTATGTAACATCGTACGTTCGATTCACTGGATTCGGGGAAACTTAACTCGTGCCAATGATATTTAAGTGTCGTGGCAAGTGAGCAACGGGTTGAGTGGGAACCGTTCCTGCGTTATGCCGAGGTCATAGAGATCGGGTCTTTCTGTCGATGACATTAAAGTGTCGTGACATAGGCTGTTGATGACATTAAAGTGTCGTAACGTTTGCCTAAAAGACAATTTTGCTCACGAGTTATTGCCATCCTGGAGATGGTGGTGAGTTAGCGGCTTAGACTGCGATCACCGAGAATGTGCCATGAGAGCACGGGGCGTGTGGCCGTGCGAGCCAACATCTGTGATGAAATGGCTATATATATATATACATATATATATATATATATATATATATATATATATATATATATATATATATATATATATATATATATATATTTTTCTCGCTTATGCTAATGAAATGCAGGGAAGGAGCATCGCCGCCCCGAGTTGGGGGCGGGATCGTTATAATTTGGTCAGCATTGCTGACCGTTGCCTTGTTTTGCCACCGTGCGGTGGTTTGTTGCTTGCAGGTGCTGCTGGACCAAGCGGTCAATAGCGGGCTAAAGCCCTTTTTGTGAAGCCGGCCCTCGAAGGCCCAATTGGAAGTGTTTACTGTTTTACTCATGTATGACTGGCCTGCGTGCCGTGGTTTGTAAATCATATAATATCAAGTGAAACATTTTGTAAGGCCTTAAGGCTTATGTTGATATTTGTATAACATTCCTATTTTGGTTTAGTGGACATTCATGCTTTAATGTTGGGTTCTTTATTGCAACTTTTATAAACTGCTTCCGCTAGAATGCTCTGTGTAGGACGTTGATTGGTTGGATGGTTTCCATGAGTAACCACCCGGTCTGTCTGTGGCATACGGCGTCAGGCCCCAGCCGGACCTACTGCTTTATGCTATGTGACGGATAGGGGGTGTTACAATTTGGTATCAGACTACTGGTTTTGGTCGAGCTTAAGCTGAATTCGTGGGCGAATTCTTTTTAAGGGGTGGTGAGCACATTGTGTGCGTCATCGTTATAACAGTAAAAGAACCCATGAATGTCCACTTAGGAATGAAAATACTCGTGTTTGAGGAACCTGCGTGTTCCTATAATTGTTGTTTGCAATTTTATTTGGTCGCTTAACGATGTTTTGTACCACTATAGGTGACCAGAAGTGGTGTTGGGCCGTCAGAACGCCGAGTTTCTGAGGCTAGTAGTGCACCGGATGTTGCTCCTGCAACACCTCTGTCGGCTGAGAACATATGATTGGTGGCTGAAGCGGTGTTGGCCGTGATAAATGCGCAGCCTGCAAGGCAAACGTAGCAGCCCGCTCCGACGATGGAGCAGGAACCTCTTCAAGAGGCTGAGTCGAGGAGAGTGGAGCAAGTGGTTGTGGAACCGGTGGTGCCAAGGAGGGCTACTGAGAGGCAGCTTAAGCATGTTATGAGCTTTAACCCTCCGTTATTCTTGGGGTTGGGAACCCCATCTCAGGCTGAAGACTAGCTCTCCAGGGTGAAGTGAGTCATGACAGCAATGGAGACAGAGGAGTGGAAAATGACCACCATCGCTACGTTCCTTCTGGACGGTGAAGCGAGGATGTGGTGGGAAGGTTTGGAGTTGCACTTACTGAGAGGTAGGCAACTTCGTGATGTCTCGATGGAGGAGTTCTCGAGATTATTCTTGGCTAGATACCTCCCTTCGACGCAGAAGATAGCGTTAGAGAATGAGTTTCTGAACTTGGTTCAGGGTGAGAGGAGCGTGGATGAATATCTCCACGAGTTTACTCGTCTGAGTCGTTATGCTAGCTCCACCATCGTGTATGAGGAGCGCAAGACTAATCGCTTCTATGAAGGCTTGAGAGATGAGTTGAGGTTACTACTCTCGGGGCCGATGACGCAGGGTTTCTTAACCTTGGTCAACACGGCCCGGTCCTTGGAGAAGGACATGAAGAATGTGCAGGCAAAGAAAAGCTTGGGCGAGAAGAGGTCGGAGTCCAGAGGGCCGAACACCTCAAAATCTGTGTTCCGAAAGTGGAACAAGAAAGCTAAGACTTCGTGTCTAGCCCTCTCTGCTGGTGCTTCTGGGGAGACTACGGGTTGGACCCCGGGCGCATGTTACAACTGTGGGAAGTTGGGGCATTATGCCCGTGAGTGACGGAGCGGACATCCCAAGTCCGAAAGGAGGCCAGGAGCTACTTATGAAGAGAAGGGAAATGCGGTGGAGTCGACCGCGTCCCACTATGCTCCGGCCCAACCAAGGGTGTATAATCTTGGCCAACAGGAGACCATCAAACAAGCTGATGTGGTGACAGGTACGGTTTAATTTATAGCAAGTCAATTTCTTTAAATACTTGTTATGCACATGTTACCTTACCACTGCTTGTTTAGGATTTGTATTAATTTGTGAAAATCCGGCACGAGCACTCTTCGATACGGGAGCTTCACACTCCTTCTTGTCCGAAGGATTTATATCACGCATCGGTGTCCCTTCTTCGATGGCAAAGGATAAGTTGGATGTGTTGTTGCCCAATGGGTGTTCAATGCGAGCGGATAGGATTTGCGATGTTAAGATTCGTATTGGGAATCAGGAGTTCGACCTGCAGGCGTTTTTACTTCCGTTGGTGGAGTTCGATGTTATATTTGGCATGGACTGGCTCTTAGAGCAGCAGGCCTATATTGACTGCGGTCGCAAGGAAGTCAAACTGGGAGCAAGTCGTAAAACGACTTTTACGGGCTCAAAAGGGTCGAGCAAGACATTGATGTCTGCTCTTCAGGTGGTGAAGGCGGTTCGTGCCGGTGCAGAACTGTTCTTTACACTAGTGGAGGTTGCAAAGTCGAAGCCCGCGTTGGATTGTATTTCAGTGGTATCGGAATACCCTGATGTGTTCCCCGCAGATCTTCCTGGAGCCCCGCCTCGGCGGGAGATAGATTTCACGATCGAGCTAGTGTCAGGTGCAAAGACTGTGTCACAATCTCCGTATCGGCTAGCGCCTAAGGAAATGGTGGAGCTGAAAGTTCAACTACAAGAGTTGTTGGAGCAAGGGTATGTGCGCCCGAGTTCTTCGCCTTGGAGCACACCGGTCCTCTTTGTTAAGAAGAAGGACGGAAGCTTGAGGCTATGTATTGATTATCGGGAGCTCAACAAGCTGACGGAGAAGAACAATTACCCAATCCCCCGGATTGATGATCTTTTTGATCAGTTAGTCGGGTCGACGGTGTACTCGAAGTTGGATCTCAAGGCTGGGTACTATCAGCTGCGAATAAGGGAGAGTGATATCCCGAAGACAGCGTTTAGTACGAGATACAGGCATTATGAGTTTACGGTCATGCCGTTTGGGCTGACTAATGCGCCGTCAATGTTCATGGATATGATGAACAGGACGTTCAAGGAGTATTTGGACCATTTCGTGATCGTCTTCATCGACGATATTTTGGTGTGCTCGCAAAGTGAGGAAGATCACTTCAAGCATCTTCATTTGGTGTTGGAGACGCTAAGGAGAAATCAGTTGTATGCCAAGTTCTCGAAGTGCGAATTTTGGCTATCCTCAGTGGCGTTCCTCGGTCATATAGTGAGTGGAGAGGGTATTGTTGTGGATCCGGCGAAGATCATTGCGATACGGGAGTGGCCTGAGCTTGTTACGGTAGCGGAAGTCCGGAGTTTTCTGGGGCTTGCCGGCTATTATATGCGCTTCGTAGAGAACTTATCGCGGATAGCGTTACCTCTCACTACTTTGACGAGGAAGGAGCATAAGTTCGTTTGGACGCTGGAGTGCACACGAGCTTTTGAGGAGTTGAAGTGTCGGTTGACCACGGCGCCTGTGCTGAGTTCGCCATGTGGGACCGAAGGCTACGAGATTTATAGTGATGCTTCGGGCAGCGGTTTGGGTTGTGTGCTACTGCAACACGGAAGTGTAATAGCTTATGGCTCGAGACAGCTAAAAGTGCATGAGAGGAATTATCCGGTCCATGACTCGGAGTTAGCGGCCGTGATTTTTGCCTTGAAGCTGTGGAGACACAATTTGTACGGTGTGAAGATTGATATCTACACCGATCACAAGATCATGAAGTATCTTATTGATCAGAAAGATCTAAATATGCGGCAGCGTAGATGGATGGAGTTCCTGGGGGACTATACATTCAAGATCCACTACGTGCCTGGCAAAGGGAATGCGGTTGCGGACGCGCTGAGTCGCTGAGCCCCAGCTCAATCCAATTGGCTATCGGTGCATGATGAGCGGTTGGTGCGAGAGTTGGAGGCGTTGGAGATTGTTTGTGTGGATAGACAATCAAGTGATGAAGCAGTTCTGAATTGGACTGAAGTCCAATATGACCTGGCTGATCGTATTCAGCAGGCTTTGGATATGGATGCTCATATGAAGCAATTCATGGTAGAGGCTCTGGATGGGTCAAATTCCCAATTCGTCGTGGAAGACGGATTACTTTGGAAAGACGGTCATCTGTGCGTCCCAAGTGTGGGCAATTTACGGGTGTAGTTGTTGTACGAGGCCATCTCCTCTGTCGCAGGTTTAGGTCCTTCTGCGAGGCCCAACCCACCGCTTCCGTCTGCCACTACAGAGGTATCCTGGGAGGTTACGACTCCAGAAAGGGGGAACTAAAGGTCTGTGTGGACAGAGTCGGGTGTGTGTGTTGTATTTGCATGATCCATCATACCCACTTGCATGTCATAGCATAATCGATTTATTTAACCCCGGACACCTAAGGTATAAGTGGAATGGGACGCTTATACATTAGGACTTGCAAAACGACCCCTTGGTCTATAAGCTTGTGTGGGCAAGTTTATAAATTAAGGTCAATTTTGATATATATTTACTGCTGTTTGATAACCGACACCCCAACGTATAAATTGGTATGAGAATTTTTATACAGTGGGAGCCTTGCAGAAGACCCCTTGGCTTATGTGTTCTCACATAAGTGAAGGTTACTTTTCATATTTCATCTTATTGTCAATATCTATTATAGAATTGCTAGTATAGGTCCGCTGCCATCTGTTTTTGATTATTCTCCACCTTCAAGTCCTCCCCTTTCTTCCTCTCCGCTCGGTGCCTAGGAGACATGGGGTAAGGGGTGGGGGATGATAGGGCTTAGTCTTTTAGACTAACGGTTTTCGAACCGCATCATTTTAGGGAATCGTGGAGCCCAGCACGGGGGAGCATCCCCAGAGACCGGTGCGCTTGGAGATGGGGCAGTCTAGCTCCGGAGTTCATACAGCCGGGACCGTGAGTCTCGACCTTGAGTAGATGTTCTGTTTTTGCTTCCTCATGAGTGATTTGTAGTGAGGACATGATGTACCGGGCATAAGCCCGTATTTTAGTACTCTGATATATTATTCTATGGACACTCCCTTCGTGGAGATTATCTATATGATATGTGATTTTCTGTGGACTGCTAGTTTGTGTTTACATTGTTTTGCTACTTTTTTGTGATCGAATTGGCCGGCAAAATCGGCGCTTTGTGGTGATGACCCTTCAGGGCGTGAAGGAGTCACTGCAAAACGGCGGTTCTGGGCCTAAGACCCCGGTGTTGAAAAAGAAAAAAAGGGGGGGCTTACAAGTGGTATCAAAGCAACCTCGATCGAAAAGTAACAGTCCACAACCCCTGGGTCACCCCCGCGCGAGTTTAGTTTGGGGACAAACTAAGCGGCGGAAGCAGTGGTGTGCTCATGAGTGGAATCACATGTAAAGTCCACCTTTTCATTAATTCCACTTGTTCATCAGCTAACAATTGGAATTCTTCTTTGTAGCCTGCGGCAAACCCTGCCCCCAGCATGTAGCACCTCCGGCTGCAAAGATCACATCTTATAATTCTCTAGTCAAAGAGTTAGACTCAACGCACTAGGAGACATGACTACCCACGATAACTTATAGTTTTCCCTAGTCGGAAATACACCTTGGGTATGAACTTGTTTAAGATAAGGAGAAACCTAAAGAGAATAAAAAAGGAGTATAACACGAGAATGGCTACCTAATCCATAAACTCAGGTAGACCTACGGTCCCAATCAAGGATTAATCAAACCGGAAGGACTGCTTTAAGGAGAATTGAGACCAATAATCCATTAGCAGAATGGTAGAAGACACATAGTCTAAACCCTTATACCAGTAATAAGATTACCCGGAGACCACCACCACGACAAACACCGAAGGTTAGATAGGAATTCAAGTTTGGAAGAGACCCAGTTGGGATTGGAAAGATTTTGACCCGGATAAGGTTGTCGTAAATATGACTCGGAGGAGGGTTTAATGTATGGAGTATATCAACAGATTCAGGTTGGAACCCCAAGTCAAGGATTGATGCCCTAGGGATTGTGCACCCAACTAGGATGGATATAACATGGTAATATCAAAGATACTCAGCCCAAGGCAGGTAGAGGCTTATCTTTTGTTTATTGGGGACGTGTCTTTTGTTTGTTGGGCAAATTAGTTACTGACTTGGGTTTCCCTTAGATCTCATCTAGAAAAGTTTGCGTCGTAAATATAGTGAAATGGATGTAAACCGTATTCAGTGCTACTCGGGCGTATTCGCAGGGATAAGAATCTGATTGCGAAGTGGAGATTTTATAGAGTCATTGTCTACCCGTACAAAAGAGAAATTTAATCATCAGAAGTTTGGTTTATCTCGGAACGTGTATCTGCCTGGAGTGAATAAGGGCGTCATGAATTTTGTGATGCACGGTGAGGTCCGTCGCCCGATGAAGGTTAAGTGCAAGAACTTTTGGGAAACTATTATAGTCACTGCCCGACTAGAGTGGAAGTTTGAGGATATAATTAGGGATTTTCATACACACGATTCCTCATCCGCACTCCGGGCATAATTATAATTGGAACATCAAGGATAGACTAGCCAAGATATCTAGGGTCACCCAGACCCGAAAGAAAACTCTCGTACGTGTTTCATAAGTTTTGTGAGTAGTTGTTCATTATCATGGTGTGCTCAAGATGATCGTGTTAAATCAGGATGGATAGTGTACGTCCAAGGAGAGAAGATCAGTACAGGCTTATTTGGGCTCTCGGTCGACATTCAACACAACTCTCCACCCTTGTACGGAAGGAGATGTAGGACCCCACTTTCTTGGATTCAGGACGAGGATCCGAAGGTGTTGGGATCAGATTTTGTTGAAGACACCGAGGCTCAGGTGAGGCTGATCAGAGACAGGATGTTAGAGGCGCAGAGCAGATAGGCTAAGTACAATGACGCCCAACATCGTCATGTGGAGTTTCAGGTGGGGGACCGAGTGTTTCTGAAGATCCGGCCCATGCATGGAGTTTCACGGGTGTGTGGTCGGAAGAAGAAGCTCAGCCCTAGGTATATGGGCCTTTACAGGATCCTGGAGCGGATAGGACCCCTACCTTACTAGCTGGAGTTGCCACCAGTGCTGGCAGCCTTGCATGATGTGTTCCATAATTCCTCGCTCAGGAGGGCTCCACTATGCCCGGAGCAGCAGATTTCGACCACAGATGGACCGGTAGCTTCAGACCGGTCAGTTCGCTTAAAGCCTGTTCGGATCGACGATAGAGGAGTACGGATCTTGCGTCGCAAGAAGGTTCCGTTAGTCAAAGTTCTTTGGAGGAACAATGGCCAGGAGGAGCATACCTGGGAACCGCAGGACCTGATGTGACAAAAGTACCCAGAGCTTTTCAGTCAGGTATACCTCACAACCCCTCAAGATGTTTAATATATTTTCCTGCTTTAAACTAGTAAGGCTGCTCCAGGAAGAGTAGAGGCTAATCTTTTGTTTATTGGGATCTTGGTTTGCCAAATGGGTGAATTGGTCATAAATTTTGGTTTCCCTTTAAACCTAATTTAGCAAACATGGTGTCGTGATGAGATGTTACAAGTTTCTTTTCTTCGGTAGAAATTCCCGTAGACTTAACCATGATTTCGGGGACGAAATCTTTGTTTTATTTATTGGGATTTGTAACATCCCATTTCCAACTAGACCCCTTAGAGTGGTTTTGGCCATGACTAGGTCATGACAAAACCCTAGGAAGCCAGGAATGGGCCAAGAGATAGAAGGCAAAGGTGAGGATCACCAGGGTCTGCCTATGGCACAACCTCATCACCAAACCTAGGGTTTGACCTTAGGGCTTCACCATGACTCCATGACCCCACCACAACATCACTAACCCATTATAGGGTCCACTAGAGCCTTAAGGGTCCATGGAGTCAACCCCAAGTGGACAATTTGACCTAAGACCACCATAGGCCTAAATAGGGCAAGGTGCCCTAATTAAGGGCAGTTGACCTGTAATATGCCTAAACAACCTTACGCAGGGCTTCCTAAACCTAAAGTGAGGTCAATGGGTCACTAGGGACCCATTGGAGTCAAACCTAGTATCTAAGTTGACCCAAGTCAACTCAAGCCCCAAAGTGGTCAAAGTTCCCTTACCAAGGGTCAAGTGACCTCCAAGGTGCCAAGTTAACCCTACCCAACCCTACATAGACCTTAGGGGAGTCCAATGGGTCACCAAGGACCCATTTGGGTCAACCAAAATGATCAAATTGATCCAAGTCAATTGTAGCCTAAGCCAAGTCAAACCTAGCCCAAATGGGCTAACCCAAGCTCCGGCTATTTTTTCCTTAGGCTAACCTCACTTTTCATAATTATGATTATTAAGTGGGCTGCACACATCCTATGGAGTTGACCAGTCAACATGGGTGACTAGGAGAGAGAAAGGAGCTTCCTTTCATGAAAATGGTGGAGAGAGAGAATTGGGGGAGAGGAAGGGATGGGTGGGAACCGGCCAAAGGAGGTCAACATCCATCCTTTATGGCTGCAATCAACTCCTCTAGGGAATAGGAGTTGATTCTGGCCATTTCCCGGCCACCAAGAGGTAGGTTTAGCCCCCCCCCCCCCCACGCAACCTGAGCCACACCTTTAATGGTGTTTCATGGGCATTGAAGAAGCAGCCGCCCCCCTCACCAATTGACCATTTAAACATAATCAGTGGGCAGAGGGGAGCATTTTCGAACTCTTACCTGGAAGGAACAAGCCGTCCCACTGTGCTGTTGCAGAAGCCGAGCGCCACCGTCGTTGACCATGGAATCCCGCCGTTCCTCCTGCATTTAGGCCGCCAGAAAGGTCCTCCCCCTCTCCTTACTTCATGGGTAGATCTTAGGGATAATTAGGTTCAATATTTAGGCTCAATTGAGCCTGATCCATGTTTCAATTTCCTAGTTTTTCCAAGGAAATTCTTCTTATCGGGATCGCTGGAAACGGCCCCTCCGGCGGCCGTGCCGCCGGCTGAGGGTAGCCACCACATCCACGAAGGGAGTGGTGGCGGTGGCCGGCCGGGGAAGTGGATGGGTGGCCGGGAAATCAGCCCGCAAGGCAGCCCAAGATGGGGACAACGTGGCCGTCGGCTCAAGGAGGAAGATGACTCGGCTGCCCTTGGATTGCGCCAAGATTCGTGCGGCGCCTTTGATAAGAATCTGATTATTTTGATTTAATTTCATTTATGTCACATTATTTACAGTAAATGGTTTTAATTTTTACAAATACTTAGGGCCACCTGGTGGGAAAACGTTCAATATGAAAGTTGTAGCCCTATGGGTCTATTTTAATCCAAAATTGATTTGGACCAATTTGGCCCTCTTGTTGGACCAGGACAAGCATTTTGGTGGGACCTGTACCTAGGGCTGTCCTGAGATTCAAATGGATGGCCACCCTTCATCCCTTGTCCAAATGGGCTGAAAATTTGGACAGGGGATCAGTCTTAACTATACCAAGGGTCTGTCCAAAATTGGGAATTTTTTTTGGAGACACATTGCCTAAAGTTTTTACTTTTATTTAATAATGCTAGGGTATTTTAATTAAGTGGTCTAATGACCTCCAAACCCTCCCAAATTTTAGTGAGTGGTCCCTGGCATCAATACCTAGCTATGTACAAAATTTCAACTCATTTGGATGGGTTTTTGTTAAGGAATCACCAAACCCTAGTTTGGCCTTAAGGAGGTATTTTTGATTAAAAGTGCATCATGGGCTTAGGGTGGCCACCTCCCCTCAACAGAGGCTGAGGTTTTGGACACTGACTTAGTATGGCCAATGTCACCCTCTTAAGGAAAATGGTGTGATTTAGGCTTGATTTACCCTAGGGTTCAACCTTAAACCCTAATGAAGGACTTTTGGGGGTTGTGAAGGACATGGGGGCTAGTGCCTTTGTATGACCTTGAAAACTCAGTAGAATTGAAGGCAGTGTAACCTAAGTTCTATGGAAGGAATCTTAGAGGATTTGGAGGAAGGTAGACACCTCAAAACCCTAACCCTAGTTTTAGGATAGAAGCACAATTTTGTAAATTCAGCCACTAAACCATATTTAAAGGTTGTGAAACTTTGGTAGAGTAAGTTTTAGACCATCTAGAACCCCTAGTAATTTTATTAGAATTTTATGGATTATATTTCTAGTACTTTATTTGTTAAATATCAATAGGCCCAAAATGGTTTTTAATTAATTTGATTATTCTTTTCATTTGAAACTGATGAAACTTGGTCAGTCGATGATTGAATTTTGTTGCAATTTTTAATTGATGGTATTTAGTACTTCCTTCACTAGTTTCAAAAAGGAGCTTTGGTAGTATAAAATTATTTATAGATGATATATCTATTGAAAAATCATGACACTTAGGTACTGATGATTTCAGACCAAAATATGCTTTTAGGAATTTATTCATAATTTTTAGAGGGTTGATTACAGTACTTTCTTTACAAGTCCAAAATATGGATAATTTTGATAATTAATTTATTCAGAGATTAATACTTGCTGAAAAATTATGAAACTTTTCCAATGCTACTTTTAATATCGTATCTGCGTAGTATAATTAATTTATAATTTTTGGATGGATATTTTCTGTACTTGATTCATAAACAACGGAAGATAGTAAATATTGCTAAAATAGTTTTAGTGCCATTTTGATGATAGAAAAATTGTGATACTTTGGATTTACCATATTGCGATAACCTAATATTTATCATAATTTTTTTAGGCATCTTGCATGAGTACTTAGGGTAGTTCATGTTCAAACTGGTAGCCTTTGGAAGCTTTAAGGAAATTAATTAAATGCCAGATAAATTAGAAAAATTATAATTTCCTGGATTTAGTCTATTTGTGTCATGATAAATCTCCAGTAAATAAGGTAGGTCATTTGGATGAGTATTTAGATTATCTCCTGTCAGGTCCGACATATAGCCTATGATGGTCTGCATTTGACAAGACGGGTAAATTGCAATAAGATACGATGGGACATGGTGTAGGAGTTAGTCATTTTGCATAAATGTGGATGAGTTCACCATAGAAGGATAGGAAGAGTGGTGAGAAATTGGTTTAGCTAGAGTTTAGAGGCGCTCGGGTTCGACGAAAGATCGTCTTCCCCGAGGTGAGGTAGAGTCAAATCACCCTACGATTAGCCTATTGTAATATGAGAAGGTAATGGGTAAGGGAATCAACTAATAATAATAATAAGTACCTTGCGAAAGGGAACGCTGGGCGTAAACCCAACATAGTTCCTAGTGCCCCTTGGGAGCCCTTCATAGGGAATACCGGGGGCAGTCCTGGGTTAACGTAAACTGTATTAACAAGCTGAAAAAAGTAACTTACTAATTAGGGTTACACATTTCACGAACACAGATAGCACATGAAGATAGTCGGGAGCTTCGGCTTGGATAGTTAAGAGACGGACATTTTGGTCCGGGGAGTTTCGGCTCGATTGTTTGAGACGGACAGTTTGGTCTGGGGAGCTTCGGCTCGGTTTTGAATACAATAAATTTGCATGTGCATGAAAGGAAAGAAAATTAAGGTGGTGGGTCTTCGGTATTGGAGGGTCGATGCAC
Organism: Platanthera guangdongensis; assembly: GCA_039583875.1. Classification (NCBI taxonomy): domain Eukaryota; kingdom Viridiplantae; phylum Streptophyta; class Magnoliopsida; order Asparagales; family Orchidaceae; genus Platanthera; species Platanthera guangdongensis. The sequence goes on along the minus strand of CM077160.1, from coordinate 56,797,705 downwards.
CGACGCTAATACGCTGACTCGGCAAGTGTGGTTAGCACTTCGCCAACAGAAGTCTGGTGCGTCAGCCGACAAGAGTACGCAGGAGTCCGCTTCGTGCACCTAGCGGTGAGGCGTACGATAGGTCTGACTGGTAGTTCTTTACTGGTTTAGAGGTGGGCAAGGCCCAACTCACCGCTTCCGTCTGCCACTACGGAGGTATCCTGGGAGGTTACGGCTCTAAAAAGGGGGAACTAAAGGTCTGTGTGGACAGAGTCGGGTGTGTGTGTTGCATTTGCATGATCCAACATACCCACTACATGTCATAGCATAATCAATTTATTTAACCCCTGACACCTAAGGTATAAGTGGAATGGGATGCTTATACATTAGGACTTGCAAAACGACCCCTTGGTCTATAAGCTTGTGTGGGCAAGTTTATAAATTAAGGTCAATTTTGATATATATTTACTGTTGTTTGATAACCGACACCCCAACGTATAAATTTGTATGGGACTTTTTATACGGTGGGAGCCTTGCAGAAGACCCCTTGGCTTATGTGTTCTCACATAAGTGAAGGTTACTTTTCATATTTCATCTTATTGTCAATATCTATTATAGAATTGCTAGTATAGGTCCGATGTCATCTGCTTTTGATTATTCTCCACCTTCTAGTCCTCCCCTTTCTTCCTCTCTGCTCGGTGCCTAGGAGCCATGGGGGAAGGGGTGGGGGATAATAGGGCTTAGTCTTTTAGACTAACGGTTTTCGAACCGCATCATTTTAGGGAATCGTGGAGCCCAGCACGGGGGAGCAGCCCAAGAGACCGGTGTGCTTGGAGATGGGGCAGTCTAGCTCCGGAGTTCATACAGCCGGGACCGTGAGACTAGACCTTGAGTAGATGTTCTATTTTTGCTTCCGCATGAGTGATTTGTAGTGGTGACATGATGTACCGGGCATAAGCCTGTATTTTAGTACTCTGATATATTATTCTATAGACACTCCCTTCGTGGAGATTATCTATATGATATGTGATTTTTTGTGGACTGCTAGTTTGCATTTACTTTGTTTTACTACTTTTCTGTGATCGAATTGGCCGGCACAATCGACGCTTTGTGGTGATGACCCTTCAGGGAGTGAAGGAGTCACCGCAAAACGACGGTTCTGGGCCTAAGACCCCGGTGATGAAAAAGAAAAAAAAGGGGGGGAGGGGGGTCTTACAAAGGCTATGTGGAGAAAAATCATAACAGAAAATAAAATATGCTTTTTAAAATTACCTTGAGTAAATAATTATGGGTAGCGTTTTTGCATCAAGTCCACCGGCTCCCATGTATACTCCTCCTTCCCAAGATTAGACCACAACACCTTCACCAAAGGAACACTTTTGCAGCACAAAATTCTTGTCTCTTTGTCTACGATCCGCACCGGCTCTAGTCGCACAGACCTATCAGTCACCACTGCACCATCAGTGGTGGGGATATATTGACCGGGCCGCAACAGCGCCTTTCGAAGTGACGACACATGGAACACATCGTGGAGGTTTTCTAGCTCTGGTGGTAACTCCAACCGATAGGCCAAAGGGCCAATTCTTTGCAATATAGTGTAAGGCCCAACGCACCTTGCACGGAGCTTTTTCACACCACGCGCTCGTGACACTACATGCATCGAGCGTATCTTCAGAAATGCTTTATCACCCACTTGAAATTCCACCATCCGGTGCTTTGCATTATAATATTTCGCCTGCCGACTTTGAGCCTCAAGCATGCGGTACCGTATTAGTCTAACCACCGCATTAGTATCATCAATATACTCAATTCCCAAAGCCTCCGGGTCTTCATCTTGCACCCAAGATAAGGGGGTTCTACACCTTCTTCCGTAAAGGGCTTCATGGGGTGCCATGCCGATGCTAGCTTGATGGCTGTTGTTATAAGAGAATACCACCAGTGATAAGTGCCTTTCCCACGGCTCTCCTCTATCCAACACAAAAAACCTTAACAGGTCCTCCAATGTTTTGATGGTCCTCTCAGACTGCTCGTCCGTCAGAGGATGAAACACGGTGCTAAAGGTAAGGCGCGAACTCAAATACGCCTGCAAAACCTTCCACTCCTTGGAGGTAAAATGACCATCCTGGTGAGAAACGATTGTCTTTGGCACGCCATTGTACTGTACAAACTGCTCCCCAAAGAGGCAAACCAAAACATCCACGTGAGCCTCTTTCTTCATAGGGATGAACCTGGCTACTTTTGTTAGGCGATCAACGATCACCCACACTGAATCATTCCTTGAGTGTGAGCTAGGTAACCCGTGAACGAAGTCCATGGAGATATCCTCAAACTTCCACTCGGGGATGGGCAATGACTGTAACAAGCCACCGGGGCTCTTTCATTCCGCCTTCACTCTTTGACAGGCCCCGCAATGTGTAACAAAGTACCTGACATCTTTCTTCATTCCCGGCCAACACATGGTCCTTCGCAAGTCGGCGTACATCTTGGCAATACCAGGATGCACTGAATACTGAGAGCAATATGCTTCCCTCAAGATATCCTCCTGAATTTTGCCGCCCTTGGGAATGTAGAGCCAGCCATGGAAATGAACGAGGTCGTCTTTTAACGTATACTCCTTGGTGGATCCACACTCAATGGACTATATCACGAGGGCTAGAGCAACATCTTTCCCTTGCTCTGCCCGTATTCGTTCCCGAATATTGCAAACTATGCTCATGGTCGCCAAGTACTCTGTATACGCTTCCGAAGGAACCTTATATACCAAAGTAATCTCCATCTCCTCGAGCATCCGAGCTAACTCCATACTCATCAGCCGAGACTCTGAGCTCGAGTCCAGTACTTTTCTGCTCAATGCATCAGCCACCGAGTTCATTTTTTCGGGGTGGTAGTTCATGGTGAACTCATAATCGCACAAAAACTTTAACCATCGTAGTTGTCTCAAATTAAGTTCCTTCTGAGTGTGAACGTACTTTAGATTTTTGTGGTCGAAAATATCTCGCAATGAACTCTGTATAGGTAGTGCCTCTAAACCTTGAGGGCGAACACCACTTTCCCCAATTCCAAATCATGAACCGGATAATTGAGTTCATGCTTCTTTAGCTGCCTTGAGGCATAAGCAATTACATGGTCGTGTTGCATCAGTACCACTGCCATCCTTTGATAAGATGCAACGGTGTAAACTTGAAATCCTTCCTTCCCAGACAGGAGTGCTAGGATGGGGGCGGAGGTAAGTCTATCTTTCAACTCTTGGAACACAGCCTCACACTGGGGTATCCACTCATATGGCACACCTTTCTTCGTCAAGGTAGTAAGAGGAAGGGTGTTCTTTGAGAGTCCTTTTATGAACTTGCGATAGTATCCTGCAAGTCCAAGGAAGCTCCGCACATCGGCCGCTGGCTTCAAGGGTGACCACTCCTTCACGGCATGCACCTTGGCCGGATCCACAGCTAGTCCAGCCCCACTGATCACATGGCCCAAGAAAGCAACCTCTTTAATCCAGAATTCGCACTTGCTAAACTTGGCAAACAAGGCGTGCTCTTTTAGCTTCTTCAGTACCAAGGTCAGATGTTCGATATGCTCCTCCTCTGTCTTTGAGTAGACTAGGATGTTATCAATGAAAATGATGATGAAGATGTCCAAATAATGGTCAAAAACCTTGTTCATCAGGTTCATGTAAGCAGAAGGGGCATTTGTGAGCCCAAACGACATTACAGTGAACTCGTACAGTCCATATCTTGAGCAAAAAGACATTTTTTGGATGTCCCCTTCTTATATCCTCAACTAAAAATACCTCGAGCACAAATCCAACTTGGAAAACCAATGCACTCCTACCAGTTGATCGAACAACTCGTCGATCCGGGGTAGCGGATAAGTGTTCTGCACCATCAGTCGATTGAGCTCCCGGTAGTCTATGCATTATTGCAAGGTTCCATCCTTCTTCTTGACGAACAATACAGGGGCTCCTTAGGGTGACGAGCTGGTGCGAACAAACCCTGACTCCACCAATTCTTGTAGCCGAACTCTAAACTCTGCGAGTTCCTTCGGGGCCATCCGGTAAGGATTCCTGGAGATGGGCTTGGCACCCGATACTAGATTAATTAGAAAGTCAACTTCTTTATGCGGGGGTAATCCTGGCAGTTTCTCCAGAATTACCTCGGGGAAGTCCCGCACTACCCGTACATCTTTCATATCCAACATTATCTCCTTCAACTCGACACAAATCATGAAAACTTCTTCCCCCTTCATATGGGCTTTTACAGCCTGAACCAAAGATAACAACATACGAGGTGCGAATTTTGATAACTTGAAAGATGACATCGTTTTCTCCGTGTCTCAAGTAAACTCGTTTCTCTACACAGTCAATAATTACAAAGTGTCAATCCAACCACGCCATGCCCAGAATGAGGTCAAATTCTGGCATCCTCAAGACTGCGGCAGGGGTATCAAAGCCCTTTCCCCCAATGAATATCTCTAACTCGCATTTGGTGGTTGCGGTCATCTCAGAGCCGTCTAGGAGGCATACTCGTCGAGCAATACCAGTGAAGTATTGCACTTCTTCTACATCTTTAATGAAGTCCTTCGACACGAAAGAGTGTGAGGCACCGGTATCGAATAATGTATAGGCCGGTTTCCCTCCGACCACCACGGTGCCTAAGTACCAATACATTATTCAATGTTAGATATCTAGTACATCTTAAGCAATTTAATGTTTGACAATGAAAATGTGATAACTAACTGTAACATACCTGCAATCACATCTTGAGGGTTACATTCATGTGTCATGTCCATAGCGAACAATTGATCCCGAGCCGGTCTTGGGTTTCCTCCTCCCGGTCCTCATCCTTGACCACGCATGTGTCCCCGCCCTCGAGGAGCTGCCGGAGGGAGAGAAAGAGGAGCATTCCCAAAAAACTACGGGAAATAACATCAGATGTGGCCCAGTTGATTGCATTCGAAGCACACATGCCCATAACGCCCCTCTGGTTGCTGAAATTTTTGAGGCTGTGGCGGTGGAGGCAACACGGGCGGCTGCGGAACTGGATGCTCCACTCTAAAATTTCGGTGGAAACGTCTGCCACCTCTCGGATGTCCTCTTCATCCTCTATAGTCGTGTCTCCTTCTGTTGCTAGGGCCGACTTCCATCATAGCATCAGCAGGCCTCTTACTACTTCCTAGGTGGTCCGCTTCTAGTCTCTTTACCATGTAAATTATTTCCGCCAAGATGGAGTCTGCTATAAACAAAAGGGCCTGCCTCAGGGGGTCCTGCAGCCTTTGTAGAAGCGCTTAGCGTAACCTCCGTCATCCAATTCATATGAGTCCGCAAATCTCGCGAGATGTTGGAACTTTCGCTGATACTCCGTAACCAACTTCGATCCTTGCTTCAGCAGTATAAATATCTCATCGAGTTCTTCTCGAGCAGTCGAGGGAATGAAGTGCTCTAAGAAGACTCCTGAGAACTCGCTCCAGCTTATCTCCATATAAACTCGCCCTTGAAAGGTGGAGCCCACAAGGGACATCCACCACCTCTTGGCGTTCAGTCCTAGGACGGACACTGCCAATGTGACATCCATGTTGGTTGGGCAATGGATTCCTGCCAATAGCTCCTGCACAGTATCGAGCCATTCTTCTGTGCGTACGACCAACTCTATCCCGAGGTAGGCGGGAGGGAGAGAGCTTGGAAAGTGCTCAGCTAGTTTGAGCCCGGAGCCTGTGGTTATACTGGGGTCTGCTGCAACTTAAAGACATCCAGGATGGTCGTGGGCATCTGCCCCAATTCAGATTGTTGAAACTGAGTAGGAATGGAAGGGGCGGGAGTGCCCCCCATTGGCTCAACATGTACTGGAATCTACACATAGAGTACAAACCTATGGTCAGGTTGTCTAATCTTAAAGTCAAAGTTGGACATACTTAGTGTGAATTACATATGGGCACAACGCTGCTTCCGCTAAGTCATTTTGTCCACAAACTAACTAATCGAACAGGGTTGGTACCATTGTTGAATGACTTCTTTAGTTTAGGATCATGGCAAGTTGATACCATTTGTAAGACCCCCCTCCTGGAACACAAAACACAGCTGCCTTATGCCCAGAACAACTGCCTTGCAGTAGCATTAGCACACGGGCTAACCTGTACCACAAGAAGCCTATTTTGCCGGCTACAACCAATATTAATAAATGCCATCCCAACCAAAATATAATTTAGAAGTCAATCCACACATAAGCATAAATAGTCCAAAAGTACAACAAGTCAAGAAGCTACTACAAGCTTCGAAAATATCAGAGTACAACTAATAAATGCCCAAAGGCTACATCAAAGTCTCTCAAAACTCACATCAGTGACTGACAGTAGCGACGGTACAGTCCCTTCAGGCCATGTCATCCTGGCCTGGCTGTCCTGCTGCATAATCTGTGGTTGCTCTACCTGCGGGGTTTCCTCCTACAAAGGAAGACGTAGCAACCGTTAGACAAAAAGACTAAGTGGATTCACATCCGCTCCCCCGGCGACTCCTCGGCACCGGGCGGAGAATGGAATCAGGGTATAATATATAATAAGTAATATGAGCAGGTACAAGTAGGTGGAATAAGTACATATAACGTGAGCAGTAAAAGAGGAAATGTGTAACATGATTAATAGCAGCATACACTAGAAAATCTACACAAGTTATACCAAACATCTAGTATAGAGTTCTACAACAGGAAAGTAACTTAACTTATAAGGATGCTCATACAAGCTTATAAGTTAAGGATCAGTTTAACATAAAGTGACTCATCATATTGGAGTGCCCATATATACTTATAAAATGAGGATCTTGTTATGCAATGTGTTGTAATGGTATGTATGCAATGCAATGACTTACCAATGATCTCACACATGTAACTGCTATGTCGACACAGACTTGCAGTTCACACTTTTCGAGCAGGTAGCAGACCTCTCAGGCATCAGCCGTCGTGGCTAGGTGGTGACAGTAGAGCGGGCTTCTCTACTACTAAGTGGGTATCCACACTACTTCGCTTAGACCTCCGTACGCCTCAACACTAAGAACACAACAGCGGATCCTCATGCGTACTACGGCCCAGCGGGAGTCTCGGGGAGATGTGCACTGAGAACCAAGCCTCGAACTATCCTTGTGTGACCCGGGAGGAGCCTCGGAAAAAGCACGAGGACCAAGCCCAACCGTTCACTTGGCATAGAAGGAGCCCCGATACATGAACACCGAGGACCAATCCGAACCGCCTAAAGTCTATCTGTCAACTTCCGTCGGTGTGACGACTGGAGAGCCCGTAGACCTGCTACATTATCGTTAACCCAGGATTACGACATCGTGTGTCGACTCACACCGCATGCAATTTTCACATCACCGTGGAATGAAAGGATCCTCGGAAAAAGCTCGAGGACCAAGCCAAACCGTCCACTCGGCACGGAAGGAGCCCCGGGTAATGAACATCGAGGACCAAGCCCAACCGTCCGTCTATGTTGTGTCTCAACATTACCCGAATCAATGCGGTCTATAAGACTATCTACAACCTATGTTCACATAACTCTAACATAAACGATTACCATGCTTTAATCAAGTTCAATCATTTATGTGCACATGAATCAATAATCTCAATAACAACGATCATTTGTTCATAACAATCACACCGATCGGGTATATAAATTCGAGTCAATCTTATCAATACTCGACATATTACCGTTATCGTTACATCCTCAATATTACTCATATTACCATTCGTTCACTAATTTCTTCCAAATAGATTTGTTCAAGTGCAATTTAATTCTCCATTTGTTTATGTTTGATCCATCCAACAATTTCATCACTCGATAAACTATGACATTTAAACATAAGGAATTCACCAGCCCCTACGTCAATTAGTTATAATGTCTCTACCGAATTCAATTCTAATGTTACACCATACCCAAATTTTAAGCACAGAACACCATCAGGACAACATCTTCCACCAGAGATTTCCGAGGCTACAGAAATCCGGTGAAGGCATGCAACCCCTCGTTGGAAAGGTATTTATAGTGGGTTCAACTTTCGTGTTAAGTCGGAAGCCCAGATCTTGACGTATCATACTTGAAAATAGCCACGAAGATCGCTATGTGTAGAACATAGATTTTTGCACGCATCTTAAGGCGGAGTAAACGGAATCGATTCATCTTCCTCCTCTAGCCGATTTCTAAAAATCACATCCAAATTTCCTCCTCCCTTATTCACCCTCACAAGGCCATTTCTCTTCACGAAACCATCCTCCATCATCACATAGAAGAAAGGAGATGTTGAAGACAACTAAAACCTAGGACACATGTCCTAGCATGACCATTCCTAGAAAGCTTCTTATCTCCATCAAGACTCTCTTGAGTCTATGTCTCTCCTAAGAAATAACTAGAGATCTAGAACCAAAGGAGAGGGGAGGAAGCTCACCTCATTTCCGATGTTTCCACCATTTCTGGCCAAGGATCTTGTAACTATTCTCAGAGGCATCTTCTTATCCTCAGCGGCGGCAGTACTTCACCTCTTGGACTTGCTCCAGCACCTTCTTCCTCCTCTCCAGCAGTTTATCCAGGAAAAAGGCTTGGAATGAGAATGAAAATGTATAGGGTTTTCATTTTGCTTATAAGTGAAAAATGACACGGGTAGGGATACTCCCGTGTCCTTACCCGTCTCCCGCTCGGGCGAAGCGTCGTCGACGGTTCGACAGCCGTTTCGATACACAAACATGGGTAGGGACACGCCCGTGTCGCTACCCATGTCCAAGTGACACGGTCGTGTGGCTGGCCGTGTCCTGCGCGGGTCTTGCTTCGTCGAGTTTCACTTGGCGCACACGGGTAGGGACACCCCCCTGTCTCTACCCGTGTCCTCACACACACGGGTAGGGACACACCCGTGTCCATACCGGTGTCCTTCTCTGGACAACTCGAGTAATCGATTCGAGTGCTTGCTGGAGGCATACGGGTAGGGACACGCCCGTGTCTCTACCCGTGTCCTTATCGGGACACTCTTCTTCGACCTCTACTGGATGTACATGGGTAGGGACACGCCGTGTCCCTACCGTGTCATCATATACACGGGTAGTGACATGCCCGTGTCACTACCCGTGTCCCTCTAGGGAATAACTCGAGTCATCGACTTGAGTACTGGGTGGACACACATGGGTAGGGACACGCCCGTGTCTCTACCTGTGTCCCTCTCTGGGCTGACTTCACCTCCCCTACACTAGTTTAACCTAGCTACCAGCACTTCCCTGAGCCCAAGTCAGCTCTCCTGACTCAAAAATGCACACGAGGGGCCTAGTGCGAATCGGGACGTTACATGTTTAACCACACATTTTATCAACGGAATCTTCTTTGGTACACAAAATATTTCATCACCAATCCATACCAACTTGTCCAGATTGGCTTCACACATCATGCCTATTTTGTACTTCGATTCCGGATCTATATGCAAGTTTTATCGGGGATCACAATGATCTACTAGCTGGAAACCACACTTTTGTTCACCTTTTGGTGAGGGGTTCCATGCACGTATGCAAATTGAGGATTTCACTTGTCCAAGGAGAAAGTCATTATCCTTGTAAGTCATTTTGGATCCATGATCAAGTCTTATAAGTACATGCAAAGGATAGCCTCGCTTTCCCCGTCACGGATCTTGTCTTAGCTCTTAAATCTGACCATAGGATCTCCTTCACCTAGCTTGCAAAGCTCAGTCTCAGACTCTTGCTCTTAAGAACTTTAAAAACTAAGAGAGAGAACAATGAGAATTCATTCTCATGTACAGCTTATATATGAAGGCAATTGTCGCGTGGTATCTTCTACTGCCGCGTGGTGTCTGAGGCGGTCGTCGCTTGGCCCACTGGACATTGTTCTGTAGCCTAAACAGCCTCCATATTACTGTCACGTGGCAAGCTACCTCTAAGCGATACTTTGCCTTGAGCTAACACTGTGTGTTAGTTCACTACTGCCATGCGGTAGTAAGTCAATGCTTCGTCAATAGCGTTGATAGTATTGATAGCGTTCAGAGTGTTGAGTGCTTTAAGAGACGCTATCGCCACGCGATAGATCACTACCGTCGAACTGTATTCACTCAATGCTTCATTGAGAGCATTGAGTGTGTCGAGTGATAGCGTTACTCGGGACCTATCTACCGTCGTGCGGTAGATACCCGTGAAACCAAATAATTTAATTCCATAGCTAACGTCGACATTAACTCTACCACAGCGCGTTAACTTCCAATCCTTCCTTTTTTAGGATTTTTGGGGCATTACAATTCTACCCTCCTTTAATGAATTTCGTCCCGAAATTTTATTCATCAAAAGGAAATCAGTACATCATCTTACGATGATTAAATTATAAAAATAACTCGGGAAATTCTTCTCGCATGGATTTCTCACTCTCCCATATCAGTTCTTCAAGGCCACAATTGTCCCAACTGACTTTGACCATCCCGATTGCTTTGTTACGTAGTTGTCTGATCTCTGTATCCTCGATACGAATGGGTCTCACCTTTTTCATCAGCCTACCATCAACTGGTACCTGATCATCAGCCACTACTTACGTCGGCTCTTCTATAGCTTTTCGCAGCACCGATATATGAAACACATCGTGCAAACCACTTAGCTCCGTTGAAAGAGATAATCGATAGGCAACTTCTCCAATCTGCTCAGCCACTTCAAATGTAGCAAGATACCTCAGACATTAATTTTTCCAGTGCTGAATCCTGGACACACCTTTGAATGGCTTTATCTTCACATATAACAAATCACCAGCTGCAAACTCCATGTTTCAGTGCTTAGCATTATAGTACTTAGCTTGACTATCTTGGGACGCCAATATCCAATCTCGTGTAGTGTGTATGGTCGAATTTGCATCTTCGACCTCATTACGCTTATATAGCTTTTATTCGCCTGTCTACGCACTAATTAAAGGAGTACGAAACTTCCTACCGTATAAATCTTCGAATGGCGCCATCTGAAGGCAAGCTTGAAAGAAATTATTATAGGCAAACTCAATCATATAGAGATGGTCCTCCCACCTCTTCCCGAAATCCAAGGCGCACATAAGCATCATATCCTCTATTATTCTGTTGGTTCTCTCAGTCTGACCATCCATTTGCGGATGAAAGGCAATACTGAAAATTAGTTTAGTACCCAACAATTGGTGGATTAACCTCCAATCATTATAAGTAAAGCACCAATCTCTATCACTGACGACGCTACGGGGCACACCATGCAACCTTACTATGGTGTCAACATACAACTTAGCCAATTTTTCAACTGGATCATCCTTTTTATTCGGTATGAAATGCGATACCTTTGTCAACCGGTCAACGATCATGAAAATTATTTAATTCAAGGTTAGCTAATCACTTAGAGGAGGGGTGAATAGGTCTTTGAGCTTTAGTAAAATCTTTTACTGATTTCTAATTATACTAACTAGAGCTTGTCCTTAAATCCCGCAATAACAAAAAAAACAAGCACACATAAAACACAAGGATTTATAGTGGTTCCCCAATTGGGTACATCCACTTTCCCTCCCACCTATCCAACTTACTTATTGGACAAGGCACAACTTCTCTACTATGCTCCTTAGAGCTTACACTCAGGCCCACAGCCTTACACACAGATTCTTCATAGAATCCAACTCAGAACCACAAGGATTCCTACCTCAGAGCTCTGCAGAACTCCTATAACTCGGTGATCCGGAGATCACCTACCTCAGCCTTATTTCTAAGGCCTACACTCAGGCTCTTTAGCCCTATGGCTTTAGGCACACGACCGTACTCTCATAGTGCTGCAGCACTCCTACAACTCAGTACCCTTTCATGTACCTACAGCTCAGCCTCCTCCAATGCCTACAATCTCAGTGACAAACTTGTCAACTACAGCTCAGCGACTCTTCAGTCACCTACCTCAGGCACAAGGCCCTACACTTAGGCTGCAAGGACAGCCCTACCTCAGATCCACACTTGGATCCTACCTCAGAGAGTAGCACACTCCTACCTCATGCACTTAAGCCCTACAGCTCAGATCCTCACTTGGATCCTACCTCAGTGCCCATACAGGGCACCTACCTCAGTGACAAATTTGTCACCTTCCTCAGGCACAAAGTGCCCTGCACTCAGATTCAGGAAACCTGAATCTTACAGGAAATAAAACAGGATGTTGAAGAAAATGGAACAACTGACTCAGAGAAGTATCTCCGAGTCAACCTTGTTGGACTGAGCAGATATCAGACCAGTCATCTTGTTGTAGAAGGAATTAGCCTTCTTCTACAACTAACACTTTACTACTGCAAAGGTAAGCAGTTATCGGCTTGCTGAAGAGATGTATCAGCTACACTGTTATGATGAGAACTAACTTGCTAAACTTTGAAGTGCTTCAGCTATCTTTTTTTGCCCTCAGGCTATCTTGGCTGGACTTTAGCTTTCAAGCTTGATGGGGAGGAAGATGTCCAACCGCCTCTTTTTTTTTCTCTTTCTATATTTTGTGCGTTTGATCCCCGAGTGTTCGTTAACCATAATCCCTTTACAGTTTCCTTTTTATATGCGTTACTTTGAATCAACGACATAATAGAATGTGGGCCCACCAAGGATTGGTCAGTGCCATCTCCATCAAAAACCGGCAAAACATCTTTCGGCGCTGCGACAGCTTTCCAGCAATGGCTTCCTGCAATTTTGACTTTGATGATGTCAGCAGTGGTCATCAACATCTGGACTTAGAAAATTTTCCGGAATCCGATCAAGTGTTGAGTGGTGTTAAGACACTCAACGGCATCAACCTTGGCTCCCAGCACTTCTGGACATAGAAATTTCCCTGGCTTTGTCGCAGTTGTTTTTCATTATTAGCTGAGACATGCTTTTTCTAAGCTGTCTCGGCGGTTTTTGCTTTTAACTGTCTCAGCGCATCCTTCTACATTATTAGTGTTGAGTGAACCTGCTACACTCAACGCTTCTGGACTTAGAAAAAATCCAGCTAGGTTTTTCTCAGCTGTTTACCTCTTAACTATCTCAGCGCTTCATGCTTTATTAGAAGCATTGAGTGAATCTGCTTCACTCAATGCTTCTGGACTTAGAAATTTCCAGCCAATTTTGTCTCTGCTGTCTCAGCCGTCTCAACGCTATCTTCTCAGCTGTCTCAGCTGTCTCAGCAGTCTCAATGCTATCTTCCCAGCTGTCTCAGCTTTCTCAGCAGTCTCAATGCTTTTGCCTTAGAGAGATTTTCTTGATTTTAGCTGCGTTCGACGATTTGTGTGCTGAGCTTGACCAACTTTAATCTTCTTAGTGGTCTCAACACCTTATTCTAAATGGAGAAGGGGGTCTGGCCATGGAGAACTGTGGAGGGTGTAACACCCCAGTTTTTGCAAGAGGTTCAGTCTGCAGTGCTGAAAATTTTTGGGTTCTGGCAGGAGGCACACGGCCTGCGACACGGGCGTGTCGCAGGGCGTGTCTAGGCCGTGTCGACACTCGGTCCAAGTGTCGACACTTTGTGCTCGACAGAGTGTCGAGAGTGAGGCACACGGCCTGCGACACGTGCGTGTCGCAGGGCGTGTCTAGGCCGTGTCGACACTCGGTCCAAGTGTCGACACTTTGTGCTCGACAGAGTGTCGAGAGTGAGGCACACGGCCTGTGACACGGGCGTGTCGCAGGGCGTGTCTAGGCCGTGTCGACACTCGGTCCAAGTGTCGACACTTTGTGCTCGACAGAGTGTCGAGAGTGAGGCACACGGCCTGCGACACGGGCGTGTCGCAGGGCGTGTCGAGGCCGTGTCGACACTCGGCCCAAGTGTCGACACTTTGTGCTCGACAGAGTGTCGAGAGTGAGGCACACGGCCTGCGACACAGGCGTGTCGCAGGGCGTGTCACCTCTCGGGTTGGTGTTGGGGCCGTGTCGTTGGAGACACACGGCAGGCCACACGGCCGTGTCACTGGGGACACGGGCGTGTCGGATTGCACACGGGCGTGTCGAATGCCCGTGTCTGATTCCAGGCGCGTCGATTTGAGACGGCGAATGAGGCACACGGCCCTGGACACGGGCGTGTGCCAGGCCGTGTTCGGCCCAGGTCTTTTATTTTCCAGGCGAATCGCGGCCAGTCTTTTTCTGGTTTTGGGATCTAACGGTTCAGGCCATCTCCTGGGGAGTTAAGACCGAATTCAGGGTTGGAAACCCTCATTTGTTTTCCAAGTTTCTCTTTCTAAGATCTTGAGAAAACCTAGAGCAAGGAGGAAGAAGAAGGTCTTGGGCTGTAGGAAGGGTTTCGGTGCTCCAAATCGCGAGCCAAGTCCGGATCCGTGAAGCTTAGACCGTTGTGAAGATTTCCATCCGGCTATTTTGCCATGGCAAGAAAGAGGAGTCGGAAGGTAACGACATCACTCCTCTCGGTCTTTAGGATGCACGTTTTAGCATCATCTAGTTTTCTTTTCTCTAATTTTTGGGCACCAAACTCTCAAATGAGAGGGGTTTTGGCTTGCCAAGTTTCAAGAGAAACTTCCGGGTCGATTGAGTCCGTCCCCGGCATATCTTTGCATTAGAGATCCGCTTCGCTAGTGGATTAGGCATGGTGGGTGAAGCCGTAGTCGCGACCGTTAGTCCGACTCGGTGATGTTGCATACGAACTTAGGGATTCGTAGAGATTTTCCGATGCGGCAAGATGTCGTTTGTGTTGTGGTGGTGATTGTCCCGTTTGCTTGAAAAGAGTACATGTAGTCGAACCCGGACAAGGTTAGCTCCTCGTGATGGTAGATGGTTTCCTTGGTGGACAAGGTTAGCTCCGCACGAGTTGGAGACGTTTTCCTTGGTGCGCGGGAACGCTGCGGTACAAAGAGGGATTGCGATGTGTTTAGTCTTGGTTGTGTTGTGCCAAGGCGTGGCTATGTCTCCGTGGTCGGCTGGCTATCCCGTGACATGTGCGTCATGTGTGGAGAGTGTCCCGGCGAGACTAGTCCCCTTCGGTGAGACTGACGAGAATGCCAAGCTTGGGGCAAGCCCGGGCAAAGAGGCCATGAGCGGGTGGGGTCCAGCAAGGCTTCTTAGAATCGGTCGGTCTGTGTTTGTTGGAATCCTGACATGAGACGTCAGAGCTTGCAGGCAAGCCCGGGGCTAAGCCCACGAGCGGGTGGGGCCTTGGCAAGATTTCCTTGTGGCGGACTGTGCGCCGTTTAAGGGAGAGGTGACTCCCTTAGTGTTTGCGGCTTTATGCCAATTGGGGAAATATGAGTACCCAAGTGATGTGATGTTGTGCTAGATGCATACATTGTAGGGTACCTTGGGTGAAGCCCGGGTGTTGCATTCATGTTGCATAGTAGGCCCTTTCTTTATATGCTCAACCAGTAGAGAACATGTTTGTTGATTGAGACATCCAAGCCTGTTTTAATGCTTTTCTATTTATAGAAATTTATATTGCATATGAAGTGCTGACTTGCAGGTTGGAGGGTTCCCCGGGGTCCGTTAGGGGCGGCCGGGAGGAGATGTGTTGTTACACAGTTTGAGGTCAGCCTTTGCTGACCCACGTTACTAATATTTTTACAGGGCAAGGATCGCATGCAGGAGCTAGCACACCGGCCAAAAAGGCCTAAGCCCATGAAGTGTTTTCTCTTTTGTAGCACTACTTTTGATTGATGTATGTTTGAGACTATTTTGTCCGGCTTGCATGCCGAGGTAGATTAGGAGTGCTGAGCACATTCATGTTTGATGGACTGTTCACTTTTGGATATTTGATGTAAGGCCTTAAGGCCATTTGTTTACTCTTCTGGTTAGTGGATAACTTCTAGATGTGCTTGGTTTTCCGCTGTGTTGTGCAAGTGTTTTGAGTTTGGGTAGCTATATCAACTTTTAATACTAAAGCTGTGGCGTTCGTATGTTGTGGGGCCCCGGCCGGACCCATATTATACGTCCATTACAGGGGAGGTGTTACAATTTGGTATCAGAGCCAGGTTAGATTCAAGGTCAGTGCGTAGAGAAGTTATCCACATAAGAGTAACGCGGGACCATGAGTGTCCTTATGTTTTAGTCTTGAGATTAGAGACTAATCCCTTATTTCTTGTCTTCCTGAAGAGTGCAAGCAACGAGGCGGGCACTTCAAGAGCAAGGGATGATCTCTCGGCGAGCAGTGCTACTGCTCCAGGTCTTTTGGGCACGGGTGTAGACCCGGCCGACTTCTGCCGCATGCTTGCAGAAGCGATGGTGGCAGCTCAAGCTGCAGCAGCGGCTCAGGTGGCAGCCCCTGCCACACCAGATACGGCAACGGCCGTGCCAGGAGCAGAAGCCAGGCGAGTGGAGCCTTTGGCGGAGAGGGTAGTTGTCAGACATGGAGACCGACACATGAAGTATTTCCTGAGTTTCCATCCCCCGTCTTTCAAGGGTGTTGGAACGCCAACGGATGCGGAGGACTGGTGGGTTCGCATTCAAGAACTGTTGAGGGCGGCAGAGACGCCAGAGGAAAAGAAAGCTGAGTATGCGGCGTTCATGTTGGAAGGAGACGCCAAGTTGTGGTGGGTGAGCCATAGCGGCCGCCAGTTTCCGGGACGCACCCCGTCAGTGGAAGAGTTCGGGGACGCTTTTCTTAATAGGTATATCCCAGTTTCAACACGATTGGCCCTGCAGAGGCAGTTTCTACATCTAATGCAGCGAGACAAGACAGTGGATGAGTACGTGCAAGAGTTCACCCGTTTGGGTCGTTATGCGGGAACGACAATGGCGGATGATGTAGAGATGGATAACCTCTTTTACCAAGGGTTGAGGGAAAATCTGAGACAACCCCTCATCTCCATGAAGAGGGCGGGATTTA
This sequence comes from Platanthera guangdongensis, assembly GCA_039583875.1. Taxonomy (NCBI): domain Eukaryota; kingdom Viridiplantae; phylum Streptophyta; class Magnoliopsida; order Asparagales; family Orchidaceae; genus Platanthera; species Platanthera guangdongensis. The sequence goes on along the minus strand of CM077160.1, from coordinate 56,780,945 downwards.
ATGAGCTAGTTGAAGCCGCCAGGAGTTTGGAGAATGATTTGGAGCGAACCCAACGCCGTAAGGGTTTTACTCCCAAGCAAGGGGAAGGGAAGCCTTCCCAATCTCATGGAAAGTCTGATGGGAGTAGGTGGAGGAAGAAGCCTTACACTTCCAGATCTGGTGAGAGGAGCAACTGGACGCCTGGGGGTTCCCACTCTAGGGGACCGCCGACGTGCTACAACTGCGGGAAGGTTGGGCACATATCCCGTGCTTGTCAGCAAGGGGGAGCGGGGCAAGAGTTAAAGCAGGAGCAGTCTGTGCGCTCGGGCCCCAGTGCTGCAAAGAAAGGAAAGATGGCGGAGTCGAGCGCTTCTCGGTTCCAACCGGTGCAACCAAGGGCTTACAATCTTGGACAGCAAGAAGCGATCCGCCAAACTGATGTGGTGACAGGTATGAAGAGAATTTAAGTTTAAATTTTATGCTTCATCCTTTTTGACTTTTGTGTAATGTTTATGTTGTAGGCTTCGTGTTAGTTTCCGGATACCCCGCTAGGGTGTTGTTTGATACGGGAGCATCGCACTCCTTTCTTGCGGAGAGCTTCATCCGGAGAATAGGAGTTGAGTCTTTCTCGTCGGGAGCAGAGCTGAAAGTGCGCATGCCCAATGGGTCATCTATGACCACCGGGGCTAAAGGGCGCATTTGTTGGGAGCTAGACGGAGTTGTCTTCGTTCTGGAAGCGGCAGTGTTACCATTAGTAGAGTTCGATGTCATTTTGGGTATGGACTGGCTTGCAGAGCAGCGCGCCAGTATTGATTGCCTTTCTAAGGTGGTGACCTTAAGGAGTAAAGGGCAAATAGAAGTCAAGTTTGAGGGCCTTGGTGGAGTGGCCTGTTCCCTGATATCGGCCATGCACCTGGTGCGGTCGGTTAACCAGGGTGGTGTAGCGCTTGTAGCGTTATTGGAGGTTCGTCTCTCCCAACTGTCGATTGAGGAAGTGCCTGTGGTGGCAGAGTTCAAGGATGTGTTTCCGGATGAACTTCCTGGAGCGCCTCCTCGGCGGGAGATCGACTTCTCGATCGAGTTAAAGCCGGAGGCTAGACCGGTGTCACGTCCCCCTTTTAGGATGGCACCTAAGGAGTTAGCGGAACTTAAGGTACAGTTACAGGAACTGTTGGAGCAAGGGTATATTAGACCCAGTTCTTCACCGTGGAGCGCACCGGTGTTGTTTGTTAAGAAGAAAGACGGTAGCATGCGCCTGTGCATAGACTACCGAGAGCTTAATAAGTTGACCGTTAAGAATAAGTATCCGATCCCTCGGATAGACGACCTGTTTGACCAATTGGTGGGGTCAGTGGTATATTCGAAGTTGGACTTGAAGTCGGGATACTATCAGCTACGAATTCGGGACGAGGACATACCCAAGACTGCTTTTGGGACAAGGTATGGGCACTTTGAGTTTACGGTGATGTCGTTCGGGCTAACGAACGCACCATCGGTGTTCATGGATCTGATGAATCGGGTATTCCGGGAATACTTGGATTCTTTTGTGGTTGTTTTCATTGATGACATTTTGGTGTATTCCAAATCGGAAGTGGAGCATGAGACCCACTTGAGAATAGTTTTGCAAGTGTTGAGGGAGAACGAGTTGTATGCAAAATTCTCCAAATGCGAGTTTTGGTTGGAGAAGGTGGCATTTTTGGGCCACGTGATTAGTGGTGATGGGGTGGCAGTGGATCCAGCGAAGGTGGAGGCCATCAGAGATTGGCCGGTGTTGAGGACCGTGGCGGAAGTCCGAAGTTTTCTTGGACTAGCCGGGTATTATAGGAGATTCGTGGAGAATTTCTCGAAGATAGCTCTACCCCTCACCTCTCTCACTCGCAAAGACCATAAATTTGTGTGGACCCAAGAGTGCGGTCAAGCATTTGAGGCCCTGAAGGAGAGGCTTATGATGGCTCCGATCCTGAGATTACCGCAAGGGACCGATGGATTTCAAATTTTCAGTGACGCATCGGGATGCGGTTTGGGTTGCGTTTTGGTGCAACATGGGAAGGTGATAGCTTTTGGGTCTAGACAGCTAAAACCTCATGAGAGGAATTACCCCGTCCATGATTTGGAGCTGGCGGCGATAATCTTCGCACTGAAAATTTGGCGGCATTATGTTTATGGCGCAAGGGTGGAGATCTTCACGGACCATAAAAGCCTGAAGTATCTCTTAGATCAAAAGGACTTGAATATGCGGCAACGCAGATGGGTTGAGTTTCTTGGAGACTACAAAGTGGCGATTCAGTACACGCCGGGGAAAGCCAATGTGGTGGCGGATGCGTTGAGTAGAAAGTACTCGGGGCAAGGAAATTGGATCGAAGCTCATGATGAGCGGTTGGTACGGGAATGGGAGTCCCTTGGGTTGGAATGTGTTGCGAAAGGCGAGTCTAGCGTGGCTCGGTTGAACTGGATTGAAGTGCAAAGCGACTTGTCCGATCGTATTCGGGAAGCGACTCGGTTGGATGTGGAGTTTCAACCTTTTGTGTTGGAGGCTCAAACGGGCGAGAGCAGCACCTGGGAGATGATTGATGGGATTCTGAGGAAGGGCGGAAGGGTTTGTGTACCGCAGTTTGGCAAGCTCCGTGAGGAGTTGATGTTTGAGGCTCACTTCTCAAAGTACTCCATTCACCCGGGCAGTACAAAGATGTACTTGGATATGAAGAAATCCTTTTGGTGGCCGGGGTTGAAGCGAGATGTGGCTTTGTATGTGAGTCGTTGCCAAACATGTGCCTTGGTGAAGGCCGAATGTCAGAAACCGGGCGGGTTCCTGAAGCCCCTTCCAATTCCTGAGTGGAAATTTGAGGACATTTCCATGGACTTTGTGCATGGTTTGCCTAGATCGCAGCATGGTAATGATGCTATTTGGGTGATCGTGGATCGCCTAACCAAGGTGGCTCACTTCATCCCGAACCGTAAAGAGGACAGCGTGGAGAAGCTGGTGGAGTTGTATGTTCGCAACATTGTGCGACTGCACGGAATTCCGAAGGGCATAGTCAGTGATTGCGATGGACGGTTTACGTCCAAGGACTGGAGACTTGTTCAGAAGAGCTTGGGCACGAAGCTAAAGTTCAGTACGGCGTTCCATCCTCAAACCGATGGGCAAACGGAGAGGACGAACCATACTATGGAGGATATGTTGAGGATATGCGTTCTTGATTTTGGCAAGAGGTGGGAGGATCACCTCTTCATGGTAGAATTTGCGTACAACAACAGTTTTCAAGCTAGTATAAAGATGGCGCCTTACGAAGCTTTGTATGGGAGGCGGTGTCGAACGCCAATGTCTTTGGCAAAGGCGGGAGACACCAAACTTTTGGGAAAGGATGCGGTAGTTGACGCTTGTGAGATGGTACGGACCATCCAAGAGCGTATGAAGGTGGCTCAAGACAGGCAAGCGAAATATTTTAATGCTCGTCACCGGAAGTTGGAATTTGCAGTTGGTGATTGGGTTTATCTGAAGGTCAAGCCGTTCAAAGACGTCTCACGGGTTCGCCGACTCAAGAAGTTGAGTCCAAGGTTTTTGGGGCCTTTTGAAATTGTTGAGCGGGTAGGAGAAGCAGCCTATCGGTTGGCGTTGTCCGCAGATTTGAGTGGATTACATGACGTCTTCCACGTCTCCGTGTTGAGGAAAGCCTTGGTGGAGGCTAGCGTGGTGATGGAGCCGGCATCGGTGCCGATTGACGAAGACTTGAGGACGCGAGTCCTTCCAATCTCTATAGAAGATTCGGAGATTCGGCAGCTGCAGAATAAAGAGGTTAAACTTGTGAAAGTTCGTTGGGACAACTGCGGTCGTGAGGAGTTCTCTTGGGAGCGAGAACAGGCCATGCTAGAAGACTATCCAGAACTATTTTTGTCAGGTACAATTTAAGTTTTGTACCCTTTTTGTTTTGTAATTTCGGGACGAAATTCTGTTAAGTTGGGGAGAGTTGTAACACCCCAGTTTTTGCAAGAGGTTCAGTCTGCAGTGCTGAAAATTTTTGGGTTCTGGCAGGAGGCACACGGCCTGCGACACGGGCGTGTCGCAGGGCGTGTCTAGGCCGTGTCGACACTCGGTCCAAGTGTCGACACTTTGTGCTCGACAGAGTGTCGAGAGTGAGGCACATGGCCTGCGACACGGGCGTGTCGCAGGGCGTGTCTAGGCCGTGTCGACACTCGGTCCAAGTGTCGACACTTTGTGCTCGACAGAGTGTTGAGAGTGAGGCACACGGCCTGTGACACGGGCGTGTCGCAGGGCGTGTCTAGGCCGTGTCTACACTTGGTCCAAGTGTCGACACTTTGTGCTCGACAGAGTGTCGAGAGTGAGGCACACGGCCTGCGACACGGGCGTGTCGCAGGGCGTGTCGAGGCCGTGTCGACACTCGGCCCAAGTGTCGACACTTTGTGCTCGACAGAGTGTCGAGAGTGAGGCACACGGCCTGCGACACGGGCGTGTCGCAGGGCGTGTCACCTCTCGGGTTGGTGTTGGGGCCGTGTCGTTGGAGACACACGGCAGGCCACACGGCCGTGTCACTGGGGACACGGGCGTGTCGGATTGCACACGGGCGTGTCGAATGCCCGTGTCTGATTCCAGGCGCGTTGATTTGAGACGGCGAATGAGGCACACGGCCCTGGACACGGGCGTGTGCCAGGCCGTGTTCGGCCCAGGTCTTTTATTTTCCAGGCGAATCGCGGCCAGTCTTTTTCTGGTTTTGGGATCTAACGGTTCAGGCCATCTCCTGGGGAGTTAAGACCGAATTCAGGGTTAGAAACCCTCATTTGTTTTCCAAGTTTCTCTTTCTAAGATCTTGAGAAAACCTAGAGCAAGGAGGAAGAAGAAGGTCTTGGGCTGTAGGAAGGGTTTCGGTGCTCCAAATCGCGAGCCGAGTCCGGATCCGTGAAGCTTAGACCGTTGCGAAGATTTCCATCCGGCTATTTTGCCATGGCAAGAAAGAGGAGTCGGAAGGTAACGACATCTCTCCTCTCGGTCTTTAGGATGCACGTTTTAGCATCATCTAGTTTTCTTTTCTCTAATTTTTGGGCACCAAACTCTCAAATGAGAGGGGTTTTGGCTTGCCAAGTTTCAAGAGAAACTTCCGGGTCGATTGAGTCCGTCCCCGGCATATCTTTGCATTAGAGATCCGCTTCGCTAGTGGATTAGGCATGGTGGGTGAAGCCGTAGTCGCGACCGTTAGTCCGACTCGGTGATGTTGCATACGAACTTAGGGATTCGTAGAGATTTTTCGATGCGGCAAGATGCCGTTTGTGTTGTGGTGGTGATTGTCCCGTTTGCTTGAAAAGAGTACATGTAGTCGAACCCGGACAAGGTTAGCTCCTCGTGGTGGTAAGTGGTTTCCTTGGTGGACAAGGTTAGCTCCGCACGAGTTGGAGACGTTTTCCTTGGTGCGCGGGAACGCTGCGGTACAAAGAGGGATTGCGATGTGTTTAGTCTTGGTTGTGTTGTGCCAAGGCGTGGCTATGTCTCCGTGGTCGGCTGGCTATCCCGTGACATGTGCGTCATGTGTGGAGAGTGTCCCGGCGAGACTAGTCCCCTTCGGTGAGACTGACGAGAATGCCAAGCTTGGGGCAAGCCCGGGCAAAGAGGCCATGAGCGGGTGGGGTCCAGCAAGGCTTCTTAGAATCGGTCGGTCTGTGTTTGTTGGAATCCTGGCATGAGACGTCAGAGCTTGCAGGCAAGCCCGGGGCTAAGCCCACGAGCGGGTGGGGCCTTGGCAAGATTTCCTTGTGGCGGCCTGTGTGTCGTTTAAGGGAGAGGTGACTCCCTTAGTGTTTGCGGCTTTTATGCCAATTGGGGAAATGTGAGTACCCAAGTGATGTGATGTTGTGCTAGATGCATACGCTGTAGGGTACCTTGGGTGAAGCCCGGGTGTTGCATTCATGTTGCATAGTAGGCCCTTTCTTTATATGCTCAACCAGTAGAGAACATGTTTGTTGATTGAGACATCCAAGCCTGTTTTAATGCTTTTCTATTTATAGAAATTTATATTGCATATGAAGTGCTGACTTGCAGGTTGGAGTGTTCCCCGGGGTCCGTTAGGGGCGGCCGGGAGGAGATGTGTTGTTACACAGTTTGAGGTCAGCCTTTGCTGACCCACGTTACTAATATTTTTACAGGGCAAGGATCGCATGCAGGAGCTAGCACGCCGGCCAAAAAGGCCTAAGCCCATGAAGTGTTTTCTCTTTTGTAGCACTACTTTTGATTGATGTATGTTTGAGACTATTTTGTCCGGCTTGCATGCCGAGGTAGATTAGGAGTGCTGAGCACATTCATGTTTGATGGACTGTTCACTTTTGGATATTTGATGTAAGGCCTTAAGGCCATTTGTTTACTCTTCTGGTTAGTGGATAACTTCTAGATGTGCTTGGTTTTCCGCTGTGTTGTGCAAGTGTTTTGAGTTTGGGTAGCTATATCAACTTTTAATACTAAAGCTGTGGCGTTCGTATGTTGTGGGGCCCCGGCCGGACCCATATTATACGTCCATTACAGGGGAGGTGTTATAGAGGGAAGGCGATTGATGAGATAGCAGGCGAGGATCACAGCGTAGCCCCAGTAGGAGCGAGGTACTTGCATCTGCGTCATGAGAGTACGAGCAACATCAAGAAGGTGACGGTTTTTACGCTCTGCTACCCCATTCTGCTGGGAGGTGTAAACACAAGTAGTTTGATGAAGAAGAACATGTTGGTGAAAGAAAGAGGAGAACTCATGATTAATATATTCCTTAGCATTATCAGAGCGTAAAACTTTAATAGAGAGATCAAATTGATTCTTAATCATAAAATAAAATGATTGCCAAACAGAAAAGAGTTCAGAGTGATCTTTTAATAGATACACCTAGGTACATCGTGAAAAATCATTTATAAAAGTGACAAAATAGGAACTACCCCGACCAACAGTGAGGGTAGGAGTAGGACCCCAGACATCAGAATGAATGAGATCAAACGGGCGAGAGGAGCCACGGCCTTGCTTCGGTGGGAAAGAGGAGCGATGATGTTTGCCAAGCTGACACGCATCACAGTTGAGCGGAGAACTGGTAGGAGGTAAGTGGGGCAGAAGCTGTCGAAGAATCCGAGGAGGAGGATGTCCAAGGCAAAGATGCCATTGAAGTAGATCTGTAGAGGAGGAGTAGGCGGACAGAGCGGAAACATCGTCGAGGAAGTAGAGGCCGCCGTTCTAAGTCCCAGTAGCAATTGTCCGCTGGGTCCTCGGGTCCTGAAAAGAACAAGTAGTTGGAGTGAATAAGACGGAGCACTGAAGTTGCCGGCATAAAGTAGTAACAGATAATAAATTGCACGGGAACTTCGGGACATAGAGAGTGTCCACCAAGCAAAGTGTTGGGGTGAGTTGAACCATGCCCGTCCCATGAACTGGGGACGGTGAACCATCCGCCACACGAACCGGGGGCAAGCGGTCATGTGTCTCAAGACGGGAGAAGCAATGAGGGTTGCCAGTCATATGATTAGTAGCACCGGAGTCAATCAGCCATTTAACTTGGGTAACGACGTGGGCACTACCTGACGTCGTGGCCACAGAGGCAGGCGGCCGAGAGGAGGCGGAGGCCGAAGAAGGAGCATCACCGGAAGGGTGAAGATGAGGATGTTACTGCCAGCAGCGGTCCACAGAATGGCCAGTACGACCACAGTGAGAGCAGAGGAACCGGGACGAACCCCGTCCGCCGGAGTGGCCGCGGCCGATAGGTCCCCCCTTCTGATCTTGGTGAGAAAAGGAGTCCTGGGAAGGGGTGGAAGCCAACAGAGGCCGCTGGAGCAGCAAAGTAACAGCAGCAATGCGAGTCGCGGTGGCATCCAAAGTAGGAGATTCCGCCTCACCCAGGATCTGCTGGCAGATCATATCATAGGAATCGGTAAGTCGGAGAAGATAACGAACAACCAGGAGTTCCTGGAAGTGTTTGTGCTATTCGGCCAAGTCCGCGGAGAAGGGGAGATTCTGGAAGATCTCAGCACCAAGAGCCTGAACCTGCTGATAAGCCGCAGCAGGAGACATGGAAGGGCAGGCGAAGAGGTCCGTATAGAGAGTATAAATGCGGGACGTATGTCCCCCCTTCGAATAGAGAGCAGCGAGGTGAAGCCAGGCGGCCTTGACCGTCTTATCATGGCGAATGACGGGAAGGCACTCATCAGAGAGGTTGTTGGCCAGCCAAGTGCGGACAAGAGCATCACTCGCATCCCAGTCATCAAACTCAGGAGAGTTACGAGGAGGAGGGTCATCGGTGAGGTGATGACGCTTGCGCTGAGAGCGAAGAAGAAAGGTGAAAGAAACGATCCAATCGGGATAGTTGGAGCCAACAAGCTTAGAAAGCATGCCAAGGTTGCCCGAAGGAGGAGGTGGAGAAGGAGCTGCAGGAGTGGTGGAGATAACGGGGGTGGTGAGACCGGAAGTAGTCATAGAAAACAGCAAGAAACCGCGCTAGAAGAAGAGAAGCCGCGGGGAGAGGAAAAAGGAGAGCAACCCGCGCAAAACCGCAGTGGTTTAAGGGGAAGAAGTCACGCGAACACAAGCGACCAGGAAGCAGACAAAGGCACAGCGGGGAAGAGGTCGTGCGTACTGAAAAGTCCGAGCGAATAGAAGAGAAGAGGAAGCAAGAAGCAGCGACAACAACAAGTCGCAAGCCGGGCGAACAGAAGCAGGCCGCAACAACTACGAAGCTGGAGAGGCGAGAAGGAACCAGGGTGCGGCGACAACTAAACAAGTCGCGGCGATGAATAGCAGTTGGAGAAACAAGTCGCGAGAAACAGGGTAGCGGACAGAAGAGAAGGCAAGCCGCGAAGACCGGTCGCGTAAAGCAGAAACAAGCCGCAAGAATCAGAGAGCGCACACAATCAAGAGGAAAAGACCGTGTGCTCTGATACCATGTAAAAAGTAGCGAACATGCAAGAACAAACGGATAGAATTTTGAATAATTGAAATTTTATTATCCAAAAAAGATATCATTTACAAAGGTATGACCACCCTTTTATAGAATGGAGGAGATATGAGAGAGTACAAACAAACAATGTGGGACTAAACATGTACAGTGCTGAGCGGCTAGAAATAAAGGAGAACGCACAGGCCGCGCGGTTAGACAAATGAGTTAACCGCTTGGCAACTCCAGCAGGATAAGAACAGGCCGCAATGGGAGACCGATAGACCGCCCGGTCTCCAAGCTTCTGAGTGAGATCGCCAGACCGCTCGGTCAATAAACCGCTAGACAAGACCGCAAGGCCGCCCGGTCAAATACTTCAACATTCTCAGCGGTCTCAACACCTTCTTCTAAGCGGGCTCAGCACTTTTTTACCTTAATTGATTTTTCTACCTTTAGCTTAATAATTGTTGAGCTGAGTTCGATGATTTGTTAGCTGAGCTCGACGAACTTTAATCTTCTCAGCAGTTTCAGCGCTTTTTTCCTTAGTTCATTTTTCTGGCTTTAGCTTAACAAGTGTTGAGCTGAGTTCGACGATTTGCAAGCTGAGCTCGACGAACTTTAAGCTGAGCTCGATGAAAGTTGAAACCTGAACTCTTGTGCTTATCCCATTGAATGTTGAGTTGAACTCGACGACCAGCGAGCTAAGTATGACGAACTCTGAGCTGAGTTCGACAAAATTTGAGTTTACTGCCCAACTCATTTTTCTTCACTTGTCCAATCATGGACTTCCTGCATACATGAACTAAAGCACAAATCAAATACATTATGCTTCTTAGCATGATTGGTGATGCCCCTTCAAATCCCGAGGACCATTGTAGGGCACAATTCCCAACAATCTCCCCCTATTTGAAGAAGGCAGAACACGCATCCATGCTAAGTTGCATCAACATAAGAAATATCATGATAGGTCAATGAAACATTATCATGACAACTAGCCATCCCAGAATAGGAAAACTCCCCCTAGATGAGATGTCTTAACATTATGATTGACAGATCAATGCTACAGGTTAATTAACAATTATTTACAATGTGATGGTATAATTAATAACACAAGCTTTATTAATCATTAACAAGGTAAAAATTATAATCCAGATGAACCTAATCATTAACTTAACCAAACAATAGCAGCATACATGTGATTACAGGATTTTTATGAACGAATATCATATTTATCAATCACTGATATATACAGAGAGTTGCATTACAGATTTATCACCTCAATATGGACAGGACCAAAACATATTAATATCATTGATAAAGATTTGAAATTTTTACACTGTTGATGATCATTACAAGACATAAATCAGATAGAATAAAAGATACTTAGGTCGTGTAGTCTTTTATTAGTAAGTCTTTGAAGAACTTTCACTAGCATCCTTGTTTGCAGCAGTCTTCTTCAAGTTATAAGTTTTGTTCTTCAACCTCTTGAAGTAAAGGAATGGCTTTGGAATATATCTGGAAGGTATTTTGTTGGGGTTTCTCTTCCTTACCAGATTCTCCTTGAACACTCTTTCCCTTAGTGAATTTCTTTCCAAATATTTTATCCATTCCTCAGAAGGATATACACTATCAATGTTCTTCAGGATTTGTCCATGTCTTACCCAGGCATTGATAATGATGGATTCAGAGGCCTCACTTAGCTATTCATAGTCTGGGTCATCTCTGTTCTCATCACTCCTCTTTTTCATGAACTCTTCAGCCATTTGAGTTCCTTCCCTCTTTCTTCTGGCAGCAAGCTATGCATCCTGTGCAATTCTAGCTTGTGTAGGGAAGTCTAGGTCCTCTGGCCTTTTTCTATCCAGGAGGGGCAGGTGTAGTGCCACCCTGGTGCATTGAATGACATTAAAGGCATGATCTTCAATGAGTGTTGATGCCTTACCATAGTTTCTCTCCCCCTTTCTTCCTTCTTTAGATATTGTCTTTTGCAGTAATGAGGTGTTGGCTTCAGTTTTGTTTGATAAAGATTGTAGTATTCTCTCATTATCAGTAAGCAGCTCATTCCACAAGAGAATTGCCTGCTCCATGGAGGGGAGAGCAACCTTGGTGACATGCTGATTGACATGGTCTGTTGCACCATTGATCACCTCATCAGTTACATTGACATAATTCTTGACATATCTTATGTCAGCTGTTGTGAGTTTTTGGCTTAAGTCCAAAAATTTCATAAGGGTGGTCAGCTTAAGTCCAATAGTTCTAGCCTTGTCAAACCAGGTGGTGACCTGTTTGTTTAAGTGTGATATTTCTTCTTTAGTTTCATTTACTTTAGCTGACAATTCATCCCTTTGTTTTGCAACAGATTAATTAACATACTCCTTTAGGGTTGTGGTCTGAGCATCCATGAGTGCTTTAATTTGATTTAAAAATTCCTCATTAAAGATGGGAGTAGATGAAGTATTGCTCATATGAGGTGGTTCAGCATTCTGGGTAGGGATCTAAGAAGGCTCCGTCTCAACTATAACACCTATAGAAGGAAATATTTCCTTAGCTAAAGCTATTTTAACATTATTAATTAAGAGGGAATGAGTTTTACCTGTCGTTGGTGCAGACTCAACTATTCTATTTACAACTTGATCCAAGTCTTTCAACTCCATTTGGTCATTCTCCCCCTCAAACTGAGCATCCTTCTCTGGGCTTGACTCATTAAGATAAATATCTAAAGTCTCAGGAGGCTCCTAGTTTTCTTCTGCATTAGGGATATCTTCACTTGCTGCAATACCATAAGTATTACCCATGTCTGCCTCATCTTCTACAAAACCTCTTCTTCAGAAGCATTCTTTGACACTTGGCCTAACTTTGGGCAGACATGGATATTATCAACATGCACAGCAGCATCCTGGAGTTGAATGTTTGCAGATAATTGACTGAGTGATAAGTCAACCTGTAGAGCAGCCTCAGTTGGAGAGGATGACCCATGCTCTGGTTCAGAGTTAGAAGTTTTTTTTCCTCAGTAGGTTTCTTCCTTATACCCTTGGAGGAGTCCTTTATTCCTGAAGGCTGACTCATTAGTAGGACTCTAGTGAATCTATCCAAAGTTTTTTATGTCCATTCTTTTTAGGTAGTGAATCATAACCCCATGTTCCTATTTGAAAGTGTCAGGATAGGTGTTCGCTAGGTATAAGGAAATAATTCTTCCCATATTTGGAGAGGTTATATATTATACTGGTATCTGATAGATGAGAGAAGTCCATTGGGTTTTTTTATTTAGTATAATTCTGGTCATGACTTCAAACATGAACCTGGATATGGTGTCATGTGATCCAGGTTTGTAGGTGAGGGCTTTCCCTACAATGTCTGCTAGCAGTTTTCCTCTCTGATTGAAGAATTTCCTTTTAAGAGACCTTGATTTGGCCTCAGTGTATCCACACCATATGAGAGGACTATCTATGTTCGTGACGATGAGCTCTTCTTCCTCGTTAGGGTTGACGAAGGGGATATGAAGTTCCTTTCCCAACCTCTTAGGGTTTACCTTTATTTTGATTTCTTCAATCTTAGACCTAAGGGAGTTTTGAGATGGGGACATCTTAATATTTAATAAGAATTCCATAACGTCATTTCTAAGAATGGTGGAGGGTTCGAAAGGGTGTATTCCAAGAATGCGACATTAATCTGTAACACCCCAAATCCCAATTTGGGTTCATGTTGGGTGACACGGCCTGGGACATGGGCATGTCCCAGGGCATTTACTGCTCGGGTTGAGCAGTCTGGCGTGAGGTCGATGAAATTCATTCGACGAAGCTTCTAGAGGGAACACGCCTAATGACACGGGCATGTCCTCCTCAGGTTCGACGATTTCCACTCGAGTAATTTGGTCGACGATCGTCGAGTGAAGACACGGCCTATGACACGTGCGTGTCACATGGGACATGGGTGTGTCACCTGGCATGTACTTCACTCGAGTAGGTCTCGAGTAATTATCTCGAGTGGGTCTTTTATGTCTCGAGTACGGGTTTGACACGGGCGTGTCAGCCATTGGACACGGGCGTGTCCTGTCCAACTACTCGAGTAGTTGTCTTGAGTAGGTCTCGAGAGGGTCTCGAGAGCCAGACATGGGCATGTCCGTCATGTGACATGGGCGTGTCAGTCATGTGACATGGGCGTGTCAGTCATGTGACACAGGCGTGTAACATGGTCGTGTCCTGTTCTGGGTGAGGCAGTTCATGCACCGCTTAGGGGTCACGGCCTATGACACGGACGTGTCACAGGGCGTGTCAGGCCGAGTTCAGCTATTTCTGGGTAAATCAAGTCCATTCATTTCCTTCTTCCTGGATCCAAGGGTTCAGGCCCTTGCCTGCTACTTATAAGGCCGAAATGAGGGGATAAGCTCCTTCATTATAGACATTCCCCTTCTTCTCAAAGAAAGAGAGAAATAGAGAGGGAGCAAGGGAGGAAAGAGAGAAGGGAGAAGGCTGTCGTAGAAGCTTCAGCGGGCTGATTCGTGGGCTGAGTGCTGATTCGTGAAGGCAAAGCCATGGCATTGATTTCCATCCGGCAAGATCATGGCTCCAAAGTGATCGTCAAGGGTAACGATCTCCTTCTTGGATAACTGAAGCCCTTTATTTATGCATCTGCATGGAATACTCCACCAAGAGGTGGAAAGCATAAGCGATTCCCCCATTGAGTCTGCATCTAGAGCCAGAAATGTTTAGTATGGCGTAGGCATGCTATGTGACGCCCACCCGGACCATTAGTCTGGATTGGTGATGGTTAGGTTTTGAACCGGAAAAGACTCTGTATATTATGTGATGATATGACTTGTGAATGTCAGCTTGTTATGTTGTGGGCTAATCTTGGATGCTTTGCAAAACCTCCTTGTGGTGTGAGCGTGGTGAGCTCTATTTGCTCTGAGAGAGTGGAAAGTTGTGGCTGATCAAGAGGGAAAGATGACCCGCATCATGTCCTGCGCTACTGACAGATTGAGCAAGGGAAAGGCTGACCTGCCCCTTGTTGTTTTGGGTGATCGATGGGTGGCAGACCTAGGGGATGCGAGAGAGACCTGGTTTGCTACACCACAGTGGTGGGTCGATCTGAAATGCTCATGTTTTTCATGAGGTTCTCACCACTGAGTGGTTTGGGCGGAATGTCTCTAGCATGCGTGTTGGTGGACTAGGACGGGCCAGCCGACAAGTTAATAACCTCTAATCGGTGGTGTTGCCACGGAGTCTGATACACTGTAAGGTGCCCTAAGTGCACTGAGCATCTGGCATAAGCCGCCGTTTGTGATACTGTTGTGATACTTGTGAGGATAGCTAGATTATTGGCAATGCATACAGGGAAGGATCCACTGCCCCGGGTAAGGGGTAGGGTCATTTTAATTGGTCACCTAGTGCTGACCGTTGCTTTGTTTACCGCTCTTGGGGTGGATGTTAAATTGCAGATGTTGATGGGTCAAATTGAATTGAGGGGAATGAAGACTTACTGCGTAAAGGCCCTTGAAGGCCGTGCGAATTACTCTTGGATTTCATGTGTGGCCGGCCTGCTTGCCGATGTATGAAGTTGTATATTTGTGAAGAACAACTTGTAAAGCCTTAAGGTCGTGAGCATGTGTGTGTTGTATACATTTCTGGTTTATATAAAAATGTGGAGTTTATATATTTAGTGGACATTCATGAGGTTGAGTTCTTACAAATTCAAATACTGCGCTAGAATGCACTGAGTTAGGATTCGAGTAGAACGTGATTTGATATTCACACGTAATTCCATCGTTTGTCTGTGAAATATGGCGTGGGGCCCTGACCGGACCCACTGTTATATTCCATGTGACTAATGGGGGCGTTATAAAGTGGTATTAGAGCCAGGTTTTAATCCTGGGAGGGAGAACATAATTGAACTCAAGAATGTCCACTAGGAATGTCATACATGCACGTGAGGAGCGTGAGCGTGTAGTTTTTGTATGTTTGTTGTTATGGACTGGACGTAACTGGTGTTTTTTTCCATTGATAGGTGACGAGAAGTGGTGTTGGGCAGTCTGAGCCTCAACGTTCCGATGAGAGTGAGGCACCCGTCGAAGCGCTTACACCTCCCTCGGCAGAGACCATACGTGTGGTGACTGAGATGGTGCTCGCAGTGTTACATGAACAGCATACTGGGCAGGCAAGGCCTGCAGGGGTGCCAATACGGCCTGGTACAAGGGAAGAGCGTGTTAAAGCTATGGTGGATGAGCAAGCAGCGGGCGAGCAATTGAAATGTTTTATGGAGTTTCATCTGTTGGGTATTGTATCCACACTAACCCATATTTGATGAAGTCATCCTTGAACTAAGATTAATTAAGTTGTATTTGATACTTTGTTTGAGTTGTGTGTTTGCAGTATTCTAATAGGAAGTGTAGACCAATGTCAATCTACAATGGGTCACCAAACACAGGACCATACAATGTAATCCCTCATTGTGTGATCCAAGGTGTTGACTCATGTGTAGCCTCTCTATTGGGATACACTTCATATTCAAGCTCTATGACTAAGTGAAAAGATTTGTTGTTGGTCTCTCCTAAGAAGAAGAAAATTATGTCAAAGAGAATTTACTAAGTAAAATACTCGAGTAGTTCTATACCTAATCGAGTAAATAGCAGAGTTCATACTCGAGTAATAATTGTCTTACTCAAGTAAGAATGGCAGATCCTGAGTAGTCATTTTTATAGCTCTCGAGTAGTTAAGACAACTACTCGAGTAGTTTCCTTTCACTCTCGGGTTTACAAAATTTTCTCCTCCAAAAATTTTCTAAGTTAAATACTCGAGTAGTACTGTATAGTACTCGAGTAGTTTATATCTTCTGTCTCGTATAAATGAATTCTGACTCTCGTGAAGTTCATTTACTACTCGAGTAGTCTAGAATTAATTCTCGAGTAGTCCAGTATTCCAGTTCAGAAAATTTTTCTAAGTCCCTGTCTCGAGTAGTTTCTAAACCACTCGAGTAGTTCATTCTCATCTACTCGAGTAGTATTCCTTATACTCGAGTAATCCACTCCACCTCTCGTGTAACTACTTAAGTACTCGAGTTTGTCATTTTTGATACTTGAGTAGCTGAATTATGTTTCTTCACGTTTACTCGAGTAGTTGACTCCATGTACTCGAGTAACTATCTTATTCTCTCTCGAGTAGTTTACTCCTATACTCGAGTAGTTATCTTCTACACACTCGAGTAGTTCTGCAATATACTTGAGTAGACCTTTCTCTCTCGAGTATATTACTTCGATTTTTTTCTAAAATTTTTGTTAAGTCCAGAATAACAGAAATCTTCATGAACCTTAATGTGATTGGTCCACGTGTATCTCATAATGACATAATTATGACTAATCTTCACCGATTCTATAAATAGTCTTGTCAAACCGAGAAACCCTAAGTTTTATGAAAGAGAATATTCAGAAGTTTTGCAGCCGTTTTCTCAAGTCTCTGATTTCCACTTTCTCTCTCCAAGAAAAGAAAACTAACGCGGCCGCCGTCGCTGATTCCCGGCCGGCTAGGGTTTCGATTTTAGAGGATTCAGATCAAGAAGGCTTTACATATCGAGATTCTCTCAACTCCTCATCTTCTAATCGATCGATCGTGTGAAGCCAAGAAGATTTAGATCCGATCTTGCCGAGATTTGTCTTCACCATTCTGATAAAGCCGCAAAGCCTAGAAGAAGAAGATCCTGGCCGACAGTTGCAGATCTGAAAAAGAAGATTTACTGTTTGTATTTCTATACAATTTATTTCATTCTTATAAGAGAAATTTCTCCGAGTGTAGGAGCTTTTGTCTCCGAGATAGTAGGAAGTTTTATCTTCCGAGTGTAGATCCGTTTTGTGCATCGAGATTGTAGGAACGTTGTTCCGAGGGTAGGATTGATTTTCAATCCGAAATAGTGGAGTAGCCGAGTCTAGTGTATTGCTAGATCGGTGAGGGAAAATGGATGTACCCAAGATTGGGGAACCACTATAAAGCTTGCCTCATCGGTGATTGATTGGTAGTTAGTTCTGTGTATTGGCTTGAAATTTTTATTCCGCAAAAAGGCGCACATCTCACCTATTCACCCCCTCTAGGTGATTTAGGTAGGCAACTATAAACTTTCAATTGGTATCAGAAGGAGGTTGATCGTTAAAATGTTAACACCTTGATCAGATCCTTTAGTAGTTGTCTTTTGAGATCTACCAAAAATGGACAAGGCTAAAGATTTTGCCAAGCTTCCTTTGTGCACCAAAAATAATTTTCTCATGTGGAAAGAGAGAATCAAGTTCTTTATGGAATCTGTGGATCCAAGGATCTTCATGATAGTTGAAGAAGGTCCTTTTATTCCCATGACCATCTCCACTATAGATCCAACTAAGAAAGTCCCAAAGAAACTGATGGATCTAGATAAGGACGAGATTGAACTTGTGTCACGAGACAAAAAGGCCAAAAATATTATAACAAGTGCAGTCGATGACTCAATACTGCAAAACCTGATCCACTGCCAGTCTTGCAAAGGAGATGTGGCAGTCACTAGTTACCTTAATGGAGGGTACAGAAGAAGTGAGGGATGATAGAAGATCCCTTCTAAATCAGAAAAATGAAGCTTTCCGACAAGGAAACAAGGACACCATTGCTGACACATTTGAGAATTTCTTCAAGATAGTGAATGGGCTAAGGGTCTATGGAAGAGTCTTCACTAATGGAGAATTAAATGACAAGTTCTTGAGATCCTTAACTAATGAATGGAATAACAAGGTCTGTGCCATCAAGGAGTTTGGAAAACTGGCTTAGACAGACCCACAAAATCACTTCGGGAAGCTTATGTCATATGAGCTTTAACTCAATACTAGAAAGGCTGAAGAAGAGAAGAGTAGGTCTGCATTCAAATAGAAGTATGTTGCTTTAAAGGCATACACCTCTAAGAAGTCAAAGGTTGTTCCACCTACTCCAGCACAAGAAGTTAGTGATGAAGAAACCTCAGAGCCAAGCACCTCGGGCTCTGAGCTATCAGAAGGAGAGTTCTCACTATTCTCATGACAGTTCAATAAGTTCTTGAACAATAAGAAGCAATAGAAAGGCTAGGATGCCTCCTATAGAAGATCACGGCATGATGGTGATCGTCAAAGAAAAGGCTCAAGCAGCTATGACAGGTATACTTCTAAACAGAACAAACATGTTTCCACTGACATTATTTGCTACTGCTGTAATAAACCAGGACACGTCATTGCTGACTGCCCTCACAAGAAGAAGGAGGGTGGTAGAAGAGAGGAAAATAAGTCCTTGTACAAGAAGAAGAGGACAGAGAAGAGCTTAATAGCCAAAAAGGGAAAGACTCTTAGTGACTCTGACTCATCTGAGTCGAGTGAAGAAGAAGAAGCCTATTTTAGGCTCATGGCTCAAACAAATGACGAACAAGAACCCCAGTTCACTAGGAAGGTAAACTCTCACACACCTCTTTTAGATTCTGAAGTTTCTGAACATGATCGTGAGGACAGCTCTTCTGACGATGATTCTAAACTCATGGCCCAGTATAAGGAGTTGATCATGGCTTACGACAAATGTCGCCGAGTCGTGAAAACTCAGGCTAAAGAGATAAAGTCTCTAAAAGCTGAAGAGAGCATCTTGAGAGAAGAAGTCACTAAGACTGACTCACTCAAATAGAACTTCAATAATGATATTGAAGAATATAACAAAGCTCTTGAGCACCTTGATCTAAAGGAGAAAATCATCAAAGATTTGGAAGAACAACTCGCTGCTGAGAGAAAACTTGTTGAAAGTTTTTCGAAGCATAAGACTGTTCTTCAATTCATTGCTGAATTCTCAGCGAAGGCCAAGGGTGCTGGACTAGGCCATGAAGAAGCTCCTAGTAAATCCTCTAGGAGAAATAAGGCCCAACGAAAGAGTAAGGCTGCCAAAAAGGCCTTAGCCAAAGAGAAGGGGAAAGCCCCTCAAGATCAGGCCTCTTTCAAAAAGGTCATATTTCCATCAAATTAGTTTGATCATGACTCATCCTATGGACACTTTGCTAGGCCAACCTATGTAGAGCCAAACTCCCGTTATCAAGGATGGACTCGACCCAAAAACTTTGGTGAAAGTGTCTTTAAGGCACCTTATGAAGAAGTGATTCTTCAGAGCTATGACCCTTTCAATCATGGTCATAACTTCAAGAAGGCACCAAAGGCAAAGCCTGCTGTAGAAAAGCTAGTGAAGGAGAAAAAAGCATGTGATTGTCATCATCATAAAGCTTCTTCCTCTAAGAATGCTGCCCCTGCTAGACCATAATTCCAAAAGGTCAAGTAGGAGAACATAAGGCAAAGATACAATAGATTTGACTGATGATGTTGTGGCAGAACTAGTCACTTTACCATCGATTGCTGGTTTAATCCCAGAAATGCTGCAATCTCTCATGTTGGCAATATGAGAAAGACCACTCATAATGCTAATATTCGTAGGGGGAGTGTTCTAACCCGAGACCAAGGATCCAAACATATTTTTGTTCCTAATGCAAACTGATTGTGATTGCAGGTATGTCCAAAGGCCACCAAAACGCTAATCTGGTATTTGGACAGTGGATGCTCTCGGCATATGACCGGGACAAGAAGCCTAATTCAGAATTTTTCTCTAGTCGTGAAGGGACCAAAGGTCATCTTTGGAGGTTCAGACCGTGGAATCACTAAAGGCTACAGTATGATTACGAACGGTAATGTATCATACTCAGATGTGGCTTACGTTGAAGGTTTGGAACATAACCTTATAAGCATAAGCCAACTCTGGGATAAAGGATACATAGTTGAGTTTCACGCTGATAAGTGCTTGATAAAATCTGTTGACAATATGGAAATGATTCTATCCGCCAGTCGAAGCAGAAACATATTTTGCTTAAATTCCATTTGTATAGATTCTTCGACACCAGTGTGCTTTTTAGCAAAAGATAGTGCATCTCTTGGTGACCAATGTCACAATAGACTAGCACATATTAATTTCAAAACTATTAATAAATTATTTTCAATGAACTTAGTACGTGATGCCCCAAATGTCAAGTACGTCAAAGATAGACCTTGTCATGCATGTGTAAAAGGAAAGCAAACAAGGGCTACCTTTAAATGCGTTATTGGCAAGGATTCTAATAGATGTCTTCATCTACAGCATATGGACTTATTTGGTCCACTGCAAATTAGAAGTTTGGGAGGTAAGGATTATACGTTACTAATTATTGATGATTACTCGCGCTTTGCGTGGGTGTTCTTTCTGAAACACAAGACAGATACCTTCGACATTTTTACTAATTTTGTCAGGCAAGTTCAGAATGAGTACAACTGCTCCATATTCAAAATCAGAAGTGACAATGGAACAGAATTCAAGTCTGTGGCCATGATAGAATTTTGTGAAAGCTTCGATATCTTTCCAGAGTTTTCCTCTCCTCGTACTCCACAACAGAACGGAGTGGCCGAGAGAAGGAATAGAACACTCATAGAGGCCTGCAGGACCATGTTGAGTGATGCTTCACTTCCAGAGTACTTCTGGGCTGAGGTCGTCAACACTGCATGACACGTACAAAATCGTGCCCTCATAAACAAAAACCACGATAAGATACCTTACGAACTTCTGAAGGGCAGGAAACCAACGGTCTCATATTTTAGAATTTTTGGATGTAAATGCTTCGTACTCAACAATGTCAAGTATCATACTACTAAGTTTAGCGAAAAGAGTTTTGAAGGTATTTTTGTAGGTTGTAGTGGCCATAGTAAGGCATACATGATTTTTAATAGAAAAACACTGGTTGTAGAAGAATCATTACATGTTGTATTTGATGAGACGAGCTTGCTACAAAGCAACTCTTCTAGTGTGCTTATTGAAGATGCAGGTGCAAAGCTGGAAGAAATTAGCTTGGATGGACCGTCCGAAGATAAAGGTGAAAAGTTCATCAAGATCACCACTCCAACCCCTATTCGAGAGGCTGATGATCAAGATGAAGAAGTCATCCAAGATGAAGAAGTCACTCCGATGATAGAAGATAATCCAGATGCAAGAACTCTAAAGCTCAGACATCTGAAGGATCACCCCATGGACCAGATCATAGGAGATCCCCGGGATGGTGTCAGAATTTGCAGAGGTACAACTAATGAGAATTTATATTTAAGTTTTCTCTCACAGGTTGAACCAAAGAAGTTTGAGGAAGCAAACTCAGACGCATCGTGGATAATGGCGATCGAAGAAGAACTAAACACGTTCAAGCACTGCAAAGTATGGAAACTTGTTCCAAGACCCAAAGGTAAGAACGTCATTGGGACAAAATGGGTCTACAGGAACAAGATGGATGAGGATTGAATGATTGTAAAGAACAAGGCCAGACTTGTCGCAAAAGGTTATCATCAAGAAGAAGGAATCGACTTCGACCAGATGTACGCTCTAGTGGCAAGGCTGGAGGCAATAAGGTTATTCATAGCATATGCTGCACTCAAAGTCTTCAATGTCTATTGTTGAATTTTCTCAAATTGGTCAGCAAGATAGCCCAAAGCCAAATTAATACTCTCGGCACTACCAGTTCACACTTTGATCAAGCGGAAATCTCAAGGAGCAACACTTAACACAACATGCACATGAAAGAACAAGCAGATCTTATTCATTAACTTCTTTACAAGGCGAGGTATACGTGGCGAGATATGATTTATCCAGTACACAAGCTACAAAATAGAGTCCAAAACAAGCCGAGCGAACAGAACTGCA
Source organism: Platanthera guangdongensis (assembly GCA_039583875.1). Classification (NCBI taxonomy): domain Eukaryota; kingdom Viridiplantae; phylum Streptophyta; class Magnoliopsida; order Asparagales; family Orchidaceae; genus Platanthera; species Platanthera guangdongensis. The sequence continues at coordinate 56,759,359 of CM077160.1, read as the reverse complement.
CACCGCCGAGTCCGCCTAGTCGCTGAAACTGCTCGAACTCTAGCTACTACATGCTGAATAGAACACGGAGTCCGCCTAAGATCGCAAGGCCGCGCGGACACTCCATTATTCGCATATTGATGATGAATTGATGAACAGACCGCCTACCCGCCTGAGGCCGGCGGACAGTTTATTGGAACTTGGCAAAGCTGAAGCAGAGAACTGACAAGCCACAGAGCGACCTGTTGAGACCGCAGAGACCGCACACTTCCAAGTACTTGACCGAAGTCAAATCCAAACTCTTGGATCCTTGAAGCTAGCCGCGCGACCTGCACACAACAAACAGTTAACTCTGATTCAATCCGTGCAGGCAGAAAAACTGAGACTGCAACACTTTGACCGAGCCCCCACTTACTGTTCACTCAGTTACTGTAGACGTGCCGGGGAGGGTCTATTTATAGGCGAGGTGAGGAGTGTGGTCACCTCCCTAGTGGATAGAGACACCGCCCCAGCCCGCGCGCTAACTAAACAACCGTCCGATGAGTCGGCAAGGACTTAGCCGGATTCCAAGGAACAAACCGCCAGGAGCAAAGCGATGTACCTTTTGGCAAACTCTCATCAGTCCGCCCAAGCTATGTGGACAAGGCACCAGCCCGTTGAGCCCGCAAACATCGCAGGACATCAACATCCCCCTTCAGTGACTGTCAGCACAAACAGGAGGCAGTCTGCACACCACCAAAGTAACGCCTCTATCCGCCACAAGTCCACGACCAAGGGAAGTCTGCCCGGTCAACAGCGGACTTGGCGAATACAGCGGACACACTAGTCTTGTCACAAAATGTGACCAAGTCCAGTAAAACACCAAAAAGCCTAGCGCGAGATTGGAGGACATAGCTCCGTCCGCCAATCATACAAAAAACACAGACCGCCAACACCTCGCCAGAGTAAGGCAGTTCGCAAGCTACTCGCACGTCTGCCCAACGCAACAGCCATCTGCCAGACTCCAAACACCAGTACATCATAGCAACAACACTGTTGTACTACCAGAGGTCGGCAAGGCCACAACCAAACTCTAAGGCTAGTCCGCAACAGTGGACACCGCGTACTAGCCAGTCCGCCACTCCTCATGCGGATAGAGCACAGAACTAGCCTGTAAACTCAAGCTTGTAAACCCGCAAAGCCACTGATCAACCAAGCACTGCCTACAGTCCGCATATCGCAGTCCGCTCAGTCCGCTTTGCTCGAAGCCTTACGTCCTTGGCCATAGACCAACCAGTCCTCGTAGCAGACTGCACAGGCCGCACACTAGGCCGCACAAGCCGCTCCTCAAGAACAGCCAACCTTGCACCGAGAACGCAACCAACAGTCCGCCCATGCCGCGGACACAGACCACTCAGGCCGCTCTACAAGAACAGCCAGGTCCAACCAGGCCTTTCACCAGGCCGCATAACAGCAGCCCGCCCAGTCCGCCCAGTCCGCAGACTCTGTCCGCTCAGGCCGCCCTGCCTGCCTCATCAACCACTTTCACTTCACAAATTTCAACACTCCCCCTTGAAGTGAGAAGTGGTGATCAAGCCCAGCAAGCTGCACAACCCCTCAAAAGGCCCCTTTCGACAGTGGCTTTGTGAAGATGTCAGCAAGATTATCTTCACTCCGAACATGCCCGACCAGATGAGATCCCTCCAACACCTTCTCCCTTATGAAGTGGTGATCGATCTCAATATACTTGGTCCTAGCGTGACACACTGGATTATTTACCAGCTTGAGAGCACTCTCATTGTCACCCCAGAGTAAAGTTGGCCCTTACACTTCTTCATGCACATCCTCTATAAGCCTCCTGTTGGGTATTGTATCCACAATGCACCTGATTTGAAGAAGCCCCTGGACAAGCTAAGGTCAATAGACTATGTATTTGATAAAATCCTTCTAGTTGTGCTTGCAGTTTTTCCACGCTAAGTGCACACCAATGTCAGGGTGCAGTAGGTCAATATACACGGATCTGCACGATGTAATCCCTCGTTGAGCAGATCAGTGTGTTTGCCTACGTGTACTCTCTCTATTGGAGTGCACTTATTTTCAAGCATAGGGCTGTAAATATGCAAGAGCAGACAAGGAGCAAGGATGGGTCAAGGAGCATCTCATAGGTGGAAAGACGAAAATTCGTCTAAGTTAGAATCGACGAGAATCACTTGGGATTCTCGCCGATTCGTCGAGAATCAGCGGATGATTCTCGCCGAACACGTTCCAGCATCTTCTAAGCAAGCACCTCTGAGTCTAAGTAAGAATCGACGAGAATCACTTAGTGATTCTCGCCGATTCGGCGAGAATCACTATTGATTCTCGTCGAATCGACGAGAATCACTGGTTGATTCTCGCCGTCTCGACCTGGCTTAAAGCAGTGCGTGCAACCAAGGCAAATTCGACGAGAATCATCTTTGATTCTCGCCGAATCGTCGAGAATCATCTTTGATTCTCGGCGACTCGGCGAGAATCACTTTCGATTCTCACCGATTTTGACTTGGCGTTTTTCTGGAAATTCCTGAACCGGATTCTGCCGCTGTTTAATATCTGGACCGGGATTTGGGGATTACTTTTGTGGGTCCCACAAACGGTCTTATTGGGGGTAGCTACAGTATTTATACTCGGGTATTTTGAACGGAAGACGGACACAGAAAGAAGCCGAGCAAGCGGAAACCCTAATATCGCGATTTCTCTCCTCCGCCGCCGTCGCGCTCGAGCAAGTACGTCGCCGCCGCTGATCGTTCATCTTCCCGATCTCCGGCGACAGAAGCTTAGCAAAGCTTGCGTCTCACGTGTCTATCCAGAGATCTCTTGTCTCTCGATTTGTTGACCGGAAAAAACTCCCCCGTCCGAATCGATCGAGACGACCGATCCTAGAGTGACCGTTAGTAGACCTAGTTTGCTTCGCAAAGAAGTTTGGATCTCAAAGCACTGCAGCAGCGCACCTTCGTTGCCGCCGACTCCGAACCAAGCCGCCGCTCGGATTGCCGCCGCCGGTTCCGGAAGATCCTCTCCAAGAGAGACCAAGGTTGTAGACTCTTAATCGACTTCAAGAACACGTCGTCGGATAAAGAGGAACACCGTAGTCTCCAAAAGAAGTTTGTATCACGTGTACTCTCTACATTTATTTTCGTTGTAAAGGGAACTTTTGTTCCGTGTTGTAAGGGTTGGGTGCAACCCGTTTTGTGGGAGTGTTGAATCTCACGTGTGGAAGGGCTCCTTCCGTTAGTGAAGGGATTGGATTTCAATCCCGTTGGAGAAGTGACCGAGTCGTCCCTTGTTGGGGAGATAGGTCGAAGGGGGAAAGTGGATGTACCCAAGTCGGGGAACCACTATAAATTTGCTGTGTATTCTGTGTGCTGTGCTTGTTGTTTTTATTGTGCAGGTACATCCGTAAATTCCGCAAAAGAACCACACGTCACCTATTCCCCCCCCCCATAGGTGCATATAGCTGACACTAGGTGGACTTTCAAGTGGTATCAGAGGCAGGTTGCTCATCAATAAGGTTAACACCTTGAGTTGAATCCTGCCCCTAGTGTCAAAAGAAGAAGACAGATATCTACTATGGACGGGCTCAAGTACTCCGGCAAGATCCCAGTGTGCAACAGACTCAACTTTCTGATCTAGAAGGAAAGAATCAGGTTTTACATGGAAGCAGTCGATCCTCGACTCTTCATGATTGTGGAGGAGGGACCTTATATCCCCACTAAGGCCTCCACCATCGATCCCACCAAGAAGGTGCCAAAGACACTTTCTAAAATGGACAAAGACGAGATGGTGTTGGTGGGACTGGACAAGAAGGCACGAAACATTCTGGTGAGCGCAGTTGATGATTCTATGATGCAAAACTTCAGCAACTGCAGGACAGCTCAGGAGATCTGGCAGTGCCTGATCATCCTAATGGAGGGCACGGATGAAGTGAGGGATGATCGGAGATCCCTCCTGAACCAAAAATATGAGGCCTTCAGGCAAGGGCCTAAGGAAGAGATCGGAGTCACATACGAGAACTTCCTGAAGATTGTCAACGCCCTCAAGGGCTACGGAAGAGTGTTCACCAATGGTGAACTCAATGACAAATTCCTTAGGTCCCTTACTAAGGAATGGGACACAAAGATCTGCGCCATCAGAGAATTTGGCAGACTAGCAGAAACTGATCCACAAATCCTGTTTGGGAAGCTGATGTCCTATGAACTTCAGCTGAACACCAGGAAGGCAGAGGAAGAAGCAGAGAAGGCTGCTGCAAAAGAAAAGACTGTGGCCCTAAAAGCCAGTTACTCCAGAAAGGGCAAGGGTGCGATGTCATACCGTGCGAGGAGTAAGGAAGAGGAGGAGGACTCTGAACCCTGCTCCTCCGGCTCTGAACTATCGGAGGAGGATTTCTCCCTCATCACCCGAGAGTTCAAGAAGTTCCTCAAGATGAGGAATCAAAGAAAGAAAGACAGCTCCTCCTCCAGGCATCAGAAGAAAAATTATTCTTCTGACAGGTATGCATCTAAACCTAACAAACATCGTTCTTCTGATATTATTTGCTTTGGATGCAATAAGCCAGGTCACGTCGTGGCCGACTGCCATCAAAGCAAAAGAGAAAAAGGGAAAGGAGAGGAGCTCAAATCCTCCAGAGATAAGAAGAAGGAGCGGAGCTACATCGCAAGAAGACCAAAGACACTAAGTGAGTCTGATTCCTCAGACTCCAGTGATGATGAGGAAGCCTACTTCGGGCTGGTGGGTCGGTCAGACTCAGAAGGAGAATGCCACCCATTTACTGGGAAGGTAAAAGCTCACACCCCTCTCTCCGACTCCGACTCTGATCCTGAGTCTCAGGATGATGAACCTGAGGATGGCCCTTCAGCCCGTGAAGCTGAACTCCTCGAGAAGTATGAGCTTCTGCTCAACACTTTCGATGAGTGCCGAAAGAGACTGAAGGCTGAGAAGAAGGAAGTAAAATTCCGGAAGGGTGAATGTGTATCCCTAAGGGAAGAGGTCACTAGCTTGATTTCTCTCCGACAGGAACACCTTGACCTGACTTCCAAGCATTCAGAGTCTTTGAAGCTCCTTGATCTAAAGCAGGAGGAAGTCGACAAGTTGGAAGAACTACTTGCGGCAGAAAGGAAGATCGTCAAGAGCTTCTCCATGCCAAAAACAGTTCTTCCAGTCGTTGATACCTTCTCTGCTCAGGCCAAAGGAGCTGGCTTGGGGCATATAGGGGTACCTGGTTCTTCATCTAGGAGAAACAAGAACCAGAGGAAAAATAAGGCCGCCAAGAAGGCCTCTGCTGATGAAAAAGGTAAGGCTCCTCTTAGTCCTGTTGCGTTCAGAAAGCCTGGCTTTCCTTGCAACCAACACGACTTTGAGTCAACTTTTGGGCATCATTTCCGGCCCTCGGTTGCAAAGCCAAAGAGCCGGTATGACGATTGGAACTTTCCCCGGAACTTCGGTGAGAGTGCCTTCAAGGCACCTTATGAGGAAATCCATATAGGAAATTATGGTCCATTCTCTAGCGGCCATAATGGAAAGCAGGCACCAAAAGCCAAGCCTGTTATACAGAAGGTGACAAAGTCATGCGACTGTTGTCACCATGAGGCCTCCACCTCCAGATCCAAGGCCCCAGCAGTACCCACCGTTCCCAGGGTAAGGCAGGAGCCTAGGAAGAGGTACAACAGATTTGACTGTTGGTGCTGTGGCAAAGTCAGTCACTTTGCGGTGGATTGTTGGTTTAATCCAAGGAACTACGAGACTCCCTGTGTTAGCAATGCGAGACCGACCACTCGTAGGGTTAACCAACCGAGGGGGAGTGTGCTAACCAGGAATCTAGGACCCAAGTTCGATTGGGTTCCTAAGGCAAATTAATTTTGTTTTGCAGGAATGTCCAAAGGCCACCAAAACGCCGATCTGGTATTTGGACAGTGGATGCTCCCGGCATATGACCGGGACAAGAAGCCTGCTGCGTGATTACACTCCAGTCAAGAATGGACCCAACGTCATCTTTGGAGGGTCAGATCATGGAGTCACCAGAGGTTATTGTATGATTTCCAACGGCATAATCTCTATCACCGACGTGGCTTATGTTGAAGGGTTAAACCATAACCTGATCAGTGTAAGTCAGTTATGTGATAAAGGTTATGACGTTAAGTTCTGCAAGGATAAATGTCTGATAATTTCACGTACCTCTTCTGAAACGGTATTATCAGGCATTAGGAGCAGAAATATCTTTTGTTCAGATTTTCTCAGTTTAGATTCATCTACCCCCGTATGCCTTGTGGCAACAGGCAGTGCATCTCTTTGTGAACAATGGCACAAGAGATTGGCACATATTAATTTCAAGACAATTAGTATGCTATTTTCTAAGGACTTGGTAAGGGATGCTCCCAGTATCAAGTGCATCAAAGATAGCCCATGTCCTGCATGCCAGATGGGCAAACAGACTCGGGCTACCTTTAAGAGCATCGCTGACAAAGACTCTTCCCGATGTCTTTACCTTCTGCATATGGACTTGTTTGGTCCAATGCAAGTTCATAGCTTGGGAGGCAAGTCATATACGCTAGTGATAGTTGATGATCATTCTCGGTTTACATGGGTGTTCTTTTTGAAACGAAAGTCAGATACGTTTGACATCTTCACTAATTTTGTCAAGCAGGTTCAGAACGAATTTAACTGCTCCGTGGTCAAAATCAGAAGTGACCATGGAACAGAATTCGAATCTGGTGCAATGACAGAATTTTGTGAAGAACAAGGTATCTTTCATGAGTTTTCCTCCCCGCGCACTCCTCAGCAAAATGGAGTTGCGGAGAGAAGAAATAGAACTCTCATTGAAGCCTGCACGACTATGTTGAAAGATGCTTCTCTCCCGGAATACTTCTGGGCAGAGGGTGTCAATACGGCATGTCATGTACAAAACCGAGCATTGATCAACAAGCATCATCGTAAGACGCCCTACGAGCTACTGAAAGGCAGGAAACCAACCATGTCCTACTTAAGGATTTTTGGTTGCCGATGCTATGTACTGAATAATGGGAAGTACCCACGTACTAAGTTCGGTGAAAAATGCTTCGAAGGCATATTCTTGGGCTATAGTTCCCACAGTCGGGCATATAGGGTCTTCAATAAGAAAACCCTAGTGGTAGAAGAATCAATAAATGTTGTATTTGATGAAGGAAGTTTGCTTAACAGCAACTCTTCCAGTAGTATTCTTGAAGATGCAGGTGCACGACTGGAACAGCTGAGTCTGGATGAGACCGCTAAAGTTGACGCTCCTAAGTTCGTCAAAGTCTCCACCTCCACGTCATCTGAAAGTGTTGAAGATCAAGATAGAATAAATCTCTTAGAGGAAAGAGAAGCCCAAGAAGTAGTTGAAGCTCCTGACGCCCGACTACTAGAGCTCCGGCACGTGAGGGATCATCCTAGAGATCAGATCATCGGGGATCCTCGTGTCGGGGTCAGAACTCGAAGAGGTACAATTAACGAGGTATTGCATCTTAGCTTCCTGTCACAGGTTGAGCCAAAGAAGTTCGACGAGGCGAACAAGGATGCGGCATGGCTTCTGGCCATGCAAGAGGAACTACATCAATTCGAGCGGTGCAAGGTTTGGACTCTGGTTCCCAGACCATACAAGCAGAATGTGATTGTCACAAAGTGGATCTTCAGAAACAAGCTGGATGAACATGGTGTCATCGTAAAGAACAAGGCCAGGCTGGTGCCTCAAGGTTACAGACAGGAGGAAGGGATTGACTTCGACCAGACCTTCGCACCAGTAGCAAGGCTCGAGGCAATCAGGTTGTTCCTGGCGTATGCTTCACACAAAGGATTCACAGTCTATCAAATGGATGTGAAATCGGCATTCCTGAACGGAGACCTGAAAGAGGAAGTATACGTCGCTCAACCCCCAGGTTTTCTCGATCCTACTTATCCCAGTCATGTTTATTTTCTTAATAAGGCCTTATATGGGTTGAAACAAGCTCCACGAGCTTGGTAGCTACAGTATTTATACTCGGGTATTTTGAACGGAAGACGGACACAGAAAGAAGCCGAGCAAGCGGAAACCCTAATATCGCGATTTCTCTCCTCCGCCGCTGTCGCGCTCGAGCAAGTACGTCGCCGCCGCTAATCGTTCATCTTCCCGATCTCCGGCGACAGAAGCTTAGCAAAGCTTGCGTCTCACGTGTCTATCCAGAGATCTCTTGTCTCTCGATTTGTTGACCGGGAAAAACTCCCCCGTCCGAATCGATCGAGACGACCGATCCTAGAGTGACCGTTGGTAGACCTAGTTTGCTTCGCAAAGAGGTTTGGATCTCAAAGCACTGCAGCAGCGCACCTTCGTTGCCGCCGACTCCGAACCAAGCCGCCGCTCGGATTGCCGCCGCCGGTTCCGGAAGATCCTCTCCAAGAGAGACCAAGGTTGTAGACTCTTAATCGACTTCAAGAACACGTCGTCGGATAAAGAGGAACACCGTAGTCTCCAAAAGAAGTTTGTATCACGTGTACTCTCTACATTTATTTTCGTTGTAAAGGGAACTTTTGTTCCGTGTTGTAAGGGTTGGGTGCAACCCGTTTTGTGGGAGTGTTGACTCTCACGTGTGGAAGGGCTCCTTCCGTTAGTGAAGGGATTGGAATTCAATCCCGTTGGAGAAGTGACCGAGTCGTCCCTTGTTGGGGAGATAGGTCGAAGGGGGAAAGTGGATGTACCCAAGTCGGGGAACCACTATAAATTTGCTGTGTATTCTGTGTGCTGTGCTTGTTGTTTTTATTGTGCAGGTACATCCGTAAATTCCGCAAAAGAACCACACGTCACCTATTCCCCCCCCCCCCCATAGGTGCACATAGCTGACACTAGGTGGACTTTCACCTCCTCAACCAGATGGCTTCCCGAGAAGCCAAGGCCGAAGCCTTATACTCTGCCTCTGTAGTTGAGACGGATACCGAGTCCTGCTTCTCGCTACACCACGAGATGCTAGCTGATCCGCAAGTGAACACATAACCTGAAGTTGACCTTCGATAATCTGAATCACCACCATAGTCAGCATCTGTGTACCCAAGCAAGGCAAAATCCGAGTCCCTTTTATAGAGAAGTCCCATGTCAGAAGTTGTCTTGACATACTTCAGAATGTTCTTTGCTGCCACTAGATGAGACTTCCTTGGTTCAGCCATAAACCGACTTACTCGGCCAACAGCGTAAGCAATATCTGGCCTTGTAATTGTCAGGTAGATCAAGCTTCCAACAAGAGCTCTAAACACCAAGGGGCCAGGAAGAATCCTTCCCTCATCTCGTCAAAGCTTCAGCCCATGTTCTAGTGGAGTAGAGCAACTCTTTCCTTCGCCCATACCGAACCGCTTCGCAATGCGATCTGCATATCCTCTTTGGCAAATGAGTATACCGCTCTTCTTCCTCTCCACTTCAAGACCGAGAAAGTGATGAAGCTCTCCCAAGTCTTTCATCTCGAAGCGTATAGAAATCTCAGCCCTGAGCCTTGCTACTCCCTCCTCCGAATTCCCTGTGATGATCATATCATCCACATACAGCAGGACCAAGACTTCAAGCTCCCCCTTCTTCTTGACGAACAAGCTAGAATCCGAGTTGGAAGCAAGATACCCGCAAAATTGGAGATATTCTGCAATCTTCTCATACCAAGCTCTAGGAGCTTGCTTCAACCCATATAGAGCTTTCTTGAATTTGCAGACATAGTCTGGATGATCTTCAGAAACAAATCTAAGTGGATGATCCATGAAGATGACTTTGTCAATTTCTCCGTAAAGAAAAGCATTCTTCACATCAAGCTACCACATCCTCCAACCCTTGCTAGCAGCCAAGGCGATCTCCACTCTAACTGAAGTCATCTTTGCAACTGGACTAAATGCCTCCTCATAGTCTTCTCCATACTCCTGTGAGAATCCTCGAGCAACCAGGCGAGATTTATATCTATCAATGCTCCCATCAGCTTTCTTCTTCAACTTAAACACCCACTTGCAAGTCAAGGGAGTAATGCCATCAACCTTGGGCACAAGATCCCAGGTTTCATTCTTCTTGAGAGCAGCAATCTCTTCCTTCATGGCATCTTCCCACTCCTTGACTCTAGTGGCTTCATTAAAGTTTGCAAGCTCTCACTCATCTAGAGGACCTGCAAAGAAGCAGGAGACAAAGCTCACTTCATTCCCATCACAGTAACGAGTCGGTGGCTTAATAACCCTCTTCGATCTCCGAAGGGTCTGCTCCTTGCTTACTACTTCTATTGCTCCTTCAGGCTCAGCACCCACATTCAGGCAAGCTTTGAGCAATGCTCCCCCTGCTTCCTGAGCCAGAAGCCTAAGCACCAGAATTTGAAGCAATAGGAGCTGCTGGTGAAACAGCAAGCTCCTCTTCCAGGCCTTCAGCAGCCACCATCGGTTCTTCATCAACCTTGCTTCTGGTTAGCTCAACCGATCCACCTCCAAACGACGTCAGCTCGTCAAAGACAACATTTCTTGACACAATGAACTTCTTCGTCGCAAGATCCATGTATTTCCATCCCTTCTTCCGCTCATCGTAGCCAACAAAGACAAGCTTCCTTGCCTTTGCATTCAGCTTAGTCCGTGAAGCATCCGGGACATGCACATTGCAAGTTGAACCGAATACATGAAGGTGTTACACACCAGGATTCTCCTTCAGCAACAACTCAAAAGGAGTTTTCATGTTGATCGAGCTAAGTGACATCTGGTTGATGACATAAGAAGCACAAGACATCCCCTTCACCCAAAAGGACCTTGGAATGTCTTTCGCATGAAGCCAGCATTTGCAAGTCTCCGTCAGATGACAGATCTTCCGCTCTGCTGCTCCATTTTGTTGCGGAGTGTGAACACAAGTGAGCTCACTCTGAATTCCGTGCTTCCTGCAGAAGTTAGAAAACTCGGAGGAAACAAACTCACCCCCGTTATCTGTTCTAAACTTCTTGATCCGCAAGCCAAGTCGGCACTCTACTAGCTCCTTGAACTCCACAAACAACTGGAAGGCTTCAGACTTCTCCTTCAAGAAATAAACTCAAGTATATCTTGAGTAGTCATCAATCAGAACAAGCATGTATCTGCTTCCACCAAGGATGGCAGTGACAGTTGGTCCCATCAAGTCGCCATGAATGCACTCCAATGGTTGTTTTCTCCTTGTTTGTGATTTATCAAACGGAAGGCGATGTGCCTTACCGTATTAACATCCCACGCAAACATGCCCGTCACCAAAGGAGGACAACTTAGGCAAACCTCTCACCAAACTTCTAATAGCCATATCCTTCAGCTTGTCCATTCCTACATGCCCTAGGCTCTCATGCCAGATAGTAGCGTTATCGTTGGCTCTCATTCGAACAACATAAGAATTAGTTACAAGAACAAACAAGTTCTTAACTCTCCTTGCTATATGAGCAACATCAGCCTTAACCGCTGATATGTTGCGAATCAACTTCACATCTGTTGGCCCAAACAGAATGTGATAACCCGCGTCTACCGCATTGGTCACCGAGAAGATGTTCTTCTTCATGCCCGGTATGTGATACACACTCCTTAATATGAGTGGCCCCTGATCACTACCCAAAGACACAACCTCCTCTTTCTCTAGTACATAAACAGTATTATCAGCAGTTATGATAGCTTCGTTACCTGAGTATGCTTGCAAGGAAGAGAACTTCGACTTGTCTCCGGTGAGGTGATAACCACACCCGGAGTCCACGATCCATTTGCCGTTGAAGTCCTCAGCAGACAAGGCACGGACACAAGTGCCCGTCATGAAAGCTCTGCCCCATTCAGCTTCCTCACTCTTAGAGCAAGCTTCCTCCTTGCCTAGAGCATGCCCAGGCTGCAGTTTGACCTTGCAGTCCCGCTTGAAGTGCCCTCGCTGATGACACCTGTAGCACTTCAAGTTCTTCTTTCAGTCCTTCTTTGGAGCAGCGCTCCTCTCCGGCTGATAAGAAGTTGAAGGCTCATTCTCAGCAACGACTTGCTTCTTCTTCCCTTCCCATCTCTTCTTCTTCTTGCCCGTGAAGAGAGCTTCACTGCTTTCCTTAGAGACAGTGACTACAGCCATCTGCCTTGCCAAACTTTCCTGTGAATCAAGCAGATTCTCAAGCTCCAGCAAAGATGGTTGAGTAGCCCAGCCTTGAACTGATGTCACAAAGGCAACATATTCCTTCCACAAGCTGAGGATTATGTGCCTCTTCAATTTAGCCTCAGAAATAGGCTCATCAGGATCAAGAGCTGACAGCTCAGCACACAAGCTCTTCATCTTCAGAAAGAATTTTGAGATGGTCAGGTCTCCTTGAGTTGCCCTTGCCAACTCATTTTACAAGAACTGGAGCCTCGCCACGTTCTTCCTATTGAACAACTCATTAATAGTTTTCCAAATATCAACAGCTGATTCACATCCAATGATGTGATCAAACAGCTCTGGTAACACAGCTCTCTTGAGAACAAACTCCGCCTTAGAATTGGTTTTTCTCCAGATCCTCACCTGCTCAGCAGTTCCGAAAGCAGCAGTCACTTCCTATCTGTCGTCACCACCGATGACCTCCCATAGCTCCTCACCAAGAAGATAACTCTTCATGCACGACTTCCACTTCTTGAAGTTAGTTGGCGTTAAGAGTTCAATGCCAAGACCTCTTGCATAACTCCATTCCATTGCAACAACTGTTGGTTAGCAACCTTCCAGAAGCACAGAGCACCAACACAGGTTGATCACCACTCAAGCACAGAGCAACAACACTGGTTGAACACCGCTCAAGCAACTAAACCTCCCTCAGATACCATGTTGAATTTTCTCAAAGTGGTCAGCAAGATAGCCCAAAGCCAAATTAATATTCTCGGCACCACCCAGTTCACACTTTGATCAAGCAGAAATCTCAAGAAGCAACACTTAACACAACATACACATGGAAGAACAAGTAGATCTTATTCATTAACTTCTTTACAAGACGAGGTATACGTGGCGAGACATGATTTCGCCAGTACACAAGCTACAAAACATAGTCCAAAACAAGCCGAGCGAACAGAACTGCAGATCGCCGAGACCGCCGAGTCCGCCTAGTCGCTGAAACCGCCCGAACTCTAGCTACTACATTCCGAATAGAACACGTAGTCTTCCTAAGATTGCAAGGCCACACATACACTCCGTTATTCGCGTATGCTGATGAACTGATGAACAGACTGCCTACCCGCCTGAGACCGGCGGACAGGTTATTGGAACTTGGCAAAGCTGAAGCAAAGAACTGACAAGCCGCAGAGCGACCTATTGAGACCACAGAGACCGCACACTTCAAAGTACTTGACCGAAGTCAAAGCCAAACTCCTAGCTCCTTGAAGCTAGCCGCGCGACCTGCACACAGCAAACAGTTAACTCTGTTTCAATCCGCGCGGACAGAAAAACTGAGATCGCAGCACTTTGACCGAGCCCCCACTTACTGTTCACTCAGTTACTATAGACGTGCCGGGGGTTCTATTTATAGGCGAGGTGAGGAGTGTGGTCACCTCCCTAGTGGATAGAGACACCTCCCCAGCCCGTGCGCTAACTAAACACCCGTCCGATGAGTCCGCAAGGACTTAGCCGGATTCCAAGGAACAAACCTCCAGGCGCATAGCGATGCACCTTTAGGCAAACTCTCATCAGTCCGCCCAAGATTTGCGGACAAGGCACCTGCCCGCAGAGCCCCCAAACATCGCAGGATAGCAACAACCCCCTTCAGTGACTGTCCGCACAAACAAGACGCAGTCCACACACCACCAGAGCAACGCCTCTATCCGCCACAAGTCCATGACCAAGGGCAGTCTGCCCGGTCAATAGCGGACTTGGCGAATACAGCGGACACACTGGTCTTGTCACAGAATGTGACTAAGTCCAGTAAAACACCAAAAAGCCTAGTGCGAGCTCGGCGGACATAGCTACGTCCTCCAATCATCCAAAAAATACAGACCGCCAACACCTCGCCAGAGTAAGGGAGTCCGCAAACTACTCGCACGCCTGCACAACGCAACGGCCATCTACCGGACTCCAAACACTAGTCCGAAACAGCAACAACACTGTTGTACTACCAGAGCTCGGCAAGGCCACAACCAAACTCTAAGGCCAGTCCGCAATAGCGGACACCGCGAACTAGCCAGTCCGCCACTCCTCATGTGGATAGAGCACAGAACCAACCTGTAAACTCAAGCTTGCAAACCCGCAAAGCCACTAATCAACCAATCACTGCCTACAATACGCATATCGCAGTCCGCTCAGTCCGCTTTGCTCGAAGCCCGATGTCCTTGGCCATAGACCAAGCAGTCCTCATAGTAGACTGCATAGGCTGCACACTAGGCCGCACAAGCCCCTCCTCAAGAACAGCCAAGCTTGCTCCCAAAATGCAACCAACAGTCCGCCCATGTCGCGGACACAAACCGCTCAGGCCGCTCTACAAGAATAGCCAGGTCCAACCAGGCCTATCACCAGGCCACATAACAGCAGCCCGCCCGCCCAGTCCGTGGAATCTGTCTGCTCAAGCTGCCAGGCCTGACTCTGTTCGCTCAGGCTGAAGGCAATAAGGTTATTCCTAACATATGCTGCACTCAAAGGATTCACTATCTATCATATGGACGTGAAGTCTGCCTTCCTTAATGGTGACATAAAGGAAGAGGTGTATGTGGAACAACCTTCAGGTTTCGTTGATTCTAACTTTCCTGATTATGTTTACTTACTGCACAAAGCTTTATATGGTCTGAAATAAGCCCCTAGGGCTTGGTATGAGACATTGTCTAGCTTTCTACTTGAGAACAAGTTCACAAGGGGAAAGATAGACAAGACATTATTTCTTAGGGAAATTAAAGGCAAGATTCTGCTAGTGCAAATCTGTCGATGACATTATCTTTGACTCTACTGACAGCAACCTTTGCAAGAAGTTTCCAAAACTTATGCAAGGGAAGTTTGAAATGAGCAGTATGGGCGAGCTGAAGTATTTCTTAGGGCTTCAAGTGAAACAGTTTGAAGATGGAATTTTCCTCTCACAGACCAAGTTCACCAAAGAGCTGATTAAGAAATTCGGAATGGAGAATGCAACATCGATGAGGACTCCAATGGGTTCAACAATGTCTTTAGACAAGGATGAAAAATGGAAACCTTTCTATGAAACCAAGTACAGAAGCTTAATTGGATCCTTGCTCTACCTTACAACAAGTAGACCTGACATAATGTTCTCAACATGTGTCTGTGCTAGATTTTAGGTGAACTCTAAGGAATCTCACTACACTGCTACAAAGCGGATTTGGAGATACCTTAAAAGGTACACCGAATCTTGGCTTATGGTACCCAAGAAGTAATGATAGCGAGCTAATAGGTTTTTCAGATGAAGATTTTGCAGGGAGTAAAGACGAAAGGAAAAGTACTTCTGGGACATGTCAATTCTTTGGAAGAAGACTTATCTCCTGGAGTAGCAAGAAGCAAATCTGTGTAGCAATCTCAACGACTGAGTTAGAGTACATCTTTGCAGCCAGCTGCTGTGCACAGTTACTATGAATAAAGAATCAGTTCGAGGATTACAATATGCAGTTTCAAAACATTCCTCTGTTTTGCGACTCTTCCAGCGCAATTGCAATAGCCAACAACCCAGTCTCGCACAGCCGGACAAAGCATATAGAGCTAAGGTATCGCTTCATTTTAGAGCATGTGGAGCATGGTGACATAGACCTTCAATATGTCTCTACAGATAGGCAAATTGCATACATTTTCACGAAGCTTCTGTACGAGACCAAGTTCTTGTTCTTCAAAACAGAACTTAGAATGCTCAACTGAGAAGATTGGAGAAGCTGGATTTTCAAGAAGGCTTAAGGTTCAAAGGTTAGTCAAATGTTGGAATTATACAAAAAATTTAACTCTTGAACTTGAGTAAGATGCAACCTACTCGAGTAAGAAAATGGCCTACTCGAGTAGTTGAATGACATACTCGAGTAGTCCACTTGACCTACTCGAGTAGCAGAATGACCTACTCGAGTAGTTACTCACCTACTCGAGTACTTCAGTATACCTACTCGAGTAATTCCAGACACATCTACTCGAGTACATCACTTCATCTACTCGAGTAATATAAACTTACTCGAGTATATGCCGGAACTTTATTCAAATTTTCTTATGCGCAAACCAAGGCTTATGCCGCCTCTTCTAAGATTTGATTCATCCATTTTCAATTAATTAGACCTAAAACTAGGGTTATATAAATAAGAAATTCCGTAAATGTCCTACACGAAATCATTTCCGCTCTCGAGTACTCGACTGCCTCTTCGCCTTCCTTCAACAAGTTGAAAAGCTGTACCCTTTCCTTCTCCCCGTCGAAATTTTTCAAGGTTTCTGAATCATGGCCGTCTCTCCCAAAATTGGCGTTGGTTCGGAATTGGTCGTCGCCGGGATAGCCGAACTTTCCGACGACTTCCATAACCTCATGATCTTGCTCCACACCACCGGATTAATCTTTCTTCTTCAAGAACCTTGTCGAATCTTATTTATAGAAGTTACAGAGTTTTTCAGAAACATCAAAATGAAGCGTCATGGGGCCGTTCTCAAGTCCAAGGTGAAAGGTATAAAAATCAAACTTATAAAGATCTCAGTTTCTCAACATCTTCGGTTACCAGCTGTAGATGCAGATGATTTACTTGGGGAAGAAGAATATACCCGAACCTGTTTATTTTGTGGAATTACTACTGTTGCAAAGTACATCAAGAGGGCTGACATGGATGCTGAAGGAAAATTGTTAGTTGATATAATTGGAAAAGTTCTTCTGTGCAGAACAAATTCCATCAGAGACATTCCCCTTTATTTCTTTGAAATCATGCAAGCCATTGTCTGCAGAAAGAATTATCAGTTTGGCTTGCTCATTCTGGACAAAATTAAGGACAGCATCAAATCCCCAAATTATGCCAGAATAATATCTCTACTTTCATGAGATCAACCCAGAAGTCTTCAATTTCTCTAAAGGGAGTATTCTTCATCACATGAAGAAGGTCTCCATTTCCTCCATACAAAGATTTGAGTTAAAACTGAAGAATCCTTCTCAGGCTGCAAAGGTTACAGAGGTCCAAGACATAGAGGACATGAGACCATCTCCCTCTCCATCTCAGGTCCCCAGCTCCTCGGGTGTACCTTTTGAGGGGGAGCCTGCTCCTTCTGTCCCAGCAAGGATTCCTTCACCTCCAGCTCCTACACCTCCTCCACCTCTAACTCCAGAAGACATTCCATCAGAACAATAACTTCAAGAAACTCTCCTATCTACAAAAGCTGTTATCAATGAGATGATAGAACAATTGACTGTAGATGATCTTCCTCCTCCTCTATCTCCCAAAGCTCCATTCACTGACATTCCCAAGGACCCCACTCCAGTATAATTCCCAGCATAATCTCCATCTCCAGCAAAGTCTCCTACAACACACCAAGAGCAGACAGAAACTATTTTCATTTCAGATGAGGCATCACCTGAGCCAGTTACAGCTCCACTAAGGAATCTGGACTTCTCCATCCCCATAGTCACTGAAGCAGGGGATGCCCTGATTCACACTATAAGAGTAGAAAGCTCTATCACCATCACAGAGATAGCTCCATGGAAATCTCCTCCTCCTCTAGCTCCCTCTACTAGTGCTCCTCCTTCTACCACTGCTGCTTCATCTAATGACTTGATGAGTCAAGTTGTCCTTCTGCTTCAACAATAGGGATCCTACTTTGATGCTTCCCTCAAAGATGTTACTGACATAGTCACTGCTCTAGAGACTGAGATGTGCAGAGGATTTGCTGAAATTCAGCACAACACTGATCAACTCAGACACCTCTTCCAACTTGGTGGAAAAGCTTTAGATCACACTATCACTCGTGTTGGTCAAGTTATGGAACAGGGTGTAACTCTAGCTGGAAATCAGATAGAATTGGACAAAAGAGCTGAAGCTACCAAGATTAAGATCTGTGAAAAGGTTGGTACTTTAAAAGATGATGTCATCTCTAAGCTGACTGTAGAAGTCAGAAAGGGGGAGAATTTGGTGAAAGAATATTTAGAAAAATCAGATGCTGCCATGCAAGAGCTTTGGAAAGCCAAAATAACAGAAATTCATGATGATGTTCTTGCACAAATTTAGAGTGTCAAATTTTATACCTATGACACTACTATATGGATGCACAACCAGATTCTGCCTGAGTTTGCTGTTGATCCAAACATCATTCCTCATCACCTGAACCCTCTAGCTGCTGCTGCTCCTCCTCTGCAACCTACTTTCTCACCAAGGTCTGATGACTCAGTTGCTCCTCCTAATTCCTACACTCAGGGTTGGGAAGATGATCCTGCAGATATCTTCCTTCAAGCTCCTCATGAGATTCGTATTTCTAAGAAGAAAAGAAAAAATGGTGAATGTCCCTCTGCTAGCAGGTCTAACCCAATTCCAGTCTCTGATGATGATAAGAGGAAAGCTCCAGAATTTGCAGAAATCTAGTCTCCCACTTCTAAGTCCCTCATCTTGGACACTCTCAAATTGGTTATGGACTACCATGAGAGCAGGAATATACATTACAGTTCCCAGGAATGGGAGTTATATGAGAAATCAATGACCAAGAGAAGATTATATAATGGAGAATTTGGAAAAAAAACAACCCTGCTGCTCCTCCAAGACCTCCTCAGTATTACCCAAAGCCTTACAGCTACCGGAGGAGACAACAAGAGAAACATGACAGACATCACCACCAAAGCTAGCTACAAGAACCTATGAGCTATGGAAATGATTGTTGTAGACATGACATTTTTGGATAATTACATTTATATAATTTTAAGTTTTTGATCCTATTATCTTGTTCATTGTCTTATGCTTGCTCACACTGATTTATCTACTTAGCACTTTTTATGTCCATAATTCACCTTAGTGTAAAGGGTTCTGGCTTCTACAAATAAGGGGAGATTGTTGGGTATTGTATCCACACTAACCCAGATTTGATGAAGTCATCCTTGAACTAAGATGAATTAAGTTGTATTTGATGCTTTATTTGAGTTGTGTGTTTGTAGGATTCTAATGGAAAGTGTAGACCAATGTCAGTGTACAATGGGTCACCAAACACTGGACCATACAATGTAATCCCTCATTGTGTGATCCAAGGAGTTGACTCATGTGTAGCCTCTCTATTGGGATACACTTCATATTCAAGCTCTAGGACTAAGTGAAAAGATTTGTTACTGGTCTCTCCTAAGAAGAAGAAAATTCTGTCAAAGAGAATTTGCTAAGTAAAATACTCGAGTAGTTCTATACCTACTCGAGTAAATAGCAAAGTTCATACTCGAGTAATAATACTCTTACTCAAGTAAGAATGGCAGATCCCGAGTAGTCATTTTTATGGCTCTCGAGTAGTTAAGACAACTACTCGAGTAGTTTCATTTCTCTCTCGGGTTTACAGAATTTTATCCTCCAAAAGTTTTCTAAGTTAAATACTAGAGTAGTACTGTATAGTACTCGAGTAGTTTATATCTTCTGTCTCGTGTAATTGAATTCTGACTCTCGTGAAGTTCATTTACTACTCGAGTAGTCCAGAATTAATTCTCGAGTAGTCCAGTATTCCATTTCAGAAAAGTTTTCTAAGTCCCTGTCTCGCGTAGTTTCTCAACCACTCGAGTAGTTCATTCTCATCTACTCGAGTAGTATTCCTTAAACTCGAGTAATCCACTCCGCCACTCGTGTAACTACTTAAGTACTTGAGTATGTCATTTTTGATACTCGAGTAGCTAAATTCTTTTTCTTCAAGTTTACTCGAGCAGTTGACTCCATGTACTCGAGTAACTATCTTATTCTCTCTCAAGTGGTATACTCACAAACTCGAGTAGTTATCTTCTAAACACTCGAGTAGTTCTGCAATGTACTCGAGTAGTCCTTTCTCTCTCGAGTATATTACTTCGATTTTTTTCTGAAAATTTTGTTAAGTCCAGAATAACAAAAATCTTCATGAACCTTGACGTGATTGGTCAACGTGTATCTCATAATGACTTAATAATGACTAATCTTCACTGATCCTATAAATAGTCTTGTCAAACCGAGAAACCCTAAGTTTTATCAAAGAGAATATTCAGAAGTTTTGCAGCCGTATTCTGAAGTCTCTGATTTCCTCTTTCGCTCTCCAAGAAAAGAAAATCGTCGCTGCCGCCATTGCTGATTCCCAACTGGCTAGGGTTTCGATTTTAGAGGATTCAGATCAAGAAGGCTTTACAGATCGAGATTCTCTTAACTCCTCATCTTCTAATCGATCGATCGTGTGAAGCCAAGAAGATTTAGATCCGATCTTGCCGAGATTTTTCTTCACCATTCTGATAAAGCCGCAAAGCCTAGAAGAAGAAGATCCTGGCCGAGAGCTGCAGATCTGAAAAAGAAGATTTACTGTTTGTATTTCTATACAATTTATTTCATTCATGTAGAAGAAATTTATCCGAGTGTAGGAGCTTTTGTCTCCGAGATTGTAGGAAGTTTTATCTTCCGAGTGTACATCCGTTTTGTGGATCGAGATTGTAGGAACGTTATTCCGAGGGCAGGATTGATTTTCAATCCGAGTTAGTGGAGTAGCCGAGTCTAGTGTATTGCTAGATCGGTGAGGGAAAGTGGATGTACCCAAGGTTGGGGACCACTATAATTCTTGCCTCGTCTGTGATTGATTGGTAGTTAGTTCTGTGCATTGGTTTGAAATTTTTATTCCGCAAAAAAGACACACATATCACCTATTCACCACCCCTCTAGGTGATTTAGGTATGCTACTATGAACTTTCATCATCCACCTACGTTTGGCGGAACGGGTTCCCCAACGCAGGTGGAAGATTGGCTTGCAAGTGTGAAGAGAATCTTAACAGGAATCCGGACTGCAGAGGTGTAGAAAGTGACTTTAGCCACCTTTCTATCGGAAGGCGATGCAAGGCTTTGGTGGGACGAAGAGGAACTGCACTACTTGGAAGGTCGAGGATTGGAAGAGATATCGATCGAAGAATTCTCACGATTATTTCTGGCCAAGTATGTGCCAATGTCGCAGCGGATTACTATGGAAAATGAGTTTCTACGTCTGGTGCAGGGTGAGAGTGATATTGATGCTTACCTGCATGAGTTTACATGACTGGGGTGCTATGCGGGTCTACCTTCATTGAGGAAGTGCAAAAGACGAATTGATTTTATGAGGGGCTGCGTGATGAGTTAATATTGACACTCCCGAGTTCGGTGAACCAATGCTTCCAAGCGTTGGTAGAAACAGCCCGTGCGCTGGAAAAAGATTTAAAACGGGTGCAGGAGAAGAAGAGCTTAGCGGTGGAAAAGCCGAAATTCAAAGTTCCACAGTCGGAACAATCAGAGTTTAGGAGATGAGATAAGAGAAGGTTCAGGCTTGCCGAACCAACTCCGTCGACTATTTCTTTGGGAGGAACATATGGGCAAGAACGAATTGAAACATGCACATGTTTTAAATGCGGGAAGCAGGAGCATATAGCCAGTGATTGTTAGAGTGGCCCTTTAAGGAGTGAGAAAAGGACAGGTGTGTCTTATGAAGAAAAGGGTAAAGCAATGGCCGAGTCATTTGCATCTCGGACGCAACCTCAACTGCATAACCTTGAAGTGCAAGAGCCGCAAAGCTCAATCGGTGAAGTACAACCTCGAGTGTTTAGTTTGTAACTCCAAGAGGCGATCAAACGACCTATGAAGGATGATGCGAATGAACGGAAGTAAGAATGAAAGTGTGAACTATATGACTTTGGTGATGTGACTGAGGAATGAATAATGGGATGTTTTTGCAATAATATATGTTAGATGGACGATGAAGTGGTTGTGCACATCTTGTGGTATCTAGGTGATCGATCGATCACGCTGTATGTAATGTGAATATATGGCTGGAGATATGGTGGATATATGTCTGTGATGTTTATTATGGATGTATGTTGTTGGGTACATTGGAAAATGTGTACCAGATTTGAAGAAGCCTCACCCTATTCAATGATATGCATCAAGGTATATTTGATGTTGTTTTGAGTTTATATGTGCAGGTTAAGAAAATGCAGGACTGCAAAAAAGTTTCTAAGTCCATGTGTCGACACCAGAAGGAACTGTGTTGACACTTATGAAGGCTTGTGTCGACACTGGAGAAAAGCTGTGTCGACACTTGGAGTTAATTGTGTCGACACTTGGAGAGGTTGTGTCGACACCTGAAGAAATTATGTCGACATACAGTGGCATTGTCGACATAAAGAGAAAGCATAGTCGACATCAAGTGTGTCGACACTAAGAGGCAGTGTCGACACACAGGAATACTTAGTCGACATCAATTATGTCGACACCCAGAGGCAGTGTCGACACACAAGAATACTTAGTCGATATCAATTGTGTCGACACCCAGAGGCAGTGTCGACACACAGAAGACTTTGTCGACATCAACTGTGTCGACACACAGGACTTGTGTCGACACACTGCAGAGTTTCAACAAAGTTAAAGAGGAGAAGTATTTGTGTCCACACACAGAGGCAGTGTCGACACACAAAAGATCTTGTCGACATCAAATGTGTCGACACACAGGACTTGTGTCGACACATTGCAGAATTTCAACAAAGTAAATTCGTATGAAGAAAAGAAGTGACTGTGTCGACACCACAAAGGCTTGTGTCGACACATTCTACAGAAGCTGTGTCGAGAAGCAGTATCAACAATAAAAGAGATGTGTCGACACCACCAAGGCTTGTGTCGACACTTAGTTTACTTGTGTCGACACTTAGTCTACTTGTGTCGACACATGATGAAGTTCAATCTCGACACTTTCAGACAGAGACAGAGTTCAAGAAGTGACTGGATGACTTGACAGCTGCCATTTCTAACCGGTCTACAGCAAATGTCAAAGCTGTCAGAAATTTGTTAGAAACCGGATCAGCCGGTTACCATGAAGGAAGACTATATAAAGGCTTTCACCTTCAACAGAAGAAGATGAACATACACAGATAACTAACAACACAAAAAGAAGAAGACCTTCGACAGAAGATCTAAGAAGTTGGAGAGAGAGAGCTTCATCTAAGAAGTGCAGTTGCTGAACCAGGCTGCTAAGAAGGATTCAGATTGTGATCTGAATATCAAGAAAGAAGCTGATTGAAGTTAAACTTCTAAGGAGTACAACCCTACTGAGTTCAGATTCAAGAAGATTTGAAGAAAGCTAAGAGTGGTTGTTCTCTGCCATCAGATTCTTCCAAGAACTGATCAAGAAGTCATCCATACTTTCTCTCTCTACCTGGGTGGTGGTAAAACATTTTGTTAAATCTATTTTCTGTAGGATCTATTCTAGATCTGAGCTATAAGCATGTGTTTATAAAGACTGAGTGTAGGAGAGTAATTTCTCTGAGTGGTAGGCCTTGTTGAAGGCTGAGGTAGGGATGTGAGCCTAAGTTGTAGGAGATTGATATCTCTGAGTTGTAGGCCTTGTGTAGGCTGAGGTAGGGCAGATTGCCTGAGCTGTAGGAGCCTTATTGGGTTCTGAGTTGTAAGATCTGAGGATCTGAGGTGAAGAGCAGAAGTTAGGACGAATCTAGTACACTGCTAGATATGCGAAGGGGGAAAGTGGATGTACCCAGACCTTGGGGTACCACTATAAAAACTGTGTGCACTCTGTGATTGAATGTTTCTGTGAATGTTGTGTTGTGTTAGCTGTATAATTTGCAATTTCTGTGTAATTAACTGAACAGATTTGCTGCCTTGTTAAGAAAAAGGAATTACACGTACTCACCCCCCCCCCTCAAGGTGGTTAGGCACTAATTCTTTCAAGTGGTATCAAAGTGAGGTTCCTCAAAGAAGGACTTAACAGTCTGAGTTAGATCCTTAAGGCAGATTCAAGATCAAGAAAATGGGTTCAGGAGAAAATCATAAGAAACTAGGTTCTATGAAATTACCCATATGCAGGAAGGAGATATTTGGAATATGGAAAGAAAGGGTCAGGCTGTTTATGGAGGCTTCTGATCCAAGGATCTACGTTACAGTAAAGGAAGGTCCTTATATTCCTATGAAGATTTCATTTCTAGATGCAAACCAAAGAATTCCCAAGGATTTTTCAGAGATGACTAAGGATGAGATCAACCTGGCAACTATGGATAAAAGAGCCCAGAATATCATAGTAAGTGTCATAGATGATGCAACTTTTCAAAATTTGATTCACTGCAAGACCTCCAAGGAAATGTGGGATACTTTGATAATCTACATGGAGGGTTCTGAAGAAGTCAGACAAGATAGAAAGTCTATGCTGAACCAGGAATATGAGAGTTTTAGACAAGGAAAGTCTGACAGTATAACTGAGTGTTATAAAAAGTTCTATAGAATAGTAAATGAGCTGATGTCCTTTGGAAGAATCTTCAGTACATATGAACTGAATGATAAATTCCTAAGATCCTTGACAAAGGATTGGGACACTAAGATTTGTTCCATTAGCGAAGTGGCCAAACTTGTAGATATCTCAACTCCAACTTTGTTTGGAAAATTGCTGTCATATGAGATGCAGTTGATGGCTAGGAAAGAGGAAGAGAAAATTGCAAAAGGGGAGCATAGGGAAATGTATGTGGCCTTCAAGGTTGAAGCCACTAGGAAGAATAGGAGGACATCTCCATCACCTCCTAAGATAGTTGTTGAAATTGCTTCAGATAATTCAAACACCCAAAGTTCAGACAGCAGTGACTCAGATGAAGACTTTGCTGCCTTCATAAGGCAGTTTCAGAGATTCCTGAAGAAGAAGCAGTGGAAGTCTAAGCCCTCCACATCTCAGCCTAAGGGTGACTATTATCAAAAGAGTAAGTCATCTAGGAAGGACAGGAGCAGGTCTAAGCCAAGCAAATCTACAACATCAAAGATAGTTTGCTACTGCTGTAATATGCATGGACATGTTGTGGCTGAGTGTCCAGACAAAAGAAAAGAGTCTGCTGATAAAAAAAAGACTCAAAACCAGAGCAAGAAGGAGAAATCCTTTATTGCTAAGAAGGAGAAGAGCTTGATAGACCAATCATCTTCAGAGTCAGAATCTGAAGCTGAGACATACATTGGTCTATATGCAACAGATGAAGAAGATGAGTTTCTGCAAGTGCTGAACTCTATCTATGAACAAGAAGACCATCAGTGCAAGGGACTGATGGCTTTGTCAGAAGAAGACAAGTGTCAGGATCAGCCTTGTCCAAGTAAGGTATAATGTTTTTCTAGAAATTCAGATTGTAGTACTGGGTCAGAGTCAGCAACTTCTCCATCAAGTGATGTGGATGTGTCTGAGTCTGAAGGTGATATTCATCAGCTGATAGATGAATATGGAGATTTGTTACAGGCACTAAAGAAAATAAAAAACCTGGCCAAAACTCAGGCTAAGAAAATTGCAGATCTTAAGATGGCTGCATCTAATTCAGAGAAGATGCTGGATCAAAAGTTGAATGAGATAGCCAGACTGAAAAACATTATTGTTATTCATATGGGTACTATCACATTTAAAAATGATCAGATTAAAAGTCTGGAGAATAGACTTCAGAAAGAAAATGAGATTGTAGCTAGTTTTTCTAAACCAAAATCTGTATTACCCTTGATTGATGAGTTTGTGTCTCAAAAGGGTAAGGCTGGGTTAAGGTTTAAGAAAACTGCATGGACTGCTAAGTTCAATTCTAGAGGCAAAGCCACAGCACAAAACAACAGACCTGCTGCAAATATTTCAGCTAAAGTTGTACCTAAACAAAGGTATAATAAGTTTGAGTGCTGGTGCTGTGGCAAGATAGGCCACTTTGCCTTAGATTATTGGCATAATATCAGTGTCAAGGAGAGTATCAGTCTGCCTGTCAGAAAAGCTGCAGGAAGATTTGTTAAATTTCAGACTAACTTGCACCAAGGACCCAAAAGTTATTTAGTTTCTAAGGTTAAGTAATTTGTGTTGCAGGTGAGTCCAAGTTGTCATGCCCCTATATGGTACTTGGACAGTGGTTGTTCCAGGCATATGACTGGAACTAGGGGATTGCTGAAGGACTACTCACCTATGCTGAATGGGCCTAAAGTAATATTTGGTGGTTCTAAAAAGGGAGTCATCAAAGGATTTGGTAACATCTCTACCAACTCAATCACAATCACTCAAGTGTCCTATGTAAAGGGTTTGAAACATAACCTAATTAGCATCAGTCAGCTGAGTGATTTAGGTTATGACATTTCATTTGTCAAGAATGGTTGTCATATCAAAAGGTCAAGTGATCAAAAGGTCATATTGACAGGATATAGAAAAAGAAATGTGTACTGTCTCAATTTTGAGTGTGAGAACAATGTTTCTCCTATTGGTCTTGTCGCTGATGAGAGAGCCTCTCATTGTGTTAAATGGCACAAGAGGCTGGCCCATCTCAACTATAAGACTATTGGCCAACTCTTTAGCAAAGAGTTAGTGATGAATGGTCCTCAAGTTAAGTGTATAAAGGATAGGATATGCTCAGCTTGTCAAAAAGGCAAGCAGACCAAATCCTCCTTTCATAGCCTTGAAAACAAGGATTCAGTGAGGTGTCTATACCTCTTGCATATGGATCTATTTGGTCCTATGTCAGTTCATAGTCTAGGTAGGAAGGTCTACACATTTGTGGTGGTAGATGACTATTCTAGATATTCATGGGTGTTCTTTCTGAGACAAAAATCTGAAACCCCAAGTATTTTATATAGTTTTGTCAAACAAATTCAGAATAAGCTGGATAGTAAAGTTGTCAAAATCAGAATTGACCATGGCACTAAATTTCAATCTGAGAGTATGACAAGACTGTGTGAAGAATTTCGGATTTTTCAAGAATCCTCCTCACCTAAAACACCACAGCAAAATGGTATTGCTGAAATGAAGAATAGAATACTGATTGAGGCTGGTAGAACTTTATTGAGTGACACTTCTCTCCCAGAATATTTCTGGGCTGGGGCAGTAAACACTGCATGTCATGTGATCAATAGGGCTACAATCACCAAAAGCCACAAAAAGACTCCCTATGAGATTATGACAGGCAGAAAACCAAACTTATCCTATTTTAGGATCTTTGGTTGCAAGTGTTATGCCCTTAACAGTGGCAAGTCTTATCTAACTAAATTTGCTACCAAATCTCATGCTGGGATATTTGTGAGGTAAAGCAACAATAGTAAGGCTTATAGGGTCTACAACTTGATTACTCAAGTTGTAGAAGAGTATGTACATGTTGTCTTTGATGAAACAAGACTTATTAACAGTGAGTTGCCAAGTAGTTCTTGCAGTTCTACAGGTATAAATGAGAGAATGGACAAGCTTACCATTACAAAAGATTCAACTGCAAATCAGGAAGTGGAAAATGGTGGCTGCTGTCTAGGGGGAGTACAAGACTCTCCAGATGCTGATGAAAACCAAGAAGTGCAGCATAATGAAGAGACTGAAGGTGTTCAACCTGAAGATAGACTACCGCCATCTATTAGACACTTAAAGGATCATCCAGCAAATCAGATAATTGGTGATCCAAGACAAGGAGTACAAACAAGGAGCAGGAATCTGCACAGTTCTGTGCTCTAGTTTCTTATCACAAGGGGAACCCAAGAAATTTGAAGAAGCTGTTCTAGACCCACATTGGATTGATGTCATGCAAGAGGAGCTAAATCAGTTCAGATGGTGCAAGGTCTGGAAATTAGTTCCTAAACCAAAAGACCACAACATCATTGGAACAAAGTGGATCTTTAGGAACAAACTGGATGAGAATGAGATCATTGTGAAGAACAAAGCAAGACTTGATGCAAAACGATACATGTAGGAAGAGGCTATTGACTTTGATCAAACCTTTTCCCTAGTAGCAAGACTGGATGTAATTAGGATGTTCCTTGCTTATGCAGTATATCAAGGCTTTAAGGTATTCCAAATGGATGTAAAATCAGCATTCCTAAATGGAAATCTAAAAGAAGAAGTCTATGTAGAGCAGCCCTCAGGTTTTGTTGATCCTCTCAAACCTGATTATGTTTATAGACTTAGGAAAGCATTATATGGGTTAAAGCAAGCCCCAAGGGCCTGGTATGAAACCCAGTCTACTTTCCTCTTTGAGAACAAATTCTCAAGGGGGAAAATACACAAGACTCTATTCCTTAGGGAGTCCAAAGGAAAGATTATCCTACTCCAAAAATATGTTGATGACATAATATTTGGGTCTACTGAAAGTAACCTTTGTAGAAAGTTTACAAAACTTATGCAAGGGAAATTTGAAATGAGCAGTATGGGAGAACTTAAGTTCTTCTTGGGTCTCCAAGTAAGACAGACTGAAGATGGCTTGTCCATATCCCAATCTAAGTTCACCTTGGAGTTAATAAAGAAGTATGGTATGGAATCATCCACTACCATGAGAACTCTTATGGGGACAAGTGTATCTCTAAGCAAAGATGATGCAGGGAAACCTGTAGATGAAACTTTGTATAGAGGAATAGTTGGCTCCCTCCTATATCTGACTGCTAGTAGACAAGATATCATGTATGCTACATGTGTCTGTGCTAGGTACCAATCCTGACCTAAAGAATCTCATCTGACTGTAGTCAAAAGGATTTTGAGATATCTTAAGGGCACACCTAATCTAGGCCTTTGGTACCCTAGGAATGGAGATTTTCTACTGACAGGCTATTAATGAGGAATTTTATAGTTTTAAAATGTAGCCAAACTATAATCTCAAATAGGCAAGCGTACCTATCGAAATATAGTATAGGGAATGTCGTATTAGACTCGGGGCCTGTTGAGTACTTCTACTCACGCAAATTGATATTATTTTATCGGAATATAAATTGAAGGTAAATTAAAACTAAAGCTAGAAAACAAACGAAAAGATAGCACTTGATCTAGAATCCCATTGGATTAAAATGAACCTTTATAAACATAAAGTACGCAAGACTCTTAAATTGCTCACTCGACCGTGCAAGTTCCTAAGTACAAAAGCGTCTCTCTCGAGCTCATGCTTTTGACTAACCTTAGGTTAATCGATTAAGACCTCTTGGCCAGTCGAAACCCCTAAGCTTGCTTTAGGCGGTGAACCACTCTATTGGATTTGAATCCAATCCGGAGGATTTATGTCGTCCTCTCTCGAGGAGTGCATGCAACTCCTTTTATCTTTGAGTGATCTACTCGTATCTGCAACCTCTCAGTCATTTAGGATACGGATCTTGGATCGAAAAACATATCCGTGAACTATGAATTCGACGAAATATAAATCAAAGATAAATCGTAAGCGAGCAAAATTAAGAACAAGACATTTGATAAAAAAAAGAAGAGTTTATTTTATTCCAAGCTTCATCATGATCAAGTACTTGTGGAAATTTAGCTACTCATAATTGAAAAATACATTCTATCACTATGAAATAAAAGAGTACAATTGCATGAAAAGAAAAATCTAAACTATATTGCAAATAAAATAAAATTGCATAAAATAAAACTAACCCCAAAGATATCCCGAAAATAAGCCACCCAACCCGATTTTCAACCCCAATGGTGGACTCTCCTCATCATTCCCCCTTGGCCATTATTTATAGGAAAAAAAGAAAGGATGAAAGACAGATGAAAGAATGGAAGGCCAAGGATAAGAGGAGGAAAATAAAGTGGTAATAATAATTAAATATTAATGAAATATATGAAAAAACAACCAAATTAAATGGGGGAGTTTCATAGTTTGTAAAGAGGAGATGAATGGTGGACATAATTACTAAAATTAAGATGGAGTTGAAACATCAAATATTTATCAAATATTTAAGAGGAGGTAAATGGAGGGAGGAGATAATGAAGAACAATATAAAGGTGGTGGTTTCATGGAATAAAGAGGAGCTAGCGGTTTCTTGAAGAAATGAAGATGGGAAGTAAATGGTTATAGTAATAATAATAATAATAAAGTGCATGTATTTAACTGTGGCGGTTTTTAGAGAGAGAAAGGGGTGGTGATGTATGTTGTATGATGAGGTGGTGGCTTTGACATGAAAAGATGATGGCGATGGCGTTGTGCATGAGAATGATGAAAATAGTTGAATGTCGAAGACTTGCTTGGCGCCGGTCATTTTGAGAGTTGGCGATGATGGCGTGGCGGCATCAATGCATAATAATATATTTGTCATGAGCTTGCATGAAGAAGAGCTGAATGGGTGGTTGCGACATGAAATGCTTGATCGTCTTGAACGAGTGCAGCGAGACTTTGCCTTGGTTTTATGTAGACTGCATGAATTGCTCGGCCAACGTGACGACTTCGGTAAATATTTCTTTTGCAAACATCGGGAGCGCGACCACGTCAATAAACCTACAAAAATAAATATATGTAAAATTAGTAAACTAAAATATAAAATAAATGATTTATAATTGAAATATATAAATTATTATTAATTTTATATTAATTATTAAACTAAAATAAATTCTAAAAATAGTTATAAATCCTACAAAAAAAATAAGACTTAAATTATTTAACAGAATCAAAAAGATATAATTTATTAACCAGAATAAATAAAATATGATTAATTAAAACTAAATATTATAGTAAAAATACCTGTAAATATTACTTATCAAATACCCACATACTGAAGCTTTTGCTATTCCAGGGAAAAACTATGAGAAGTACTTATAAGACATTAATATAATTTTTAAATCAAACTAAAAATTTATTAAATCAAGAGAAAGTTAAAAATAAAATTTAAGGATTCAAAATTTTAAGTCCTAAACTATGAAAGTAAAATGTGAAGAGCTAAATATTTAGCAAAGTTTTCTCTAATAAATTATTTAGAACTCAAAATTAAGTATTTAGCAAACAAAGTTAGATTAAAAATTATTAACACTTTTTCACTAAAAAGAAACTTAAAGGAAAATTTAAATACTACTTATGCTCTCTTACAAATTTAATTTAAATCTAAAGCAATAATATTGGCTATTGGGTTGGAAAAAGGAAAAAGGAAATTGAAGAGATCTTAGATTGGAGGTGATGAATTTTATCCTCTCACCCCACACATTTTTTTTCATTTTGATGTTTTTTCTCTTCAAACAAAATTGCTTAGGAGTAATGAATTTTATCCTCTTACTCCTTTCTTTTGGGGGGTGCATATGTGTACCAAGGAATACTTGATTCCGTTGACATATGATCTAACCAAAAAAAGAAAAATTGCATATGTGTACATGGGATAATGAATTTTATCCTCTTATCCCCATGACATATGATCTAACAATAAAGTTAAAAATAAGGGAAAGGCAATCAAAAATTTAGATTAAATTAAAATTGTTGGAGAGCAACTATAGTAAATTAAAATTTTCTAAGAATCTTAAAGTTTAAAGTGATGATAAATAAAATCTAAAAATTGTTAAACTAACCACTAGGAAATTGAAACTAATTACAATAAAAGAGAAAAAGAGCTAAATAGATTTCTCTAAACAAATTTACTTCATAAATTTATTTCTTAAAATCAAATCATCTAAAAATTAAATTTAACTAACTTTGATGAAATAAAAGATTAGAAAATCAAAAATTTAAAAAATTCTTATAAATAATCTCAAAATAAATTTCTAAAAAGTCACAAAAATATTAAGCAAGGGTTTATTATATTTTTTCTATTTTCTTTTTTTTCTGTTTTTTTTGTATTTTGGATAATAAAAAGAAAAAAAATTTAATTTTTAAAGATTTTTTATTTTTTGGGATTTTTAAATAAAAACAATAAGTAAGAATCCACCCTCTTACTTAAAAATAAACATTGTCCCCAATGTTTATAAGTCAAGTAGGAGGGGGAAAAGAAAAAACAGTTTGTGAAAATTTAGAAAAATAAATTCATAAAAGTTAAAAGATAAACAAGGGGTGTCCCCCAAGAGCGCTTTTCTTTTTCCCGTCTTTAAGCTAGACGGTTATTGTTAGGAGAATGGAAAATAAAAATTAAAATGAAGGGCCTACTCCCTTAATTCGCATTTTGGTGAAGATGCCAAAGTTGGTCTCCCGAGTACTCCTCCGCTTTCTTCTTGATTTTCCTTCTCGCAGTTGACTTGAAAATTTAGATGCAAAACACCTATCCATACCTGAGGTGAGTTGAACCTTTCTAGATGAGCGGCAAATGGGTCGGGGATAACATTTGATTGCAACGGCTCATTTACTACATGAAAATCATTAGAATAAGAAAAATCAAAAATAAAAGTGTTAGAGACAATTTCACACGGAGGAGGGTCGTGTGAAAGAAATTGATCAAGCTCTGCTTGTTTATTTTCTAATATTAATTTGTCATCTGTAGAATGATTTAAAATCAAATCATTGGACGCATCAAGTTCATATATTTTTGCTCCTAAATATTTATAAATTGTGTTTGGAAATTCATAAATAGGAGAAAAATTGGTAGTAGTAGGAGAAGAAACATGTTCTTCTTCTACTGCACCCAATGCGTCCATACACTTAACAAGTTCTTCAAATAAAAGCTCTTCGTATTCTTTGGTATAAGCAACTACGGGGGGACATGAAGAGTCATGTTTCTCATTAGCGACATTATCCGAGCAAGTGGAAAAATCACTAAAAGTAATAAAAGTCTGATCCAAATTTTGGGGAGAAGAATCAAATGGAAATTTAGAAGAATGCCAAAAATTAGGAGAGAAACCTTGCGGTGCGGAAGAAGAAGAATAAAAATTCGGATCTAAATAAATATCCTCAGTACTCGGGAATCTTTCCGGGTGATCATGCCGGAAATCAACATCCGAGGAAGAGGGAAAATTACAAAAATCAGAAAAATTGTTCTCATTGAAGCTTGAAAAAGTATTTTCTGGAAAATTATCAAAATGATTTTCATAAGAATTTGAAAACTTATTTCCATTAAAATTAGAAAAAGTATTGAAAAGGGTATTTTCCTGGAAATTAGATGAAGGACTGTCATTAAAGTAGGAATAATTATTTTCATAATTATTACCAAAATTATAAGAATAATTTTGAAGATAAAAATTAGAATAACATTCCTCACTCCGATGAGGGGCACCACAATAAATACAAAAAAATTGGCGTTGTCTTGCAACTTGCAAAAGATTGACTTTATGTGTAAGCTCGACAATCTTAGCGGCCAACTGAGATATCTTTTTTTTTGTTTTGTAAAAGGAAAATAAAGCAACCGGTACTTAATAGAATGGATTTTGAAAAAGAAAATGAAAAAGTGAATAAGGGTAGAGAAAGAGAATGATAAAATTAATACAATTCGCACTTTCAAAATATCAATAAAAATTATCCCCGGCAACGGCGCCAAAAACTTGGTGAGGAATTTTATAGTTTTAAAATGTAGCCAAACTATAATCTCAAATAGGCAAGCATACATATCGAAATATAGTATAGGAAATGTCGTATTAGACTCGGGGCCTGTTGAGTACTTCTACTCACGCAAATTGATATTATTTTATCGGAATATAAATTGAAGGTAAATTAAAACTAAAGCTAGAAAACAAACGAAAAGATAGCACTTGATCTAGAATCCCATTGGATTAAAATAAACCTTCATAAACATAAAGTACGCAAGACTCCTAAATTGCTCACTCGACCGTGGAAGTTCCTAAGTACAAAAGCGTCTCTCTCGAGCTCATGCTTTTGACTAGCCTTAGGTTGATCGATTAAGACCACTCGGCCAGTCGAAACTCATAAGCTTGCTTTAGGCGGTGAACCACTCTATTGGATTTGACTCCAATCCGGAGGATTTATGTCGTCCTCTCTCGAGGAGTGCATGAAACTCCTTTTATCTTTGAGTGATCTACTCGTATCCGCAACCTCTCGGTCATTTAGGATACGGATCTTGGATTGAAAAACATATCCGCGAAATATGAATTCGACGAAATATAAATCAAAGATAAATCGTAAGCGAGCAAAATTAAGAACAAGACATTTGATAAAGAAAAGAAGAGTTTATTTTATTCCAAGCTTCATCATGATCAAGTACTTATGAAAATTTAGCTACTCATAATTGAAAAATACATTATATTACTATGAAATAAAAGAGTACAATTGCATGAAAAGAAAAATCTAAACTATATTGCAAATAAAATAAAATTGCATAAAATAAAACTAACTCCAAAGATATCCCGAAAATAAGCCACCCAACCCGATTTTCAACCCCAATGATGGACTCTCCTCATCATTCCCCCTGGGCCATTATTTATAGGAAAAAAAGAAAGGATGAAAGACACATGAAAGGTTGGAAGGCCAAGGGTAAGAGGAGGAAAATAAAGTGGTAATAATAATTAAATATTAATGAAATATATGAAAAAACAACCAAATTAAATGGGGGAGTTTCATAGTTTATAAAGAGGAGATGAATGTTGGACATAATTACTAAAATTAAGATGAAGTTGAAACATCAAATATTTATCAAATATTTAAGAGGAGGTAAATGGAGGGAGGAGATAATGAAGAAGAATATAAAGGTGGTGGTTTCATGGAATAAAGAAGAGCTAGCGGTTTCTTGGAGAAATGAAGATGGGAAGTAAATGGTTATAGTAATAATAATAATAATAATAAAGTGCATTTATTTAACTGTGGCGGTTTTTAGAGAGAGAAAGGGGTGGTGATGTAGGTTGTATGATGAGGTGGCTGCTTTCTCATGAAAAGGTGATGGCGATGGCGTTGTGCATGAGAATGATGAAAATAGTTGAATGTCGAAGACTTGCTTGGCGCCTGTCATTTTGAGAGTTGGCGATGATGGCGTGGCGGCATCAATGCATAATAATATATTTGTCATGAGCTTGCATGAAGAAGAGCTGAATGGGTGGTTGCGACATGAAATGCTTGATCGGCTTGAACGAGTGCAGCGAGACTTTGCCTTGGTTTTATGTAGACTGCATGAATTGCTCGGCCAACGTGACGAATTCGGTAAATATTTCTTTTGCAAATGTCGGGAGCGCGACCACGTCAATAAACCTACAAAAATAAATATATATAAAATTAGTAAACTAAAATATAAAATAAATGATTTATAATTGAAATATATAAATTATTATTAATTTTATATTAATTATTAAACTAAAATAAATACTAAAAATAGTTATAAATCCTACAAAAATAAATAAGACTTAAATTTTTTAACATAATCAAAAAGATATAATTTATTAACCAGAATAAATAAAATATGATTAATTAAATCTAAATATTATAGTAAAAATACCCGTAAATATTACTTATCAGCTATTCAGATGCAGACTTTGCAGGTTGCAAAGAAGATAGAAAAAACACTACAGGCACCTGTCAATTTCTAGGAGGCAGATTGGTGTCTTGAAGTAGTAAGAAGCAGACATGTGTGGAAATTTCCACAGCTGAGTATGAATATGTGGCAGCAGGAAGTTGCTGTGCACAGCTGTTGTGGATTCAGCACCAGCTAGAAGACTATGGTATTCAGGTAAGTAGAACACATTTGCATTGTTATTCTAAAAGTGTTATTTCTTTTGCTAATAATCCTATTTCACATAGTAGGACTGAGTATATAGAAATTAGATACCATTTTCTTAGAGAAAATGTAGAGAAAGAGGACATCTCACTAGAATTTGTCAAAACAGATTATCAAATTGCAGATATGTTTACTAAGGATCTAGATGAAACTAAATTCAATAAGTTTAAAATTGAATTCAGAAATGTTGAACATAGATTAGTTTAACAAAATTGGATAAGTAAAATGGTGTCGACACAAGGAGTTGTCTGTGTCGACACATAGAAGTGGTGTCGACATTCCAGAGAAATGATGTCGACACATCTAGAAAATTGGTGTCGACACTTCAGAGAAGTAGTGTTGACACATCCAGGAGTGGTGTCGACACATCCAGAGGTGGTGTCGACACTTAGGATCAACACAGATTTCGTCGAGTGGAGAATCGACTGATTGTCGAGCGCAAAGGAATAAGTGTCGACACATAGAAGTCAACACTTATGTCGAGACATTAGCAGTTTGTGTAGACACTTTTCCACAGTGTCGACACATTAAGAGAATTTTGACGTGCCTTTTCACCTTCGTTTTTAGAAAGGTATAAATAGGTCAACAACATTATCTGTCGATACGCTATCCATAGTTTTGAGACCAAAACTTTGTGTCGACAAATTCTCTCTTCTAAATTCAAGATTTCTCTCAACCCTAATGGCGCCCAAGCTTGACGATAATGTCAATTAAGGATATGAACTGGTACGCAATGCCTTTGACCATGCGGAACATGAAATTAAAGATGTAGTAACCCTAATTGCTGAGAATCGGTTGGAGTTTCTAGTTTCTGAACCAACTAAGATTTGGAAGAAAGAAACACTAGAATTCTTTAGTGCTGCTACCCTAGATCAAACTGGACTCAAAATTAGATCCACAGTCCATGGAGTAAAGGTGAAACTCACCCAGAAGAGTTTAAGGAAAGTTCTTCACCTGCTAAGAGCACAAGAGGAAGAAGATGTACCCGCATCTAAGTTAAGGGAAGAACTTCAATGGTGTGGACTGGATTCCACCATAAAGATTGGTTCAGCTTTGAACAGGAAAGACATGAATATGCAAGGGAAGTTTTTGTTTGACGTTGTAGGAAAAGTGATTCTTTGTAAGCCAGGGGCATGATAGGATTTCTGCCTATATGTTCAGCCTGATGACCAAGATCATCTACACACTAAATACTGATTGGTCAGCAGTAATATTTGAGTAGATTAAGGAAAGTATGAAGAAGCCAAATCAGGGAAGAATTGTGAGCATGTATTTAGCTGCAACAATACCAGAAGTAATGGACCAGTCAGCTGAGTCTAAAATAAATCACATGAGAAGGATGGACATCAGGATTATATCCAGATGGGATAGGGTTCTAACTAAGGATATGCCTGAGGGAGAAAGGCCAGATATTCCTGAACAATCTACATCACAAGATATTCCTGCACAAGACCCTACAGATGGTACACAAGTGCAGGGGGAGCCTCACCTTGAGGAAGAGCCAACCCACCTGGAAAGTGAGATGGCTACACAGACTATTCTTGAGGTAATCAGTGAAGTAAATCAATCAATTTTCAATATTGAGGATGAAATGCTAACTGAATCTTTGATTGATGTTGACCAGCCAACACAACTAAACAATCAAGAACAAGATGTTATCTTGGAAGATACATCTGCTGCTGCTAATGCTCCAGAGATTACAGTACCTCAAGTCCCTACTCAACATGAATTTACCCTAGAAGAGTTGTTTCCTGATATGGAGCAAGCTGACACTCAGGGGGATAAAGCTGATTTTGAGGGGGAGAAAGCTAACCTTGAGGGGGAGCAAGCAGGATCTCAGGGGGAGAAAGTTAATTCTGTGGGGGAGGAGCAAGGGACTTAGGGGGAGCTATCTAAGACTGCACAGGAATTGCCTCCTAGTCCAAAGGATAGAGTAAATATAGCCAGTACCTCAGATTCTAAGGATGCAGCTGAGGTTCAAGCTAAGAAAAGAAAACTAATGGTATTCAAAAGAAGAAGCCAGAGCTATAAGAGGGCTTTACAAACTGCTCCTCAACCTGCCCCAATAACTGATTATAGTTCTTTATTAGTATCCATGCAAGTTAAGTTGGATGAGCAAAGGATTGCCATGAAGAAATATATGATGAGACCCATAAAGATCTACAATTCTCCTTGGCACAGGATATAAAATCAATAAGATTTGAAGTTAATCAAAACAAGAAGGAAATGACTGATTGTTTCCACAAAGGAGGCAATGTTGTTGTTTTCCTAGCCACACATCAAGAGAAAATCAAGACTCAAGTTGATGATATAGCTCTTAAGCAAGGCTATGTACTAGAGAATCAACTTAGAATGAATGATAATCTGACAGAATCACATAATGTGATTGTTACAGAACTGAAGAATGTTGCAACTTCTCAGACTGAAGCAA
The DNA here is from genome assembly GCA_039583875.1 of Platanthera guangdongensis. Classification (NCBI taxonomy): domain Eukaryota; kingdom Viridiplantae; phylum Streptophyta; class Magnoliopsida; order Asparagales; family Orchidaceae; genus Platanthera; species Platanthera guangdongensis. Next base: position 56,721,564 of record CM077160.1, on the reverse strand, counting down.
GGACTACTGCCAAGGCAGAGTTTGATAAGCAATTACAGGAAGGACTAGCTGCTTTAAAAATAGCTATTGAGCAATCTCAAACGACTATTTTTGCACAGCTACTGAAGTTAAAATCTTTTTATATAGATGGTGTCAATTATGTGGATGAACAAGTCAGATTTCAAAAAGATGATCTCAGAGATCATGTTACTAGAGAAGTCATAAAGGGGGAGGGAGTATTAGTCAAAGCTGGCTCTGATCATGCTAAATGGATCTCTAATAGCATCAGAGCCACCCTTGGATATCCACCCCTCTATGATGATGACAATGTGGCTGAGTAAGGTATCCACCCTGCTTATTTTGGAGGTGAGCAACCTGAAGTTGCTCAAGTAATTTATCCTCCAGCAGATTTTGAGATGATTCACCAAGAAGTACAGTCTATGTACAGCCCTCCAGAGGGTGCTCAAAATATTATCCTTGAGAAAGTATACAAGCTAGTGTCAGAGGCAGTTTTGAAGGAGCAAGAAGCTCTATTGTCAAAGAAAAGATTCAGAGAACAGGCTGAGTTGAAGCCTGATTTTGAGCAGTGGAGTCCAACATCCAGGAACATTATACTGACTGCTTGGAAAGCTGTAAAGGATAAGACCCATGATAGGGGTAAATGGTACTCTGAACAAGAATGACAAAAGCATGAAGCTAGACAAGAAGCCATTGTTCAGTATAGAAGAAAGGATAAAGCTGGGAAGCTACCTCCTAATGCTCAGGAGCCTAGCAAATATTTCCCAAAGCCCTTTCACTACTTTGAAAGGCAAAGAATAAGGGCTAAAGAGCAAAAGACAAGAAGCCATTTTTCAATATAGAAGAAAGGCTAAAGCTGGGAAGCTGCCTCCTAATGCTCAGGAGCCTAGCAAATATTTCCCAAAGCCCTTTCACTACTTTGAAAGGCAAAGAATAAGGGATGAAGAGCAAAAGAAGAAAGATCTAAAGGGCAAGAAGCCAGCTGATGATAATGATGCTCCTGTACAAGCCAAGGTTCAATCAGGCAAAGGAATAGTTATCAAAGAGCCAGATCAACTTTAGATTAGATTTACTTGAGTTTACAACTTTGTAATCTTTCAAAATCTATGTAAACTTTTGTTATGAAACTTTTGGAAGTTGAAACAAAACATTAATTAATGCTCATTCTGGTTGCATTATTATTCTGTGATGACTTGTCATATATGTTTTGTTTATATGTTACCCTGTCATATAATGTGTTATACATCATAATGTGTATTTGTTATGAATGGTGTATATCATTGACTAAGGGTTATGACTTCTCCAAATAGGGGGAGATTGTTGGGTACATTGGAAAATGTGTACCAGATTTGAAGAATCCTCACCCTACTCAATGATATGCATCAAGGTGTATTTGATGTTGTTTTGAGTTTATAAGTGCAGGTTAAGAAAATGCAGGAATGCAGAAAAGTTTCTAAGTCCATGTGTCGACACCAGAAGAAACTGTGTCGACACTTATGAAGGCTTGTGTCGACACTGGAGAAAAGCTGTGTCGACACTTGGAGTTAATTGTGTCGACACTTGGAGAGGCTGTGTCGACACCTGAAGAAATTATGTCAACATACAGTGGCATTGTTGACATACAGAGAAAGCATAGTCGACATCAACTGTGTCGACACTAATAGGCAGTGTCGACACACAGGAATACTTAGTCGACATCAATTGTGTCGACACCTAGAGGTAGTGTCGACACACAGGAATACTTAGTCGACATCAATTGTGTCGACACCCAGAGGCAGTGTCGACACACAGAAGATTTTGTCGACATCATCTGTGTCGACACACAGGACTTGTGTCGACACACATTAGAGTTTCAACAAAGTTAAAGAGAAAAAGTATTTGTGTCGACACATAGAGGCAGTGTCGACATACAGAAGATCTTCTCGACATCAAATGTTTCGACACACAGGACTTGTGTCGACATATGGCAGAATTTCAACAAAGTAAATTCGTATGTAGAAAAGAAGTGATTGTGTCGACACCATAAAGGCTTGTGCCGACACATTCTACAGAAGCTGTGTCGAGAAGCAGTATCAATAACAGAAGAGATGTGTCGACACCACCAAGGCTTGTGTCGACACTTATATCACTTGTGTCGACACTTAGTCTACTTGTGTTGACACATGATGAAGTTCAGTCCCGACACTTTCAGACAGAGACAGAGTTCAAGAAGTGACTTGATGACTTGACACCTGCCATTTCTAACCGGTCTACTGCAACTATCAAAGCTGTCAAAAGTTTGTTAGAAACCGGATTAGCCGGTTACCATGGAGGAAGACTATATAAAGGATTTCTCGTTCAACAGAAGAAGATTAACATACACAGATAACTAACTACACAAAAAGAAGAAGACCTTCGACAGAAGATCTAAGAAGTTGGAGAGAGAGAGCTCCATCTAAGAAGTGCAGTTGCTGAACCAGGCTGCTAAGAAGGATTCAGATTGTGATCTGAATATCAAGAAAGAAGCTGATTGAAGTTCAACTTCTAAGGAGTACAACCCTACTGAGTTCAGATTCAAGAAGCTTTGAAGAAATCTAAGAGTGGTTGTTCTCTGCCATCAGATTCTTCCAAGAAATGATCAAGAATTCATCCATCCTTTCTCTCTCTACCTGGGTGGTGGTAAAACATTTTGTTAAATCTATTTTTGTAGGATCTATTCTAGATCTGAGCTATAAGCCTGTGTTTATAAAGGCTGGGTGTAGGAGAGTAATTTCTCTGAGTGGCAGGCCTTGTTGAAGGCTGAGGTAGGGCTGTGAGCCTGAGTTGTAGGAGATTGATATCTCTGAGTTGTAGGCCTTCTGTAGGATGAGGTAGGGTAGATTGCATGAGCTGTAGGAGCCTTGTTGGGTTCTGAGTTGTAAGATCTGAGGATCTGAGGTGAAGAGCAGAAGTTAGGCCAAATCTATTTTACTGCTAGATAGGCGAATGGGGAAAGTGGATGTACCCAGACCTTGGGGAACCACTATAAAAACTGTGTGCACTCTGTGATTGAATGATTCTGTGAATGTTGTGCTGTGTTAGCTGTAGAATTTGCAGTTTCTGTGTAATTAACTGAACAGATTTGCTGCCTTGTTAGGAAAAAGGAATTACACCTATTCACCCCCCCCCCCTCTAGGTGGTTAGGCACTAATTCTTTCATATGTATGTATGTGTTTGTTTTCTGCGATGCCGTGTGGCAATAAAAGCTGCGGCCTCTGAGCTCTAACCCGGATCATTTTGCGACAGAATGGAATGATTTGATTGATGTTTGGCTGGGCTAAATTTCGGTATGAAATACTTTTGAAGGAGGGGAGGGTTGTAGCACCCAAAATCCCAATTTGGGTTCAGGTTGGGTGACACGTCCTGGGATACGGGCGTGTCCCAAGGCGAGTACTGCTCAGGTTGAGCAGTCTGGCGAGTGGTCGATGAAATTTGTTCGACGAAGTTTCGGGAGGGAACACGCCGAGCGACACGGGTGTGTCAAAGGGCGTGTCCTCCTCGGGTTCTACGATTTCCACTCGAGTAATTTGGTCGACGATCATCGAGTGAAGACACGGCCTATGACATGTGCGTGTCACATGGGACACGGGCGTGTCACCTGGCCTGTACTTAAGTCGAGTAGGTCTCGAGTAATTGTCTCGAGTGGATCATTTATGTCTTGAGTACGGGTGTGACACAGGCGTGTCATCCATTGGACACGGGCGTGTCCTGTCCAACTACTCAAGTAGTTATCTTGAGTAGGTCTCGAGAGGATCTCGAGAGCCAGACACGGGCGTGTCCATCATGTGACACGGGCATGTCAGCCATGTTACACGGGCATGTCACATGGTTGTGTCGTGTTCTGGGTAAGGCGGTTTGTGCACTGCTTAGGGGACACGACCTATGACATGAGTGTGTCAGAGGGCGTGTCAGGCCATGTTCAGCTATGTTTGAGCAAATCAAGGCCGTTTATTTCCTTCTTCCTGGATCCATGGGTTCAGGCCCTTCCCTGCTACTTATAAGGCCGAAATGAGGCGATAAGCTCTTTCTTTTAGCCATTCTCCTTCTTCTCAAAGAAAGAGAGAAAGAGAGAGCAAGCAAGGGAGGAAGGGAGAAGAGAAAAGGCTGCCGGAGAACCTTCAGCGGCTGATTCATGGGCCGAGTGCGGATTCGTGAAGGCAAAGCCGTGGCAGTGATTTCCATTCGGCTAGATCATGGATCCAAAGAGATCGTCAAGAGTAACGATCTCCTTCTTGGACAATCGAAGTCCTTTCTTTATGGATCTGCATGGAATCGTCCAACAAGAGGTAGAAAGCGTAAGCGATTCCCCGTTGAGTCTGCATCTAGAGTCGGAAATGTGTAGTATGGCGTCGGCATGGTGCGTAAAGCTCACCCGGACCGTTAGTCTTGATTGGTGATGGTTAGGTTGTGAACCGGAAAAGACTCTGTGTATTATGTGATGCTATGACTTGTGAATGTCAGCTCGTTATGTTGTGTGCTGATCTTGGATGCTTTGTGAAAGCTCCTTGTGGTGTGAGCACGGTGAGCGCTATTTGCTTTGAGAGAGCGGAAAGTTACGGCTGATCAGGATGGAAAGCCGACACGCGTCATGTCCTGCGTTACAGACGGATTGAGCACGGGAAAGGCTGGCCTTTCCTTGGTTGTTTTGGGAGATCGATGGGTGGCAGTCTTGGGGGACACGAGATAGACCCGGCTTGATGCACCACAGTGGTGGGTGATGAGTTGTAAATATACCTATTTTATAGTATTTTTATTATATCATTTGAGTTTAATTTTGTCTTTATTATTAAGTTTTATTCAATAAATTGCTTTCTTTTTGTAAAAATTGAACTAACTTAAGTTTATTTTGATTTCCTAAAAATTTGCAGAAAATTGCCAAAAAAAAGCAAGTACACGCCCGTGTACATTGGGTCACGCCCGTGACCAGGGCGTGATACTCCAATTTCTGTTGAAATCAGCAATTTTTGAAGAAAAAGCGTGACATTGGACATGCCCGTGTCATTGGACACGCCCGTGACCGATCCCTGTGTAACCGCGCTCGACGTTTTGCGTTAGACGTTCGTCAACCCAACCGGGACACGCCCGTGTCCAATGATCCGACACGCCCTTGTCATTCCCGATCGACGATCAAGGCTTACAGCTCGACGAAATGGTGTTCAACATTCGTTGAACCGATCCGACACGCCCGTGTCACGATGGCACACGGGCGTGACTCCTCCACCTGACCCGACAAACCGCCGTCGGCGACTTTTCGACGCAAACGACGAACAGTTCAACCTCCTCGACACGCCCACCGTCACGCCCGTGACCAAAGGGCGTGAATTCTACGTGGACCTCCCGAAGTCAACAACACCATCAAATTGCCGAAATCAGATGATGAATAGTGCCGACACGCCCCCCCCCCCCCCCCCCGACACACCCGTGTCGTTGGGCGTGTTCTCAAAAAATTTGCCTATAAATAGGCCCTTGCTGTAAGGTTTAGGGGTTCCAAATTTTGAACCATTTTGGTGTTAAGGGCTGCTACTGGTTGCTGTTTTAGTGCTATATAAGGAAGCTCGCCCCCCCTTCCTTTTTAAGTTTGTTTGTTTATGCTCTTGTCATCAACCTATTTTATAATAAAATCGTTAGTTTTTTCATCCTATTAATGCTCTGGAATGTCTCTGAATGCCTCCTTTTCATCAATCTAATGTATTTTTATTTTCATTTTTATATGTGTGTGTAGGTGTACGAGCTCATTTTTACTGTATTTATGCTTTAAATGAAAAAACTGTTTACCTTCCTTCCATTTTTCTCAAAATATCTAGTCGTTACTATAGCCATTTTTGTTATCATATTCCTTAAAAATTGGTTAGACTTAAGATTTTTTTTTTTACTTTCATTTTCTGCTTCTTACACCTTTTAAACTCTATTACAAAGATATAAGAATGGTTATTGCATTATTTTAATTTTTCAACAACTTTGATTTTACCAATTACTTAAAAAGATTTTTGCTCAAACAATTTTTATTTCTACATTTTATGCATTTCCATCAAAATCTAACGGTAAAAATATAAACGTTTTAAAATTTAAGGCACTTGCTTTCTTGCTTTAATTTGAAAACTCTTTCCTCAAACAATTTGTATTGTCTTTTTATGCATTTCTACCGCATTCTAGCGGTAGAAATGCAGTTGTTTTAATTTTTCAATAACTTTGTTTTTCTTATTTTTTTCTCCTGAGTGCGTGCGTGTATGAGATAATTTTTATCGCTTTCTTTCAATTCAGTAAAGTTTGTGTGTATCTCATTTATGCAAGTGTGTGTGAGTTTACTTATGTCGAGTGCATGAGTATTTACTTTCTGAAGAGTGTGTGCATTTGTTGCATTTATTTCCGCCTACTCGCTAGGAGTTAAATGGCAGGTCTTTATTTTCCGCCTACTCGCTAGGAGTTAAATTGTAGGTCTTTATTTTCTGCCTACTCGCTAAGAGTTAAATGGCAGGTCTTTATTTTCTGCCTACTCACTAGGAGTTAAATGACAAGTCTTTATTTTCCGCCTACTCGCTAGGAGTTAAATGACAGGTCTTTATTTTCCGCCTACTCATTTGTGTAGGACTTGTACTCGCATTTATTTTCGCCTACTCGTTAAGAGTTAAATGGCGTTTCTTTTTTTTCCTGTAAATATTTGTGAAGGACTTGTAATCGCATTTATTTCCACCCACTCGTTAAGAGTTAAATGGCTGGTCTTAATTTTTCACCTACTCATTTGAGTAGGATTTGTGTGTGTGCGTTTTCATTTTTGTCAAGTATGTGTGTGTGTGTTTTATTTTCAGTAGAGTGTGTGTGTGTGCATTTATTTTCTCCTACTCGTTTGAGTAGGACTCACATTCATTTCATTCCTACTCGTTTGAGTAGGACTTGCAATTTTTAGCTTTAATTTACTGCCTACTCGTTTGAGTAGGACTTGTCATTTCAATTATGTCATTTTCTCTTTTTTGTAACTTAGTTTTTGTTTCTTTTATTTATCATGTGTTTGGTTGAGTGCGTGTGTTTTTATTTCTTTTAGTATCTTTTTTTAATCTAATATCAGGTTATCTCATCTTTCTTCTTATTTTTTTATAACCCTTCAGCGAATAGTTTAGAACGCACACCTAACCAAACTCATAAGCCATCCTCATTCCGATGAGTGGCTAATTGTTTTTATCCCTCGGTATCGAAGAGCTTCGGGATATAAAATATTTTAAATAACTAAAGGTCTCATTTTTTTATTTAATTAAAAACTTAAGGTTTAACCCGGGTTAACGACGCGTAGAATCACATATCGATGTGTGGGCTCTATTTCCATTATCCATACTCTAGCTAGCCGAGAGGCCGTGCATATGGACAAATCACCCCTGTGTAAAGAGAGTTCCGCACTAACCCTCGAGAGAGGAGGCATGCTAACTCTACCGGATTGGGTTCCCCACCCAATATCGGGGTTCTTAGCATAATGCGGGCATTAAGAGGAATCCTTCGTCGGACGAGAGCCCGGTCGAATAGCCTTAATGTCCAAGTGAGCGATATTCTAAGAGATTGGTGAGCTAATACTTTTGGAACCTCCAAGGCCAACTTTCCGCTTTAATTAAATTGAAACCTAAGATCTCTTTTTATTCAAAACTATTTTACTCCGAACGTAATTCGATACCGAGTGTTATCTCTTCATCGACATTAATCTTAATCTATTTTCTTCCTTTTTTAGTTAAAACCAACAACTTACTATTTTGGTAAAATAATAGTGTTGTCAAAGCAGTAGGGATAATTAACCCGACTCCGAGAATAATACGACCTCGGTATTCCCCCGAATATCGAGTACTACATGCGATAGATGCACTTGCCTCCTTTCGTTAAAAGCTCGCTTTTTAGCCAGCCCGTGACGTTCGACTCATTGAACCAACCACCTAAAAAGAGTCTGTTCGCGGGTGCATCATGTTTCTGGCGCCGTTGTCGGGGAATCTTTGAGTTGTTATTTCGAATCCGAAGTCTATTACTTTTACCTTTATTTCTAAAAAAAACTTACAAAAAACTTAAAAACCTTTCTTAAAAATACAAAAAAGTTAATTTTTGATATTAGGGTATATGACCCGTGGACAACCTTAGGAGTCCGAAAATTTGGATTTTGATCCTGAGATTGAACGCTCGCTTGTGTGTATTTGCTCTCAATGCCGAAATCCCTCTTTGGATCCCGAAGAATCCGTCAAAGAACCCTCTGTCGTTGCTATGGATGACCCCAATCCGAATGCGACCGTCGAGCGTACAATGTCATATTACGCCCTACCGAATTTGAATGATACTGGGTCCAGTATTGTTCTCCAGACGGTGGCGAACAATAATTTTGAGATCAAATCGAGCGTTATCCAAATGATCCAAAATGCTATGCAGTTCGATGGACTGCCAAATGAGGACCCGAACGTTCATTTGTCTAGGTTGTTTTTGGAAATCTGCGATACCTTTAAGATCAATGGTGTCACTGATGACGCCATTTGTTTGCGCCTTTTTCCATTCTCCTTAAGATCCAAAGCTAATGCGTGGTTGAATTCCCTCCCACGAGGATGTATCTCCACCTGCGACGAGTTTGCGGAACGGTTCTTAATGAAGTATTTTCCGCCCGCCAAAACTGCAAAGTTGCGGGCGGACATTTCTTCGTTCGTGCAGAACGATTCTGACTCTCTATTTGAGACTTGGGAGCGCTTTAGCGCTGCCTGCGTGGTTGCAGGTCCAAATCTTCTACAATGGGCTTAACTATCAGACACGTCAAATGATTGACGCGGCTGTCGGGGGTACCTTGAATAATAAGACCCCCGAGGCTGCCCAAGCTCTTATTGAAGAGATGGCTATGAAAGCCTACCAATGGAACGTCCCACGGGGACATCCCATGAAGGCGGCCGACCTCTTTGAAGTGGATGCCACTGCTCACTTAGCCCTTCAAGTTGAAAGACTGACAAAGCAGGTGGCGGAGATGTCTGCTGCCTCCACCACTCAACCTTGGGCGCTTACCCCTAATGCCGGGGTAGCCAATGAATTCGTAGACTTTGTGGGAAATGCTGGGAGACCTTCCTTCAACCCCAACAACAACCCTTATAGCAATAACTATAATCCGGGTTGGAGGAACCACCCCAACTTCTCATGGAGTAACGCGAATAATGCGCAGCGCTCGCCCAATTCTTATGCGCCCGGATTTCTTTCGCCTCCCGCTCTTCCAAAACCCTCCCCGATGGTGGAGAAGTTTTCTAAATATATAGCTTCCAACGAATCAAATATCCGGAACATCATCGGATCGCTAAAAAACTTAGAACTCCAGGTTGGATAGCTAGCGCGAATGATGTACGAGCGTACGCTCGGGGCACTGCCGGGAAACACGGAGCCCAATCCGCGGGAGAATATCAAGTTATAACCCTCCGTAGCATAAATGAGGTGATCAATCCAAAACGGACCGATCCGCAGGTACATATTTCACCACCAACCCCTCTTCCCCCTTCTTCGATTAAGCCGCCTTTACAAATTTTAAATGAAAAAAAATATTAAAACGCCCTTGCCATATCTACACAAGCTCGATAGTGAGCGTAAGGATGCGCAGTACGAAAAAATTATTTTAATATTAAAACAAATTCATATTAATGTTCCCTTTTGCGAGGTGATCTCGCAGATGCCTAAATATGCGAAATATTTAAAACAACTTCTTCCCAATAAACAAAAATTAGAAAATATTTCGCATATTTCTCTAAATGTTGACAGCTCATCGGCTCTTACGAATAAATTGCCCCTTAAAAGAAATGACCCGGGACGGTTCTCCATCCCGTGCCTTTTTGGCAATATATTCGTAAAATACACTCTTGTAGATTTAGGCGCGAGCATTAATTTGATGCCGTTCTCGCTCTTTCAAAAATTAGGTTTGGGCACTCCGACCCCTACTAAAATGCGAATCCAATTAGCGGATCGCTCGGTTAAGTTTCCCGTCGGGGTAGTGGAGGACGTACTTCTCCGAGTTGATAAGTTTATCTTTTCGGTAGACATCGTCATCTTGGACATCGAGGAGGACACCGATGTACCAATTATACTCGGTCGCCCTTTTCTCGCCACCTCCCGCGCATTAATTGATGTAAGTAACGATCGTCTCCTCCTTCGGGTAGGAGATGACGAAGTTACTTTCTCTATTAATCCCTCCATAAGAGACTCGTCATCGGGCGATGACTTTTGTTTTAATTTAGATACATATCTCGGAGATTGTTCTTCCCCTATTTTTGAGTCTACTTTTTTAAAAGACGATATTTTTGCACTCGAAAATTTTAACTGCAAAGAGGATAACCCTCCTACTTTGTCTTTTTAACCTATTGGATCGAACGACATTATAATTAAAACCTCATTATAAGAACCCCCCTGCCTTGAACTCAAACCCCTACCTGATTCACTCAAATACGCCTTTTTGGGGAAAGATGATACCCTCCTTATTTTCATTTCTTCGCATTTGAGCGAATCGGAGACTTCCGATTTATTGGAAGTTTTGCTTAAACATCGCCACCCAATTGCCTGGCAAATTTCAGATCTAAAAGGGACTAACCCTTCTTTCTGCACCCATAAGATTTTCCTTCACGATAATTGCCGCAAAACCATTCAGCCGCAGCGACGACTTAACCCAAACATGAAAGACGTCGTTAAGGCCGAAATTATTAAATTATTAGATGCGGGAATTATTTATCCTATTTCAGATAGTACGTGGGTTAGTCCCGTTCACGTGGTGCCCAAAAAGGGCGGTCTTACCGTAGTGGAAAACGAGCATAGTGAACTCGTCCCAAATCGTACTATTATGGGTTGGCGTGTGTGCATTGATTATAGAAAACTAAATGATGCCACCCGTAAGGATCATTTCCCACTACCTTTCCTAGAGCAAATTCTAGAGCGTTTGTCCGGTCATCCGTATTTTTGTTTTCTTGATGGATTATCGGGGTTTTTCCAAATCCCCATTTCCCCCGATGACCAAGAGAAAATAACTTTTACCTGCCCGTTTGGTACCTTCGCGTATCGAACAATGCCATTTGTCCTTTGCAACGCGCCAGCTACATTCCAACGATGTATGTTGGCGATCTTTGGCGAGCTGGTAGGAGACATTATGGAAGTCTTTATGGATGACTTCTCTGTTTTCAGAAGATCTTTCCCGTCCTGTCTTCGTAATTTAGATCGTGTCGTTCAGCGATGCGAGGACACGCATCTTGTTTTAAACTGGGAAAAATGTAACTTTATGGTTCGAGAAGGTTTGGTTCTCGGCCATAAGATTTCGTCTAAGGGGATGGAGGTCGATATGGCCAAAGTTGAAATTATCGAAAAACTTCCCCCGCCTTCTAACGTTAAATCCATTAGGAGTTTCTTGGGCCACGCAGGCTTTTATAGGCTTTTCATTCAAGATTTTTCAAAAATAACAAAGCCGCATACTCGCCTCTTGGAAAAGGAATGAAATTTTGTCTTTGATAGCGAATGCGAGTATGCCTTTAATTTCATAAAACAAAAACTTATCAATTCACCCATTTTAGTGGCGCGCGATTGGACCCTTCCGTTCGAAATTATGTGCGACGCTAGTGATATTGTCGTAGGTGTCGTTCTTCGCCTACATATAAACAAATATTTTCATCATATTTATTACGCTAGCAAGACGCTCACTCCCTCACAAGGAAATTACATGACAACGAAAAAGGAACTTTTAGACGTCGTTTTTGCTTTTGATAAGTTTCGCTCGTATATAACGCTATCTAAAGTTATCGTATTTACCGAGCACTCTGCCTTAAAATATTTGTTAGCAAAAACAGATGCCAAGCCCTTCCTTCTTCGATGGATCCTACTCCTGCAGGAGTTCGATTTAGAGATCCGGGATAAGAGGGGCGCGAAAACTTTATCCGCCGATCACCTCTCGCGCTTAGAAATTCCCGCTGCGAAAGCACTCTTCGAATCTGACATAAATGACAGATTCACCGATGAACGCCTCCTAGCCATAACTACTCGTTCGTCTTCCCCGCCTTGGTTCACAGATTTTGCGAACTATTTAGTTGCGAGGGTACTCCCAAAAGACTTTTCGAGCTAGCAAAAGAAGAAATTCTTTTCAGACTTGAAATATTTCTTTTGGGAGGACCCTTTTCTTTTTTGTGTATGTGCGGACCAAGCGGTCCGAAGATGTGTCGCGGGTGTGGAGTGCACGCAAATACTTAGGAACTTCCACGAGGGTCCGGCTGGTGGGCATTATCAAGCTAACCGGACCGCGCGAAAGGCGCTCGAGGCGGGGTTCTTTTGTCCCACTCTATTCAAAGACCCTCACAATTTTGTGCGCTACTGCGATAGCTGCTAGCAGTCCGGTAACATCTCCCGTCACGTCGAGATGCCCAAAAATTTGTTTTTTAGAATTCGAAGTCTTCGATTTATGGGGCATAGATTTTGTTGGCCCCCTACCTCCGTCTTTCAAAAATAATTATATTTTAGTAGCGGTCGACTACATATCGAGGTGGGCGGAAGCGCAAGCTCTCCCCACCAACGATGCGTGAGTCGTCGTTAATTTTCTTAAAAAAACTATTTTCCCGCTTCGGCAGACCTCGCGCAATTGTAAGTGATAGGGGGATTCAATTCTGCCACACCTAGATGGCTAAGACGTTAGCTAAATACGGCGTCATGCACAAACTTGCCACCCCTACCACCCGCAAACTAGTGGCCAAGTAGAGGTAGTTAATCGAGAGATTAAGCGTATATTAGAAAAAATGATTTCACTTAATAGGAAAGATTGGTCCATCAAACTCGACGATGCGTTGTGGGAGTATCGTACCGCATACAAAACTGTAATTGGTTGTACGCCGTAACGATTAGTGTATGACAAAGCGTGTTATATCCTCGTATAATTAGAACATCGCGCCCTTTGGGCTTTAAAACTCTTAAATCTCGACGGTAACTTAGCTGCTCAACATAGAAAACTACAACTAATCGAGCTCGATGAATGGTGTGCAAATGCTTATGAGAGCAATAAGTTCTATAAGGAGCGTTCTAAGTTTTATCACGACCAAAAAATCAAGACCCAAAAAACTTTTTCTCCGGGCGATGATGTCCTTCTATATAACTCATGACTTAGGTTTTTTCCCAGTAAACTAAAATCACGTTGTTCCGGCCCCTTCAAAGTTGAGAAGGTTTGGCCATATGGGACTGTACTCGTCTCCCACCCGGATAAAGGCTCGTTTAAAGTGAACGGTCATCACTTAAAATTATACATAGCAGAAAATCCTGTGGGCGGTAATTTCGAATCCCTAACCCTCCTCGACATATAACCCGCCAAAATAGTCAAGCTACACGACTATAAACAAAGCGCTCATGGGAGGCACCCCATGTTTATCTTTTTTGCTATCTCTTTACTTTTTTTTCTTTGTTATCTTTTTCTTAATAATGTAGGATTCCTGAACTAGGGCCTTCCCCACCTCCTTTCAGGGAAGCTTGTACCCCCCCCCCTTTCTTTTCTTTGTCCATATTACCTTTTCTTTTTTATATGCATACTTACTTACAACATTGGGGACAATGTTGGACTTAAGTATGGGGGTATTTTCGTGCTTTATTTTCTGCACTTCTACTTTCTGCATTTCAAAAACATATATATATATATATATATATATATATATATATATATATATATATATATATATATATATATATATATTAAAAAAAATTTAAAAAAAAATCAAAAAAATTTAAAATGAATAATCCAAAAATGTTTTTCCTTTTCCTTTCTTTTTATCACAAAAATTCCAAAAATATTATAAAAGACAAATTCCAAAAATTCCAAAAAATGATAAAACACAAAAAAAATTATAAAACAAAAATTCCAAAAAATTGAAAACAAAAATTTTAAAAAAAGAGTAAAACAAAACAAAAATTCAAAAAGAAAAGAAAATAAATTAAAAACACAAAAAATGATGATAAAAACTATAAAAATCCAAAAACATGTTTTGAAACAAATAAATAAGATATTCCATTTCTTGATTTTCTTGATATCCAAAAATTTTGTTTTGAGTTTATTTATATGTGAATTTTATTAATTCTTTGTTTGATATTTGTTTGTTAATTACTGATTGAAAAATTTAAATATCTGGGGTTAAGTTTTAAAGAATTCATTATGCTTTGTTAAAAATAGTGAACTCGTTTTAGGCACTACTTCTAATTTCGCATTGATAGGAGCACGTGTATTATGTTAGAACATAACGACTATAGAATTCAATTATGTTTACTTTTAGCTTTCTGGATAATTGGAACGTACAATTTATTAAGGTTGCTCTAAAAAAAATTTTTAATTAAAAATCTAGTTTTCTTTTCTCCCCTTATTTATCATGACATACTTGGTATGATAAATTTTTTATCCTTAAAACATCCTATGTCAATGAGAATAAGATTTCGTTGCATAAACATAGGCACCCAATAATTGAGAAAGATTATATGTTACGGAGTAAGAGGATAAAATTCATTACTCCTACACATATACATTGGGTTAATTTTATTATGAAGCTGAAAAAGAAAAAATAATATTAGGAAAATAAGATTTCATTTTCCTAATAATCCAAAAAAGAAAAAAAAATGGAGGTTCGAGAAAAAATTACCTCACCTCAAAATCCAAACCCTCTTCATAAACCAACTTCACCCCCCCCTAGTCAATTTCATGATTCTAGAATTAATTCAAAAAACGTTTTTAGAGCATAATTTGTAAATTGCATTATTTCCAGTAAAACTCCAATAAGCTAAAGTTCATATAATTCCTAACTATTTTTGTTAATCTAACCATTACAATTATTGCTTTCTATTTGATTACATCAAGAAGTCTTTTGGCCAACACTTTTGCGCTATTTAAATCATCTACATATTTTAGGACTTAACTCTTACACCCCGTATGTTTATTTAGATCTCTCCTATAATTAATTAAGCGGTAGCTAAACTTATAGTTTTTTTATTGCTTATAAGTTCACCTCAAACTTTTGCTCTGGAATAGCAAAAGCCTAAGTATGGGGGTATTTGATGAGTTGTAAATATACCTATTTTATAGTATTTTTATTATATCATTTGAGTTTAATTTTGTCTTTATTAGTTAGTTTTATTCAATAAATTGCTTTCTTTTTGTAAAAATTATACTAACTTAAGTTTATTTTGATTTCTTAAAAATTTGCAGAAAATTGCCAAAAAAAAGCAAGTACACGCCCGTGTACTTTGGGTCACGCCAGTGATTAGGGCGTGATACTCCAATTTCCCGTGAAATCATCAATTCTTGAAGAAAAAGCGTGACACGCCCAATGACACGCCAGTGTCATTGGACACGCCCCGTCACCGAGCCCTGTGTCACCGCGCTCGACGTTCGTCAACCCGACAGGGACACGCCCGTGTCCCATGATCCGACACACCCGTGTCATTCCCGATCGACGATCAAGGATTCCATCTCGACGAAACCGAGTTCAACGTTCGTCGAACCGATCCGACACGCCCGTGTCAAGATACCACACGGGCATGACTCCTCCACCTGGCCCGATAAACCGCCGACGATGACTTTTCGACGCAAACGATGCCCAGTTCAACCTCCCCGACATGCCCACTGTCACGGCCGTGACCAAGGGCGTGACTTCCACGTGGACCTCCCGAAGTCAAGAACGTCATCAAATCGCCAAAATTAGATGATGAATAGTGCTGACACGCCCCCCCCCCCCCCCCCCCCGACATGCCAGTGTCGGAGGGCATGTTCTCAAAAAATTTGCCTATAAATAGGCCCTTGCTGTAAGGTTTAGGGGTTCCAAATTTTGTACCATTTTGGTGTTAAGGGCTGCTGCTGGTTGTTGTTTTAGTGCTATGTAAGTAACCTTCCCCCTTCCTTTTTAAGTTTGTTTGTTTATGCTCTTGTAATCAACCTCTTTTATAATAAAATTGTTAGTTTTTTCATCCTTACAATTCTCTGTAATGTCTCTGAATGCCTCCTTTTCATTAATCTTATGTATTTTTGTTTTCATTTTTATATGCGTGTGTGCGTGTACGAGCTCATTTTTGCAGTATTTATGCTTTAAAATGAAAAAAACTATTTACCTTCCTTCCATTTTTCTCAAAATATCTAGTCGTTACTATAGCCATTTTTGTTATCATATTTCTTAAAAATTGGTTAGACTTAGGATTTTTTTTACTTTCATTTTCTGCTTCTTACACTTTTTAAACTCTTTTACAAAGATATAAGAATGGTTCTTGCGTTATTTTAATTTTTCAACAACTTTGATTTTAGCAATTATTTAAAAAGATTTTTGCTCAAACAATTTTTATTTCTACTTTTTATGCATTTCCATCAAAATCTAACGGTAAAAATGTAAACGTTTTAAAATTTCAGGCACTTTCTTTTCTTGCTTTAATTCGAAAACCCTTTCTTCAAACAATTTTTATTTTGTCTTTTTATGCATTCTAGCACATAATAGCGGTAGAAATGCAGTTGTTCTAATTTTTCAATAACTTTATTTTTCTTATTTTTTTCGCCTGAGTGCATGCATGTATGAGATAATTTTTATCGCTTTCGTTCAATTCAGTAAAGTTTATGTGTATCTCATTTATGCAAGTGTGTGTGAGTTTACTTATGTCGAGTGTGTGAGAATTTACTTTCTGAAGAGTGTGTCGTTTGTTGCATTTTTTTTCGCCTACTCGCTAGGAGTTAAATGGCAGGTCTTTATTTTCCGCCTACTCGCTAGGAGTTAAATGGCAGGTCTTTATTTTCTGCCTACTCGCTAGGACTTAAATGGCAGGTCTTTATTTTTCGCCTACTCGCTAGGAGTTAAATGGCAGGTCTTTATTTTTCGCCTATTCATTTAAGTGGGACTTGTACTCGCATTTATTTTCGCCTACTCGTTAAGAGTTAAATGGCGTGTCTTAATTTTCCTGTAAATATTTGTTAAGGACTTGTAATCGGATTTATTTCTGTCTACTCTTTAAGAGTTAAATGGTCGGTCTTAATTTTTCACCTACTCATTTGAGTAGGATTTGTGTGTGTGCGTTTTCATTTCTGTCGAGTATGTGTGTGTGTGTGTTTTATTTTCAATAGAGTGTGTGTGTGCATTTATTTTCTCCTACTCTTTTGAGTAGGACTCGCTTTCATTTTAGTCCTACGCGTTTGACTAGGACTTGCAATTTTCAGCTTTAATTTAACGCCTACTCGTTTGAGTAGGACTTGTCATTTCAATTTTGTCATTTTCTTTTTTTTGTAACTTAGTTTTTGTTTCTTTTTTTATCATGTGTTTGGTTGAGTGCGTGTGTTCTTATTTCTTTTAGTAGCTTTTCTTTATCTAATATCAGGTTATCTCATCTTTCTTCTTATTTTTTATAACCCTTTAGCGAATAGTTTAGAATGCACACCTAACCAAACTTATAAGCCATCCCCATTCCGATGAGTGGCTAATTGCTTTTTGCCCTCGGTATCGAAGAGCTTTGGGATATAAAATATTTTAAATAACTAAAGGTCTCATTTTTCTATTTAATTAAAAACTTAAGGTTTACTCCGGGTTAACGACGCGTAGAACCACATATCGATGTGTGGGCTCTATTTCCATTATCCATACGCTAGCTAGCCGAGAGGTCGTGCGTATGGACTGATCACCCCTGGGTAAAGAGAGTTTCGCACTAACCCTTGAGAGAGGAGGCGCGTTAACTCTACCGGATTCGGTTCCCCACCCAATAGCGGGGTTCTTAGCGTACTACAGGCATTAAGAGGAATCCTTCGTCGGATGAGAGCCCGGTCGAATAGCCTTAATGTCCAGGTGAGAGATATTCCTAGAGATAGGTGAGATAATACTTTTGGAACCTCCACAGCCAAGTTTCCGCTTTAATTAAATTGAAACCTAAGATATCTTTTTATTCAAAACTATTTTACTCCTAACGTAATTCGATACATAGTGTTATCTCTCCATCGACATTAATCTTAATCTATTTTCTTCCTTTTTTAGTTAAAACCAACAACTTACTATTTCAGTAAAATAATAGTGCTTTCGGAGCAGTAGGGACAATCAACCCGACAACGAGAATAATACGACCTCGGTATTCCCCCGAATATCGAGTACTACATGCGATAGGTGCACTTGCCTCCTTTCATTAAAAGCTCGCTTTTTAGCAAGCCCGTGGCGTTCGACTCATCGAACCAACAACGTAAAATGAGTCTGTTTGGGGGTGCATCAGTAGGTTGATCTGAAATGCTCAAGTTTGCCATAAGGTTCTCACCTCTGAGTGGTTTGGGTGGAATGTCGCTAAGCATGCTTGTTGGTGGACTAGGACCGGCAAGCCGACAAGTTAATAACCTCTAATCGGTGGTGTTTCCACGGAGTCCGGTACACCGTAAGGTGCCCTAAGTGCACGGAGCCACTTCCCCGGGTAAGGGGTAGGGTCATTATAATTGGTCAGCTAATGCTGACCGTTACTTTGTTTACCACTCTTGGTGTGGATGTTAAATTGCAGATGCTGATGGGTAAAATTGAATTGAGCAGAATGAAGACTTGTTGCGTAAAGGCCCTTGAAAGCCGTACGAAGAACTCTTGGATTTCATGTGTGGCTGGCCTGCGTGCCGATGTATGAAGTTGTATATTTGTAAAGAATAACTTGTAAGTCCTTAAGGCCGTGAGCGTGTGTGTGTTGTATACATTCCTAGTTTATATATAAATGTGGAGTTTATATATTAGTGGACATTCATGTGGTTGAGTTCTTACAACTTCAAATGATGTGCTAGATTGCTCTGAGTTAGGAATCGAGTAGAACGTGATTTGATATTCACATATAATTCCGTCGTTTGTCTATGAAATATGGCGTGGGGCCCCGGCCGGACCCACCGTTATATTCCATGTGACGAATGGGGGCGTTACACAATCATCCTTAACATGGCTTTAATCTCTGGAGAGGCATGATTGAATCCATCACTCACTATTTTGTATCCATCCTGAAGCTCCTTAATGACATTTATCGTCATTGTAACAGAGCGGCAAGATGCGGAGATGGTTTCGGTCTCGACGGCTATTGTTAAGGCTTTAGAGAGCGATGTTGCTTTTCATTTCCTGTCGCCTTTATATATGTAATGAAAAGATTTAATTAATTTAATTAAATTTTTCATTTGACTATTAAATTAAGTATTTTAGATTTTACGGCTTAATCAATGATTCCTGTTATGATACATGGCACTTAGTGCTTTTACTATATCCCTCAGCTTTTCTTTTATTTGTTCCATATATGTTTAATTTGTGGTTTTCCTTACTGATTGGTTGTACAATTTAATTGACTTAGTAAATTTTCAAGGAAAATAGAAGGGGACCTAACATGTTAATGGGCCAGTTCTATTGGGACCCAATTTATTCATTGTTTTGCCCTAAAGCTTGTTATTCAGTTATTTGAAATTTTTATTTTTTGAATAAAGCCTGCTAAATGCTTGCTAATAACTTGATTAGATTCATCTTGAGCACAACTAACATAACTTAACAAATAGCAAACTAAATCTTCATATGAGAGAGAGAGAGAGAGACATACCTTGAGGCTTGCTTCCTCTAGCTTTTGAGGATTACTTACTTGACAGCCTGAACCTTAATTTGTTGTCTTTTCTGGAGCATATACTTAGAGCAACTATCCTGTCCAGACATTTGCCGGGAATACTCACTCTCCAAGTACCAAGTCTTAAGTGGACAGGTACTTGGACTATCCTACAAAACAGAATTCATTTTCCCTTAGGCACCCAATGATAATTGGGTCCTAGGTTATTGTTAGCATAATAAAACATCTGCCACACTATCTTCCTGTGCTGAGCACCTTTTTGTATACTAGTCACATTCAGGTTATGCCATTAATTCAATGGCAAAGTTACCCACTTTTCTACAACACCAACATTTGTGAATGGTGTACCTTCTCTTTAGGACAGCACAAAATTGTTGTCCATGAGAGATTAGAGAACAACCAGACTTTGCTGGATGAGAATTGCATGATGCTGTCCCCTTCATCCTGAGTGAAGGTGCTGAGGAACTAAACACAGCTTGTCCAAAATGGCCCTAATGTATTTTTGGAGCCTGCCATCTAATGGATATTCTCATTTCCTATCACAACCCGCATTTTCACCGCATTTAATAACTTATCAGAGTAAGGGAAAATATGTTTCATGATGGCACGTCAGCAGGGGATAACTGCGGATGCTCAGGCAAACACCTACTTAATCATGAAGAAAGATTCTTTAAGTTATTTTAAGGTAAAATCGGTTTATGTGTAGTAGTTAGCCGTATCCCTCGATTTAGTGGCTCATCTAGTCCACAAGAAAAGTAATTTAAACGCTGTGGAAAGTACTTCTTTTATCAGATTAGACACCCTATAAGATCTTAGAGGTTCCCAAAGGACACCTCAAGGCATACAAGTTCTAAATTTAGTAGAAATAAAAGTAGATTTGTACGGTCGTTAAATATAGCGATTTTACATTTAAAAATATATAATGCACGAGGTAATAATAGTAATTTTTATACTTGAAATTAACTATCATGCAATCCTAACATAAAACATCCCAGAGAGCAAGTAATCCACATCCACATAAAGAAAACTAAGAAGCTAGCAAGTATCTAAAAATAATAATTTTGTGGGCTTCAACAAACTGACACGAACCCACATATAGTATAGTATGTCTGAACCAGTAAAACAAAATGAAGAACAATCTACCTCGTTAAGACGAGGCAACAACAATGGCCAACACTGCCGCTCAAGCGCTCGAAAAACCAGCACCGAACTCAGCTACAGCTCTGAACCTGAGGCATTCCAAAAACATAACAACTCAGCAAGAAAATATAAGTGGTGGCAGAAAAATAAGTCAAAGTAAATAAAGGTCAAAGGGTACGAACCCAAGACCAAAAGCACTGAAGTAAAGTACAAAAACAGGGCATCAATAGGAAGAGAACACTTACGTGATTATCATGTACAATAAGAATACACCAGACGCACGAGGCTATAAGGTGACAACATGAATAAATCATAAGGAAGAAATACAAAACCATTATTAGGCACATGTGGTCAACTCTCCCCAAAAACACGGGCGAGGTGGTCACTCAACTAGACACACCCTCATAAATATAATATCCATTTAACTGCGAGGGAGTCTCTTACTCTCCACCATACACCCAGACGACCAAAAACCTGGTAGTCTTCCACATGGTACTAATAAAGGAAACAAACGTTTGCGGAGGTGGTTTCGTCCACTAACTCTGGCAATCAAGAAAATCAACAAAAAAACCACCACATATATCTCAAGACTTGGCACGTTAGATTCTACTTGACATTTCTAGATTCAAGATGCGGTTGATCAACCCTTAGGAATGATTTACATTCCTAGATAAACTCTAATACGTTCAATAATGATAGATAAGGCGTTTAAAGCCATCAATAAGACACTTCAAAAATAATTAAACATAACTTGAAAAGATTGAGTTCACCACGACAAAATCTTACAACATCAAGTGATCATCAAAAAAGATTAACCATAGCAATAACATGGAAGATAAAGTGCAGAAAATTTTAAAGAATATAAAAACTTAATCGTTGCCAACAAACTGTACAAGGAGAAATGATGATAAACCACCACCTGCCTTGGTTTTACCTGAAAAGTTCTCTGAATCAGTCCTCGTCGCAGATCGGGGCAAAAGAAGATGGGAGGAGTCGAAATCTGAAAAAAATGCCCTAAATAGAGGTTAGGGCCGAAAAACCCTAACACAAAAATCTCAAGAAAAGGGGAAACTTTTACCACGATGACGTAGCTCTCAGCGAGAGCTTTCCAAATCTATACTCAGTTGATGATTTCGAGCACCGGAGCACCGTCGGCGGCCACCGGAAGATTCACGAATGGGAGGGAGTCGCCGCATAGATGGTTTCAGTTCGGTCTAAGTCTTGAGGAAGAAGATGAAGTTTTCTTTCTTTTCTAATTATCCTAAGTATAAGAACATATATATATATAAGTATTTATAAAAAGTTTTGTATAAAAAGGACTATTTACGAGCGGGTGCGCGAAAAATAAAAATAGAGATTTAGAATGGCTTCCAATCGAAAAGTACCCAACATGAAAGTTGTAGATCTCATCGAGACAAACAAATTTGATGGTTACAATGTTTTAATACGACACCGTTTTGACACTCAAAAAGCCGCTCAAACGCAAACTATGATGGACTACTCGGGAAGAGCTGCAGACCACTCGAGAACAAGTTTAGGTGTACTCGAGAAGTAGAAAAAAAGGCTACTTGAGTACTAAAATTTAGTACTCGAGAACAAGGAAACATCAATTCTCGAGTATAAAAGTTTTGCTCGAGTACTAAAACAATTACTTAAGAAGAAGCAAAGGTATTACTCGAGGAGCGCCCAGGTTTCACTCGAGAAGTGCACAGTATCACTCGAGAAGTGCACAGTAATTTACTCGAGAAGCAGAATGGACACTCGAGAAGCAGCACACGAGAGGTGAGAAGATCACTCGAGAAGCAGAATGGACACTCGAGAAGCAGCACATGAGAGGTGAGAAGATCACTCGAGAAGCGGTCAACAATTACTCGGGAACATGCCAGCATACTCGAAAATAAAATTTGCATGAACAGTAGATTTTGCAAATATATCCAAAAACTTATACTATATAAATGAATAGTAAAAGACTTTTTTGAATAGTACTATAATATTAAAATAATCATATTTATATATTTTTGAATAAGGAAACACGAGTTAAAAATGGAGGCCCAAACGCGCGCCGAATTAAACAAAACTTGCACCATAGACGAACACTGACGCTATGAACACAACGGCGATGTCAAAACCACAATCTGATGAGCCATTCTTGAGATATGAATTTTCAATTTCCATGGCGAACATAAATTCTACAAAACTTTACAAAATTGCTGAGGCCCGAATATTGCTCGCATCGCGACAAAATTTGACGAGCAAGTCCAAAATTATTTAACTTAATTTCCAAATGCAAAAAATTTCCAATTTCAATAGGAATTCACGAATTTGTCCGACTCTACCGAATGGACGCGAAAAGGCCTTAACGCCGATGCGCCGTCAACTCGATGTTAAAAGTAACGTCACGGCGTCATAAATATGACGATACCAAATCAAATAAAATCATCGAAATATCGGGGGCGTTAAAGTCACTCCAACTAAAACGAAGTTTTGTCCCGAAACTTAACACAACTCCAAAACCAAACCAAAATGATAAAAGCAAACATGACTGAAAACTTAAAGACAAACCTGAAACTAAGAGAAGAGGAGTGGATGAGATTCCCTCATTGCCGATTCCAATTCACACGTCGCACTCTCGATGTCTTAATTTCTACAAAGAATCTTGACCATGGGGATGGTCTTTCTTCGTAACACACGCTCTTGAGAATCCAGAATACGAACAGGTTCTTTCACATACGTAAGGTTAGGCAGAATCTGGGGCACTGAGTCAAGGACTTGACGATCATTTCGAATACACTTCCGCAACTGGCTCACATGGAACACATCATGGACACCAGGGAATGTAGTAGGAAACTCCAGCCTATACGCTGAAACTCTGACGCATTCAAGAATCTGAAAAGGTCCCACGTACTGGGGGTCTAAGATGTGGTTCCTTCCAAACCTTTTAATGCCAGACATCGGAGAAACCTTCAGAAAAACAAAGTCTCCAATGGCAAACTCCAGATCAACCCTTCATTGATTATCATATTTCTCATAGCGCTCTTGAGCCACACGGAACTTTTCTCGAATAAGAGTCACAACACAATTCATCTCCTCAAGGGCTTCCAGACCTAGCAACAGTCTCTCACCAACTTCCGCCCAAAATAAAGGAGTTCTACAACGCCTCCCATATAAGGCCTCAAAGGGGCCACCTGCAGACTCTCTTGATAACTATTATTGTACGCAAAGTCCATGAGTCTGAGACGCTCGTCCCAAGCACCACCATGATCCAAAATATTACACCCGATCATGTCTTCTACGATCTGATTTACCCTTTCCATCTGACCATTCATCTGCGGATGATAGGCGGTGGAATACCTTAAATCGGTACCCAACCCCTCTTGTAAGATCTTCCAAAAACGAGACATAAATCTAGAGTCTCGATCCGAAACGATGCTAACAGGCACTCCATGCAATCTGATAACCTCTTCCAGGAATAATTCAGCTATCTTCTTCATAGAATATCTAATCTTAAAAGGAACAAAGTGAGCACACTATGTCAATCTATCGACTATAACCCAAACAGAGTCATTCCCACGGGGAGATTTTGGTATACCGGTGATGAAATCCATTGAAATACTCTCCCACTTCCAACTAGGAATATCAAACAGTGTCAGATTACCACTAAGACTTCTATGATCAGCCTTAACATGCTGACACGTATAATATTTTGATACAAAATTCGCGATATCATTCTTCATCCCTGACCACCAAATAATTTGCTTTAGATCTTTATACATCTTAGTGGAACCAGGGTGGTAGGCTACACTAGAACCATGAGATTCAACACAGATCTTACCCTGAATGTCGCCAAAGGCGGGGATGCAAAACCTACCCTGATACTTCAAGGTATCCAACTCATCCAAGGATAAATCCGGTAGCCCTACATTCTCAGTTCTATTCCGTAGGTGTAATAAATCTGGATCATCCTTCTGATGTGCTCGAGTAAGGGAAATCCAAGAGGGTACTTCTGCTTCGAGACTAGCAGGCACAGTACTACACCCAACCTCAGTATCCATCAACAAGAATTCTTCTACCAAGGACTGTACCGACAGATTAAAAATTTTGTCGGTTTTTTTACTCAAAGGATCGTCTACTACATTAGCCTTTCCTGGATGATAAAGAATTTCCACTTCATAATCAGCCACATATTTTAACCACCGACGCTGGCATAGATTTAGAACCTTTTGAGTGAAGACGTACTTCAAACTCTTATGGTCTGTATAGATCTTGCACAGCGCGCCTGAAAGATATAGTACCTAAACACCTAGAGGGGGGGGGGGGTAAATAGGTGGCCAAATTCTTTTTAAACTTTAATGGCAGCAATCAGTTTTAAACACAGAATCTAATCTACTTTTGCACAACAATCACACA
This sequence comes from Platanthera guangdongensis, assembly GCA_039583875.1. NCBI lineage: Eukaryota > Viridiplantae > Streptophyta > Magnoliopsida > Asparagales > Orchidaceae > Platanthera > Platanthera guangdongensis. Next base: position 56,696,448 of record CM077160.1, on the reverse strand, counting down.
GTATTCTCAGCAAATCACAGCACACAGAAGACACACAGTTTTATAGTGGTTCCCCAAGCTTTGGGTACATCCACTTCCCCCTTCGCCTATCTAGCAGTGTACTAGATTCGGCCAAACTTCTCCACTATCTCAGAACCCAAACTGGTTCCTACACCTCAGGCCCAAGGCCCTACAACTCAGCTTTTCCACAAAGCCTACACTCAGCCACAAAAGGCCTACACTCAGAGATTCCAATCTCCTACACTCAGGCTCCCAAAGCCCTACACTCAGCCTTTATAAATACAGGCTTACAAAACTCAGATCCAAAGGATCCTACAAGGTAAAAATGATTATACAATTGTTAACTCAGCAACCCAAAGACTAGAGAGGGGAGTTGTGAGTTTCTTGATGAGTTCTTGGAAGAACTCAGTTGGAATCAATCTGACTTAGCTTTCTTCAAAGCTTCTTGAAAGTAGAACTCAATAAGACTGACTCCTTCTGCAGTTGATCCTTGATCTCTACTTCTTAAGATCCAGAATAAATCTGAACCCTTCTTCTCAGCCTAGTTCCAATGGCTGATTTCTTGGATGGAGATCTCTCTCTCCAACTTCTTAGATCTGCACTTGATTCTTCAAGGAATAGCTAGATCTTCTTTGTTGAATACTTGATTAATAATTTGAACTTTGACAACTTCAACAACCCTTTGATCAATCAATTTCTGTAGACAGCATAGGCCTATTTATAGGCCTTCTTCATGGTAACCGGCTGGTCCGGTCCATAACTGAATTCTGACAACTCTGACAGGTGCTATAGACCGGCTGGAATGGCAGCTGTCAAGTCATCCAGTCAGTTCTTGAAAATTCTCTAACTGTCTGATAGTGTCGAGACTTTCTGTCTTTAAGTGTCGACACTTATAGACCAAGTGTCGACACATGTTGTCTAAGATTCGACACTAGTCTACAAGGTGTCGACACAACTCCTTGTGTTGTTGATTCTTTATCTCGACACTACTTCTTCTTCATGTGTCGACACTGAAATTGAGTGTCAACACAAGTACTTGTTCTTCAAAATTTTGCTAAATTCTTCTAAGTGTCGACACAACACCTTTGTGTCGACACATCTTCATGTGTTGTATCTGTCAAGTGTCGACACTGCTTCTTGGTGTCGACACATGTCTTCAGTGTTGATACTTGTTGAGTGTCGACACATTGCTCTGGGTGTCGACACTTTCTTCTTCAGTCGAGACTTCAGCTGAGTGTCGACACATTCCCATAGTGTCGACACTTGTACTTAGAATAATTTGTTGATCTTGCTGTTCTTCACTAAGTGTCGACACAGCTCCATGTGTCGACACTTTCTTCAAGTGTTGAGTCTTCAGCTAAGTGTCGACACATTATTCTGGGTGTCGACACTTACTTCAAGTGTTGTCTCTTCTGTTAAGTGTCGACACATTGTTCTGAGTGTCGACACTTGTACTTAGTCTCTGCAGACTTTTGCTGAGTGTCGACACAGCCTCCAAGTATCGACACTTTCTGATGTAGACACAGCTTCACTGGGTGTCGACACAATTGCTAAGTGTCGACACAGCTTTACTGGCTTTTCTTCATTGAGTGTCGACACAGCTCCTTGTGTCGACACTTTCAATCTGGTGTCGACTCAGCATCCCTGGTGTCGACACAATGACTCCAAGTGTCGACACTGCTTGCCTGGGTGTCGACACAAGTCTTCTTAAGTGTCGACACTTTCCCTCTGGGTGTCGACACATGGACTTAGAAACTTTTTCATCATTTCCTGCAAATACTTAACCTGCACATGTAACTCAAAATACATCAAATACATTTTGATGTATATCATTGAGTTGGGTGAGGCTTCTTCAAATCAGGTACATTTAAACCAATGTACCCAACAATCTCCCCCTATTTGGAGAAGTCATAACCCTTAGTCAATGATATACACCATTCATAATAAAAATACAAAATGATGTAAGACAGGATTATGTAAACAGGAAAGTACATCACATGTATAAAACTAACATGCATATACAGATAGATTGCATCACAGAACAATTATGAAATAAATTTAACACAACAAATTTATCACACAAAACATTGTTCCAATAATTTGTCATATTCTTTGTCAAAAGTTTACAGCATGATTTATATCAAAAGAATACATGGTAAACTTAAGAAATGTTCTAAGCTATTTCTGTTCTGGCTCCTTAATCACTATGCCTTTTCCAGCTTGAACTTTAGCTTGAACAGAAGCATCAGCAACTTCAGCATCAGCAGGCTTCTTGCCTTTCAAGTCTTTCTTCTTAAGCTCTTCTGCTTTGATCTTGTGTCTTTCAAAGTAATGGTATGGCTTTGGAAAGTACATTCTAGGCTCCAGAGCAGTAGGAGGTAGCTTTCCCATCTTGTCCTTCCTTCTATACTGGACTATTGCCTCCTGCCTGATCTCATGTTTTCTCCATTCAGCTTCAGAAAACCATTTGTTCCTGTCATGCACATTATCTTTGGCATCTTTCCAGGCAGTTAAAATGATATTCCTTGAGGTAGGGCTCCACTGCTCAAAGTCTGGCCTTTGTTCAGCTTGTTCCCTAAACCTCTTCTTAGACAATCTTGTCTCTTCTTCTTTTTGTAGAGCTTCTTCTTCTTTCTGAAGAGCTGCTTGCATAGCTTCAGATATAGGCTGAACCACTTTCTCTAGAATGACATTATACTTCCCTTCAGTTGGGCTATACATGTGATGAATATCAGCTTGCACCATTTCAAAATCTGGTGGAGGATAGATCACTTGAGCTACTTCTGGTTGCTCACCTCCAAGATATGCAGGCTGAATTCCAGATTCAGCAACATTGTCATCATCACAAAGTGGAGGATAGCCCAGTGTAGCTCTGATGGAATTAGATATCCATTTGGCATAATCAGAGCTATCTTTGACTAAAACTCTCTCCCCCTTTATGACTTCTCTAGCCATATGATCTCTGAAATCATCCTTCTGGAATCTGATTTGATTATCCAAGTATCTGACTCCATCTTTAAAGAAAGGTTTGAGCTTTTTAAGTTGTTCAGATATGGCCTTCTGGGAGTCTTCAATGGCAGTCTTAACAGCATTGATTTCTTCTTGAAATACCTTGTCAAATTCAGCTTTAACAGTAGCAGTAGAGGTAGAAGGTCCAGCAGCTATGTTCTTTAGTTCTGTGACAATTGTATTATGAGATTCTGTCAAGTTGTCATTTATTCTAAGTTGATTTTCAAGTACACATCCTTGCTTCAGGGCTATGTCATCAACTTGAGCCTTTATCTTCTCCTGGTGTGTAGCTAAGTACACCACTGCATTACCCCCTTTGTGGAAGCAGTCTGTCATCTCCTTCTTGTTAAGATTCATTTCAAATCTTATTGATTTTATGTCCTGGGCTAGATCAAACTGTAGTGACTTCTGCTCTTCATCAACATACTTTTCAATGGCCTGCCTTTGCTCATCCAACTTGACTTGCATTGCAACCAATAAACCACTATAATCCACAGTTGGAGTTGGCTGTGCTATAGGCTGTGGAGCAATAGTTTGGAGAGCCTTCTTATAACTCTGGCTCCTTCTTTTGAAGACATAGATTTTCTTTTTCCTTGCCCTTGCTACATCCTCATCTTCAGAAGCTGAGGAGCTGGCAATGTCAACCCTCTCCTTAGGGCTTGGAGGCCTCTCAGTCTACACATCTTGTGCTGTCTCAGGTTCTTGCCTCACAGGCTCTTCCAGAATGTGCACTTGCACCCCCTCAGCAGCAGCATTATCTCCTTCAGCAGCAGTTTCTTTATCAAAATCCTCTTGATCCAGACTTAGAAACAAATCTTCCATTGTAAACTCTTGTGGAGAATGAGCTGGAGAAACTCTGGGCTCTTCAACCACTGGATCAGATACATACTGAGCTGCAGCAGATGTGTCTTCCAAGACAGCATCTGGGACTTGGGTATCCAGCTGAATTTGCTGATGAACATCAGACAAATCAGTATCTTCCATAGGAAATTCTAAAGTATTGAGTTCAGTGATTACCTCTAGGATAATGTTAGTTGCTTGTTCACTTTCCAGTGTAGTGGGTTCATCTACAACTGGAAGCTCCCCCTGGCTTTGATCCTTGTGTATGGGGCTAGCTTGAGGTAGCTCCCCCTGGATCTCAGCATCATCTTGAGGAGCTGGAGACTTCACAGCAGGCTCTTCCTCATGCTCATCTGGAGTGAAGACAACCTGTTCTTCAATATCTGAGCTGCTAGTGGACTCTTGAGCCACTGGGGCAAGTTTCCTTTTCTTCTTTAGGGGTGATACTTTCTCAGGAACTTTCTTCTCAGGGGTTGGCAGCTCTTTAGACAACACCCTGTCCCATCTAGAGAACAACCTCATGTCCATTTTTCTCATATAATTTATTTTTCTTCCAGCAGCTGTACTCATAACCTATGGTATGGTACCAGCTAGGTATAGACTTAAAATTCTGCCCAGGTTGGGCTTCTTCAGACTTTCTTTAATTTTCTCAAACACTATAACTGACCAGTCTGTGTTTAGAGTGAAGATAACCCTTGTCATTATACTAAACATATGGGCAAACACTCTGTCATGCCCTCCTGGCTTGCTGAGTATGACTTTGCCAACAATCTCTGAAAGGATTTTCCCTTGATTGTTCATTCCCTTCCTGAAAAACACTGATCCAAGCTTCATCTTAGGATCCAGTCCACACCAGGTTAGAGCTTCCCTGGTCTTTGTAGCTGTAACCTCATCTTCCTCTTTAATTCTTGGTAGCTGTAGAATCTTCCTCAGACTTTTAGGTGACACCTTCAAATTCTCACCATGAACCCTGGATTTGATTTTGAATCCAGTTTCGTCTATCTTAGCTCCATTGAGGAATTCTAGTACCTCTTTCTTCCAGATTTTTGTAGGCTCAGAAACCAGAAATTCTAATCCTGAGTCGGCGACTCGGGTTATCACTGTCTGAATTTCTTGATCAGCATCATCGAAAGCACCGCATACCAGCTCGTATCCTTCGTTGACGTTCTCCTCTAGTTTAGGTGCCATTAGGGTTTGTAGAATTTGTCTTGAGAGAAGAGAGGTGTCGACACAGAAGTTTGGTCTCGAAACTTTGAAAGTGTGTCGACAAACTAAGACAAAACCCTATTTATACCTTTCTAATTTTGAAGATGAACAGGCGGGACATCTAACTTAAATTGTGTCGACACTGGCAATAAGTGTCGACACTGACTTATAATGTCTCGACACATATGTGTCGACACAAGTTTAGTCAATAGATTATATGTGTCGACACTTGTTTATGTGTCGACACCACTCAACTCGACACATAGTCGAGACTTTACTTAGAAAATTCTGAGTAAATACTAAGTGTCGACACCACATTGGATGTGTCGACACCTACATGTCATGTGTCGACACTAATATTCAGAAGTGTCGACACCAACTTCCTAGATGTGTCGACACCTTTTTCCTGAAGTGTCGACACTTACTTTCTGTGTCGACACAGATATCTCTATGTGTCGACACCTTTTTACTTAGCCAATATCAATACTATAAACTTACTCTAAGTTTATCATTCCTAGTTCAATCTTAAACCTATTGAACTTAGCTTCTTCTAGGGGCTTAGTATACATATCAGCTAATTGTTCATCTGTTTTAACATATTCAAGTAAAATATCTTCTCTTTCTACATGCTCCCTAAGAAAATGATATTTAATTTCAATATGTTTTGTTCTACTATGGGATACAGGGTTATTAGCTATTGAAATAGCACTAGTAGAATCACAAAAGAGTGGAGTTCTACTTACCTGAAATCCATAGTCCTCTAGCTGATGTTGTATCCACAGAAGTTGAGCACAGCAACTTCTTGCAGCCACATACTCTGACTCTGCAGTGGAGATAGCCACACTGGTTTGCTTTTTGCTACTCCATGAAATTAGTCTCCCACCTAGGAATTGACAGGTTCCAGTAGTGCTTTTTCTATCTTCTTTGCATCCTGCAAAGTCTGCATCTGAATAACTTGTTAGTTCAAAATCCCCATTCCTAGGGTACCAGAGGCCTAGATAAGGAGTGCCCTTTAGATATCTCAATATTCTCTTGACTGCTGTCAAATGAGACTCTTTAGGGCAGGCTTGATACCTTGCACAGACACATGTAGCATACATGATATCTGGTCTACTAGCAGTCAAGTATAATAGGGAGCCAACTATCCCTCTATACAAGGTTTCATCTACAGGTTTCCCTGCATCATCCTTGCTAAGAGACATACTTGACCCCATAGGAGTCTTCATGGTACTGGATGAATCCATATCATACTTCCTTATGAGTTATAGGGTGAACTTAGACTGACAAATGGATAAACCATTCTCAGTCTGTTAAACTTGGAGACCCAAGAAAAACTTCAGCTCTCCCATACTACTCATCTCAAATTGACCTTGCATAAGTTTTGCAAACTTTTTGCAAAGGCTGCTTTCAGTAGACCCAAATATAATGTCATCTACATATATTTGAACTAGTATTACTTTGCCTCTAGATTCCCTAAGGAATAGAGTCTTATCTATTTTTCCCCTTGAGAACTTGTTCTCAATGAGGAAACTAGATAGGGTTTCATACCAAGCCCTAGGGGCTTGCTTTAACCCATATAAAGCTTTCCTAAGTCTATAGACATGATGAGGTAGAGTTGAATCAACAAAACCTGAGGGCTGTTCCACATAGACTTCTTCTTTAAGATTACCATTTAGAAATGCTGACTTGACATCCATTTGGTAAACTTTGAATCCTTGATAGGTTGCATAGGCAAGAAACATCCTTATGGCTTCCAGTCTGGCTACTGGAGCAAAGGTTTGATCAAAGTCAATACCTTCTTCTTGCCTATATCCTTTAGCAACCAGTCTTGCTTTATTCTTAATGATGACCCCTTGTTCATCCATCTTATTCCTGTAGATCCACTTGGTTCCTATTATATTATGGTCTTTAGGTTTAGGAACAAGTTCCCAAACCTTGCACCTCTTAAACTGATTAAGCTCTTCTTGCATTGCTTCAGTCCATTGTGGATCTAGTATTGCTTCTTCAAACTTCTTAGGTTCAACTTGGGATAGAAAGATGGAGTAGACTGCTGCATTCAGGTTTCTGCTCCTTGTTTGTACCCCTGTCTTGGATCTCCAATAATCTGCTCTACTGGATGATCTCTAAGATGTCTATTGGCTGGAGGCATCCTAACTTCTGGTTGAACCTCTTCAGCATCTCCATCATGCTGTACTTCTTGAACTTCATCAGCAATAGGTACATGTAGTTCTCCCCCTGGACAACAGCCACTGTCTTCTACTTGCTGTCTTGCAGTAGATTCTTCTTCTAGAGTGAGCTTGTCCATCTTCTTTGTTAAACCTGTGCGGCTGCATACACTACTAGACAACTCATTGTTAATAAGTTTAGTCTCATCAAATACTACATGTACAGTTTCTTCTACAACTTGTGTAGACAAGTTGTAGACTCTATAAGCTTTACTGTTATTGCTGTACCCAACAAAAATTCCCTCTTGGGACTTGGCAGCAAACTTAGTTAAGTAAGACTTTCCATTATTAAGTATGAAGCATTTGCAACCAAAGATCCTGAAGTAGGATAGGTTTGGTTTCCTGCCTTTCACAACCTCATAGGGGGTCTTGTTGAGGCCTTTAGTTATGGTAGCCCTATTGATAACATGGCATGCAGTATTTACTGCTTCAGCCCAGAAGTATTCTGGTAGTGATGTATCACTTAATAGGGTCCTACCAGCCTCAATCAAGGTTCTATTCTTCCTCTCAGCAATGCCATTTTGCTGAGGTGTTCTTGGTGAAGAAAACTCTTGAAATATCCCAAAGCCTTCACAAAGTTTTATCATGCTATCAGACTGAAACTCAGTACCATGGTCACTTCTTATTTTGACCACTGTACTATTTAGTTCATTCTGAATTTGCTTGAAAAAGTTATAGAAGACATTAGGTGTTTCAGATTTCTGTCTTAAGAAGAACACCCAGGAAAACCTTGAGTAGTCATCTACAACTACAAAGGTATAGACCTTCCGACCTAGGCTGTGAACTGGCATTGGACCAAAAAAGATCCATATGCAAGAGGTATAAACACCTCACAGCATCTTTGTTTTCTATGCTTCTAAAGGTGGATCTAGTCTGCTTGCCCTTTTGACAAGCTGAGCAAATACCATCTTTAACACACTTAACTTGAGGACCATTCCTCACTAACTCTTTGCTAAAGAGTTTGCCAATTGTCTTGTAGTTTAGATGAGCTAGCCTCTTGTGCCATTTGACACAATGAGAGACTGTCTCATCAGCTACAAGACACACTTGAGAACCATTGGTCTCACATATAATGTCTAGGCAGTAGACATTCCTCTTCCTATAACCTGTCAAAATGATCTCTTGATCACTTGACCTCTTGATATGACAACCATTTTTAACAAATGAGATGTCATACCCTACATCACTTAATTGACTTATACTTATTAGGTTGTGTTTCAACCCTTTAACATAAGCCACTTGAGTAATGGTAACGAAGTTACTAGAAATGTTACCAAACCCTTTGATGATTTCTTTTTCAGAACCACCAAAGGTTACTTTTGGACCATCTTTGATTGGAATGTAGTCCCTTAATAGTCCCCTAGTTCCAGTCATATGTCTGGAACATCCACTGTCCAAGTACCATATTGGGGCATGGCAACTTGGACTCACCTGCAAAACAGATTAATGAACCTTAGAACCCAAAGTATTCTTGGGTCCTTGGAATTTGTTAGTTTGCAACCTGACAAAGCTACCTACTGGTTTTCCAATAGGCAGTTTGCTACTCACTTTGGCACTAGCATTGTGCCAACAATCCATTGCAAAATGGCCAATTTTGCCACAACACCAACATTCAAACTTATTGTACCTTTGCTTAGGTACTGTCTTTGTTGTCTTATCTACAGCTGACTTGTTGAATGTTGGGGCTTTGCCCTTAGACTTGGACTGGACAGTCCTTGCAGGTTTAATAAAATCCAGTCCAGCTTTACCCTTGTGATGAGCAAATTCATCAATTATGGGTAACACTGACTTAGGTTTGGAAAACCTAGCAACAAGCTCTCTCTCCTTCTAAAGATTGATCTCCAGACACTTGATTTGATCATTCTTATAGGTGATAGTCCCCATCTGAATCACTATTATGTGTTTTAGTCTGGCTATCTCATTAAGTTTTTGATCAAATAACTTTTCAACCTCAGTTGCAGCAGCTTTAAGATCAGCAATTTCCTTTGCCTGACTTTTGGCTAGGAACTTGCTCTTCTTGTAAGCTTGCAACAGAACCTTGTATTCATCTATCAACTGATGAATATCTGCTTCAGACTCAGATGCACTCTCATCACTTGATGATGATGAATCTGAATCTGTACTGGCACAAGAAATTAAACTTAGAGTTGAACATTGTACCTTACTGGGTCCTGGCTGTTCCAGGATTTTGTCACCTTCTTTCAATGCCATTAGCCCTTGACATTGACTGTCTTCTTATTCATATATAGACTCCAAAATCTGCATGAACTCTTCTTCTTCTTCTTCTTCAGCAAACAGCCCTATGTATGCCTCAGCATCTGACTCAGTTTCTGAAGAAGAGATATCTGACAGAGTCTTCTCCTTTTTGGCAACAAATGACTTTTCTTTCTTGCCTTTAAAATGAGTCTTCTTCCTGTCACTAGACACCTTTCTCTTTTCTGGACAATCTGCAACAACATGGCCTTGTCTATTGCAGCAATAGCACACTATTTTTGAAACAGTTGCCTTACTAGATTTAGTCCTCTTCCTGTCCTTCTTTGAAGCCTTCTTTTGCTGATGAGAATCTTCATTTCCCTGTGATGTAGAAGGCCTAGACCTCCACTGTTTATTCTTCAAGAACTTCTGAAAATGTCTAGTGAAGGCAGCAAAGTCTTCATCACTTTCACTGCTTTCAGATTTTGTGCTGACTGACTCATCTGACTCTGATTCAGCAACCTTTGGAGGTGGAGTTGGTGACTTACTCCTGTACTTTCTGGGGGCTTCTGTCTTGAAAGCTACAGTTCTTTCCTTATGTTCATTTCTTGTTGATTTCTCCTCCTCTTTCCTCACTGTCAACTGCATTTCATATGACAGCAATTTGCCAAACAGTGTAGGTGGACGAATTTCTCCCAACTTAGCCATTTCTCTAATGGCACAGATCTTGGTGTCCCAATCTTTAGTTAGGGACCTTAGAAACTTGTCATTTAGTTCATAATTACTGAACTCTCTTCCATAAGACATGAGTTCATTCACTATCCTATAGAACTTCTTATAGCACTCAGTTATGCTATCAACCTTTCCTTGTCTAAAACTTTCATACTCTTGATTTAGCAAGGATTTTCTATCTTGCCTAACTTCTTCAGAACCCTCCATATAGACAATGAGAGTATCCCACATCTCTTTGGCTGTCTTACAGTGTATTAGATTCTGAAAAGTTGCATCATCTATGGCACTCACTATAATGTTTTGAGCCCTTTTGTCCATGGTGGCTAGGACAATCTCATCCTTTGTCATTTCAGAGAAATCCTTTGGTGTTCTCTGATTTGAATCTAGAACTGATATCTTCATGGGCACATATGGCCCCTCTTTTACTGTGATGTAAATTCTAGGGTCTGAGGCTTCCATAAACAGTCTTACCCTTTCCTTCCAGATCCCAAATATCTCTTTCCTACATAGAGGTAATTTCATGGATCCCAATTCCTTGTGATTCTCAGAGGAACCCATGGTTCTTGATTTTCTTGAATCTGTAATTTGACTTAGACTGAATCTGCCAAACAGGATCTCCTCAGACTGTTAGTCCTTTTTGAGGAACCTGCCTCTGATACCACTTGAAAGATATAGTACCTAAACACCTAGAGGGAGGGGGGGTGAATAGGTGACCAAATTCTTTTTAAACTTTAATGGCAGCAATCAGTTTTAAACACAGAATCTAATCTACTTTTGCACAGCAATCACACAGTATTCTCAGCAAATCATAGCACACAGAAGACACACAGTTTTATAGTGGTTCCCCAAGCTTTGGGTACATCCACTTTCGCCCTTTGCCTATCTAGCAGTGTACTAGATTCGGCCAAACTTCTCCACTATCTCAGAACCCAAACTGGTTCCTACACCTCAGGCCCAAGGCCCTACAACTCAGCTTTTCCACAAAGCCTACACTCAGCCACAAAAGCATACACTCAGCCACAAAAGGACTACACTCAGAGATTCCAATCTCCTACACTCAGGCTCCCAAAGCCCTACACTCGGCCCTTATAAATACAGGCTTACAAAACTCAGATCCAAAGGATCCTACAAGGTAAAAATGATTATACAATTGTTAACTCAGCAACCCAAAGACTAGAGAGGGGAGTTGTGAGTTTCTTGATGAGTTCTTGGAAGAACTCAGCTGGAATCAATCTGACTTAGCTTTCTTCAAAGCTTCTTGAAAGTAGAACTCAATAAGACTGACTCCTTCTGCATTTGATCCTTGATCTCTGCTTCTTAAGATCCAGAATAAATCTGAACCCTTCTTCTCAGCCTAGTTCCAATGGCTGATTTCTTGGATGGAGCTCTCTCTCCAACTTCTTAGATCTGCACTTGATTCTTCAAGGAATAGCTAGATCTTCTTTGTTGAATACTTGATTAATAATTTGAACTTTGACAACTTCAACAACCCTTTGATCAATCAATTTCTGTAGACAGGATAGGCCTATTTATAGGCCTTCTTCATGGTAACCGACTGGTCCGGTCCATAACTGAATTCTGACAACTCTGACAGGTGCTGTAGACCGGCTGGAATGGCAGATGTCAAGTCATCCAGTCAGTTCTTGAAAATTCTCTAACTGTCTGATAGTGTCGAGACTTTCTGTCTTTAAGTGTCGACACTTATAGACCAAGTGTCGACACATGTTGTCTAAGTGTCGACACTAGTCTACAAGATGTCGACACAACTCCTTGTGTTGTTGATTCTTTATCTCGACACTACTTCTTCTTCATGTGTCGACACTGAAATTGAGTGTCGACACAAGTACTTGTTCTTCATAATTTTACTGAATTCTTCTAAGTGTCGACACAACACCTTTGTGTCGACACATCTTCATGTGTTGTATCTGTCAAGTGTCGACACTGCTTCTTGGTGTCGACACATGTCTTCAGTGTAGATACTTGTTGAGTGTCGACACATTGCTCTGGGTGTCGACACTTTCTTCTTCAGTCGAGACTTCAGCTGAGTGTCGACACATTCCCATAGTGTCGACACTTGTACTTAGAATAATTTATTGATCTTACTGTTCTTCACTAAGTGTCGACACAGCTCCATGTGTCGACACTTTCTTCAAGTGTTGAGTCTTCAGCTAAGTGTCGACACATTGTTCTGGGTGTCGACACTTACTTCAAGTGTTGTCTCTTCTGTTAAGTGTCAACACATTGTTCTGAGTGTCGACACTTGTACTTAGTCTCTGCAGACTTTTGCTGAGTGTCGACACAGCCTCCAAGTGTCGACACTTTTTGATGTAGACACAGCTTCACTGGGTGTCGACACAACTGCTAAGTGTCGACACAGCTTTATTGGCTTTTCTTCATTGAGTGTCAACACAGCTCCTTGTGTCGACACTTTCTGTGTGGTGTCGACTCAGCATCCCTGGTGTCGACACAATGACTCCAAGTGTCGACACTGCTTGCCTGGATGTCGACACAAGTCTTCTTAAGTGTCGACACTTTCCCTCTGGGTGTCGACACATGGACTTAGAAACTTTTTCATCATTTCCTGCAAATACTTAACCTGCACATGTAACTCAAAATACATCAAATACATTTTGATGTATATCATTGAGTTGGGTGAGGCTTCTTCAAATCAGGTACATTTAGACCAATGTACCCAACAGCGCCATATAATAAGTGTCGCCAAAGCTTCAGTGCATAAATTACAGCAGCAAACTCCAAATCATGTGTAGGATAGTTTCTCTCGTGAATCTTTAGTTGCCTCGATCCATACGCGATCACCTTACCATCTTGCATTAAAACACAGCCAAGTCCGATGTGTGATGCATCAACATACACAGCATACTCAACTCCTTCAGTAGGTAAGGTTAAAATTGGAGTAGTACATAATCTCTTCTTCAGTTCTTGGAAAGCCTCTTCACACTTATCACTCCAAATGAATGAAACATTCTTCTGAGTAAGTCTAGTTAGAGGAGCAGTCAACACCGAAAACCCTTACACGAATCTTATATAGTAGCTAGCCAGGCCTAACAAGCTCCTAATCTCCTTAGGTGTAGAAGGCCTCTTCCATTCCATCATAGTAGAAATCTTGGTCGGGTCCACGGAAATACTGTCCTTACGTACAACATGACCCAAAAAGTACACCTGAGGTAGCCAGAACTCACACTTGCTCAACTTCGCATATAACATATGCTCCCTCAGTGTCGACAAAAGCAAACGCAAATGCTGAGTATGCTCCTCAACATTGCGGGAATACACCAAGACATCATATATGAACACAATAACAAATCTGTCCAAGAAGTCCTTAAACACCCTATTCATCAAATCCATGAATGCAGATGGTGCATTAGTCAAACCAAAAGACATCACCAAAAACTCATAATGTCCATGCCGCAAACGGAAAGCGGTTCGTGGAATATCTGCCTCATGAATTCTCAACTGGTGGTAGCCTGAATGAAGATCGATCTTTGAAAATACTGAACTACCTTGGAACTAATCGAACAGATCATCGATCCTTGGCAAGGGATATTTATTTTTAATCGTCACATTTTTCAATTCTCTGTCATCGATGAAAAGCCTCATCGATCCATCTTTCTTCTTTACGAACAAAATAGGAGCACCCCACGGAGAAGTACTTGGTCTAATAAAAGCACACTTCGGCAACTCATCGAGCTGAGTACGCAAATCATCCAACTCACGTGGAGCCATACGCTACGGTGCTTTGGCAATAGCACAAGTACCTGGCTCGAGGTCTATCACAAACTCTATCTGCCTCACCGGAGGAAGTACTGGAAGACAGTCAGAAAAAACATCTGGAAACTCTCGCACCACCGAGATATCTTCAAGACGTGGCATAACAAATGCTATTTCCAGAGCAAAAATAGAAACCAAAAATTCCTCGCAACCAAACCCTATAGCACGACAAGCACGTACCATAGAAATGATAGGGGAAACCTTGTCCTGAAATCCATAGACGCTCAAAGGTTCGCCATTGTCCATCATAAAGTCCAGTCGCTTTGACTTCCACTGGATGACCACAACAAACTAGGATAGCCAGTCCATGCCCAATATCACGTCAAAGTCCTCCAGATCCAACACCATCAGATGTGCAAAGTCTAGGAAATCGCCTAGGTATATAGGGCATCTCAGAACTCCTTGATTAGATATCACTGAATCACTAGAGGGAAGCTTGATGTTAAAGGATTGACCTAATTGATCCACATGTAGACAATGTTTATCTACAAACCTCCGGGCCACAAAGGAATGGGTGGAACCCGAATCGAAATAACACGCGACCACCTATTCCGCACCTTAAACTCCCCTAAAACCGTAGCATACAAAATAAAACGAACGATAACTAGGGCAATAACGAGAAATAATAAAGATTAATTAAACTGGGGCTAACCTGATATAACTTGCGTAGAGGTTTGAGCTTCATCCCTTGTCACCACGTTCAGCTTTCCTTTTCCTTTATCTAGGTTTGGTGGCGGCGGCAGAGCCCGAAGCGGAGCAGACTGCAGTGGAGTCTGAGCCCCGGGGCATGAATTTTTCAGGTTCCCCTACTGCCCGCACTGGAAACAAACCTTGTCCTTCATACAGCAATGACTCATATCGTGTCCATTCCTAGCACAGTGTGTGCACACCAGATCTCCTTTAGGTGTGCCTTGGATGGGGAGCACCTGTTGCTGCTTCAGGGTGGAAGTTCTCTTGAAACACCTTTCGAAAGGGTGGATGGATCGACCTCATAAGCTACCTACTTCCTTACTTTTCTTTTTCGAAGAAGGGCCAGATGCCCTGTGTTGAAACCGAAATCTCGGTCTCCTGTGGAGTTCGCCCTCGGGGAAGGGGTGATCGCACGCCTACTTCACTCTTGCAAGCAAAGTAACAAAAGAGACAAGGGATGAAACGACCCAAGGGCACGGCGGGGAGGACCCACCACACACCCGGAAGATCTGAGAGTGCTTCCCCTCCTTAGCCAAAGCCGACCTAAGGTACCCTCAGAAAGCACTTGAAAACTATAGCAAGGGAGCACAGGAAGCATGCCTTCTGGGGTACCCCTTGGGTCCTATTTATAGTTTTCAGAATCGGAACTGCCAATAACCAAAATGAACTGACCTGAAGTTACCAAAAAACCCTTGGCTGGGTCTGCCAACATCCAAACTCTACTGTTCTAAAGGGATATGGGCAGACCAGCGGGGGAAAAATAATAAAAAGTACCTCATGGATCCAGGCGAGCTGGGGAGCCTGGCCACCTCGGCAGATCCGGCTCGCCTACTATTGTCGAGCTCCGTTGTGAGAGTGCGAGCTGGGACAATGAGCAGGCCCATCCGTCGGCTTCCATTAGTCGATCTCAGCCCGATGAATCTTGCCTTAGCTCGGCGAGTGCCGAGCTCGCAGTCGACGAATGCTGGGCTCGGGCTCGGGTTTTCTCTACCGAGCTCGCCTAGGACCTGGATGATCTGAGTCGGTCGGTCTGGTTCTTGGCTCTCTCCACTCGCTGGATACGGGGTTGTACACAATCCCCGCTCTTTTTGAGCTTCGCAAAGCTCGGAAAGAAACATCCAACCCCAAGTGTTCGGCGAGTGCGGGGTGGACTGGAGGGAATCTTCGGGTGGGGTCCACCTGTGGCTATATATATGCACCTGCATACCTGCCTGACTCTTGTCATTCCCTTTTCTCTAATCCTACCAAGATGCCGATCCCCAAGGAGATTCAAGAGCAGCTTATGCTCGCCCACCAGGCCTCATCTGCTCGAGTAGCCGCCTTGACAGCGGTCCCAGCTGCTGTGCCACAGTTAGGCCTTGCCGAGCCTAACTCCAAAAAGATGAAAACATTCCCTCAGGAGGCCGAGCCCATCTATGACGACCTGATTACCACCTTGGAGCACGGGACCGGCTCCTCCACTCTGCATGCCCCTGAAAAGGGGAGGAATATTGTCGAGATCTGCGACGGCCCAGACAGCCACCCTGATAGCGCGGAGGACGTCGCACCGCGAGACACCACCCCGCGGGCCAAGACCACTCTTGGGGACTCGCGGTTCATGACTCCTGAGAACCATTCCCGAGACCCGTCCCGTCCTTTTGGGACCGTGGGGGTGAGCTCGTAGAGGCCGATCTTTCCTGTGCGCGCCAGCTCTCCTCAGCAAGTTGTCGTGACCTCGGGGGCAGATCTGGAAAGCATCCCCATCCCGGGATCCGAGCTCCTCTCACCGGGAACGCGCGGCCCAGGTCGCTGGAAGGATCTGAGGTTTATCCCTCCCCGCATTTCATTTGAGTTGCTGAGCTCGTCATGTAAACTTTTCCTAGATTCCTGTCTCATGCAATTTTCTAGCACCTCCTTTTACTGATGTTTGCCTCCACAATTCCCCCCAGCCAATCTGCTGCTGAGGAATCTTCGTGGGCTGCCCATTACTCTCCCCTCCCCTCCCCAGCTCGCTGGACTCTTACCTGGGCTCCGAAGTGGATCAAGGCGAGCTGGCGAGGAGGGAGGTTTAGCTTTTAAAGAAACTGGTGCGCGAGGTCCGTGAGGTGCAGGAGGTCAACGAGGCACTGCAACGCGACTACGCGCGTCTTGCTGACGAGGTGCGGAGCAGCCAGGCTAGCGAGTTGACATCCCCTTCCCGGCTTCTAGATGAGATAGACGACGGCCTATCGGTGGCACAGAGAAATTCGGGGAGGATTTGCGAGCTGCTCCGCGCGCGGCAGTCTGGGGGGCGGGAGCTGCGAGATCGGGGTATATAAGAGGCGGCTCCTTCGCCGAGCTGACCGGTAGTCGCCTCCTGGTCTTCCCCCTACTTGCGCGCCCCGCCATCATATTCCTGCACTTGGTATTTGAAATAAGTAACTTTAAAATATTCTTAGTCATGCGTCATCTTAATAATATATTGCTTTTCATTGACTTAGCCTTTGCTTGAACGCGCCGGAAGTCGGCGAGCTGAGGGTTGGCAAGCTGGGCCGATTGGACAGCTTTGGAGGTTGGAACACGCCAGAAGCCGGCGAGCTAGGGGTTGGCGAGCTGGGCCGATTGGACAGCTCAGAAACCTAATTACTTTTTCTATAAATAGCCCCCTCCCCCACCAACACACGTACTACCGCCTTAACTTCTTGCTTCTCTCTCTCTTCCTATGCTTTCACTCTTTTCTGTTCGAGCTCTATCCCTTTCTCTGCGAGTATAGGAAATGCCAACCCTGACGCCTACGGCCGCACCAAGTGCACCCTGCACTTCACCGATTACTGCTTCTTTGAGGGGAACACCACCAAGGAGGAGCTCGCGCAATTTGTTGGCGACCACGTTCCTCCGGGCTTCGAGGCGCGGGCCGAGGCAGGGGGAGGCCATCAATACCTTCTATGATGACGAGCTCGTCTTCCCCATCTCTCATTTTGAGGTAGAGTTGTGCCTCCCCCTCTGGCCGGAGATCCGACAGATTCTGAAGTACTATGGCACGGTACCCGCGCAGCTGAACTCCAACGCCATCGCCATGATGGTGGCGTTCACGAGCTACCTCTGGAAAGAGAGGATAGAGTTCAACCTGACTGTGTTCAGGAAGCTCTTTTCCTATAAGGCGACGCCGGACGGGGTCACCTACTTCGGCGGCTTGCTGATCAAAGTTCGCGAGATCGCAAACAAACACCATAACTGGATGACCAAAATCGCCTTTATCAAGGGCGAGTTCGACAACATCCCGTACTCACCACAGCAGAAAGGCGAGGAGGTCTACTGCCCGTCGGCCGTGCCCGGCAACGATGACGATCTCCACAAGTTTTTCCTACACAAGGACTTCAAGGTCGCCTTCCTGCGAAGGGTCCTCGATGCGCTCCTCCCCGTCCTACCCGAAGGTATCGTTCCCTCCATATTTGTCGAGCTCGCCCGATCGCCGAGCTCGCCACATTGCTATCGAAGATCTAACTTTTTCCAAGTTTTTCCTTGTAGGGGAGCGGCTAATTCCTATGAACCTGTCGTACGTGGACTCGGGGTTGTACCCGGACCCCCTTGCTCGCGAGAAGGCGGCGGCAGCGGCCTTCCGAGATGAGGCTACCTTCTCCCAACCCTCTTCCGGCAAGAGGTGGTCTGAGGATGCGGGATAGAACCCGCCACACTGCCAGCCATTACTAAAAAAGAAGAAGAAGATCGTGCTCGCCCCGTGAGGGAAACAACATCAACAACATCAATCCAGCCCCAAGAACATAAGCTCGCCCGAGACCATCACTGACGCGTCGCCGGAGAGCCCATTGGAGGAGATCACTAGCAAGGGGCGGAAGGGCGGCGAGGCTCCAGCTCCCTCTGTGGTGATCTCTCCACCTCCTTCGGCGTAGAGGACGGCTCGTGAATGTGGGGCGCCAAAACTGCACCCCCTCTACAACTTTGGGGGGCGGTGGCAAGACTTGGCGGGCGAGCCCATGGTGCAGTGGGACAAGCTGGCCCAACGGGTTTCCATCCCCACCCTGCACCCTTCCTGGAATGACCGCGAGCCCGCCACCGGTCATGCTTACGCCCTCGGCTTCCGCCTTTATGGCCGGGAGGATGCCGAGGCCTACAAGAATATGACCCTGCGGCAGCTTGGCCATGAGGGTCTGCAGGCCCATCTGCGGGCTATGGAGCTTCACCACATGCTAACCCGCCGCAGCTTCGCCCTTAGCAACCAACTCCAAAAAGCTGAGCAAGCCCGCGACGTCGCCAAAGACAAGGTCGCTGATCAGGCGAGGCGGCTCGGCATCGCCGAGGGTCTTCTCTCCCAGGCCGCCGGCGGGTTGGTGAGTATCGGGCTCCCTCTTCCCTCTTTTACTTCAAATAATTTGCACTGCCATTAATGAATTCTTCTGTCAGGATGCCAAGGCCGTTGCGGAGCTACGGGCTCGCAATGCCGAGCAGGAGGAGGAGAATCAGCTCCTCAACCTTGAGGTCCGCCGCCAGGCGGAGATCTTCTTCGCGCCCAGCGGCTCCAATCCTACCCTCCCCTACAAGTGGCCAAGGATTTTTGGCGAGGCGGACCTCATCGAAAGGCTGCGGATCAACTCCATCCAGGCCGCCGAATGTACCCTTCATATGATGGACATTGGAGTGCTGGCGGAGGGATGCGACGAGATCTCAGCCCGTGACCTGATGCCGAGCATGTTCCCGGCGACGCCTCCCAGCGAGAAGGAAGACAGCCTGGACGCGTTGTTTGGGAAGGTCTTCCCGGACCAGTCAGGCAAAGGGGTGGACCACCAATCTGGGGGGGGGGGGGGGGGCGAGGTCTAAGCGCATATATTTTCTTTTGTTTCCTCGCTGAGGCGAGCTATACCTATAAACATCACTGTTAAATGAAATAGATTTTTGATTATAGTGAAGCCGTTCTCTTCTTTCTTCTTTTTTCTATTTTCTATCCTTGCTGCGTTCTGCCTGTTCGCGAGCCCTTCCCCAGGCGATCTCGCGTAGATAGACTTAGAGTAGAATAATTTCTAGGACTCCTCCCTGAGAGTAAATGTTGAGAGTTCGGCAATACCTAGGTCTCACATCCCCTTAGCGAGGTCCAAGGGCCTGGCTCGCCAATTCTTGGGATTCGCCTCAACTCGCTTGAGGGCAGCCCATAATATTGCCAATCTGGAAACCAAATTCACCAAATTTTCCTCAGTGAAACAGTGGGGGGACGGGCGGCCCGGCGGGACCTGCCTCCTCCTAGCGAGGTCCCGGGTCTTAGCTTGCCACCCTTCTGTCGAGACTGGGGTGAATTGGCAAGCCCGAGCTCGCCTATGCCGAGCTCTCCCCTCTTATCTTTACAAGAGCTTGTTATGCACTACCCGGAGAGTGTAGGACTTCCCCGAGGGCTTTCAGCCTTGCCAGATAGGTGAGAGCCTGACAGCGTGATTTGCTCGAGGTCTAAGGATGACACCGAGTGACTTCCAGCCCTGCTAGTTAGGTGAGAGCTTGACAGCGGGATCTGTTCGGGGTCCTGGGCTGATACCATCGAGTGAGTTCCAGCCCTGCCAACTAGGTGATAGCCTGACATCAGGATCTGCTCGAGGTCTAAGGATGACATTGAGTGACTTCCAGCCCTGCCAGCTAGGTGAGAGCCTGATAACAGGATCTGCTCGGGGTCCAAGGTTGATACCATCGAGTGACTTTCAGCCCTGCCAGCTAGGAGAGAGCCTGACAGTGAGATCTGCTTGAGGTCTAAGGATGACACCGAGTGACTTCCAGCCCTGCCAGCTAGGTGAGATCCTGATAGCGGGATCTTCTCGGGGTCCAAGGGCTGATACCATCGAGTGAATTCCAACCCTGCCAGCTGGGTGAGAGCCTGACAGCGGGATCTGCTCAAGGTCTAAGGATGACACAGAGTGACTTTCATCCCTGCCAGCTATGTGAGAGCCTGACAGCTGGATTTGCTCGGGGTCCAAGGGCTGATACCATCGAGTGACTTCCAGCCCTGCTAGCTAGGCGAGAGCCTCACAGCGGGATCTTCTCGAGGTCTAAGGATGACACCGAGTGACTTCCAGCCATGCCAGCTAGGTGAGAGCCTGAGAGCGGGATCTGCTCGAGGTCCAAGGGCTGATACCATCGAGTGACTTCCATCCCTACCAGCTAGGTGAGAGCCTGACAGCGGGATCTGCTCAAGGTCTAAGGATGACACCGAGTGACTTCCAGCCTTGCCATCTAGATGAGAGCCTGACAGTGGGATCTCCTCGGGGTCCAAGGGCTGATACCATCGAGTCACTTCCTACCATGCCAGCTAGGTGAGAGCCTGACAGCAGGATCTGCTCGAGGTCTAAGGATGACACCGAGTGACTTCCAGCCCTGCCAGCTAGGTGAGAGCCTGACAGCGGGATCTGCTCGGTGTCCAAGGCTGATACTATCGAGTGACTTCTAGCCCTGCCAGCTAGGTGAGAGCCTGACAGCGGGATCTGCTCGAGGTCTAAGGATGACACCGAGTGACTTCCAGCCCTGCCAATTAGGTGAGAGCCTGACAGCGGGATCTTCTCGGAGTCTAAGTTCTGATACCATCGAGTGACTTCCAGCCCTACCAGCTAGGTGAGAGCCTGATAGTGGGATCTGCTCGAGGTCTAAGGATGACTATAGTGACTTCCAGCCCTGCTAGTTAGGCGAGAGCTTGACAGCGAGATATGCTCGTGGTCAATTACACTTCAATTTTTCAGGCAAACTCACTGCGACAGCATTGTCGTGTTAAAGACCTTTTGTTATTAAAAATCAAAGCACCACTTACATGATTTAAGGGAAAAATCATTTTAAGTCGTCACCACTCCAGGTGAGACTTAGGGTCTCGCCCTCCACATTTTGGAGTCAATATCCCCATGAACTCAAAGCTTCTTTTACAATAAATGGATCTTCCCAACTGGGGTTGAGCTTCCCCACGGTTGTCGACCTCCCTGCTGCATCTACCTTCTTCAGCACCAAGTCCCCCTCCACAAATTGCTTGACTCTGGCATGCTTGTCAAAGTACTTGGCCATCCGCCTCTTCACCTCTTCCTGTCGGAGGGCGGAAAGATCCCGCAGTTCTTCCACCATGTCGAGGGAGAGCTACAGCTCCTCCTCATTCTCAGTCTGCCATTCTTCCCTGCCTTCCCTGGCCGCAACAACTCGAGGTGTCTGAACTTCAAATTCCTCGGGGAGCACTGCCTCGCACCCATGAGAGAGCTTGAAGGGGGTCTCTCCGGTAGCTGTGTTGGTGGTGGCCTCAAGGCCCAGAGAACCGCGGGAAGCTGTTCCACCCAGCTCCCCTTCAGATTTTCCACCTTCTTCTTTAGGAGTTTGACAATGATCTTGTTCGCGGCTTCCACCTGCCCGTTGCTCCTGGGGTGGTGGACCGAGGCGAACCTGAGGTCGATCCCAAGCTGCTCGTAGAAGCTGGTAAATTCCGTGCTGGCGAATTGGGGCCCATTGTCCGTGACAATGGCCTGAGGGAGCCCATGGCGGCAGATGATCTCCCCCCACACGAAGTTCCCGATGACCTGGGAAGTTACCTTGGCCAGCGCCTTCACTTCCAACCACTTGGATAAATAATCGATCATCACCAGTAGGAACCTCCTCTACACACTAGACTGGGGGAACGGTCCAACTAAATCCATTCCCCAAATGGAAAAGGGCCAGGGGGCTGTGATACTTTTGAGTCGCTAAGCCGGCTGTAGCTGGAGGGGAGCAAATAGCTGGCATTTATGGCATCTTCTTACAAACTCCATTGGATTACGGCCCAGGGTGGGCCAGAAGTACCCCTGCCTGACAATCCTACCTTCTAGGGTCCGACTCCCGGAGTGACTCCCACACTCTCCGGAGTGGACTTCTTCCAAGATTCTTTGCAATTCCCTCTCGGCCACGCATCGAGCCAACATCCCCGAGAGAGTCTTTCTGTACAACTGCCCATCCTGGAGGAGGTAGTATGTCAACTTGTGCATGAGCTTTTTCTTGTCTACCCCATCCGGATACTCTCCCGTGGAAAGGAAAGTTACAACCGGGTCCATCCATGAAGGACGTTGGTCTATCTCCATAAGCTCTCCTTCTTTGATGGAGGGGCGGAATAGGTCGATGATGGTACCCCCCCCCCCACCCGAGGACCGTGCTTTGCGAGCTGATCGACCTGCTCATTCTCCTCCCAGGGTACGTGGTGGATGGAGAAAGTTTGTAACATGCCAATGACTCCCTTTACTTTGGCCAAGTATAGTCGCAGGGTAGGCTCTCTCGCATCGAACTCCCCGTTGATCTGGGAAGCTACCACCATGGAGTCAGTAAGGACCTCCACGTCCGATAACCCCAGCTCCCTGGCCAGGCACAGCCCTGCTATCACGGCCACATACTCGGCCTGATTGTTGGTGATGGCAAAGTGCACCACCACCGTCTGTTCAATTCTAGTTCCCTGGGAACTCTCCAAGATAACCCCCACTCCTAGGGAATGCCTCCCCGAGGGGCCATCCACCCTCACCTACCAAGGAGTCGGGCAAGTGAGATCTTCCTCTACTACCTCAATCACATAATAGGTCAAGAAGTCTGCCATCGCTTGAGCTTTGATCGAGAGGCGGGGGACGAAGGGGACGTCGAACTCACTCAACTCCACCAACAATTTGGCCAGCATGCCAGAATGCTCCACCCCCTCAAAGATGTTGCGGAGGGGGTGGTCAGTCACCACTCGGATTGAGTGTGCCTGGAAAAAGGGTTGCAGCCTTCGGGCTGAGATGACTAGGGCGAAGGCCATCTTCTCCAAAATTGGATAATGGAGCTCGACCTTCCTCAGGACCCGGCTCACATAATATATAGGGAGTTGCTTCTTTCCCTCTTCATGAACTAGGACGGAACTCAAGGCCTCCACCCCAACCCCGAAATACAAAAACAGGTCCTCCCCCTCCTTTGGCCCTTGGAGCAGTGGAGCCTGGGTCAACTGCATCTTGAGGGCCTGGAATGCCTCCTCGGACTCCTTGGTCCATTCGAACTTTCGATCACCCCTTAGTGTTTTGAAGAAGGGGGAGCACTTTTCCCCTGCCCGAGAGAGAAACCTACTTAGCCCTGCCAGCTTCCCTGTCAGCCTCTGCACCTCCTTAGTGTTTCGCGGCGATCCCAGCTCCATGATAGCCCTGACCTTATCAGGATTCGGCTCGACTCCCACTGGGGTGAGGAGGTGCCCCAAGAACTTCCCCCTGCTAGCCCCGGAGACACACTTCAGGTGGTTCAAACGCATCTTGTACTTGCGTAGGGTGGTGAAGGTCTCCTCTAGGTCATGGAGGTGAGAGTCCACATCCCGACTCTTGATCATAAGATCATCCACGTATACCTCCAGGTTCTTGCCCTTTTGTTCCTTGAAAACCCTGACCATCATCTTTTGATAGGTCGCCCCTGCGTTCTTTAGCCCGAAGGTCATCATCTTGTAACAGTAGCATCCATCCCCCGTGATGAACGAGACATCTTTGACGTCCCGGGGGTGCATCCTGATTTGATGATAACCTGAAAATGCATCTAAAAAACTCATCACAGAAAAACCAACGGCTGAGTCAACCAGTGCGTCGATCCGAGGCAAGGAATAACAGCCCTTAGGACAAGATTTATTAAGCAAGGAGAAATCGATACACATACGCCACTGGCCGTCCCCTTTTTTCACCATGACTACATTTGAGACACATCCGGGGTATTGGATCTCGGATATAAAGCCAGCCTTGAGAAGCTTTGCCACATCCTCACTGATGGGCTCCGCCATCTTGTCCACAGTGTACCGCTTCTTTTGTTGGACGAGGCGTGTTCCCGGGTCCAAGTTGAGGCGGTGGCAAGCCACATCCGCGTCAACCCCCAGCATCTCTGCGTTGCTCCATGAGAAGATGTCCACGTTCTTTTGGATGCATTCCAGCATCCTTCCCTGGTCCTCCGGGGTCAGCCCTCTACTGATGTGGTCCTTCTCCACCCTGCCTTCTCGACTATGGACCTCCAGCTCCACCACCTCTTCTGCAGCTTCCAACCAGGACTGCTCCCCCCATTCTTCAAAACCCCTCCACTCCGGGATGAGGGCCTCTCCCTCCGCCTCTTCTTCCACGGCCATTGCCTCGACCGACTCCTCCTGATCTCCTCCTACTATCTCTACCACGATGCAGCCCTCCGCCTGCAGATCCTCCGTGCCAGCTTTCTATTCCGCCTCCTCCATCCTTCGCTCCATCTCCACGTCTCTCTCCTGCCAAGAGATGGAGTTCACGGCGGTGATGTAGCATTCACGCGCCACTTCGGGGTCCCCCCTGACCCTGACCTGAATCCCTTAGGCATTGAACTTCAAGCACTGATGGAATGATGAGGGGATGCAGCCGAAGGCACAGAGAAGGGGCCTCCCGAAGATGGCGCTGTAGCTGCTGGGGGCATCCACGAAGACGAACCTGCAGTTCCTGGACTGCCCCCCCCCCCCCCCAGGGTGACATGGAGGCCTACTCCTCCCTCTACTTCCTTTCTCTCCCCTGAAAATCCGAACAAGGACCCATCCGAGGACAACACCCTCTTCGCCTCCACCTTCCTTGCGTCAAATGCCTTCTTAAAGACGACGTTGACGGAGCTTCCGTTGTCGACGAGGATCCGGGAGAGGGTAAAATTTTTTATGGTTGTCTGGATGACCAATGCATCGCAAAATGGATCCTCGTGATCCGGCATGTCGCTCCTAGAGAAGGTGATCCTCTCTTCTAGGGGTGGGGTTTAGGACGTGGAGGCAACGCTTCGACGATACATGGTGTGGAGGCTCGCCTTCCGGGAAGCCTCGACGCACACCCCCCCCTGTGGATCACTCTGATCTATCCTCGGGTTCCAACGTCCACCCGGTCTTCGCAACGGTCCTCCTCTGCCTGAGGCAGGACCTCCTCGATCCTCACTTCCTGATGCCCCTACTGCTGCTGCTGTTGTTCCCTATTCCCTCTCATTTCGAGGAACTCCGGGCACGTGGATGTGGCGTGCCCCACCTCCTGATGAAAGTCGCAATAGGGCAACTCCACCCTAACTTCTCTCCTCCTCCTCCTTGCTACTCTCCTCCTTCCCCCATGGCTATGGCCATAGACTCTTCTTGATCGGGGAGTCGGGGCCTTTGGGCCTGCCTCTAGCCCGGGGCGTGGAATTGATCTTGCCCCCCTTAATGGCGATCCCTTCCTTGGTACCCTCTCTGTGGCCCCTGCCCTTGCTACTCGGGCCTCCAGCCCAGCCGACGGTCGGGCTCCTGACGCCCCCACCTGGGCTGCTGTTGCCCTTGGAGCTGCATCTGCTCCCTCTACCCGGGCTCTCCTCTCCTCCTGTCCTCTTCCTCCTCTCGACTCCCTCTCCTCCTCTGTGGCCCACCTGGGCAGCTTCGGCGCAAACTCCGGGTTTGACGCCTCCCCGTAAACCTCTCTTGCCGCCCTCTCCATCAGCTCCTCGTAGGAGGGGGAGGGGAACTCTCTTTATCTCCATCCTGAAGAATCCCTGTTGTAAGCCCAGGGTAAAGGCCATCATCAAACTATATCTCGACATCTCCTGGACCTGGGTTACCTCCTCCTCGAACTGATCCATGTAGCTCCCCAATGTCTCGTTCACTCCCTGCTTGATGTGAAACAGGGACTCCGACTCCTTCTTCCTCCTCTTCGAGGTAGTGAACCTCAGCATGAACCCCAGGCATAGGTCCTCAAAGCAGTAGATTGAGCTGGACGGCAGCTGATGGAACCACTCCCTCGTCTTCTCCTTGAGGGTGATGGCGAAGTGTCGGCATTTTCACCCATCTGACATCTGCCGGATCGGGACCACGTCCTCGAACCATTGGACGTGTTGGACCGGGTCTACCTTCGCGGTGTAGTAGGACATTTCGGGTTCCCTGAACCCATCTGGAATCGGGACAGAGGAAACCAAGTCACTAAAGAGGCTTCCTCCCCCTACTAAGCGAGCTGACCCATCTCGCAAGCCCAGCTCGCCGAACCGGCCTTTGCCTGCCAATCCGTGGAAGAGCTCACGCCCGGGGAGCTCGCACCCCCGACCTTCCTCGGCAACCTCCTTTCCAGCTCGCCTGCCGGGGGCGTCCTCGCCCAGAGAGGGGGCAGCTGTGATCTGAACTGCTGGAGTCAAGCACTCGGCCCGTGTGCCGAATGCGAACATGACAAGGTTCAGTACCTCATTCCTGAAATCCTCGAGCATCCCCACCGTGGCAAGAGGCGGGGGGGAGGCGAGTCCGGCCTGTTAGATCCCATTCCTCCCATCATCTAGCTCGCGGAAGCTTTTCTACACTGACCACGCTCCACGATCACCGCACCAAAATGTTGAAATCGAAATCTCGGTCTCCTGTGGAGTTTGCCCTCGGGGAAGGGGTGATCGCGCGCCTACTTCACTCCTGCAACAAAGCAACAAAAGAGATAAGGGATGAACCGACCCAAGGGCTCGGCAGGGAGGACCCACCACACACCCGGAAGATCTGAGAGTGCTTCCCCTCCTTAGCCAAAGCCGAGCTAAGGTACCCTCAGAAAGAACTTGAAAACTGGAGCAAGGGAGCACAGGAAGCATGCCTTCTGGTGTACCCCTTGGGTCCTATTTATAGTTTTCAGAATATGAACTGCTAATAACCAAAATGAACTGACCTGAAGTTACGAAAAAACCCTCGGTTGGGTCTGCCAACAGCCAAACTCCGCTGTTCTGAAGGGCTATGGGCAGACCAGTGGGGGCAAAACAGTAAAAAGTACCTCATGGATCCAGGCGAGCTGGGGAGCCTGGCTACCTCGGCAGATACGGCTCGCCCACTTTTGCCGAGCTCCGTTGTGAGAGTGCGAGCTGGGACGGCGAGCAGTCCCATCCGTCGGCTTCCATTAGTCGATCTCAGCCCGACGAATCTTTCCTTAGCTCGGCGAGTGCCGAGCTCGCGGTCGATGAATGTCGGGCTCGGGCTCGGGTTTTCTCTGTCGAGCTCGCCTGGGACCTGGATGATCTGACCCGGCCGGTCTGTGAAAGTGAGGGTTAGGTCTACAATACTCTAGAGGGGGGTGAATAGAGTATATTAAAAATCTGTTAGTTCCCTAATAAAAGTGCTGTTATAGCTTTTGATGTAAACTGAAAAGGTGAAGTGATAGAAAATTGTAAATCAGATAACAATCTACCTAATCACAGCCACACTACAAGAAACAAAAAGAAAAGATAAGCAACCAGATGACACAAGAGATTTATAGTGGTTCCCCCTCAACTGGGTACATCCACTCTTCTACCACCCTTGGTAGGAATCCACTCAGGTTTTTGATCAGGTGCCTGACACCAATGGGTTTTGATCAGGTCCCCAAAAACCAAACCAAGTCTTTTGGAAGGAGACTTGCAACCAGGAATCACTTTTGAAGGGAGATGACAACCCTTTGTACAGGTGGGGGTGAGAGAGTGATTATGTCTTCTCTGTCAACAATCAGAGAGAAGACTTATGTGGAATGATGTTAGCAAACAGCTCCCCCTGAGATGTAGAATGTTTCAGGGAAGATCTGGAGCTTTGTTGTAGGGTGATAGGTCTTCAATTAGAATTCTGGACAAGGAGTGATGTAGGATCTTCTTGACTGATTTGATATCTGTTGTACTTGGAGAAGTCCTGGAGAGAATGTTGAAGAAGAAGACTCTTGATATATTATAGTTGTTCTTGTTCTTCTGGATATCACTGTCTATCACTGTAAGCTTTTCTATAATCTTCTTGTATGAAGCTTTTCTGTTGCTGTATGAGAACTCTAGTAGTCAGTTTTTGTTGACCCTGATTTTCTGACTGAGTATTGTTATTGTGCTTCTCTCTGTGTGTATTGTTGCAGATTCTAAAATCTTCTTTTCTTCTGTCTCTTTTCAAAATTTTGAATCCTCTGTAATTAATGCTGACGCCCTGAGAATAATCGGCATTGATGTATTTCCCAACTGTCTTGTGGAAAATCAGCAAGTAATATTCCTGAATAGGACTGTAATTAATACTTCCTCTAATGGATACATTCATAGAATGTAGAGCATTAATTACTCAGAAATTTCCGCATTAGAATGAGGACAGAATGCCGGAAATGGCTAAGTCTGGATTCGTCTAACGAATAACAGATTTCGTCGAGTTGAGTTACCAGTTCGTCGAGCTGAGATTTTTTATTAGTAGACCAGACATCTTCTATTCACCGAGCTGATAACAGAACTTGTATACTTCAGAACCTTTGCCTTTTCTGTCTGAAGTTCGCCGAGCTGATAATTGAATTCGTCGACTGGAGTTCAGCAACAGTTCTGGACTTAGTCAAATATTTTGTGTTGACTGATATTCTGTGTGTCGACATGAAAACTTCTGGTGTCGACACAAGTGGGTGTCGACTGATTAATTAAGGTGTCGACATAAATCTTCTGGTGTCGACATAAGTTTTCCTGGTGTCGATATAAGTTGGTGTCGACACATGCCCTAAGAGTCGACATAAATCCTCTGATTCCAGAATTCGTCGAGTAGAGTACTGTGTTCGTCGACCTGAGAAGTTGACTTCGTCGACCTGAGAAGTTGTGAACTTGAGGTCCAAGTTCGTCGAGCTCAGAATCTTGTTCGTCGACCAAAGCCTGAAGTTGGATTTAGAAAAATCTGGAGTTACCCTGACTTTAGTTTGTTGAAGTGTCCCAATTTTCGTCGAACTGTGAATACAGGTCGTCGAGCTCAGCTTAGATAAATATCTCAAGATCGTCGAGCTGAGAACGCCTTTCGTCGAACTGAGTTCGACGAACGTCGAACTCATTTTACTTAGTCTTGAAATCTTCTAAGTCTTGAGTCTCTGATAGTCTTGTTGATAGCTGGTCCATCTGATATTGACTCTAAGGACTTGGCCTAGACTCTAGGACACAAATTTGACCCTGGCTATACATGTTGGGTCACATCCTATGTTAGTGAACCTAGCCCAAAACAACTAGGGATCCAATAATCTCCCCCTATTTGGGTGAGGTCACTGATAGACTCAAAACATAAACATACAGATAAACAAAGCAATAAAAAGATATATCTGACAGAGAATTACTAACACATGCAGTAGATATATATGTACATAGGCTTTGTTTAAACAAATAACATAGTTTGAAAGCAAATACAGAAATAAATTGAAACAAAGTAAAGATTACTTCTTCTGCTTCTTCTGCATAGACTTGTCTTCTTTTGTCATCTCTCCTGGCTTTTTAAAGATGATTTCTCTATTCGGATTTAAAGCCTCTGCCTGTGTTATTGCCATGTCAGCTGCACCAATAATCTTCAGAGATGTAGCTCTGGGGACAACTGCTTCAGGATGGAGCTTCATGTAATCATCAATATTAAACAGTTTGTTGGCTTTATCAAATCTTTTTAGTTCTTCCTTCCTGTATTTTGACATAGTTGTATAACCTGATATGTCTTTACCTTCAGCTTTAGCTTTATTAATCAGGGAAAGAACAATAAATTCCTGGAATCTAGCCATTTTAGCAGTGTTGGTTGTTTCAGGATCCTCAAAAGGAATAGGAGGTGAATTTGGTTTTTCAGGGCTTTTAGCCTTCTGATCTGCAGAGAGAGCTGGCTATTGCTGCTATGTTGTTGATGTTACTGTTGTTGATTTCCTGAAGAATGATATCTTTGCTGACTACTTCCAGAGGATCTCCCTTGATGTCTCTGATAGGTTTGCATAGGGGCAGATCCCTGAGAGCTACAGTCAGTGGCACCAGCTGCTGGAGGAGGTGGAGGAGGTGGATCTTTTCTGTATCTATGAACTGGTGGAGGTGAGTATCTCCTACTTCTTTTCCTCTCCTTTTGCTGATTCTTTGACAGCCACATCCAAGCACGCATTCCCTTATAAGGAGTAA
The DNA here is from genome assembly GCA_039583875.1 of Platanthera guangdongensis. Classification (NCBI taxonomy): domain Eukaryota; kingdom Viridiplantae; phylum Streptophyta; class Magnoliopsida; order Asparagales; family Orchidaceae; genus Platanthera; species Platanthera guangdongensis. The sequence goes on along the minus strand of CM077160.1, from coordinate 56,665,960 downwards.
CATTATGCAAGATGTAGTAGGGAGTGTCTGTTATTGGATTGGGCTTAGGAGCAGGAGGAGGAGGAGCCTTTCTCTTCTTTGACAACATTTGCTTCTTCTTCTTGGCAACTTCTTCATCTGAATCTTCTTCATCATCATCTTCATCATCTTCACTGCCAGAACCCTAAGGGTTATCATATAAAGCATCCAATGCTTTCAAAGCTTTATCATCAATGACAGTCTTTTCTGTAGCAGGAGCTGAAGTTTCAAAAACTGGAGTTTCAGCAGTAGTTGAAGAAGAGACTGTACAAGCATCAAAAGTAATTGTGACAGAGCTTTCAGCTGCTGCCTTATTTTCTTCTTCAATATCAGCCAAGATCAGCTCATCTAGATCTGGCATAGGTGAGTCATCCATCACAAAGATTGGTACTGAGACAGCTTCTGGAGAGGATGGAATAACTGCAGAGATTGGAGCAGAAACTGGAGTTTCAAAATTGTCACAGAGTTGCTTAGCAACTGCTGGACTGATAGGAGGAGTATAAGGTACAATAGCCAATTGTGGCTTAGTAAGTTCTCCTGGAAGATACTGCATATGCACAGTGTCAAAATTATTCAGCAATGCTTGTAAATTAACTGTGGGATTGAGGATAAAATCACCAACAGTTTCATCAATGTCCATATCAGTATCAATAAAATCAATTAAATCAACTAAATATCTATCTGTACAATCTATAGCTGCTTCTGTGGGGACTGGAGTATCTGCAGTATCTGGTGGTGCTGGAGCTGAAGTGTCTGAATCTATAGCTGCTGCTTCATCATCAGGCATCTCCCCCTGCCCGGTATCAGTAGGAACTGAGGCCAGGCACCTGATTGAGGAGGGGGCAGCAGTAAGAGCAGAGATTTGGGCAGATAAAGATTGAATTGTGGTAGCAAGAGGTGTAATGGCCTCTGCTATAAGGTATTTTAGAAGGGGGTGATAATGGTGAGGATAGAGGATATGGTAGTGGGATCCAATGAGAAAGTGGGAGATGATGTTGTATTTGGTGTGGAAGAGGGAGCAACTAGTGATGGAATGGATGGTGGAACAGCCTATATATGAGGAGTGGATGGTGCTGAGGATGGAAGGGTGGCTTCTGGCATTACAGTGTCTGAGGGTAGGATGTAAGATGGAATGGAGGATAAATGTGGGGGAAGTGGAGACTGTGGTGGTGTAGGAATGTAGGTGTGTTGAGGTGATTCAGGAGGTGTTGGTTGTGGATTTTCTAGAAGAGGGGAAGAGGTAATGTCAGTGATGTCAAGTGGTGGAGATGGAGGTGGAGTAGGCACATGAGTATGTTGTTGTGATTGAGGTGTTGAAGAAATAATGAGAGAGGAAGTGAGTTGTTTTGCTGTAAGGGGTGCTGGAAGAGATGGTGGAGTGGGATGGATCTCCTCAGCAGGTGTGGGAGTGGCTTTAACAGCCCTGGTGCCTTCAGAAGCTGGGGTGGAAGAGGTAGAAGCCTTAGTGGGCTTGGTGATTGTCCTCTCCCACCTGCCAAATAAGGCACAGGTGAGTCTTTTACTGGCATTAATGAATATGGTCTGGGAGACCAGTGATTCAGGAGCCTTTTCCTTGAGGAAGATCCCTTGGATACTTCCAAAACACACTTCTTTCTTGTTATTTTTCTTCTTTATCAGATCAAAGAAGATCTGAGCCCAGTCCACTTGCTTCTTATTTATTACTGCACATATGACCAAGAACTGATGTCTTGTGATGTAGTCATGGGCAGTATGCTTGCCAAGCAAGACCTTCCCAACAATGTCTGCCAGGAACTTGTATGCTGCAGAGAAATGCCTCTTCAATAGTTTATTTGGGCTGTCACCAGCATAACCCATCAGATTGAGCATCACAGTAAACTCTTCAGAATCAATCTCTAAGTCCTCTTCGCCATTTGTCAAACCAAATATTTTAGTTAAAACCGCGGGGGTTAAGAAAACAGGGTTACCGGCAATTGATCCTGTCATCGTATGGTCTTCAGAAGTGGTTGAAGTATAGACCCATTCCCTGATTTCTGTTCCTGCCAACTTTATCTTGGTGGTCATCAGGTTCTTCAGATTCTGTTCTTCCAGAAGTTCCAGAATATAGAGGAAGATTGGATCTGAGTGCTGGAATAAGTCGAAGTCAACATCAAAGCCAGTGTCAAACTTCATTACGGCTAGAGCTCCTACTAGAATCGTCATTGAGATCACCTGCAAGATAGACAGAGAAAACGACGATCAAGTGTAAGGGAACAAAAAGCATGGGATGGAGGTCGAAGAAAACCTAGATATAAGGTTCTCCAGAATATGAATCGACAATCTCCATTCCACGAAAGTAAAATTAGTTCTTCGAACTGAGGTCGATGAAATGATTTAATAATGAATAATTCATTGATCTCAGTCAGGAGACTTGAAGACAATTTGTCGAACTCTGGTTGACGAATATCTTCTGAAACAAGGTTCGTCAATCTCTGGTTGACGAAAATAGTTTAACTCACAGAGAGTTCGTCGAAATCCGTTCGACGAGTATCACTCAAACTTTCCTTGGTTCATCAAACTCCGTTCGACGAATTTTGGAAAATTCGTCGAATGCAGACAGAACTTAAGTTAAGTCTTCTCCATTGATCATTCCCAGCTGATTCAGAAAGAAAGCATAATTTTTCTCATCCAGAGGTTTGGTGAATATATCAGCTTTCTGTAAATCAGTGTAGATATAGACAAGCTTAATCTTATTTTTGTCCACACACTCTCTAATGAAATGATGTCTTATATCAATATTCTTAGTCCTACTATGGTGAATAGGATTTTGTGCTATGACTATAGCACTAGTATTATCACAAAATAGGGTTGAATTATTTAAGTTGAACCCATAATCTAGAAGCTGATTCTGTATCCAGAGAATCTGTGAATAACAGTTGCATGCTGTAATATATTCTGCTTCAGCAGTTGAAGTTGACACAGATGTTTGCTTTTTACAGAACCATGATACTAATCTCATACCCAGGAACTGGCAAGTTCCTGAAGTACTTTTTCTATTTACCCTGCATCCAGTAAAATCAGCATCAGAGTATCTAGTTAACTCAAATTCTGATTTAGCAGGATACCAAAGGCCTAGATCAGGACAACTCTTTATATACCTTAAAATCCTTTTTAAGAAAATAAGATGAGATTCTTTAGGGTTCACTTGGAACCTAGCACAAAGGCATGTAGGAAACATAATATCTGGCCTACTTGCTGTGAGGTATATTAGGGACCCAATAATGCCCCTATAAAGTTTCTGATCTACAGGTTTTCCTGGTATATCAGAGTCCACAACAGCATTAGTTGCCATAGGAGTTTTCTTAGCTGAGGCATCAGCCATCCCAAACTTCTTTAGAAGTTCTCTAGCATATTTTGCTTGAGAGATGAAGATGCCATTAGGGAGTTGTTTCAATTGGAGACCAAGGAAATATGAAAGCTCTCCCATGCTACTCATTTCAAATTTAGAATGCATGAGGTCAGAAAACTTATTGCACAATTTTGAATCTGTAGAGCCAAACATGATGTCATCTACATATATTTGTACTGACAAAATTTGGTCCTTATGATGTCTAGTGAAAAGGGTTTTATCTACAGTTTCTCTTGTAAATTTATGCTCTAATAAGAAACTTGTCAAGGTCTCATACCAAGCTCTTGGAGCTTGCTTTAGACCATAAAGAGCCTTATTTAATCTAAAAACGTAAGAGAGATGAGTTGGAGAAACAAAACCTGGAGGTTGTTCTACATAAACCTCTTCTTGTAGCACTCCATTTAAGAAGTCACTTTTCACATCCATTTGAAAGACTTTGAACCTTTTGAATGCAGCATAGGCAAGGAAGATCCTTATATCTTCCAACCTTGCAACTGGTGCAAAGGTCTGATCATAGTCAATGCCTTCCTCTTGCCAATATCCTTGAGCAACAAGCCTAGCCTTGTTCCTCACAATAACTCCTTGGGCATCAAGCTTATTCCTGAAAACCCATTTGGTTCCAATAACTGGGTAGTTTTGGGGTCTTGGAACCAAATCCCAAACTCTACATCTCTCAAATTGGTTTAATTCCTCTTTCATTACAAGGATCCAGTGGGGATCTTGCTCAGCATCATGAATGGTTGGACGTTCAACCTGAGAGAGAAAGCAGGCATGCATCAAGTCTTGGTTGAGTTGATGTCTTATCTGTACACCTGCTGATATGTCTCCAATTACTTGAGATCTGGGGTGATCTCTAAGTGTGACAAAATCAGTGGGTGGAGTTGGTTGTGCAGTAGCATTTTGAATAAATTCCTCTTGTGGAATTATATTTACTGCTGTTGGTTGAGTCTCATGTTCTTCATCTTCATCTTTTTCACTGTCCTCAATGACTTGTGGAGAGGGATGAGTGGGAACCTCTTGGGTTAGGTTTAGTCCATCTAAAGTCTCACACAAGTGGGGTACCTGCAAGTTGCTAATGGTAGAAACTTCTTTCTCCTTGCAGTACATGTTAGTCTCATCAAATGACACATGAATAGACTCTTCAATTTTTAAGGTTGATTTATTGAATACCCTATAAGCCTTACTTACTTGGGAGTATCCTAGAAAAACTCCCACTTCAGCCTTAGCTTCTAACTTTCTAATGTATTTCTTGTTGTTATTGTGTATATAGCATATACAACCAAATACTTTTAAATAGTTAATTTTAGGTTTCTTCCCTTTGAGCAATTCATAGGGAGTCCTATTCTTTATTTTGTGAATTAAGATCCTATTCAGGACATAGTTTGCTGTGCTTACAGCCTCTGCCCAAAAGGTTAGTGGCATGTATGCATCAGCAAGTAATGTACCTGCAGCTTCAATGAGTGTTCTATTATTCCTTTCAGCTAACCCATTTTGTTGAGGAGTTCTAGGAGCTGAGAAGCAATGTCTGATACCTTCCTTCTCACAGAACTCATGCATAAGAAGAGACTCAAACTCTGTGCCATGATCACTTCTGATCAATGCAACATGAGTAGAGAACTCAATCTGTATGGTCCTGAGAAAATCTGTAAGAACCTTGAATGTATCTGACTTTGTTCTCAGAATGAATACCCAACTGAACCTAGAGAAGTCATCCACAATAACCAAGGTGTAGGATTTCCCTCCTAGGCTTTGTACTGCAATGGGTCCAAAAAGATCCAAGTGTAGCAAGTACAAGATCCTAGGTGAATCACTCTTATTAATTGATTTGAATCTAGTTTTAGTTTGCTTGCCTAATTGACAAGCCCTGTAGAGACCTTCCTTCTTATAGGGAGCAGAAGGTAGACCTCTAACAAGGTTGTCTCTAGATAACCTAGCTATATTCTTAAGGTTTACATGACCTAATCTTTTATGCCACAACTCATTTTGGTTACTAGTGATATTGAGTAAACAAACATCAGTTTTGGCAGAAATAAAATCTACTAGATATATGTTTCCTTGTCTAGTTCCAATTAAAACAGTTTTGTTTTCATTATTAATAATAGAACATGAGGAAGAGGTAAAGTGTACCTGATAACCTTCATCACATAATTGGCTTATGGATATTAGGTTATGTTTGAGTCCTCTTACATATGTTACTCTCTTGAAAGTAATTGTTCCAATCTTTACTGCTTCATATCCTTCAGACTGGCCACTATTTAAATCACCAGAGATCCCCTTTAGTCCTAGCTTGGACTTGTAATTAGATAGATTATCCTTGTTGCCTGTCATATGCTTGGAGCAACCACTGTCCAAGTACCAGGTCTGACTCACCCTTGGACAGCTCTTCACCTGAAATGAAAAACAATAATTAATTATTCTTGACCCATGTCACCTTGGGTCCTTTATTTGGTTGAAATGAAAAGCTGGATATAATTGACAAAGTAGGTTGAGATTTATAACCTAAAGGGTGATATCTCCTAGGTGGAATAACCCAATCAGCTACTGGAGTGAATGGTTTATTAGCTGGCTTAGAATTTCTGTAAGAGAAATGATTTATGTTTGGTCCTTCTAGGTTCGACAAGTTTCTGTAAGTTCGTCGACCAGAGTTCGATGAATAGGGCTGAGATCGTCGATCTCTGCTCAGAGAATGACAATAGTCATTTTCTACGCCCCATGTTCGTCGACCTCTGCTTGACAAACCATACAAAGTTCGTAGATCGCAGTTAGACGAATTGTTATTACTAAAGTTTGCGTCCAGCATTCGTCGATCTAGGTTCGACGAACGGGCCACATTTCGTCGATCTGAGTTCGATGAATGCTGCTGAATCTTGTTTTTATTAGCTGTTTTCTGATTTTTATTTCTCTTGTCTATGGGTTTTAGATTGTTCTCAGATATTGGTTTGTTTATCTTCTCTTTTCCCTTGGTAGAAACAAATTTAATGGGTGTTGTAAGGATGTTTTTCTTAATTATGGGGGGCAAACCTGATGATGCACCCAAGCCCAGCTTGCCATTTAATTTGGCATTTACTGTGCTTGTTATGTCCATCAGCTTGAGACTTCTTACATTAAGAGATTGCTCAAGTTGTTTAACCTCAAATAAATCAGATTTTAATTTAATTATCTGCTCATTTGCTAAAGTTAGTTGATCTTTTAGTTTAAGATTTTCTGAGTTAACAGATTCAAGGTTTCCTAGTTTTTCTCTAAGAGTTTTTATTTCTTTCTCTGAATTAATTAAATCTAAACACATAGTTTTGAATTCAATTTTATATGAATCAGAATTAAAATTAAAACTTGAAAGAACCTGATCTGCCTCTGACTCTGAGGCTGCCTCATCTTTAGATTCACTTTCTGATCCTGAACTGCTCCTGGAGGCATCAATTGCCATAAGGCAAACCTCCTTGTTTCTTTCTTCTTCCTCTTCTTCACTTGAACTGGAAGAGGATGTTGGAACACCCTATTACTTATTTGGGCAAGGATCACTATGTCCTTTAGGAAATTTGTTTTGACCTCCTTGTATAGATCTAAAGGTAAATTAGAACTGAGTCTAAGGGTTAGTATTTAGGTTTGAAAGCTGCCCTCAAGACCCTCAAGACCAGATATTTCAGTTCAGGAGACCAAGTCATTTCGTCGAGCTCAGGACGACGAATCATCGAACTCCATTTGACGATCTCTGAGCTCACCTCGACGAGTCGTCGAACTCCATTCGACGATCTCTGAGCTCAACTTCAACGAGTCGTCAAACTCCATTTGACGATCTTCGAGCTCAGATCGACGTTCCTGACTCTAGTTTGTTTCCCTATCTCTGAGCTAAGTTCGATGATAGTTGAGCTCAGATCGACGCTTTCTGCTTCAGTCTAAGTCCAGTCTCTGAGCTCAGTTCAACGATAGTTGAGCTCAGGTCGACGTTTTTCTGGAGAGATTGACGTTTTTCAAGATTCAAATTCAGACAGTTATGGAATTATTCTCAGCATTTATGTCAAGGATCTTGTAGCCGTTTCAATTAATCTAGAGCACGTTTCAAGGGATTTTCAAAGGAATGTTTTATTGGACTTTCCTCCAGAAGACAAAATGCAGTTAAGGAAGTCATTTATGACAGGCTAACGACTATCTTGGACAGAGAATCATTCTATTCAGATCTAAGGAATAAAAGATTTATTCATATTCTACTAGTGAATAACAACAATTATTACAACAACAACAACAAAAAGAGAAAGAGTTGCAGATATTCACAAATAGAATTCATACATGAACACGCATCACTAAAGGGGATCAATATTCTGAAATTTCTAGATCCCTTTTGATTCCAGTGTTCAAAGGTCATTATCATTTAAGACTCCAGACACCACACATTTCAGCTGCTGCTGGGATCATCTTTTGCTGGAGATCAAATCTTCTGAAGGCCTATCACCCTACTGCAAAGCTTCACTTCCTGAACAACTATAGATCTCAGGGGGAGCTTTGACAACATCCACTATCTTCTCTCTTATTGTTGATAGAGAAGATCATCTCATCCCTCTCTCTCTCTCTCTCTCTCTGTAAAGGGTTTTTCAAACTCCCTTCAAAAGTTTGTGTTGGTTTCTGAGACCTTATCAAAACTCAGTGGTGGCAAGACACCTGATCAAAAAATCTGGTTTGGTTTTTGAGTACCTTATCAAAAGCTCATTGGTGCCCAGGACACCTGATCAACTCATCCTGCAGTGGATTCCTACCTAGGGTGGTAGAAGAGTGGATGTACCCAGATTGGTTGGGGAACCACTATAGCTCCTTGTGTCATCTGGTTGCTTATTTTCTTTTCTTTTCTGGCTGTGGTTTGTGATTGTTCTGTGATTGCTTTGTAATTAGATAGTTGTTGTGTTTGTTGTATTTCATTTGCTTCCATGTTCACTTACGAATACAATAAGAGTTGTAAAAACTTTTTAGCAAGCACCATACTCTATTCACCCCCCCCCCCCCCTCTAGAGTATATCAGATCTAACCTGCACTTTCAATTGGTATCAGAGCAAGGTTGGTTAAAATACCAGACCTTAGGTTGGTTAAAACACCAGACCTCAGGTTGGTTCAAATACCACACCTTAGTGGTTGCACAGGCAAACACCTGAACCCAAAAATCCCTCTAGTTAGATCTGCTTGTTTTAAGTTTGTAACTAGATTTATTTCTTCACAGAACATGGCCCAAAACAAAGATTATGCTAGCACCAGACCTCTAGTGTGCAATCTATCTAAGTTTGCACTTTAGAAGGCAAGGATTAGATTGTACATGAACTCTATTGATGAAGATATTTTTAATTCTGTTTTGACAGTGTTTCCAAGGCCCCTAGAAAATACAAGTACAAGTGTTGTTCCACCTCCATCAGGAACAGATGCAGAAATCAAGAAATGGAAAGTGGCAGATGCTAAGGCAATGAATATTTTAGCCCAGACTATGTCTGATGAAATATTCCAAAAAGTAGCTGACTGCAACTCAGCAAAGGACATCTGGGACAAGTTATCTGAGATAGTCTCAGGATCTGCTGATGAGAGAAAAGACAGAAGATCTCACCTCATAACCCAATATGAGAACTTCAAGAAAGGAGAAGCTGAGTCAGTAGCAGATATATATAATAGGCTCAGTCTCATAGTCAATGAGCTGAAAACATTGGACAAAGAGATCTCATTGACTGAGCTCAATGATAAAATCCTAATGTGCTTCCCAAGCACTTGGGACTCAAGGATCTGGCCAATCAAGGATGCCAGAAGCCTAAATGAGATCACAACTGAAGCTCTCTTGGGCAAGCTCAAGTCTTATGAGCTTCTCATCAAGAATAGAGAAGAAGAGCAGAAGGTTGCCTCACCAGCTATAAGAAAGGTAAAATCATTAGCTTTCAAAGCCGTTGAAGATCAGCCTGAAGACAAAGTCACAGGCAATGAAGAGCTGCTAAGCCTACTGGCCAAAAGATTTTATAAAATGGCCAGGAAAGATTTCAGGAAAAAGTCTGCCAGAGGGCATGACAAGCCAAGGTATGACAAATCAAATAACAAAGAGATTATTTGTTTTGGATGCAGGAAAACCGGCCACATTGTTGGGTCCGGCGTTCCTTCACTTGACCCGTGGCGCTCTTCTACTTATTTAAGAAATTAAGTAGCACCCTTTCCAACAGTCCGGGCTTTTGGAATAGTTGGTTATGCGCTTGATCCTTCAATTGGTATCAGAGCAGGTCACGGGTTCAAGACCGGGGGAGCGCTATTAAATCCTGATTTTTCCCTTCTACCTTTGTGGGTCTGGTGGGTCAAGCAACCGTGGACATGTGGTAACCCCACCTCTGAGCCGTGAAACCGTGGACATGTGGTAACCCCACCTCTGAGCCGTGTGGGCCATGTGGTAACCCCACCTCTGAGCCATGTGGGCCATGTGGTAACTCCACCTCTGAGCCGACGGGTTGTGCTGGACGCCGGGGGGGATTGTTGGGTCCGGCGTTCCTTCACTTGACCCGTGGCGCTCTTCTACTTATTTAAGAAATTAAGTAGCACCCTTTCCAACAGTCCGGGCTTTTGGAACAGTTGGTTATGCGCTTGATCCTTCACACATGGTGTCTGACTGTCCAGAAAATCAGCAAAAGGACAAAAAGAACAGGAAAGAAAGAAGAAAAGACAAATACTTCAGGAAGAACAGCAATGACAAACCCTCCTCCAGTAAGAACAAACACACCAGGAAGGGGTTTGTAGCTGAAACTTGGAGTGAGACAGAAGAAGAATCTGAAGCTTCATCCAGCTCAAGTGATGATGAAGATGATGCTGAAGAAAAAGAATTCTGCATGATGGCTATTGAAAGAAAACTGTTGTCGACCTAAATCACCTAGAAGGGGGTGAATAGGTGGTTTGTGCGTATTTTGTGGAATAAAAAATAATTAGATCATGGCACAGAACTATTCTACCAATATCACAGACGACACAAGATTTATAGTGGTTCCCCAACCTTGGGTACATCTACTTTGCCTCACCGATCTAGCAATCAACTAGACTCGGCTACTCCACCATCTCGGATCAAAAACTGATCCTACCCTCGGAACAAAGTTCCTACAAACTCGATCCAAACAAAACGGATCTACACCTCAGAAGATAACACTTCCTATAAACTCGGAGTGAAAAAAACTCCTACACTCGGAGAAGATTTCTCCTACAAGATTAATAAAGAGTTTACAAGAATACAAACAGTAAATCACTCAGAGCTGAAGGAAACGGCCAGGATCTTCTTCTTTTCAACTTTGTAGCACTTTCAAAAATCGGTGAAGAAGTTCTCGGGCTCGATCTGGATCTACTCGCTTTTACAGAAATCGAGAGAGAATATGATCAGTGAAGTCGATCTCGATCTGTAACTTTTCTTCAGAATAATCCTCTGAAAGTAGAAGCTTTGGCCGGAGAAGAGGGCGACGGCGGCGGCTTCCGTTTCGTGAAAGTCAGAGAGGAGGCGGCTGAAGAATATTTCTCGAAAATTAAATTACAAGAAAGCTTTGAGAATACTTAGGGTTTGTCATTTTCTGATAAGAAATTATATAGGAGAGACTAACGGTCATAATCGGTCATAATGATGTACACGTGGACCAATCATGTCGCGTGATTTGAAAAATCCCGTCAGAAAAAGGACTTAGAAAAATTTCGGAAAGATTCAGCCAACTACACGAGTAAGTCAATGACTACTCGAGTAGTTGAATAACTACTCGAGTATATGATGGGAAACATACTCGGGTATGTATAAAAAGACTACTCGAGTATATAGAGATCAACTACTCGAGTAGGCAGACAGAACTACTCGAGTATGTGAAGGGACCTACTCGAGTATATAGAGGATCTACACGAGTACTGGAAGAGCTACTCGAGTATATTACATAAACTACTCGAGTACATGAAGTACTACTCGAGTGGAATACTTAGAAAAATTCTGAAGAGGTCTGCTGGCAACTACTCGAGTAGTTGAACTAAACTACTCGAGAGGAAGTAATCTACTCGAGTAGGTGAAGGTTCTACTCGAGTAAAAGACTTAGAAAAATTCTGGAGTAGGGAAATAGCAAGGTACACGGGTGACACATGAACTACTCGAGTAGGTAAAATGAACTACTCGAGTATGTTTCTATCTACTCGAGTATGTAAGTATACTTACTCGAGTATATGACTTAGAGAAATTTAGATGAGAAAAACCTTATGGTACTCGGGTATAACGAGTAATCTACTCGAGTATATAAGCATGCTACTCGAGTATATGACTTGGTCTAGTCGAGTAGGTGACTTAGCTACTCGAGTATATGACTATGTCTACTCGAGTACAAGATTCCTTTACTCGAGTAACTTATACCCAGACTACTCGAGTAGGTGAAAGCTCTACTCGAGTAAAACACTTAGAAAGTTTTTGATGTTGGAAAAACTGATTCTTCTAGAATAGCCAACTTCCAATGCCTTTCCCATAGTCCAATAGCTTGAATATGAAATGTATCCCAATAGAGAGACCACACATGAGTCAACACCTTGGAATATGCAATGAGGGATTACATTGCACAGTTCCTGTGTTTGGTGACCCACTGTGGGCTGACATTGGCCTACACTTCCCAGTGAAACTCCTGCAAACATATAGCTTAAAACAAGCATCAAATACAACTTAATTCATCTTAGTTCCAGGGTGACTTCATCAAATCTGGGTTCATGTGGATGAAATACCCAATAATCTCCCCTTATTTGTTGAAGTCAGAACCCTTTACACTAAGGTGAATTATGGACATAAAAGAAACTAAGTAGAAAAATATGAGCAGGTAAGCAAGGATAATGAAAAAGATAATTAGACAGTAATGAAGAATTGTATATATATGAGTTTCCAAAAACATCAAGTCTACAACTTGTCATTTCAATTTCCCATCATCTTTTAGGTTTAGGCTTGGGATTGCTGCTTGTCCATCTTCTCTTGTTGTCTCCTTAGGTAGCTGAATGGCTTTGGGAAGTACTTAGGAGGCCTTGGAGGAGCAACAGGGTTATTTCTCCCAAATTCTCTATCATGGATCTTCCTTTTCAGCATAGACTTCTCATATAACTCCCATTCTTGGGAACTGTAGTGCATGTTCCTGTTCTCATTGTGATCCATGACCATCCTGAGTGTGTCCAGGATGAGAGACTTTGAAGTTGGAGACCAGGCTTCAGCATGTTCAGGGGCCTTAGAAGGAGCTGTCCTGCTAGTAGAGGGACCTTCACCATATTTCCTTTTCTTCTTGTGGATTCTGATCTCTGGAGGGGATTGAAGGAATATATCAGCAGGATCTTCTTCTTCCCAGCCTGGAACATAAGTGTCTGGAGGAGCAACTGAGTCTCCAGGCCTAGGGGAGAAGGTAGGTTGTTGAGGAACAGCAGGAGCAGAGACATCTGTGGCTAGAGGATTGAGATGATGGGGAATGATGTTTGGGTCAACTGCAAGATCTGGGAAGATCTAATTGTGCATCCAGACAGCAGTGTCATAGGTGTGAAATTTGACACTCTGTATCTGGGCAAGCACATCATCATGAATGGTCTTTACATGAGCTTCCCATTCAACTGTCTTCTGAGCAGTAGATTTTTCTACCTGTTCTTTGAGTTCTTTTATCAAACCCTCCCCCTTTCTGATTTCAACAGATACTTTCTCTATGTTGTCATCTTTGAAAGTGCCAACTTCTTCACAGATAGTCATCTTGTTGGCTTCATTCCTCTTGTCTAGCTCAATCTGATTGTTTGCCAAGGTTACACCTTGTTCCATGACATTGCCAATACTAGTGATAATATGGTCAAGAGCTTTACCACCAAGTTGGAACAGGTACTTTAGCTTGTCAGTGTTATGCTGAATTGCAGCAAAACCTCTACTCATCTCAGTCTCAAGAGCAGTGACCTTGTCAGTGACCACCTTTAGAGAGGTGTCAAAATGATGTCTTTGTTCTTGAAGAAGAATGGAGATGCTTTGCAGCAGATCTGAGGAGGAGGAAACTGTAGCAGCAGCAGTAGAGGGAGCAGCAGTACGGATAGGACGAGTTACCCAAGTAGCTATTTCTTTAATTATCACTGAGCTGAGAGCTCTGGTGGTAGGAATGACAGCATCCAATTCTTCTGTATCATGGGGGATGGAGAAATCAAGGTTTCTGAGAGGGGCCTCAGCTGGCTCAGGAGAAGGCTCATCAGAAATAAAAATGGTGTCTGGCTTATCTGCTAGAGGAGGAGGAGAAGGTGTTGGAGTTCTGGCTGGAGAATGGGTAGGAGACTGTGCTGGAGACAAGTCCTTGTGATGTTCAGTGGTTGGAGCTGGAGGAGATAGATGAGGAGGGGGAAGCACATCTTCAGTAAGCTCTGCAATCATGGCATCGATGGCAGCAGCTGTGGACAGAAGAGTGTCTTGAGGTACTTGATTTGAGGAAGTGGCTGGACTCTGTGGAGTATGAGGTAGGGATGGAATCTCTGGCTGAGGAGAGAGTTGCCTGACTGGGCTAGATGGAGCAGGCTCCCCCTTACTTGGTGCGCCAGAGGAGTTGGCCACATGATGAGGAGAGGGAGATGGAGTCCTGTCCTCTACAGCTGGAACTACTGGGATTGCTGAGACCTTTGCAGCTTGGGCAGAGTTCTTGAGCTTGAGATCCCATCTCTGAATTGAAGAGATGGAGACCTTCTTCATGTGGTGACGTGGAGTCCCTTTTAAGAAGTTGAATACTTCAGGATTTGTTTCATGAAGGAGCAGAGATATAATTCTTGCGTAGTTGGGGGATTTCATGTTGTCCTATATCTTGTCCAAAATCAGCATACCAAATTGGTATTTCTTGCAGCAAACAATGTCATGCATTATATCGAAGAAGTATGAGGGAATGTCTCAGATGGAGTGAGTCTTGCACAGTAAAATTTTTCCAATAACATCAACCAAGAATTTGCCTTTTGCATTCATATCTGACCTTTTGAAGTATTGAGCATCAGTGGAAAAACCACAGAAAAGGGTTGTCCTGTCGGAATCCTCAGCAACTAGGTGATCTTCTTCATCAACAATCGGTAAACGGAGAAGTTGGGAGACAGAGGTCTTGGTGAACTTTAGTTTCAATCCCTTTACTGTAGATTTGAGGACTTTGCCATTCCGTCGAACCTTGAGATTTGTGAATAATTCTGCAACTTCGGGGAAGAGAACGCGACAGGGTTCTTGGAGGATGAAGGAGAGGCCGGCGGTGTCGAGAAGAATGAGGAGGTTGTGGAAATCGACGGAAAGCTCTGCAATACCGTCAGTGACGAGTTCAGAGCTGACGCCGATCTTGTGAGAAGACGCCATGGAAGCGAATGCCTGGAGGAAATTAGAGAGAGAGAGTTCTGCAACTTCGGCAGAGGCGAGTCGGCAGGGTAGGCGAAGAGACAGGGGGTACTCGAGAGATAGAAATGATGTCGAGTAGGTTTGATGTTTCGGAATTTCATATATATATAACTCTTAAATTTCCGCTAATTAAGTTAAAGAAAGAGGCGGCATATAGCCTTGGGTGGCGAATAGAACAATTTTTGAAAAACTGGGAATCAGGACACGAGAGAGAGATAGGCTACTCGAGTAGATAAAAGAGCTACTCGAGTAGGTCGACTGGAGTTACTCGAGTATGCGGAGAAAACAACTCGAGTAGATAAGGACTTACTCGAGTAGGTGAGAGACTTACTCGAGTAGGTATTGACTTACTCGAGTAGGTGAGAAACTTACTCGAGTAGGTCTTTAGATACTCGAGTAGGTCAGTACACATACTCGAGTAGGTTCATTCATATACTCGAGTAGGTCTTTAGATACTCGAGTATGTCTCATGCTTCTCGAGTTGAATTTTGAAAAAGTTGAGAAAAAAAAGGATTTTGACTAACCCTTTGCAATTACTTGCTTCTTAGTCATTCAGCCTTCTTTAGTCCTCTTTGTTGAGCATCTGAAGCTCTGTCTTGAAGAACGAGAACTTGGTCTCGTCCAGCGGCTTTGTGAAGATATCTGCAACTTGCCTATCTATAGGTACATATTGGAGATCTATGTCTCCATGCTCCACATGTTCCCGGATAAAGTGGTACCTTAGCTCAATGTGCTTTGTCCGGCTGTGAGATACTGGATTGTTGGCTATTGCAATTGCGCTGGAGGAGTCACAGTACAAGGGTATATCCTTGAACTACAAGTTGTAGTCCTCGAACTGATTCTTTATCCATAGCAACTGTGCGCAACAACTGCCTGCAGAGATATACTCTGACTCGGCCGTTGAGATTGCGACACAGTTCTGCTTCTTGCTACTCCAGGAGATTAGCCTTCTTCCGAAGAATTGGCAAGTCCCTCAGGTGCTTTTCCGGTCGTCTTTGCTACCTACAAAATCTGCATCTGAAAATCCAATTAGTTCGCTGTCATTACTTCTTGGGTACCATAAGCCAAGATTTGGTGTGCCTTTAAGGTATATCAGGATCCGTTTTGCAGCAGCGTAATGAGATTCCTTAGAGTTCACCTGAAATCTAGCACAGACACATGTTGAGAACATTATTTCAGGCCTACTGGCAGTAAGGTAGAGCAATGATCCAATTATGCTTCTGTACTTAGTTTCATCAAAAGGTTTCCCTTTTTCATCCTTGTCTAGAGACATAGTAGAGCCCATTGGAGTCCTCATAGAGGTTGCATTCTCCATTCCAAATTTCTTAATTAGCTCTTTGGTGAATTTGGTCTGTGAGATGAAAATTCCATCTTCAGATTGTTTCACTTGAAGCCCTAAGAAATACTTCAGCTCGCCCATACTGCTCATTTCAAACTTCCCTTGCATAAGTTTTGAGAACTTTTTGCAGTGGTTGTTATCTATAGATCCAAAGATAATGTCGTTGACATAGATTTGCACTATCAAAATCTTGCCTTTTATTTCCCTAAGAAATAATGTCTTGTCTATCTTTCCCCTTGTGAACTTGTTCTCAAGTAGAAAGGTAGACAGCGTTTCATACCAAGCTCTAGGAGCTTGTTTCAGACCATATAGGGCCTTGTGCAGAAAATAGACATATCGGGAAAGTTAGGATCAATTAAACCTGGAGGTTGTTCCACATATACTTCATCCTTTAAGTTACCATTCAGGAAGGCTGACTTCACGTCCATCTGATAGACGGTGAAGCCTTTGAAGGCAGCATATGCTAGGAACAACCTTATTTCCTCCTGTCTGGCCACTGGAGCATATGTCTGGTCGAAGTCGATTCCTTCTTCTTGACGATAGCTTTAACGACGAGTCTGGCATTGTTCTTTATGATAGTCCCATCTTCATCCATCTTGTTCCTGAAGACCCATTTTGTTCCAATGATGTTCTTTCCCTTGGGTCTTGGAACCAGCATCCACACATTGCAGCGCTTGAACTGATTTAGCTCTTCTTCCATTGCCATTATCCATGATGCGTCTGAGTTTACTTCCTCAAATTTATTTGGTTCAACCTGTGAGAGAAAACTCAAATGAAGATTCTCATTAGTTGTACCTCTCCAAGTTCTGACACCATCCCGGGGATCTCCTATGATCAGGTCCATGGGGTGATCCTTCAGATGTCTGAGCTCTAGAGTCCTTGCATCTGGATTATCTCCAATAGGAGTGGGAGTGGTGATCTTAATGAATTTCTTGCCTTCTTCTTCGGACGGATCATCCAAGCTAGTTTCTTTCAGCTTTTCACCTGCATCTTCAATGAGCACACTAGACGGATTGCTTTGCAGCAAGCTCTTCTCATCAAATACAACATGTATCGATTCTTCCACCACCAGGGTTTTTCTGTTGAAAATCCTGTATGCCTTACTATGGCTACTATATCCTACAAAAATACCTTCAAAGCTCTTTTCGCTGAACTTGGTGGTATGATACTTGCCATTGTTAAGTACGAAGCATTTGCAACCAAAGATTCTAAAGTAAGAGACTGTTGGTTTTCTGCCTTTCAGAAGTTCGTAAGGAGTCTTATTGTGGTCTTTATTTATGAGTGCTCGATTTTGCACGTGGCATGCAGTGTTGATGGCCTCAGCCCAAAAGTACTCTGGTAGTGAAGCGTCACTCAACATGGTCCTGCAGGCCTCTATGAGTGTTCTGTTCCTTCTCTCAGCCACTCCATTTTGTTGTGGAGTACGAGGAGAGGAAAACTCATGAAAGATACCTAAGCTTTCACAGAATTCTGTCATGGCCACAGATTTGAACTCTGTTCCGTTGTCATTTCTGATTTTGACTATGGAGCAGTTGTATTCATTCTGGACTTGCCTGACAAAATTGGTAAAGATATCGAAGGTATCTGACTTGTGTTTTAGAAAGAACACCCACGCAAAGCGCGTGTAGTCATCAACAATTACCAATGTATATTCCTTGCCTCCCAAACTTCTAATCTGCAATGGACCAAACAAGTCCATGTGCAATAGATGGAGACATCTGTTAGAATCTTTGCCAACAGTGCTTTTAAAGGTAGCCCTTGTTTGCTTGCCTTTTACGCATGCATGACAAGGTCTTTCTTTAACGCATTTGACATTTGGGGCATCACGTACCAAGTTCATTGAAAATAGCTTATTAATTGTTTTAAAATTAATATGTGCTAGTCTCTTGTGCCATTGGTCACCAAGAGACGCACTATCTTTTGCCAAAAGACACACTGGTGTGGAGGAATCTATACAGATGAAATTTAAACAGAAAATACTCCTGCTTCGAGTGCCGGATAGAATCGTTTCCATATTGTCAACGGATTTTATCAAGCACTTATCAGCATGGAACTCAACTATGTATCCTTTGTCGCAGAGTTGGCTTATGCGAATGAGATTGTGTTCCAATCCTTCAACATAGGCCACATCTGAGAAGGATACATTGCCGTTAGTAATCATACCATAGCCTCTAGTAATTCCACGGTCTGAACCTCCAAAGATGACCTTTGGTCCGTTCACGACTGGAGTAAAGTTCTGAATGAGGCTTCTCGTCCTGGTCATATACCGAGAGCATCCGCTGTCCAAGTACCAGATAGGCATTTTGTTGGCCTTTGGACATCCCTGCAATCACAATCAATTCGCCTTAGGAACCCAAACACGTTTGGGTCCTTGGTCTCAGGTTAGAGTGCTCCCCCTACGAGTGTTGGCATTATGAGCGGTTTTTCTCATATTGCTGACATGAGGGGTTGCAGCATTTCTGGAATTGAACCAGCAATCTATGGTGAAGTGACCAACCTTGCCACAGCACCAACAGTCAAATCTGTTGTACCTTTGGCTCAAGATCTCCTGCTTGACCTTTTGGAACTTTGGTCTAGCAGGGGTTGCATTCTTGGAGGAAGATGCCTCATGATGATGGCAATCACATGGCTTCTTCTCCTTCATGGCCTTCTCTACAACAGGCTTTGTCTTTGGTGCGTTCTTGAAGTTATTCCCATGATTGAAAGGGTCATAGCTCTGAAGAACAACTTCTTCATAAGGTGCCTTAAAGACACTTTCGCCAAAGTTTTGGGGTCGAGCCCATCCATGATAGCGGGACTTTGGCTCTACATAAGTAGGCCTAGCAAAGTGCCCGTATGATGAGTCAAAATCAAACTCATTTGTTGGAAAGATAACCTTTCTGAATGTGGTTTGATTTTGAGTGGCTTTTCCCTTTTATTCGGCTGAGGCCTTTTTGGCGGCCTTATTTTTCCGTTGATTCTTGTTTCTCCTAGAGGATTTACTAGGAGCTTCTTCATGGCCTAGTCCATCTCCCTTGGCCTTTGCTGAGAATTCAGCAACGAATGGAAGAACTGTTTTGGGCTTAGAGAAACTCTCAACAAGTTTCCTTTCAGCCGCAAGTTCGGCTTCCAAACCTTTGATGATCTTCTCCTTCAGGTCAAGGTGCTCAAGAGCCTTGTTATATTCTTCAATAGTATTATTCAAGTTTTCCTCGAGTGAGTCAGTCTTTGTGACTTTCTCTCTCAAGTTGCTCTCTTCGACTTTTAGAGATTTGATCTCTTTAGCCTGAGTCTTCACGACTCGACGACATTTGTCGTAAGCCATGATTAACTCCTTATACTGGGCCATCAATTCTGACTCATCGTCAGAGGAGCTACTCTCGCAATCATGTTCAGAGACTTCAGACTCTGAGAGAGGGGTATGAGAGTTTACATTCCCAGTGAACTGGGTCTCTTGTTCATCATCTGTTTGAGCCATTAGCCCAAAGTAAGCTTCTTCTTCTCCGCTTGACTCAGAAGAGTCGGAGTCGCTAAGAGTCTTGCTCCTTTTGGCTATGAGGCTCTTCTCTTTCCTTTTCCTGTTGTGTGAGGATTTCTTGTCTTCCCTTCTGCCACCCTCCTTCTTCTTGTGATGGCAGTCAGCAATGACGTGACCTGGCTTATTGCAACAGTAGCAAATGATGTCAGTTGAAACGTATTTGTTCTGTTTAGTGTTATACCTGTCGTGGCTGCTTGAGCCTTTTCTTTGTCGATTGTCATCGCGCCGCGATCTTCTGTGTGAGGCATCCTTGCCTTTCCATTGTTTCTTTTTATTAAGAAACTTCTTGAATTGCCTTGAGAGCAAGGAGAACTGTCCTTCAGATAGTTCAGAGCCTGAGGTGCTGGGCTCTGATGTTTCTTCTTCTTCATCAACTTCTGGAGCTGGAGCGGGGGAGGCAGCCTTAGTCTTTCTGGAGGTGTCTGCCTTCAGAGCGACAGATTTCTCCTTTAGATCATACCTGCCCTTCTCTTCTTCAGCTTTTCTTGTATTGATTTGCATTTCATAGGACATAATCTTTCCAAAGAGAGTTTGTGGGTCCGTTTCAGCTTGCTTCCCGAACTCCCTGATGGCACATACCTTGTTATCCCATTCCTTGGTTAGGGATCTCAAGAATTTGTCATTCAGTTCTCCGTTTGTGAAGACACGGCCATACACCCTTAGGCCATTTACAATCTTGAAGAAGTTCTCAAAGGTGTCGGCAATTGTTTCCTTGTTCCCTTGTCGGAACGCTTCATATTTTTGATTGAGAAGGGATCTCCGATCATCCCTTACTTCTTCAGTCCCTTCCATCAAAGTGACTAAGGAGTGTCACATCTCCTTAGCTGATTGACAGTGAATCAAATTCTGCAGCATCGAGTGATCGACTGCACTTGCTATGATGTTCTTAGCTTTCTTGTCGAGAGAGACAAGTGCAATCTCATCTTTGTCGAGATCCATTAGCTTTTTGGGAACTTTCTTGGTAGGGTCAATAGTGGAAATAGTCATGGGAACGTAAGGACCTTCTTCAACGATCATGAAGATCCTTGGATCCACAGCTTCCATGAAAAATTTTATCCTTTCTTTCCACATGGGAAAGTTATTCTTGTTGCACAGTGGGAGCTTGGCGAAATCTTTGCCCTTGTCCATTTTGTGGTAGAATCTAACAGACAACAGATCTGGATCTGATCAAGGTGTTAACCTTTTGACGATCAACCTCCCTCTGATACCAATTGAAAGAAAACTGTTGTCGACCTAAATCACCTAGAGGGGGTGAATAGGTGGTTTGTGCGTCTTTTGCGGAATAAAAAATAATTAGAGCACGGCACAGAACTATTCTACCAACATCACAGACGACACAAGATTTATAGTGGTTCCCCAACCTTGGGTACATCCACTTTCCCTCACCGATCTAGCAATCAACTAGACTCGGCTACTCCACTATCACGGATCAAAAACCGATCCTACCCTCGGAACAAAGTTCCTACAAACTCGATCCAAACAAAACGGATCTACACCTCGGAAGATACCACTTCCTACAAACTTGGAGTGAAAAAAACTCCTACACTCGGAGAATATTTCTCCTACAAGATTAATAAAGAGTTTACAAGAATACAAACAGTAAATCACTCAGATCTGAAGGAAACGGCCAGGATCTTCTTCTTTTCAACTTTGTAGCACTTTCAAAAATTGATGAAGAAGTTCTCGGGCTCGATCTGGATCTACTCGCTTTTACAGAAATCGAGAGAGAATATGATCAGTGAAGTCGATCTCAATCTGTAACTTTTCTTCAGAATAATCCTCTGAAAGTAGAAGCTTTGGCCGGAGAAGAGGGCGACGGCGGCGGCTTCCGTTTCGCGAAAGTCAGAGAGGAGGCGGCTGAAGAATATTTCTCGAAAAAGAAATTACAAGAAAGCTTTGAGAATACTTAGGGTTTGTCATTTTCTGATAAGACCTTATATAGGAGAGACTAACGGTCATAATCGGTCATAATGATGTACACGTGGACCAATCATGTCGCGTGATTTGAAAAATCCCGTCAGAAAAAGTACTTAGAAAAATTTCGGAAAGATTCAGCCAACTACACGAGTAAGTCAATGACTACTCGAGTAGTTGAATAACTACTCGAGTATATGATGGGAAACATACTCGGGTATGTATAAAAAGACTACTCGAGTATATAGAGATCAACTACTCGAGTAGGCAGACAGAACTACTCGAGTATGTGAAGGGACCTACTCGAGTATATAGAGGATCTACTCGAGTACTGGAAGAGCTACTCGAGTATATTACATGAACTACTCGAGTACATGAAGTACTACTCGAGTGGAATACTTAGAAAAATTCTGAAGAGGTCTGCTGGCAACTACTCGAGTAGTTGAACTAAACTACTCGAGAGGAAGTAATCTACTCGAGTAGGTGAAGGTTCTACTCGAGTAAAAGACTTAGAAAAATTCTGGAGTAGGGAAATAGCAAGGTACACGGGTGACACATGAACTACTCGAGTAGGTAAAATGAACTACTCGAGTATGTTTCTATCTACTCGAGTATGTGAGTATACTTACTCGAGTATATGACTTAGAGAAATTTAGATGAGAAAAACCTTATGGTACTCGGGTATAACGAGTAATCTACTCGAGTATATAAGCATGCTACTCGAGTATATTACTTGGTCTACTCGAGTAGGTGACTTAGCTACTCGAGTATATAACTATGTCTACTCGAGTACAAGATCCCTTTACTCGAGTAACTTATACCCAGACTACTCGAGTAGGTGAAAGCTCTACTCGAGTAAAACACTTAGAAAGTTTTTGATGTTGGAAAAACTGATTCTTCTAGAGTAGCCAACTTCCAATGCCTTTCCCATAGTCCAATAGCTTGAATATGAAGTGTATCCCAATAGAGAGACCACACATGAGTCAACACCTTGGAATATGCAATGAGGGATTACATTGCACAGTTCCTATGTTTGGTGACCCACTGTGGTCTGACATTGGCCTACACTTCCCAGTGAAACTCCTGCAAACATATAGCTTAAACCAAGCATCAAATACAACTTAATTCATCTTATTTCCAGGGTGACTTCATCAAATCTGGGTTCATGTGGATGAAATACCCAACAATCTCCCCCTATTTGTTGAAGTCAGAACCCTTTACTCTAAGGTGAATTATGGACATAAAAGAAACTAAGTAGAAAAATATGAGCAGGTAAGCAAGGATAATGAAAAATATAATTAGACAGTAATGAAGAACTGTATATATATGAGTTTCCAAAAACATCAAGTGTACAACTTGTCATTTCAATTTCCCATCATCTTTTAGGTTTAGGCTTGGGATTGCTGCTTGTCCATCTTCTCTTGTTGTCTCCTTAGGTAGTTGAATGGCTTTGGGAAGTACTTAGGAGGCCTTGGAGGAGCAGCAGGGTTATTTCTCCCAAATTCTCTATCATGGATCTTCCTTTTTAGCATAGACTTCTCATATAACTCCCATTCTTGGGAACTGTAGTGCATGTTCCTCTTCTCATTGTGATCCATGACCAACCTGAGTGTGTCCAGGATGAGAGACTTTGAAGTTGGAGACCAGGCTTCAGCATGTTCAGGGGCCTTAGAAGGAGCTGTCCTGCTAGCAGAGAGACCTTCACCATATTTCCTTTTCTTCTTGTGGATTCTGATCTGTGGAGGGGCTTGAAGGAATATATCAGCAGGATCTTCTTCTTCCCAGCCTGGAACATAAGTGTCTGGAGGAGCAACTGAGTCTCCAGGCCTGGGGGAGAAGGTAGGTTGTTGAGGAACAGCAAGAGCAGAGACATCTGTGGCTAGAGGATTGAGATGATGGGGAATGATGTTTGGGTCAACTATAAGATCTGGGAAGATCTGATTGTGCATCCAGACAGCAGTGTTTGTTCAATTCTATTTGTAGACCTAATGAATTATGGCATAAGAGACTAGGGCATATAAACCTTAAAACCATTGCTAGGCTATCCAAGGACAACCTTGTTAGAGGACTACCTTCTGGCCCCTACAAGAAGGAAGGACTTTGCAGGGCTTGTCAATTAGGCAAGCAAACCAAAAATAGTTTCAAGTCACTTAATAAGAGTGATTCACCTAGGATTTTGTATCTGTTACACATGGATCTCTTTGGAACCATTATAGTACAAAGCTTAGGAGGGAAATCTTATACTTTAGTAGTTGTAGATGACTTCTCTAGATTCACATGGGTGTTCTTTCTGAGGAAGAAGTCAGATAATTTTAAGTGCTCGACAGAGTTTCTCAAATGCATACAGAGTGAGTTCAATACTCACATTGCCCTGATCAGAAGTGATCATGGGACAGAGTTTGATTCTCTTCTTATGCAAGAGTTCTATCAAAGTGAAGGGATCAGGCACACTTTCTCAGCTCCTAGAACTCCTCAACAAAATGGGGTAGCTAAAAGGAAAAATAGAACCCTTATTGAATCTGCTACTATATTGTTGTTAGATGCTCATCTTCCTCTATCCTTTTGGGCAGAGGCAGTGAACACCTCCAACTATGTGTTGAATAGAAGTTTAATACATAAACTGAAGGGCAAGACTCCCTATGAATTACTCAAAGGGAAGAAACATAAAGTAGATTATTTCAAAATCTTTTGTTGTATTTGCTACATTCATAATAATGACAAGAAATACTTAGCAAAATTTCAAGCTAAAGCTGATGAAGGAGTGTTTCTGGGATACTCCATGATCAGTAAAGCTTATAGGGTATATAATAAATCTACTCTCAAAATTGAAGAATTTGTTCATATATCTTTTGATGAATCTAACATGTCTTTCAAGGAGAAGAATACTTCTACCATAGAACCTTTGCAGGTACACTCTCTTGCTGAAGACTTGGACAGGTTACAAATTATTCAAAAAGATGAAAGCAGTGAAGATGAAGAAGACATTCAACATCTTGAAGAGAATCTTCTTGAAGAGCCAGTTGTTGTACCACAAGAGGAAACAACAACACAGGTTGGTGAACAATCTACATCTCCTGTTGATTTAGTAACATCAACAGACCATCCAATCTCCCAAGTGATTGGAGACATCTCAGCTCATGTGCAAATCAGAAATCAGGTCAACCAAAACCTGATGCACACTTGCTTTCTCTCTCAAATTGAACTTCAATCCATTCAAGATGCAGAGCAAGATCCACACTTGATCATTGTAATGCAAGAAGAGTTGCATCAATTTGAAAGGAACAAAGTTTGAGAACTAGTACCAAGGGCAAAGGATCACTCCATTGTTGGAACAAAGTGGGTGTTCAGAAATAAATTGGATGATCAAGGAGTCATTGTAAGGAA
The DNA here is from genome assembly GCA_039583875.1 of Platanthera guangdongensis. Lineage (NCBI taxonomy): Eukaryota > Viridiplantae > Streptophyta > Magnoliopsida > Asparagales > Orchidaceae > Platanthera > Platanthera guangdongensis. The sequence goes on along the minus strand of CM077160.1, from coordinate 56,641,059 downwards.
CAAGGCAAGGCTAGTTGCTCAAGGGTACTCTCAAGAAGAAGGGATAGATTATGACCAGACCTTTGCACCAGTTGCAAGGTTAGAGGCCATAAGAATATTCTTAGCATATGCATCACACAAAGGTTTCAAAGTATACCAAATGGATGTAAAGAGTGTTTTTCTCAATGGAGATATCAAAGAAGAAGTCTATGTCAGACAACCCCCAGGTTTTATCTCTTCAACTCATCCTGATCATGTTTTCAAATTGCATAAAGCATTATATGGTCTAAAGTAAGCTCCTAGAGCATGGTATGAGACCCTAGCATGCTTTCTTCTGAATAATGATTTTATAAGGGGTAGAGTAGACCAAACTCTTTTTATTAGAACCCACAAATCTCATACCCTACTAGTACAAATCTATATAGATGATATTATATTTGGTTCTACTGATTCAAATTTGTGCAGAAGGTTTTCCAATCTAATGCATTCTAAATTTGAAATGAGTTGCATGGGTGAGCTATCCTTCTTTCTAGGATTGCAAATCAAACAACATGCTGAAGGCATATTTATTTCTCAAACCAAGTATGCAAAAGAATTGGTTAAGAAATCTGGTATGTCTGAAGCATCATGTATGAAAACACCTATGCCTACTAATGCTGTATTAGATGCTGATGAACATGGGAAACTTGTTGATCAGACAACATATAGAGCAATGATTGGCTCTTTATTGTACCTTACAGCTAGTAGACCTGACATAATGTTTGCTACATGCATATGTGCTAGATTCCAATTGAGCCCTAGAGAGTCACACTTAACCTTAGTAAAAAGGATTCTTAGATATGTAAAAAGTTGTCCAAATCTAGGTTTCTGATATCCAAAAGATTCAGCATTTGACTTAACTGGATTTTCAGATGCTGATTATGCTGGATGTAGAATAGACAGGAAAAGCACCAGTGGAACTTGTCAGTTTCTTGGTGACAGACTTGTCTCCTGGTTTTGCAAGAAACAAACATTTGTGTCAACTTCAACTGCTGAAGCTGAATATATGGTTGCAGGTAGTTGTTGTTCACAAATCTTGTGGATTCAAAATCAGCTCCTAGACTATGGCTACAACTTAGAGAAGTCAAAAATATTTTATGATAATACTAGTATTATTTCTATAGCACAAAATCCAGTCCTCCATAGTAGGACAAAACATATAGAAATTAGGCATCACTTTCTAAGGGATAATGTTGAGAAAAACAAAATTGAACTTCAATATATCTCAACTGATTTGCAAAGGGGAGATATTTTCACCAAACCCTTGGATGAAAAGAAACATACATTCTTCCTGAATCAGTTAGGAATGTTAGATGGAGGAAGTCTAAAATAATATCCAAGATTTTTAAAAATCTAAAACTGACCAAGACTAGGCAAATCAAAATGCTTTTTCTAGTGTATATAGTGTTTCTAGTCTCTGAACTGCGCTCGACGATTTTCCTCAAGATCGTCGAACGGAGATCGATAATTTCAGAAATCGTCAACCGGAGTTCAGCGCTTCTCAGATAGTGTTAAACTATCTATCTTCAGGTCAGCGATCGTCGAACGGATCTCGACGCTCTCTAATATCGTCGAACGGAGATCGACGATGTTCATGACATTTCAGATTCCTTTAGAAGCTCAGATCGTCGAACAGAGTTCAACGATCTTTCCTTTTCTGCGTCGAACCCTAATATAAAACTCTTTTCTCGGTCGTCGTTCTGCCTTTGTGCTTTCATACTCTCTGTAAAATTTCTCTTTCCCTCCAAACTCTTCTACACTTGGTCCTTTGTTTGTTCAATTTTGCGGGAATCAATGACAGTTTCAGTCGCAATCTTGGCAGCAATGAAATTTGATGCAGGCTTTTATATCGACATGGATTCCTTCGATAACAGCGATCAAATCTTCAAGGATATTCTGGAACTTTTCAAGCACCAACAGTTAGTTACCATAATGACTACAAGCATCAAATTAGCCGCAAATGAAATAAAGGAATGGGTGTATACTGCACACAATCTGGATCAGAACACAGTGGTTGGAACCATCTCAGAAACTCAGGTATCTCTAACACCTGCTGCTTTGACAGAGGTTTTTCAATTGAATTCTGGAGAAGCTTCTGTTGAGCTTTCTGGAGAAGTGTTTTCCCTTATGCTTGAGAGGATGGGACATTCAGAAGCTAACCCTAGTAAATTGCTTAAGAAGAATCTGTCAGTTGAGTACAGATTTCTTGCTGATGTAGTTGGGAAAGTGCTATTGGCAAAACACTCAGCTCATGATACCATATCTAGGTATCAGCTCTGTTTGATGGGTGCCCTGGTGGACAAGAAGCAGCTGAACTGGGGAGAAGTGTTCTTTGATTTAATCAAGAAGAAAATTAACAAGAACTTTGTTAATTTTGGGAGGATTTTACGGCTGTTTCTTCATAATAGACGCCCTGCACTGCTTGTTTCTAGTGGGATGCACATCAATGCCTCCAAGAGGCTTACCTGTGTCCTATTTTAGAAATGGGACAGGCAGATTGTAAAGCCCAGCAGGCCCTCTGCAATCTCTTCTTCAGGCACAAGGACTACTTCAGTCTCTTCCCCTCAGGTTTCTGCCCCTGCAGAAGATTTGCCTGCTTCATCTTCTCCTTCTCCACCTATTGTTTCATCTACAACAGTCACATCCACCATCACAATTTCATCCCCCATTTCCATCCCATCTCCAACTTCAATCCCTTCTCCACCTCCACCATTAACTGAAGAAATCTTGCATCCACTACACCACTACTCACACATGGACATTGACTCATCATCTCATATTCCATCTTTCACTCTTTTAGATGATTCCTATATGGATGATTCTCCTTGATCCCCTCCTGAGCCACCATCATCATCCACTTCTTATCAACAGTTACTTCAGGACATAATTGCTCAACCATCATTCACACCATCCATTTCCATTCCCCTATCTTCCATCTCCACAATTCCAATATCTCAACCATCACTTCCACCATCCACAGTATCTCCAACAACATCTCCTGATGCTCCAACCCTCATCCCTACCACATCCATCTCTACCTCTACTCAAGTCCCTCTTGAGCAAGTAGATCTTCCAGCTATTGAAGACAAGCTATATGAGCTGATAGCTCCAAGGATATCACTACTGCTGGAGACCTCTTTGGCTCCACTTCTGCAAACTATTCAGGAGTTGTCTGCCAGGCTATCTTCTATCCTTCCTCCTGAGGCAATCCCTTCTACTGGGTCCCTTGATCCAGTTACCACTGAATCTAGGTAGGGGGAGATGCCTTATGAAGCTGAGAGATTTCCTACTGTAGTAACTCCAGTTGCAGTCATTACAGTGGACCTCAGGTCACTGTTGTTAGTTTTTGATTCTGTGTACTTCAGCTATCTTCCAGACCAGCATACTGAAGATCTTACTAAGGCCATTGTGCCTATTTCGAGCTGTAACCCCAGCTTAATAAGTTCTTATATAAATTCCTTCAATACTGTTGATAGTGCTCCTTCTGTTTTTGTTGCTCCTACTGCTGCTGTTGCTGTTTCAGTGTCTGAGGATGTGCATATGACAGAGGCAATTGATTTTGAGCCTGCTGTTTTTATCTCTGAATCTGTTGTGAAAGAAATAGTGCCTAACCACCTATAGGTGGGGTGAATAGGTGAACTTTATATTTTAAAATTCAAGGCAGAAACACTGAACAATTAAACCTGTATTTGCAATTTTCTATATCAATTCAGCACAGTTAGCTCAGCAATCACAGAAATAAACAAACATAGAGTGCACACAGATTTTAATAGTGGTTCCCCAAGGTCTGGGTGCATCCACTTTCCCCCTTCGCCTATCTAGTAGTGTACTAGATTCGGCCTAACTTCTGCACTACTCCTCAGATCCTCAGATCCTACAGCTCAGAACCCCAAATAGGTTCCTACAACTCAGAGTGACCCCACTCCTACAACTCAGGCAATAAGCCCTACCACTCAGTCTTCAACAAGACCTACACTCAGAGAACAAAGTCTCTTATAACTCAGACACAAGGCCCTACCTCAGTCTTCAACACGGCCTACACTCAGAGCACACAGTCTCCTACACTCAGCCTTTATAAAATAGTCTTACAGCTCAGATCTATACAAGATCCTACAGGAATTTGATTATACAAAGTAATTAACCACAACACTGACGGAGAGAGATGAGTTGACTGGCTTCTTGATGAGTTCTTGGTAGAACTTGGCAGAGATCAACCTCCCTTAGGTTTTTTCAAAGCTTCTTGAATTAGAACTCAGTAGGGTTGAATCTCCTGTGAAGATGATCTTCAATCAACTTCTATCTTGAGATTCAGATCTCAATCTGAATCTTACTTAGCAGCCTGGTTCAGCAGCTGCTCTTCTTAGAAGGAGCTCTCTCTCTCCAACTTCTTAGATCTTCTGTCGAAGGTCTTCTTCTTTTGTGTTGTTATATCTCTATGTAGATCTTCAATCTATTATTGATCTTCAATGAATAATCTGTTGATTGATTGTCTTAATTGTTTTTTCCAATTTTTCTGTTGAAGGAGAAAAGCCTTTATATAAGCTTTCTCCATGGTGACCGGCTGATCAGGTTTCTAACAACCTTATGACAGCACTGACAGTTGCAGTTGATCGGTTGAAATGGCAACTGTCAGGTCATCCAGTCACTTCTTGAAAGCACTGTCACTGTCTGATAGTGTCGAGATAGATAGTCATTATGTGTCGACACAAATAGACTAAGTGTCGACACAAGTAGACTAAGTGTCGACACTAGCCTTGATGGTGTCGACACAACTCCTTGTGTTGTTGTAATAGCTTCTCGACACTAATTCTTCAGAATGTGTTGACACTGATTCTGTGTGTCGACACAAGCCTTCTATAGAATGTGTCGAAACTGATTGAGTGTGTCGACATAAGTACTTCTTCTTTGACACTTAGTTGAATTCTGCTGTATGTCGACACATCTCCTGTAACACCCCAGTTTTGCAAGAGGGACAGTCTGCAGTTCTGGAAAAAATTTTGGGTTTCTAGCAGGAGGCACACGGCCTGCGACACGGGCGTGTCGCAGGGCATGTCGAGGCCGTATCGACACTCGGCCCAAGTGTCGACACTTTCGCTCGATAATGTGTCGAGAGTAGGGCACACGGCCTGCGACACGGGCGTGTCGCAGGGCGTGTCGAGGCCGTGTCGGCACTCGGCCCAAGTGTCGACACTTTCGCTCGACAATGTGTCGAGAGTAAGGCACACGGCCTGCAACACAGGCGTGTCGCAGGGCGTGTCGAGGCCGTGTCGACACTCGGCCCAAGTGTCGACACTTTCGCTCGACAATGTGTCGAGACTAGGGCACACTGCCTGTGACACGGGCATATCACAGGGCGTATCCCGCTTGGTCGACGATCTTCGCTCGACATTTTTCCGCGGTGTCGACACAAAGCCTGTCGACGCTTATCGAGACTTGGAACATGGCTTGGGACACGGGCGTGTCCCAGGCCATGTCACCTCTCGGGATGGTTTCGGGGCCGTGTCGATGGAGGCACACGGCCGGCCACACGGCCGTGTCACTGGGGACACGGGCGTGTCGGATTGAACACGGGCGTGTCGGATGCCCGTGTGCTGTTCCAGGCGTGTCGATTTGAGACGGAGAATGAGGCACACGGCCATGGAAACGGGCGTGTGCCAGGCCGTGTTCGGCCCAGGTCTTTTATTTTCCAGGCGGATCGTGGCCATTCTCTCACAGATTTTAGGATCTGACAGTTCAGGACTGTTCTTGGGGAGTTAAGTCCGAGAATAGGGTTGAAAACTCTCATTTTTTCTCCAAGCTTTCTCTTGCTAGATCTAGAGAGGAGTGAGAGCAAGGAAGAAGAAGAAGGAGAGTTTGGGTTGTAGGAGGGGTTTTGGTGCTCCAAATCACGAGCCGAGTCCAGATCCGTGGAGGTTAGATCGTTGCGAAGGTTTTCATCTGGCTTTTTCGCCATGGCGAGGAAGAGGAGTCGGAAGGTAACGACACTTCTCCTCTCGGTCTTAGGATGCATATCTTTAACATCATTCATTCCTTTCTTTCTTTTTGGGGCACCAAACTCTCAAATGAGAGGGGTTTTGGTTTGCCAAGGTTCAAGAGGAACCTCTGGGTTGATTGAGTCCGTCCCCGGCATATTTTGCACTAGAGATCCGCTCCGTTAGTGGATTAGGCATGGTGGGTGAAGCCGTTGTCGCGACCGTTAGTCCGACTCGGTGATGTTGCATACGAACGTTAAAGATTCGTAGAAATTTCGTTGCGGCAAGACGTCGTTTGTGATGTAGTGATGTTTTTCCCCTTCTTCTCGAGTGAGTACCTGTAGTCGGAACCGGACAAGGTTAGCTCCTCGTGGCGGTAGATGTTTTCCTTGGTGGACAAGGTTAGCTCCGCGTGAGTTGGAGATGGTTTCCTTGGTGCGCGGGAACGCTGTAGTACAAACGAGGGACTAGGGTGGAATTGTCTTGGTTTGTGATGCGCCAAGGCGTGGCTGTGTCTCCGTGGTTGGCTGGCTATCCCGTGACATGTACGTCATGCGTGGAGAGTGTCCCGGCGAGACCAGTCCCCTTCTGTGAGACTGACGAGAATTCCAAGCTTGGGGCAAGCCCGGGCAATGAGGCCATGAGCGGGTGGGGTCCAGCAAGGCTTCTTAGAATCGGTCAGTTTGTGTTTGTTGGAACCCTGACATGAGATGTCAAAGCTTGCAGGCAAGCCCGGGGCTAAGCCCTTGAGCGGGTGGGGCCTTGGCAAGATTTCCATTCGGCAGCCTGTGTGCCGTTTGGGGGTGTTGTGTCTCCCTTTGTTATTGCGGCTTTATGCCAGTGGGGAAAGATGAGTACCCAAATGATGTGATGTTGTGCTAGATGCATACGCAGTAGGGTGCCTTGGGTGAAGCCCGGGTGTTGCATTCATGTTGCATAAGTAGGCCCTTTTTTTATTATGCTCAACCAGTACAGAACATGTATGATGTATGTGACATCCAAGCCTGTTTTTGTAGTTGCTTTTCTTGCTTATGATTATTGCATACGAAGTGATAACTTGCAGGTTGGAGGGGTACCCCGGGGTCCGTTAGTGGTGGTCGGGAGGAGATGTGTTGTTACACAGTTTGAGGTCAGCCTTTGTTGACCCACGTTACTAATAAATTTTACAGGGCAATGATCGCACGCAGGAGCTAGCTCGCCGGCCAGAAAGGCCTAAGCCTCATGAAGTGTTTTCTTTTGTAGGTCTACTTATGAGATGTTATATGTTTGAGACTCTTGTTGTCCGGCTTGCATGCCGAGGTAGACTAGGAGTGCTAAGCACATTCGTGACTGATGTATTATTTGTTTCTGGACACTTGTTGTAAGGCCTTAAGGCCATTTGTTTTTACTCTTTAATGGTGGATAACTTCTAGTCCTGTTTTGTTTCCGCTGTGTTGTGCAAAGAGTTTTTGAGCGTGGGTAGCTATATCAACTTTTAATACTAAAGCTGTGACATTCGTATGTTGTGGGGCCCCGGCCGGACCCATATTATACGTTCATTACAGGGGAGGTGTTACAATTTGGTATCAAAGCCAGGTTAGGTTCAAGGTCAACGCGTAGAGAAGTTATCCACATAAGAGTAACGCCGGACCATGGGTGTCCTTATGTTTAAGTCTTGAGATTTGAGACTGAATCCTTGTTTCTTATTTCTTGAAGAGTGCAAGCAACGAGGCGGGAACGTCGAGAGCAAGACAAGAGCTTTCGGCGAGCAGTGCTACTGCTCCAGGTCTTTTGGGCACGGGTGTAAACCCGGCCGACTTCTGTCGCATGCTTGCGGAAGCGATGGTGGCAGCCCAAGCTACAACGGCAGCTCAGGTAGCAACCCCTGCTACACCGGACACGGCGACGGCCATGCCAGGCGGAGAGGCCAGGCGAGTGGAGCCTTTGGCGGAAAGGGTAGATGTCGGACATGGGGACTGACACATGAAGTACTTCCTAAGTTTCCATCCCCCGTCATTCAAGGGAGTTGGTACGCCAACAGATGCGGAGGACTGGTGGGTTCACATTCAAGAGCTTTTAAGGGCGGCAGAGATGCCAGAGGAAAAGAAAGCTGAGTATGCGGCTTTCATGTTGGAAGGAGACGCCAAGTTATGGTGGGTGAGCCATAGCGGCCGCCAGTTCCCGGGACGCACCCCGTTAGTGGAGGAGTTTGGGGATGCGTTTCTAAAGAGGTATATTCCAGTTTCTACACGTTTGGCCCTTCGGAGGCAGTTTCTGCATTTAATGCAGCGAGAAAGACAGTGGATGAGTATGTGCAGGAGTTCACCCGTTTGGGTCGTTACGCGGGAACGACGATGGCAGATGATGTAGAGAGGGATAACCTCTTCTATCAGGGGCTGAGGGAGAACCTGAGACAACCCCTCATCTCCATGAAGAGAGCGGGATTCAATGAACTAGTTGAGGCCGCCAGGATTCTGGAAAGTGATTTGGAGCGAACATAACGCTGAAAGGGTTTTACTCCCAAGCAAGGGGAAGGGAAGCCTTCCCAATCTCATGGAAAGTCTGATGGGAGTAGGTTGAGGAAGAAGCCTCACACCTCCAGATCTGGTGAGAAGAGCAATTGGACGCCTGGGGGTTCTCACTCTAGGGGACCGCCGACGTGTTACAACTGCGGTAAGGTGGGGCACATAGCTCGTGTTTGTCCCCAAGGAGGAGCGGGGCAAGAGGAAAAGCAGGAGCAGACTGTGCGCTCCGGCCCCAGTACTGCAGAGAAAGGAAAGATGGCGGAGTCGAGCGCTTCTCGGTTCCAACCGGTGCAACCAAGGGCTTACAACCTTGGACAGCAAGAAGCGATCCGTCAAACCGATCTGGTGACAGGTATGAAGAAAATTTAAGTTTGAATTTTGTGCTTCATACTTTTAGACTTTTGTGTGTGATGTCTATGTTGTAGGCTTCGTATTAGTTTCCGGATACCCCGCTAGGGTATTGTTTGATACGGGAGCATCGCACTCCTTTCTCGCGGAGAGCTTCATCCGGAGAATAGGAGTTGGGTCTTTCTCGTCGGGAGCAGAGCTGAAAGTGCGCATGCCCAATCGGTCATCCATGACCACCGGGGTCAAAGGGCGCATCCGTTGGGAGCTAGACGGAGTTGACTTCGTTTTGGTAGCGGCGATTTTGCCATTGGTGGAGTTCGATGTCATTTTGGGCATGGACTGGCTCGCAGAGCAGCGTGCCAGTATTGATTGCCTATCTAAGGTGGTGACCTTAAGGATAAAAGGGCAGACAGAAGTCAAATTTGAGGGCCTTTGTGGAGTGGCATGTTCCTTGATTTTGGCCATGCAGTTGGTGCGGGCTGTTAACCAGGGTGGTGTAGCGCTTGTAGCGTTATTGGAGGTTCATCTCTCCCAGTTGACGATTGAGGAAGTGCCCATTGTGGCAGAGTTCAAGGATGTGTTTCCGGAAGAACTTCCTGGAGCGCCTCCTCGGAGGGAGATCGATTTCTCGATCGAGTAGTGCCGGAGGCTAGGCCGGTGTCACATCCTCCGTTTAGGATGGCACCAAAGGAGTTGGCTGAACTTAAAGTACAGTTGCAGGAATTGTTGGAGCAAGGGTATATCAGACCCAGTTTTTCACCGCGGAGTGCGCCGGTGTTGTTTGTAAAGAAGAAAGACGGTAGCATGCGGCTATGCATTGACTACCGAGAGCTGAATAAATTGACTGTCAAGAATAAGTATCTGATTCCTCGGATAGATGACTTGTTCGACCAATTGGTAGGGTCAGTGGTGTATTCAAAATTGGACTTGAAGTCAGGCTATTATCAGTTGCGAATTCGGGATGAGGACATACCCAAGACCGCCTTTGGTACAAGGTATGGACACTTTGAGTTTACGGTGATGCCGTTCGGGCTGACGAACGCACCATCTATGTTCATGGATCTTATGAATCGTGTATTTCGGGAATACTTGGATTCTTTTGTGGTTGTCTTCATTGATGACATCTTGGTGTATTCTAAATCGCAAGTGGAGCATGAAACCCACTTGAGAGTGGTTCTGCAAGTGTTGAGGGAGAATGAGTTGTATGCAAAATTCTCCAAATGCGAGTTCTGGTTGGAGAAGGTGGCATTTTTGGGACACGTGATTAGTGGGTAAGGGGTGGCAGTGGATCCAATAAAAGTTGAAGCCATTAGAGACTGGCCAGTTTTGAGGACCGTGGCGGAGGTCCGAAGTTTTCTTGGACTAGCCGGGTATTACAGGATGTTCGTGGAAACTTTTTCGTGGATAGCTCTACCCATCACCTCACTCACGCATAAAGATCATAAGTTTGTGTGGACTCAATAGTGTAGTCAAGCATTTGAGGCACTGAAGGAGAGACTAATGACGTCTCCAATCCTAAGTCTACCGCAAGGGACCGAGGGATTTCAGATCTTCAGTGACGCATCGGGATGCGGTTTGGGTTGCGTTTTGGTGCAACATGGGAAGGTGATAGCTTTTGGGTCTAGACAGCTGAAGCCTCATGAGAGGAATTACCCCATCCATGACTTGGAGTTGGCGGCGGTAATTTTTGCATTCAAAATATGGCGGCATTATGTTTATGGTGCAAAGGTGGAGATCTTCACGGTTCACAAAAGCCTGAAGTATCTCTTGGACCAAAAGGACTTGAGCATGCGGCAACGCAGATGGGTTGAGTTTCTTGGAGACTATGAGTTGGCGATTCAGTATACACCAGGTAAATCCAATGTGGTGGCGGATGCCTTGAGTAGGAAGTACTCAGGGCAAGGGAATTGGATCGAAGCTCATGATGAGAGGTTGGTTCGGGAATGGGAGTCCCTTGGTTTGGAATGTATTGCGAGAGGCGAGTCCAGCGTGGCTCGGTTGAATTGGATTGAAGTGCAGAACGAATTGTCCGATCGCATTCGGGAAGCGACTCGGTTGGATGTGGAGTTGCAACCTTTTGTGTTGGAGGCTCAAACGAGCGAGAGCAGTGCCTGGGAGATGATTGATGGAATTCTGAGGAAGGGCGGAAGGGTTTGTATACCGCAGTTCGGCAAACTCCATGAGGAGTTGATGTTTGAGGCTCACTTCATAAATAACTCCATTCACCCGGGTAGTACAAAGATGTACTTGGATATGAAGAAATCCTTTTGGTGGCCGGGGCTGAAGCGGGACGTAGCTTTGTATGTGAATCGTTGCCAAACTTGTGCCTTAGTGAAGGCCGAATGTCAGAAGCCGGGCGGGTTCCTGAAGCCCCTTCCAATCCCTGAGTGGAAATTTGATGACATCTCCATGGACTTTGTGCATAGTTTGCCTAGATCGCAGCATGGTAATGATGCTATTTGGGTGATCGTGGATCGCCTAACCAAGGTGGCTCACTTCATCCCAAATCGGAAAGAGGACAGCGTGGAGAAGCTGGTGGAGTTGTATGTTCGCAACATTGTGCGACTGCACGGAATTCCTAAGAGCATAGTCAGTGATTGCGATGGACGGTTTACGTCCAAGGACTGGAGATTGGTTCAGAAGAGCTTGGGCACGAAGCTAAAGTTCAGTACGGCGTTCCATCCTCAAACTGATGGGCAAACTGAAAGAACGAACCGTACTATGTAGGATATGTTGAGAATGTGTGTTCTTGACTTCGGCAAGAAGTGGGAGGATCACCTCTTCATGGTGGAATTCGCGTACAATAACAGTTTTCAAGAAAGTATAAAAATGGCGCCATACGAAGCTTTGTATGGGAGGCGGTGTCAAACGCCAATGTCTTGGGCAGAGGCGGGAGACACCAAAATTTTGGGAAAGGAGGTGGTAGTTGACGCTTGTGAGATGGTACGGACCATACAAGATCGTATGAAGGTGGCGCAAGACCGGCAAGCAAAATACTTTAATGCTCATCACCGGAAGGTGGAGTTTGAGGTAGGCGATTGGGTCTATTTGAAGATCAAACCATTCAAAGGCGTCTCACGGATTCGCCGACTCAAGAAGTTGAGTCCAAGGTTTTTGGGGCCTTTTGAAGTTATCGAACGGGTGGGAGAAGCAGCCTATCGGTTGGCGTTGTCCGCGGATTTGAGTGGATTGCATGACGTCTTCCACGTCTCCGTTTTGAGGAAAGCCTTGGTGGAGGCTAGAGTAGTGATTGAGCCGGCATCAGTGCCGATTGAGGAAGACTTGAGGACGCGAGTCCTCCCAATTGCTATAGAGGATTCGGAGACTCGGCAGTTGCGGAATAAAGAAGTTAAACTCGTGAAAGTTCGATAGGACAACTGCGGTCGTGAGGAGTTCTCTTGGGAGCGAGAACAGGCCATGCTAGAAGATTATCCAGAACTCTTCATGTCAGGTACAATTTAAGTTTTGTACCCTTTTGTTTTGAAATTTCGGGACGAAATTCTATTAAGTGGGGGAGAGTTGTAACACCCCTATTTTGCAAGAGGGACAATCTGCAGTTCTGGAAAATTTTTTGGGTTACTGGCAGGAGGCACACGGCCTGCGACACGGGCATGTCGCAGGGCGTGTCGAGGCCGTGTCGACACTCGGCCCAAGTGTCGACACTTTCGCTCGACAATGTGTCGAGAGTAGGGCACACAGCCTGCGACACGGGCATGTCGCAGGGTGTGTCGAGGCCGTGTCGACACTCGGCCCAAGTGTCGACACTTTCGCTCGACAATGTGTCGAGAGTAGGGCACACGGCCTGCGACACGGGCGTGTCGCTGGGCGTGTCGAGGCCGTGTCGACACTCGGCCCAAGTGTCAACACTTTCGCTCGACAATGTGTCGAGACTGGGGCACACGGCCTGTGACATGGGCGTGTCACAGGGCGTGTCCCGCTTGGTCGACGATCTTCCCTCGACATTTTTCCGCGGTGTCGACACAAAGCCTGTCGATGGGTGTCGATACTTGGCACACGGCTTGGGACACGGGCGTGTCCCAGGCCGTGTCACCTCTCGGGATAGTTTCGGGGCCGTGTCGATGGAGGCACACGGCCGGCCACACGGCCGTGTCACTGGGGACACGGGCGTGTCGGATTGAACACGGGCGTGTCGGATGCCCGTGTGATGTTCCAGGCGCGTCGATCTGAGACGGCGAATGAGGCACACGGCCATGGACACGGTCATGTGTCAGGCCGTGTTCGGCCCAGGTCTTTTATTTTCCAGGCGGATCGTGGTCATTCTCTCCCAGATTTTAGGATCTGACGGTTCAGGACTGTTCTTGGGCAGTTAAGTCCGAGAATAGGGTTAAAAACCCTCATTTTTCTCCAAGCTTTCTCTTGCTAGATCTAGAGAGGAGTGAGAGCAAGGAAGAAGAAGAAGGAGAGTTTGGGCTGCAGGTGGGGTTTCGGTGCTCCAAATCGCGAGCCGAGTCCAGATCCGTGGAGGTTAGATCATTGCGAAGGTTTTCATCCGGCTTTTTCGCCATGGCGAGGAAGAGGAGTCGGAAGGTAACGACACTTCTCCTCTCGGTCTTAGGATGCATGTCTTTAGCATCATTCATTCCTTTCTTTCTTTTTGGGGCACCAAACTCTCAAATGAGAGGGGTTTTGGTTTGCCAAGGTTCAAGAGGAACCTCCGGGTTGATTGAGTCCGTCCCCGGCATATTTTGCACTAGAGATCCGCTCCGTTACTGGATTAGGCATGGTGGGTGAAGCCGTTGTCGCGACCGTTAGTCCGACTCGGTGATGTTGCATACGAACGTTAAGGATTCGTAGAAATTTCGTTGCGGCAAGACGTCGTTTGTGATGTAGTGATGTTTTTCCCCTTCTTCTCGAGTGAGTACGTGTAGTCGGAACCAGACAAGGTTAGCTCCTCGTGGCGGTAGATGTTTTCCTTGGTGGACAAGGTTAGCTCCGCGTGAGTTGGAGATGGTTTCCTTGGTGCGCGGGAACGCTGTAGTACAAACGAGGGACTAGGGTGGAATTGTCTTGGTTTGTGATGCGCCAAGGCGTGGCTGTGTCTCCGTGGTCGGCTGGCTATCCCGTGACATGTACGTCATGCATGGAGAGTGTCCCGGCGAGACAAGTCCCCTTCTGTGAGACTGACGAGAATGCCAAGCTTGGGGCAAGCCCGGGCAATGAGGCCATGAGCGGGTGGGGTCCAGCAAGGCTTCTTAGAATCGGTCAGTTTGTGTTTGTTGGAACCCTGACATGAGACGTCAGAGCTTGCAGGCAAGCCCAGGGCTAAGCCCTTAAGCGAGTGGGGCCTTGGCAAGATTTGCATTCGGCGGCCTGTGTGTCGTTTGGGGGAGTTGTGTCTCCCTTTGTGATTGCGGCTTTATGCCAGTGGGGAAAGATGAGTACCCAAATGATGTGATGTTGTGCTAGATGCATACTCAGTAGGGTGCCTTGGGTGAAGCCCGGGTGTTGCATTCATGTTGTATAAGTAGGCCCTTTTTTTACTATGCTCAACCAGTAGAGAACATGTATGATGTATGTGACATCCAAGCCTGTTTCTCTAGTTGCTTTTCTTGCTTATGATTATTGCATACGAAGTGCTAACTTGCAGGTTGTAGGGGTACCCCGGGGTCCGTTATGGGCTGCCGGGAGGAGATGTGTTGTTACACAGTTTGAGGTCAGCCTTTGCTGACCCACGTTACTAATAAATTTTACAGGGCAAGGATCGCACGCAGGAGCTAGCTCGCCGGCCAGAAAGGCCTAAGCCTCATGAAGTGTTTTTCTTTTGTAGCTCTACTTATGAGATGTTATATGTTTGAGACTCTTGTTGTCCAGCTTGCATGCCGAGGTAGACTAGGAGTTCTAAGCACATTCGTGACTGATGTATTATTTGTTTCTGGACACTTGTTGTAAGGCCTTAAGGCCATTTGTTTTTACTCTTTAGTGGTTGATAACTTCTAGTCCTGTTTTGTTTCCGCTGTGTTGTGCAAAGAGTTTTTGAGCGTGGATAGCTATATCAACTTTTAATACTAAAGCTGTGGCATCCGTATGTTGTGGGGCCCCGGCCGGACCCATATTATACGTTCATTACAGGGGAGGTGTTACAATAAAAAGTGCACTTTTTATTGTAAGGCCCCTAGCCGATCCAACATGACAGCGTCATGGCTCCGCTCTAGGCGACCCTACCGGGCTGCAGCCCAAGCACCCCAACCCCTCTCCATCCACAGGCGGGTTGTTGGTGGCCACAGCCTCCCTTTGATGAGATAAACTCGATAGTCAAGCCCGCACTACGGGGACTTCCCAGGACGTCACCCATCCCAGTACTACTACAGCCCGAGCACGCTTAACTATGGAGTTCTTTCAACTCTCATCACCAATTGAGCTGCAGCTCAATTGGTGATGAGAGTTGAAAGAACTCCATAGTTAAGCGTGCTCGGGCTGGAGTAGTACTGGGATGGGTGACCTCCTGGGAAGTCCCCGTAGTGCGGGCTTGACTATCGAGTTTATCTCATCAAAGGGAGGCTGTGGCCACCAACAACCCGCCTGTGGATGGAGAGGGGTTGGGGTGCTTGGGCTGCAGCCCGGTAGGGTCGCCTAGAGCGGAGCCATGACGCTGTCATGTTGGATCGGCTAGGGGCCTTACATCTCCTTTGTGTCGACACATCTTCTTTTGTTGTTGATACTTGCTGAGTATCGACACATCTCCTTTGTGTCGACACAAGCCTCCTTGTGTTGAAGCTTGCTAAGTGTCGACACAACCTCCTGGTGTCGACACAAGTACTTTAACTTTGTTGAAGCTTGCTGAGTGTCGACACAGGCCTCCTGGTGTCGACACATTTGATGTCGACAAAACTTCTCTGGGTGTCGACACTGCCTCTAAGTGTCGACACAGATTATGTTGACAATTCTTCACAGTGTTTCGACACTGCCTGTATGCGTCGACACTTTTCTTCTGGTGTCGACTCTGCCTTTCCTAGTGTCGACACAATTACTCTAAGTGTCGACACAGCTTCTCTAGGTGTCGACACTAGCCTTTATAAGCGTCGACACTGCATCTCTAGGTGTCGACACATGGACTTAGAGACTTCTCTGTATTTTTCTGTAATTACTTAACCTGCACATATAAACTCAAAGCACATCAAATACACCTTGATGTATATCATTGAGTAGGGTGAGGCTTCTTCAAATCTGGTACACATTTTCCAATGTACCCAACAATCTCCCCTTATTTGGAGAATTCATAACCCTTAGTCAATGATATACACCATTCCTAACAAATACTCAATATGATGTATAACAGTATTATATGACAGGGTAAATACTAAACATGTATAAACAAAACATGTATAAACAATTCTCTCAGAATAACAATGTAATAGATTGAACACTAAACATTGTTTTTACAACTTCCAAAAGTTTTATTAATCAAAAGTTTACATGGAGTTTAATG
Source organism: Platanthera guangdongensis (assembly GCA_039583875.1). NCBI lineage: Eukaryota > Viridiplantae > Streptophyta > Magnoliopsida > Asparagales > Orchidaceae > Platanthera > Platanthera guangdongensis. The sequence continues at coordinate 56,624,770 of CM077160.1, read as the reverse complement.
CAAATGATTACAAATTGTAAACTTAAGAAAATTATATCCTATGGCTGCTCTGGCTCCTTGATAACAATGCCCTTTCCAGATTGAATCTTGGCTTGAACTGGAGCATCATTGTCATCAGCAGGCTTCTTTCCCTTAAGATCCTTCTTCTTCTGTTCTTCAGCCCTTATCTTTTGTCTCTCAAAATAATGATAAGACTTAGGGAAATACTTACTAGGCTCCTGTGCATTAGGAGGTAGCTTCCATAATTTAGCCTTTCTTCTATACTGTACAATGGCCTCTTGCCTAGCTTCATGTTTTTTCCACTCCTGCTCAGAATACCATTTGCCCCTTTCTAGGATATTATCCTTTGCAGCCTTCCAAGCAGTCAAAATAATATTTCTGGAAGTTGGGCTCCATTGCTCAAAATCTGGCCTTAATTCAGCCTGTTCTCTGAACCTCTTCTTAGATAATTGAGCTCCTTGCTCCTTTAATACTGCCTCTAGCATAGGCTGTACTACTTTCTCACAAATAATATTCTGATTACCCTTAGGATGGCTATACATAGATTGTACCACTTGATATATCATGTCAAAATCTGCAGGAGGGTAGATCACCTGAGCTACTTCAGCTTGTTCTCCTCCAAAATATGCAGGATTAATCCCAGATTATGCTACATTATCATCATCACACAAAGGTGGATATCCAAGGGTAGCTCTGATGCTGTTTGAAATCCATTTAGCATGGTTAGAGCCTGCTTTGACTAGTACCCTCTCCCCCTTTATGACTTCACTTTCTATATGATCCCTAAGATCATCCTTCTGAAATTTGATCTGAGCATTCAAATAGTTAACTCCATCTTTATAAAAAGGTTTTAACCTTTGGAGCTTTTCAGTGATAACCTTTTGAGAATCTTCAATGGCAGTTTTAACAGCAGTGAGGCTTTCTTGTAAGTGCTTGTCAAACTCAGCCTTGGCAGTAGTCCTTGCTGCAGTTTGAGCAACTACAAGATTCTGCATTTCAGTTACTATCATATTATGAGATTCAGTTAAATTATCATTCATTCTAACCTGATTCTCAAGAACATATCCTTGTTTTACTGCCATATCATCAGCCTGTTTCTTTATATTCTCTTGATGAGTAGCCAGATATACCACTGCATTGCCTCCTTTATGAAAATAGTCAGTCATTTCTTTCTTATTTTGATTCACTTCAAATCTAATAGATTTTATATCTTGAGCCAGATTAAATTGAAGTGATTTATGGCCTTCATCCATATACTTTTCTATAGCTTTCCTTTGCTCATCCATCTTGATTTGCAAAGCCACGAACAAAGAACCATAGTCAGCAGTTGGGGCTTGTTGTGGAACAATGGTTTGAAGTGTTTTCTTGTAGGTTTGGCTTCTCCTTTTGAAAACCTGTAGCTTTCTTTTCTTGGCTCTAGCAGCCTCTTCATCTTCAGAGTCAGAAGTACTAGCAATGTCTACTCTATCCTGTGGAGTAGGGGGCAATTCCTTCTCTGCTCTTGGTAGCTCCTCAGCACTACTTTGCTCCTCAGTTTCTTTAATAGCAGTCTCGTCCTGTGACCTCACATGCTCCCCCTCAAGGTGAACTGACTCCCACTCAACAGCTGCTTTCTCTCCCTCAAAATCTGTCTGTAGTAAATCAGGGAACAGCTCTTCTAGAGTAAACTCCTGTTGAGTAGGGACTGGAGAATCTCTGATCTTAGTAGCATTATCAGCAACTGATGTGTCCTCCATGACAACATCTTGTGGTTGACTATGGAACTGAGTGTGCTGATCAACATCAAGTAATGATTCAGTCAATACTTCATCCTCAATATTGAAAGTAGATTGATTAACTTCATTGATTACCTCAAGTATTGTTTGGGTTGCCCTTTCACTATCTAAGTGAGTTGGCTCATTCACATGTTGAGGCTCCACTTGGAGTGGATCCAGGTGAATGGGGCTAGCAGATGGTAGCTCCCCCTACCTCTATGCATCTTCAGGTCTTACTGGTGACTGACCAGCATTTCCACCCTCTCCATCATCAAAACTAAAAACCACATGCTCTTCGGAGCTACTGGAGGATTCAGGAGCCACAATGGCTTTCTTCTTCTTCTTCTGAGGTGTTTCCTTCTCTGGTGTAGGCATTTCTTTTGTCAAAACCCTATCCCACCTTGAGATAATCCTAACATTCATTCTCCTCATATGATTTATCTTAGAACCAGCAGCCTTGTTCATGACTTCAGGAATACTTCCAGCTAAGTATAAACTCATAATCCTACCCAGATTGGGTTTCTTCAGACTTTTCTTTATCTTGTCAAACATTACTGCTGACCAATCAGTTTGGAGTTGGAAAATTATCCCTGTCATCAAACTGAACATGTGAGATGATATTCTATCATGTCCACCTGGCTTGCTCAGAATTACTTTGCCTACTATTTCAGACAAGAACTTTCCCTGCATGTTCATGCCTTTCCTATTAAAGACTGATCCAATCTTAGAGCTTGAATCAAGTCCACACCATTTCAGTGCCTCCCTTGTCTTTGATACAGGTACATCTTCCTCTTCTTTAGTTCTAGGTAGATGTAGAATCTTTCTTAGATTCTTCTGGGTGACCTTCACCTTAACTCCATGGACTTTAGATTTAATCTTAAGACCAGTTTCATCTAGGGTAGCTGCACTAAAGAATTCAAGGAACTCCTTTTTCCAAATATTGATTGGTTCTGAAACAAGATACTCTAACCCAGTCTCTGCAACTAGGGTTACAACACCTTGAATTTTTGGTTCCGCGTCGTCAAAAGCATGTCGCACGACCTCATAACCTTTGTTGATGTTCTCTTCTAGCTTGGGCGCTATTAGGATTTGGAGAAATTTTGAATTTAGAGAAGAGAGATGTTGACACACAAGTTTGGTCTCGAAACTATGGTGAGCGTGTCGACAAACAATGGTGAAGACCTATTTATACCTTTCTAAAATCGAAGGTGAAAAGGCGCGTCAAAATACTTGAAATGTGTCGACACTGTTGAAAAGTGTCGACACTTACTTCTAATGTCTCGACAACTATGTGTCGACACAAATATAGTCGATAGAATATATGTGTCGACACTTATACATCTCAGCTCGACGATTAGTCGAAACTCTACTCGACGAATTCTGTGTAAATCCTAAGTGTCGACAACACCCTGGATGTGTCGACACCTACTCTGGATGTGTCGACACTAATTCTCCGAAGTGTCGACACTGACTGTCTAGATGTATCGACACCATTTCTTTGAAATGTCGACACCACCTCTATGTGTCGACGCAGACAACTCTGTGTGTCGACACTATTTTACTTAGCCAATTCTTTTAAACTATTCTAAGTTTAACATTCCTAATTTAATTTTAAAATTATTGAATTTGGTTTCATCTAGTGGCTTAGTAAACATGTCAGCTATCTAACAATCTGTCTTAACATATTCTAGTGAAATGTCTCCTTTTTCTACATGTTTTCTAAGAAAATGGTATTTAATTTCTATGTGTTTAGTCCTACTATGGGAGACAGGATTATTTGCAATAGAAATGGCACTTGTAGAATCACAAAATAAAGGTGTTCTACTTACTTGAATACCATAGTCTTCTAGCTGGTGTTGAATCCACAAAAGTTGTACACAGAAACTTCCTGCTGCCACATATTCTGACTCAGCTGTGGAGATAGCCACACTGGTCTGCTTCTTACTACTCCATGACACCAGCCTTCCACCTAGAAATTGACAGGTTCATGTAGTACTCTTCCTATCTTCCTTATAGCCTGCAAAATCTGCATCTGAGTAACCTGTCAGTACAAAATCTCCATTCCTAGGGTACCAAAGGCCTAGATAAGGTGTGCCCTTAAGATATCTCAAAATCCTTTTGACTGCAGTCAGATGATATTCTTTAGGGCAAGCTTGGTACCTAGCACAGACACATGTAGCATACATGATATCTGGTCTACTAGCAGTCAAATATAGTAGGGAGCCAACTATCCCTCTATACAAAGCCTCATCTACAGGTTTTCCTGCATCATCTTTGCATAGAGACATGCTTGACCCCATAGGATTTTTCATGGTAGTGGATGATTCCATACCATACTTCTTTATCAACTCTAGGGTGAACTTAGACTGGCATATGGACAAGCCATCTTCAGTCTATCTAACTTGGAGACCCAAGAGGAACTTAAGTTCCCCCATACTGCTTATTTCAAATTGTCCTTGCATACGTTTTGCAAACTTTCTGCAAAGACTACTTTCTGTAGACCCAAATATTATGTCATCTACATATATTTAGACTAAGATAATCTTTCCTTTAGATTCCCTAAGGAATAGAGTCTTGTCTATTTTCCCCCTTGAGAATTTGTTCTCAATGAGGAAACTAGACAGGGTTTCATACCAAGACCTTGGGACTTATTTTAACCCATACAAAGCCTTCCTAAGTCTATATACATAATCAGGTTTAAGAGAATCAACAAAACCTGATGGCTGCTCTACATAGACTTCTTCCTTCAGATTTCCATTCAAAAAAGCTGACTTAACATCCATTTGATATACCTGATTATGTATATATCCTTTTGCAACCAGTCTAGCTTTATTTTTTATAATGATTCCATTTTCATCCAACTTGTTCCTAAAGATCCACTTAGTTCCAATAATGTTGTGGTCCTTGGATTTAGGAACTAGCTCCCAGACCTTGCATCTTTTGAATTGATTCAGCTCCTCTTGCATAGCATCAATCCAATGAGAGTGTTGAACTGCTTCTTCAAATTTCTTTGGCTCTACTTGGGATAGGAAACTGGAGTAAAGAACTGTACTCAGATTCCTGCTCCTTGTCTGTACTCCTTGTCTGTGATCTCCAATTATTTGATTGGCTGGATGATTCTTTAAGTGTCTATTTGCTGGAGGCATCCTGTCTTCAGGTTGTACACCTTCAGTCTCTTCATTTAGCTGCACCTCTTGTCTTCTTCAGCATCAGGAGTATCTTGTACTCCCCCTTGACAACATCCACCATCTTCCATATACTGAGTTGCAGTAGTACCTTATGTAATGGTAAGCTTGTCCAGCCTATCAGTTATACCTGTAGAGCTGCAAACAATACTTGGCAATTCATAGTTAATGAGTCTTGTTTTCTCAAAAACTACATGTACAGACTCTTCTACAACTTGAGTAACCAAGTTGTAGACCCTATAAGCCTTACTATTGTTGCTGTACCCAACAAAGATCCCCTCTTGGGATTTGGCAGCAAACTTGGTTAGATAAGACTTTCCATTGTTAAGTATATAACACTTGCAACCAAAGATCCTAAAATAGGATAAATTTGGTTTTCTGCCCTTCACAATCTCATAGGGGGTCATCTTGTGGCTCTTGGTGATAGTAGCCCTATTGATCACATGACAAGCAGTATTTACTGCCTCAGCCCAGAAATATTCTGGGAGAGAAGTGTCACTCAATAGGGTTCTACCAGCCTCTATCAAGGTTTTATTCTTCCTTTCAGCAATACCATTTTGTTGAGGTGTTCTTGGTGATGAAAATTCTTGAAAAATCCCAAACTCTTCACATAGTTTTGTTATACTTTCATACTGAAATTCAGTACCATGGTCACTTCTGATTTTGACCACTGTACTGTCCAATTCATTCTGAATTTGTTTAACAAAACTATATAAGATACTTGGGGTTTCAAATTTTTGTCTTAGGAAGAACACCCAGGAAAATCTTGAATAGTCATCTACAACCACAAATATGTAGACCTTCCTACCTAGACTGTGAACTGGCATAGGACCAAAAAGATCCATATATAAGAGGTATAGACTGATGGCGCGGCCCCTCCAACACTTCCTGATGATGACCCGGTTGCCGCGGCGCAACAATTTAAAGATTTGCGACGTCATGACAATGCCACGGACGCGAAACGGAAAGCTGCGATACAACCTCCGTCTGCGGCGTGCAAAGCTTGCTTAAACGTTTTACTTAGTTTTATTTTAATCGCTTTAAACATATGGCTTGTATTAATTTTTATTTTCATGTTGGTGTGCTACTAAACACTTGGTGTGTATGTAACCGCCCGGATGGATGAGATTTCATCTCCATCATGGACGGTTGGATCTCTTTTGTAACTCCTATTTAAAGGAGGATATTATGTGTATGTAACCGCCCGGATGGATGAGATTTCATCTCCATCATGGATGGTTGGATCTCTTTTGTAACTCCTATTTAAAGGAGGCTATTATGATGAGTTATGGGAATGAAAAGGAAAACCTAAAACCCCCCTTTGAGGAATTCGGCCACCATGGAGAGAGTCCATTAGCCCCCCCCCCCCCCCCTGGTGTGAAGCAAAGCCTTGCCTCCTCCATCGTCGTTCGGTGCGACTCCAGCGTGGCTTCTATCGGTGCGACTCCGTGGAAGAAGGAAGAAGCCCCATTCGGTGTGAAACCGGTGGAACCGTGGAGAGAGTGATTCTCCCACAAATATTGTGTGATCATCTTCTTGGTTGGGTTTCCCCAGATGTTTCTCCATCCAGATGTGATACTCGCTGCTGAGCCACTTACTACTCCAGACGGTGCTACCTACCGCTTCCTCATCCGTTGGCGTGACCGCCCACCTTCGGACGACTCATGGGTACTCGCGACAGAGCTTCAACGTTTGGATGCCGAGCTTCTCCGCCGCTTTCTCTCGGCCCACGCATCGGAGATGCACGATTTTGAGTGGGGGAGGATTGATGGCGCGGCCCCTCCAACACTTCCTGATGATGACCCGGTTGCCACGGAGCAACAATTTAAAGATTTGCGACATCATGACAACGCCACGGACGCTAAATGGAAAGCTGCGATACAACCTCCGTCCGCGGCGCGCAAAGCTTGCTTAAACGTTTTACTTAGTTTTATTTTAATCGCTTTAAACATATGGCTTGTATTAATTTTTATTTTCATGTTGGTGTGCTACTAAACACTTGGTGTGTATGTAACCGCCCGAATGGATGAGATTTCATCTTCATCATGGACGGTTGGATCTCTTTTGTAACTCTTATTTAAAGGAGGCTATTATGTGTATGTAACCGCCCGGATGGATGAGATTTCATCTCCATCATGGATGGTTGGATCTCTTTTGTAACTCCTATTTAAAGGAGGCTATTATGATGAGTTATGGGAATGAAAAGGAAAACCTAAAACCCCCCCTTTGAGGAATTCGGCAACCATGGAGAGAGTCCATTAGCCGCCCCCCCCCCCCTTGGTGTGAAGCCAAGACTTGCCTCCTCCATCCCCGTTCGGTGCGACTCCAGCGTGGCTTCTATCGGTGCGACTCCGTGGAAGAAGGAAGCAGCCCCATTCGGTGTGAAACCGGTGGAACCGTGGAGAGAGTGATTCTCCCACAAATATTGTGTTATCATCTTCTTGGTTGGGTAATCGCTTCCCTATCTTTGTGTTTCTTGCTGTGAGATTTTGTGGAGGTTATTCAACCGTCATTTCTGCGATTTTAAAGTGTTTTTCGCTTGCAAAAATCTGAATCGGAATGTTTTTATTGACCCTCTTGTTATCCGGATTGGGAAGATCCGTTGGAGAACAAACTAGTCCTGGCCTTGACTTGTTCTCCAAGTTTTGGGTACGCTTGTGATAACAAGGGAGTTAATCTCAACTTGTTCTTGATTGCTCTTTATCGTTTACCGCCGCTCCTAATTATTTTATCGCTGCGATTGACGGCTTATTGTGAAAAGAATAGATGCTTGTGTAGGTGCGGTGAGACGTGTGCTTGTTGGAGAGGTAGGTCTTAAGGTCGTGGTATCGAGTCCGGCTAGGAGCGAGTTGTGTGCTTGTTGGAGAGTTAGGTCCTAAGGACGTGGTATCGAGTCCCGTATTTTTGAGAGCCAACCGGCCCCTTTTTGTTCGCTTTTGGTCGGAGCACTCTCTTTATTTTTTATGTTCTGTGATGGGTAAGCTACCGTCAGCGTAAGCACGTCCGTGTCACGTTCACCCCTACCCCATAGACACCTCACAGAATCCTTGTTCTCAAGGCTATGAAAGGTGGATTTGGTCTGCTTGCCTTTTTGACAAGTTGAGCATATCCCATCCTTTATACACTTAACTTGAGGACCATTCCTCACTAACTCTTTACTAAAGAGTTGGCCAATTGTCTTATAGTTAAGATGAGCCAGCCTCCTGTGCCATTTAACACAATGTGAGACTTTCTCATCAGCTACCAGACAAATAGGAGAAACATTGTTCTCACATACAAAGTCAAGACAATAGACATTTCTCTTCCTATATCATGTCAAAATGATCTTTTGATCACTTGACCTTTTGCTATGACAACCATTCTTGACAAATGAGATGTCATATCCTAAATCACTCAGCTGACTTATGCTAATGAGGTTATGTTTCAAACCCTTTACAAAAGCCCCTTGAGTAATTGTAATCAGGTTACTAGAAATGTTACCAAAGCCTTTGATGATTCCTTTTTCTAAACCACCAAAGGTAACTTTAGGGCCATCCTTGATAGGTGTATAGTCCTTCAGCAACCCCCTAGTTCCAGTCATGTGTCTGGAATATCCACTGTCCAAGTACCATATAGGGGCATGGCCACTTGGACTCACCTGCAAAACAGATTACTTAACCTTAGAACCCAAATAACTCTTGGGTCCTTGGTGCAAGTTAGTCTGACTTTTAACAAAACTACTTGTAGCTCTTCTAGCAGGCAGTTTGCTACTCTCCTTGACACTTGAATTATGCCAACAATATATGGCAAAGTGGCCTATCTTACCACAACACCATCACTCAAACCTGTTGTACCTTTGTTTAGGTACAGCCCTGGCTGAATTATCTACAGCAGGCTTCTTGTTTAGTGCTGGGGCTTTGCCCTTAGATTTGGACCTAGCAGTCCCGGCAGGTTTTTTAAATCCTAATCCAGCCTTACCATTTTGAGGTACAAACTCATCTATCAAGGGTAAAACAGATTTGGGTTTAGAAAAGCTAGCCACAATATCCTTCTCCTTCTGAAGTCTAACCTCCAGATTCCTAATCTGATCATTCTTAAATGTAATAGTACCCATCTGAATAACATTAATGTTCTTCAGTCTAGCTATTTCATTCAGTTTTTGATCCAACAACTTGTCTGAATCAGCAGCAGCCAATTTAAGACTAGCAATCTCCTTTGCCTGAGTTTTGGCCAAGGTTTTGCTTTTCTTCAAGGCCTACAACAAGTCCCTATATTCATCAATTAACTGATGAATATCTCCTTTAGATTCAGACCCACCCACATCACTTGATGCAGATGTATCTGATTCTGACTCAGTACTATAAATTGAACTAGAAGAACAACTTTGTACCTTACTTGGTCCAGGCTGATCCTAGATCTTGTCTCCTTCAGATAAAGCCATCAGTCCCTTGCACTGAAGGTCCTCATACTCATAAATTGAGTTCATTAGCTGCATGAACTCATCTTCTTCCTCTTCAGCAAATAATCCAATATAGGCTTCAGCTTCTGATTATATTTCTGAGGATGACTGATCTGTCAGACTTTTGTCTTTCTTAGCAACAAAGGACTTTTCCTTTTTTTCCCTTAAACTGAGTCTTCTTTTTATCAGCTGACTCCTTCCTCATTTTAGGACAGTCAGTCACTACATGTCCCTATCTATTGCAGTAATAGCACACAATTTTTGAAGATGTAGCTTTGCTTGGCTTGGACCTTCTTCTGTTATTCCTTGATGACTTTCTTTTCTAATAGTAGTCATCGTTTGGCTGAGAAGTGGTAGGTTTAGACCTCCACTGCTTCTTCTTCATAAACTTTTGAAAATTCCTAGTAAAAGCAGCAAAGTCTTCATCACTTTCACTGTTATCTGAATTCTTGCTTTCTGAATTATCTGTCATAGCCTCAGCAACTATTTGAGGTGGAGATGGAGACTTGCTTCTATACTTCCTAGTGGCTTCAGTCTTGAAGGCCATAGATCTTTCCTTGTGCTCCACTCTAGTAGTCTTCTCTTCCTCCTTTCTAGCCATTAACTGCATCTCATAAGATAACAGTTTTCCAAATAAAGTTGGAGGAGGTATGTCAGCTAGTTTAGCCACTTCCCTAATGACACAAATCTTGGTGTCTCAGTCCTTAGTCAGGGATCTTAAGAACTTATCATTCAGCTCATAGTTGCTGAATTCTCTTCCATAGGACATCAATTCATTGACTATCCTATAGAACTTCTTGTAACATTCTGTAATGCTATCAGACTTTCCTTGTCTGAAGCTTTCATATTCCTGATTTAACAAGGACTTCCTATCTTGTCTTACTTCTTCTGATCCCTCCATATAAACTATTAATGTGTCCCACGTTTATTTAGAGGTTTTACAATGAATTAAGTTCTGAAATGTTGCATCATCAATTGCACTAACAATAATATTCTGGGCCATCTTGTCCATAATGGCCAGAATGATTTCATCTTTAGTCATTTCTGAAAAGTTCTTGGGAGTTTTCTGATTTGCATCTAGAATGGATATCTTCATTGGCACATATGGGCCTTCTTTAACTGTAATATATATTCTTGTGTCAGATGCTTCCATAAAGAGTCTAAACCTCTCTTTCCAAATGCTAAATATATCTTTTCTACATATTGGCAATTTCATGGACCCAGCTCTTTGTGATTCTAACTAGAACCCATTTTCTTGATTCTTGTTTGTTCTGAGTCTACCTTCGGGATCTTACTCAGACTGTTATGTCCCTTTTTGAGCAACCTCGTTTTGATACCACTTGAAAGAAATAGTGTCTAACTACCTAGAGGGGGGGTGAATAGGTGAACTTTATCTTTTTAAATTCAAGGCAGAAACACTGAACAATTAAACCTGTATTTGCAATTTTCTATAGCAATTTAGCACAGTTAGCTCAGCAATCACAGAAATAAACAAACACAGAGTGCACACAGATTTTTATAGTGGTTCCCCAAGGTCTGGGTGCATCCACTTTCCCCCTTCGCCTATCTAGTAGTGTACTAGATTCGGCCTAACTTCTGCACTACTCCTCAGATCCTCAGATCCTACAGCTCAGAACCCCAAATAGGTTCCTACAACTCAGAGTGACCCCACTCCTACAACTTAGGCAATAAGCCCTACCACTCAGTCTTCAACAAGACCTACACTAAGATAATAAAGTCTCCTACAACTCAGGCACAAGGCCCTACCTCAGTCTTCAACAAAACCTACACTCAGAGCACACAGTCTCCTCTACTCAGCCTTTATAAAATAGGCTTACAACTCAAATCTATACAAGATCCTACAGGAATTTGATTATACAAAGTAATTAACCATAACTCTGACATAGAGAGATGAGTTGACTGGATTCTTGATGAGTTCTTGGTAGAACTTGGCAGAGATCAACCTCCCTTAGCTTTCTTCAAAGCTTCTTGAATTAGAACTCAGTAGGGTTGAATCTCCTGTGAAGATGATCTTCAATCAACTTCTGTCTTGAGATTCAGATCTCAATCTGAATCTTACTTAGCAGCCTGGTTCAGCAGCAGCTCTTCTTAGAAGGAGCTCTCTCTCTCTCCAACTTCTTAGATCTTCTGTCGAAGGTCTTCTTCTTTTGTGTTGTTAGATCTCTGTGTAGATCTTCAATCTGTTATTGATCTTCAATGAATAATCTGTTGATTGATTGTCTTAATTGTTTTTTCCAATTTTTCTGTTGAAGGAGAAAAGCCTTTATATAAGCTTTCTCCATAGTGACCAGCTGATCCGGTTTCTAACAACCTGCTAACAGCACTGACAGTTGCAGTTGACTGGTTGAAATGGTAGCTGTCAGGTCATCCAGTCACTTCTTGAAATCACTGTCACTGTCTGATAGTGTCGAGACAGATAGTCATTATGTGTCGACACAAATAGACTAAGTGTCGACACAAGTAGACTAAGTGTCGACACTAGCCTTGATGGTGTCGACACAACTCCTTGTGTTGTTGTAATAGCTTCTCGACACTGCTTCTTTAGAATGTGTCGACACTGATTCTATGTGTCTGATGCTTAAGATCACGGCAGTGAACCGGTCGCACAAGTAATAAAAAATGGGGGTTTTCCCAAGTATCGATCTTACAAGGAACACAGTAAGGTGGAGTTAATTTCGAGGAGGACTTGAGATTGAAGTCCTCAGGTCGGAGCTAACTAAGGGGGGTTTTGATTTTGCGGAAACAGAAAATAAAAGGCTATCAACTACTCCTATGCAACGCCACTATGCGATGCTTCGCCAGGCGGGATGGAATACTAGTCGGGTCGCTATGTACCGAATCAATAGGCGGATGGACGAGAAGGCTAGCGGATGAGGTGGTTAGAACGGCGGAATGAGGGTCGTGAGCACCTCTTCGCAACGCACGCCACTAGCAATTGCTAGTGCGGCAAGGGTGGACGGTGGTGGATGGAATATGGCGCAACTCAAGTAAATAACGAAAACATACAATCACATAGACATAATTGTATAAAAACGTTTTACAAACTAAGCATACTTCATCAATTATAAATAAAGTTAAACACCAATATTCAACAAGAAAGCAAGAACAAGTCAAGAGATCGACCAAATCTGAAGCCTTGCAGAGGATTCATGGTTGGAATCGTCGGGTTGTCATTCCGCGTCCAAGCTCGGTCCTCAACTGTGTCCGAGATAGAGAAGGGCTGTCACCACCTTCCAATGGCCCGTCTTCTTCATCTCACGATAGCGGACGAAGTTTGCTAGCTTTCCTTTGCTTGATGTCTATGGCGTCAAACCCTACTTGAAGCTCACGGATGAAGGAGAAGGCCGAGAGGAAGCTCCGGCTTGGATTTGGCGGTGAAAGCTTGCCTTGAGCACCTCCCTATGGTGGAAGATGAAGGGGAACGGCGGAGAAGGTGGAAAGCGGAGGAGAAATGTCGAGCTCCGGATCCTCTCCGAATTAGGGCGAGACCTGCACTATTTATATAAAAGCAGAAATGAACCCTGCGCACGATCACAGGCGCACGATCCGTAGTCGTGCGCACTATGTCCTGTGCGCGTGCGTACTGGCATGGAATATCACGAAGAACAACAGGGATAACAGGCATGAGTAGTGGCACACGACCAGTAGTCGTGCGCACTAAGTCCAATGATCGTGCGATTACCCAGACAGGACTCTAGAAATGAGGAATCAATGCACACGATCAGTGGTGCACGACCGGTGGTCGTGCGCATTATGTCCAGTGGTCGTGCGCTTACCCTAGGCTGATTCTGGAAAACGTAGAGTAGTGCGCACGATCAGGGGCGCACGACCAGTGGTCATGCGCATTAGATCCCATGATCGTGCGTAGTATTCCTGTTTCACAACCATCCCGGAACACGCACATGACCCCTGTGCCGAAGTAAAAACCAATCACTGATATGTGCAGACATTCCAGGCAATAACAAAAAGGAGTACATACTATAAGAATAACAAAATACACAACCACGGGCATAAATGTGCACTTCCTATGGAAATATAGGCAAGATGAAATAGGAACGATAAAGAACTAAAAGTGAAGTGCAAACACGTGAAAACTAGCCCAGATGAGTCCGAAAATAGGTATATAAAGTGAACTCATCACACCCCCAGACTTAACTGTTTGCGCGTCCCGAGCAAACAAAATCTAAGCAGATAGGGAAAAATACTAGTTAACAAAGAAATTGCAATACGAAGTACCATGCGAAGTCGCATGTTCGCGCGCGTAAAAATATAATAGAAGAAATTTCCAAGTATACAAAATAGTTTACATTTTTCACAATGCGTATCAAAATTTTATTATTACTCAAAAATGGAATCACGGTGAATCATCCGGTCACGCGTAGGGAGAATGTAGACTAATCGCTAGGCGAGCATTGCCAAAGATCGGGGCTCCGGATAACCTCCAAAGGAATCCACCAATGTCGGTGACCATATGCTTGCCCTTTCGCATTCTCTCCACGGCACTGGTTTGGTTCACACACGAATCAGTAGGACTTTAGGTGAAGAGATGGGGCTTGGGTTTCGGTGAGGTAAACACGGATAAACAAGAAGGCTAAGCACCTAACTCAAATGAGCTAGTATGAAAGGAATCCCTCTACTAAGCAAAATACACGCGGGTACACCACACCCCCAAACTTACCTTTTAACATATGGGTGTGTGCACCGCCTACTCCAAATATAATCATATTTCCCAAAAAGATTTTCAATTTAAACTTTTTTTTTCACTTTTTTTTTCTTTTTCTTTTTCTTTACAAATATTTTTCTTTTTCTTTTTCTTCATTTTATTTTCACAATTCAGCAAATATAACATTGGAGCACATCCACATAATCACAAGTAAAATCACCACATCACATCCCAACATTAAAATGTGAACACTAAAGCTCAACTTGGGTGTGCGACTAGGATCGGCTATGAGGCTTTGGTGAAATCATGGTGGAGCTGAATCAAAAGGAGGGGTAGGCACAACAGGGCTAGCGAGGATAAGACGTTAGGAATGGTACAAAGCTCAACCGGGCCAAAATGATGGCCTACATCACACTCATGCATGACTAACCTATACCCATGCTTCAAGCATAGCTTGGGGCAAGTTCTTAGCCAACGAGAAAGACTATCCATCCTCCCGACTCGAGCAATATAAAACTAACGGCCGTCTACACACATCCCTAAGCTACCGTCAGATTCACACCGGATTCACCAACTTTTGAGTAGAATAAAAAGTATTTACGCAATTAGAAAAATATAAAACTAAAAGTATACAGAAAAATTAAATCTATTCCAATTTCTACACGAGACGAGAGCAGTTGACTATGAGCACAGCAAGATCAACATTTTACTATGTCTCACAATCCTATGTCAGCACCATAATTTTCCCAAATCTAACTAAGAAATGAGTTTAACTTGCAGCACGCAAAAAGCTAAGCACGCGCTCATGTGGGTGCAGTGGTGTGTGATGCAATGAACTAAGCAAAATAAAACAATAAAAGCTTCTAATATGCACAAGAAATGTGTGCGTGCAAAAGGTAACAAATACTGGCTCTCCCCCAGACTTAAACTAAACTACACAGCATATGATAGAGAAATTAAAATCATACAGAGCTAAGGGAAGAGGTTACCCAATGCTCAGCCAGTGAGCATACCAGAAGACGCGTGTAAACTTGAAGCATGCCCGGCATACGAAGAATCAGAACCCTGCCAATGCAATTTGCGATGAATACCTACAGGGGTGAGCTCCGCAAAAACAAAACAAAATATACAAAAAGAAATGCTAAAACTAAAATAGACAAGAAAAATAAAATGCAGAAAATGAAAGATAAGTACTGGGGTTACTGTCATCCCAGCACGACTTATTAAATTCTAAACAGTTCTAGCTAATGGGCCTATGAAATAAAAAGTGCACAGGTAACTGGCCTAATATCCGTTTCGATAACGGGTACCGATACGGCGATAGAACAGTTACCCCTCTACCTAAATAATAATACCTGCCCAACACAGGTAGAGGAAATAGGAAGTAAGAAGAGAAGGAGCGCTGGTCCTCACTCTTCTCACAACAAAACAAATCCTTGTCTAGTAAGGTTTCGTCCACCATAAGTTCGCTGGGGGCGAAGGTGACGGCAGGGGCTTCCACTGTGAAGGAGGTAAGAACCTCCTCACACAAGAGGATGCACTCGTCGACAGCCTGAGCGCAAGCCTCAACGTCAACCCAACTTACCTGTGGAGATTCAACCTGCACAGGCTCAGATAAGGAAGGGGGGGTCAAGAAATAAAAGAGACGAAGAACATAAAGAAATAATCGGGGGAGTGATCCCGGTTTCACTCCCCAAAGGCTGAGGTAGAAAAATATCGTCGGCAATGTCGACAATGCTACAAGGCTCGGTCGGATCCATAGATTCCTCCACCAAGACTTGGACTTCCTCCTTTGGTATCGAGGGAGAATCCTCGACACAAGGAAGGTTGTCCTCCTCCATGGGAGTGGAAACAACCCATGTATCACAAGCCTCAACTTGTGTTGCATCGTTGAAAATGTTGTCAGAGGCGACTGAAGTAGAAAGCACAAAAGGTGGAAGAACTTTGCTTGGATAAAAGTCAAGCGCAGGTTCCTCACAAAGAATCGGCTCCACGCTTGGAGATGTATGCACAGGAGAGATGGGCTCAGCCATGTCGAAGCCTAGATCAGTCACACATCTGGTGGTTGTGTCCATATCATTCCCTTCAACAAACGAAGGTGACAGGGACACATAACCAGATGATGAAGGTGTGCCACCAAGGGTAGGAGTCGAGATGATCCGGATGTCCGGCTCATCATCCTCTTCCATAACACGGAGGTACTCGGCACAATCCTTCAGGACATGATCTGTTCTACAACAATACAAACACTTTCTCCCATTACGTTGCGGTCCTTGTGGGGCCGGAGAGGAATAGGAGAACGGTGTATGTGGCGAGGACGATTGACCATAAGCTCGGGGCAGAGTGTTCGAAAGGCTGTACGAATACAACATCTCATGCATTGTGCGCTGAGGCTTATGCTCAATATCTCTCGTAGGGCATTCATGACTAGCGTGGGAAGGCTTCCCACACCAACGACATTGGGCATACGAATATCCCCACATGGTGTCGAAACAGCAGATTCAAAATAAATTGTGCAAATTACTAAATCCAATAATAAATTACTACAATTGCCTAAAGAAACAAGAAAAAGGCAGGCAAAATAGAAATAGAACAAAACAAAAGCGATTTACAAAGGAAAGCAATCTCACGTCTCCCTCTCCAAAAACTCACACGACTGTGTTCCCCGGCAACGGCGCCAAAAACTTGATGCTTAAGATCACGGCAGTGAACCGGTCGCACAAGTAATAAAAAATGGGGGTTTTCCCAAGTATCGATCTCACAAGGAACACAGTAAGGTGGAGTTAATTTCGAGGAGGACTTGAGATTGAAGTCCTCAGGTCGGAGCTAACTAAGGGGGGTTTTGATGTTACGGAAACAGAAAATAAAAGGCTATCAACTACTCATATGCAACGCCTCTATGCGATGCTTCGCCAGGCGGGATGGAATACTAGTCGGGCCGCTATGCACCGAATCACTAGGCGGATGGACGAGAAGGCTAGCGGATGAGGTGGTTAGAATGGCGGAATGAGGGTCGGGACCACCTCTTCGCAACGCACGCCACTAGAAATTGCTAGTGCGGCAAGGGTGGACGGTGGTGGATGGAATATGGCGCAACTCAAGTAAATAACGAAAACATACAATCACATACACATAATTGTATAAAAACGTTTTACAAACTAAGCATACTTCATCAATTATAAATAAAGTTAAACACCAATATTCAACAAGAAAGCAAGAACAAGTCAAGAGATCGACCGAATCCGAAGCCTTGCTGAGGATTCACGGTTGGAATCGTCGGGTTGTCATTCCGCATCCAAGCTCGGTCCTCAACTGCGTTCGGGATAGAGAAGGGCTGTCACCACCTTCCAATGGCCCGTCTTCTTCATCTCACGATAGCGGACGAAGTTTGCTAGCTTTCCTTTGCTTGATGGCTATGGCGTCAAACCCTACTTTAAGCTCACGGATGAAGGAGAAGGCCGAGAGGAAGCTCCGGCTTGGATTTGGCGGTGAAAGCTTGCCCGGAGCACCTCCCTAGGGTGGAAGATGAAGGGGAACGGCGGAGAAGGTGGAATACGGCGGAGAAATGTCGAGCTCCGGATCCTCTCCGAATTAGGGAGAGACCTGCACTATTTATATAAAAGCAGAAATGAACAATGCGCACGATCACAGGCGCACGACCCGTGGTCATGCGCACTATGTCCTGTGCGCGTGCGCACTGGCATGGAATATCAGGAAGAAAAACTGGGATAATGCGCACGAGTAGTGGCACACGACCAGTGGTCGTGCGCACTAAGTCCAATGATCGTGCGATTACCCAGACAGGACTCCAGAAATGAGGAATCAATGCACACGATCAGTGGCGCACGACCGGTGGTCGTGTGCATTATGTCCGGTGGTCGTGTGCATTATATCCAGTGGTCGTGCGCTTACCCCAGGCTGATTCTGGAAAACGTAGAGTAGTGCGCACGATCAAGGGCACACGACCAGTGGTCGTGCGCATTAGATCCCATGATCGTGTGCAGTATTACTGTTTCACAACCATCTCGGAACACGCACACGACCCCTGTGCCGAAGGAAAAACCAATCAGTGATATGTGCAGACATTCCAGGCAATAACAAAAAGGAGTACAGACTATAAGAATAACAAAATACACAACCACGGGCATAAATGTGCACTTCTTATGGAAATATAGGCAAGATGAAATAGGAACGATAAAGAACTAAAATTGAAGTGCAAATACGTGAAAACTAGCCCAGATGAGTCCAAAAATAGGTATATAAAGTGGACTCATCAGTGTCGACACAAGCCTTCTGTAGAATGTGTCGACACTAATTGAGTGTGTCGACACAAGTACTTCTTCTTTGACACTTAGTTGAATTCTGCTGTGTGTCGACACATCTCCTTTGTGTCGACACATCTTCTTTTTTTGTTGATACTTGCTGAGTGTCGACACATCTCCTTTGTGTCGACACAAGCCTCCTTGTGTTGAAGCTTGTTGAGTGTCGACACAGCCTCCTGGTGTCGACACAAGTACTTTGACTTTGTTGAAGCTTGCTGAGTGTTGACACAGGCCTCCTGGTATCGACACATTTGATGTTGACAAAACTTCTCTCGGTGTCGACACTGCCTCTAAGTGTCGACACAGATTATGTTGACAATTCTTCACAGTGTGTCGACACTGCCTGTTTGTGTCGACACTTTTCTTCTGGTGTCGACTCTACCTTTCCTGGTGTCGACACAATTACTCCAAGTGTCGACACAGCTTCTCTAGGTGTCGACACTAGCCTTCATAAGTGTCGACACTGCATCTCTAGGTGACGACACATGGACTTAGAAACTTTTCTGCATTTTTCTATAATTACTTAACCTGCACATATAAACTCAAAGCACATCAAATACACCTTGATGTATATCATTGATTAGGGTGAGGCTTCTTCAAATCTGGTACATATTTTCCAATGTACCCAACATGTTGTTTCAGTTATCTCTAAGCTTGTTGTTTCTATTTCTGAAGTTGTTTTTCCAGTTTCATCTGTTTCTAATGCTTCTATTACTGCTGATGTTGCTCCTGTTTCTGAAATTTCTGTTTCTGAACCTACTGTCATAGCTCCTTCTGCCAATGTTGCTTCTACTCCACTTCCTGCTGTTGCTGCTGCTCCTATTGCAGGTTCTGCTGTTTCTTCTGCTCAGTCTCAACAACAGAAAGAATATATCAAAAGGATTGATGTAGTATATGATAATCCATAAAGCTCAGACAGTGATCAGTTTAGGACAGACTCTGATGATTCCTCTGCAATAATTGCAAGGAAAAGGAAAGCAAGAAGCAAGGCCATGAAGAGAGTTCCCCCAGAGAAGGTGAAAGATACAAATGATATTCCATATTATATATTGCATGATTGCCCTATTACAGAACCATGGATGCAGTACTCCAGAAATCAGCTGAAAGCCATAAAGAAGAAAAGGAAATTTGACAAAGGATCATCTCATTTCAATGCTCCTCCTCCTCCTCCTTCACCTGATGCAGGTACAGGTGGAAGTTCTGCCTCTCAATCTACTGCTAGAAGCCAAACTTCATATCAATTTCAAGGAAAACCTCAGCAAAGAGGAAATCAGTCTAGAGGTTATCAGTCCAAAAGAGGACAGTATAGAGGAAATCAAAGAGGACTCAGAGTGTATTCCAGGCAAAATCCTTATCAAAGGGAAGGACAAGGTCCCTCTGACACTACTTCTAGTCCCTTCCCTTATAAGCTTAAAGATCTAGTCTCTTCCAGAGCTCCTCCTGATAATTCTTCAAACAGATATGAGCCTCCTGTTCCATTTGAAGACCCAGAAAATAATCTCACTTCATGGACTGCCAGAATGAAAGAGTTGGCTGCACTAGACCAAATCAAGAAGGCTATAGAACAAGGAAAAGATACATCAAATATCACTACTCTATCAGATCAAAGAAGGAAAGAACTTGAGAGATACTCTTCCAGCAAATTCTTTGATTCAGAAAGTTATATGAAGTTGTACCCAGAAGCTGTAGTCCCCAGGCCAAAACATCAAACTTCTCTAGGTACAGCTAATGACAGAAGATCTAAGAAAGAAGCTCTCAACCCCAACAGAGAAATAGTTCTCATAAAGAGCAAGGAAAAGGAATGATTCTGTAAGATGACAGTAAATTTGTTTTCTGACTATCTGTGATAATGTCTGTGTTTCTACAATGTTTTGTTTTTGTTATATTTATGCATTGAATGTTTTTATTTTTCCAATGTCTGTAAATAGTAATCCTAACCCAAATAGGGGGAGATTGTTGGAACACCCTATTACTGATTTGGGCAAGGATCACTATGTCCTTTAGGAAATTTGTTTTGACCTCCTTGTATAGATCTAAAGGTCAATTAGAACTGAGTCTAAGGGTTAGTATTTAGGTTTGAAAGCTGCCCTCAAGACCAGATATTTCAGTTCAGGAGACTAAGTCATTTCGTCGAGCTCAGGACGACGAATCGTCGAACTCCATTCGACGATCTCTGAGCTCACCTCGACGAGTCGTCGAACTACATTCGACGATCTCTGAGCTCAACTTCAACGAGTTGTCGAACTCCATTCGACGATCTTCGAGCTCAGATCGACGTTCCTATCTCTAGTTTGTTTCCCTATCTCTGAGCTCAGTTCGACGATAGTTGAGCTCAGATCGACGCTTTCTGCTTCAGTCTAAGTCCAGTCTCTGAGCTCAGTTCAACATGATAGTTGAGCTCAGGTCGATGTTTTTCTGGAGAGATCGACATTTTTCAAGATTCAAATTCAGACAGTTATGGAATTATTCTTAGCATTTATGTCAAGGATCTTGTAGCCGTTTCAATTAATCTGGAGCAAGTTTCAAGGGATTTTCAAAAGAATGTTTTATTGGACTTTCCTCCAGAAGACAAAATGCAGTTAAGGAAGTCATTTATGACAGGCTAACGGTTATCTTGGACAGAGAATCATTCTATTCAGATCTAAGGAATAAAAGATTTATTCATATTCTGCTGGTGAATAACAACAATTATTACAACAACAACAGAAAGAGAAAGAGTTGCAGATATTCACAGTCAGAATTCATATAGGAATACACATCACTGAAGGAGATCAATATTCTGAAATTTCTAGATCCCTTTTGATTGCAGTGTTCAAAGGCCATTATCATTCAAGACTCCAGACACCACACATTTCAGCTGCTGCTGGAATCATCTTTTGTTGGAGATCAAATCTTCTGAAGGCCTATCACCCTACTGCAAAGCTTCACTTCCTGAACAACTATAGATCTCAGGGGGAGCTTTGACAACATCCACTATCTTCTCTCTGATTATTGACAGAGAATATCATCTCATCCCTCTCTCTCTATAAAGGGTTTTTCAAACCCCCTTCAAAAGTTTGTGTTGGTTTCTGAGACCTTATCAAAACTCAGTGGTGGCAAGACACCTGATCAAAAAATCTAGTTTGGTTTTTGAGTACCTTATCAAAAGCTCATTGGTGCCCAGGACACCTGATCAACTCATTCTACAGTGGATTCCTACATAGGGTGGTAGAAGAGTGGATGTACACAGATTGGTTGGGGAACCACTATAGCTCCTTGTGTCATCTGGTTGCTTATTTCTTTTGTTTTCTGGCTGTGGTTTGTGATTGTTCTGTGATTGCTTTGTAATTAGATAGTTGATGTGTTTGTTGTATTTCATTTGCTTCTCTGTTCACTTAGAAATACAACAAGAGTTGTAAAAGGTTTTTAGCAAGCACCATACTCTATTCACCCCCCCCCCCCCCTCTAGAGTATATCAGATCTAACATGGACTTTCAGAGGATGATTCTTCTTCAGTGTCACTCCATGATTCAGCAACAAAGCCTTTGTCTCTCTTTTTGTACTTACTGGAGGAGGGTCTGTTGCTGTGTTTTCTCCTGGAGTGTTTTTCTCTGCTTTTCTCCTTCTTCTGGCTTTCTGGACATTCAGAGATTTAATGTCCAGGCTTTCTACATCCAAAGAACACAACCTCCTCGGTTGGTGTCTTGTCAAATTTGGGCTTATCATCTTGTCTGGATGATGTTTTTCTGAAGTCATTTATAGCCATCTTATAAAACTTTTTTGCAAAGAGGCTCATTAGTTCTTCATTGGATGTTGAGGTCTCACTTTCCTCTGATGCCTTGAAAGCTATAGTGTGATCTTTTCTCACTGGAGTTGTTGATTTCTGTTCAGCTGCTTCTCTTGATGTAATCAACTGCTCATAAGATTTTAGTTTGCCTAGCAGAGATTCAGTTGATATCTCATTTAGGCTTCTGGCTTCTTTGATAGGCCATATTCTTGAGTCCCAAGAGCTAGGGAAGCACATCAAGATTTTGACATTCACCTTTGTAAGGGTGATATCTTTATCCAAGGTTTTAAGCTCATTGATGATTGAGCTCAACCTATTGTACATTTCAGCAACTGATTTAGCCTCATCCCTCTTAAAATTCTCAAACAATGATATGAGATTTGATCTCCTATCTTTCCTTTCATCAGCTGAGCCAGCTACCATTTGGTTGAGGGAGTACCAAATGGCCTTGGCTGAGGTGCACTCAGCCACCTTCTAAAATATGTCATCAGACATTGTCTGTGCTAAGATGTTCATGGCTTTTGCATCAGCCATCTTGGCTTTCCTGTAAGCATCATTATTATCTGAAAGCGGTACTGTAGTCATGTTTGTAGAGGTGCTTGGAGAAGCTGCAGGTGCTGGAGGTACTCCTGTTAAGATAGAAGCAAAAAAATCTTCATCAATAGAATTCATATACAACTTGATTCTTGCCTTCCAGATTCCAAACTTTTGCAAGTTGCAAACTGGAGGTCTGGTGCTTGCATAATCTTTGTTCTGTTCCATGGCTGTGGTTCTACTTTAAAATGTGAACTAAGTAATATGTAGATATAACACAGGATCTTTGGTTCAAGGATTAACTTGTGCAACCAAAGAAACCTGCTCTAATACCAATTGAAAGTAAGGGTTAGGTCTACAATACTCTAGAGGGGGGTGAATATAGTATATTAAAAATTTTTTAGTTCCCCAATAAAAGTGTTGTTACAGCTTTTGCTGTAAACTGAAAAGGTACAGTGATAGAAAATTGTAAATCGGATAAAAATCTATCTAATCATAGCCACACAGCAGGAAACAAAAAGAAAAGATAAGCAACCAGACGACACAAGAGATTTATAGTGGTTCCCCCTCAACCGGGTACATCCACTCTTCTACCACCCTTGGTAGGAATCCACTCAGGTTTTTGATCAGGTTCCTGACACCAATGGGTTTTGATCAGGTCCCCAAAAACTAACCCAAGTCTTTTGGATGGAGACTTGCAAGCAGGAATCAATTTTGAAGGGAGATGACAACCCTTTGTACAGGTGGGGGTGAGAGAGTGATTATGTCTTCTCTGTCAACAATCAGAGAGAAGACTTATGTGGAATGATGTTAGCAAACAACTCCCCCTGAGATGTAGAATGTTTCAAGAAGATCTGGAGCTTTATTGTAGGGTGATAGGTCTTCAATCAGAATTTTGGACAAGCAGTGATGTAGGATCTTCTTGACTGATTTGATATCTGTTGTCCTTGGAGAAGTCCTGGAGAGAATGTTGAAGAAGAAGACTCTTGATATATTATAGTTGTTCTTCTTCTGAATATCACTGCCTATCACTGTAAGCTTTTCTATAATCTTCTTATGTGAAGCTTTTCAGTTGTTGTATGAGAACTCTAGCAGTCAGTTTTTGTTGACCCTGCTTTTCTGACTGAGTATTGTTATTGTGCTTCTCTCTATGTATATTGTTGCAGATTCTAAAATCTTCTTTTCTTCTGTCTCTTTTCAAAAATTTGAATCCTCTGTAATTAATGCTGACAGCCTAAGAATAATCGACATTTATGTTTTTCCCAACTGTCTTGTGGAAAATCAGCAAGTAATATTCCTGAAGAGCACTGTAATTAATACTTCCTCTAACGAATACATTCAGAGAATGTAGAGCATTAATTACTCAGGAATTTCCGCATTAGAATGAGGACAGAATGTCGTAAATGGCTAAGTCTGGATTCGTCGAACGAATAACAGAGTTCGTCGAGCTGAGTTACCAGTTCGTCGAGCTGAGATTTTGTATTCGTCGACCAGACATCTTCTGTTCGTCGAGCTGATAACAGAACTTGTATACTTCAGAACCTTTGCCTTTTCTATCTGAAGTTCGTCGAGATGATAATTGAATTCGTCGACTGGAGTTCAGCAACAGTTTTAGACTTAGTCAAATATTCTGTGTTGACTGATATTCTGTATGTCGACATGAAAACTTCTGGTGTCGACACAAGTGGGTGTCGACTGATTAATCTTGGTGTCGACAAAAATCTTCTGGTGTCGACATAAGTTTTTCTGGTGTCGACATAAGTTGGTGTCGACACATGCCCTAAGTGTCGACACAAATCCTCTGATTCCAGAATTCGTCGAGTAGAGTACTGAGTTCGTCGACCTGAGAAGTTGACTTCGTCGACCTGAGAAGTTGTGAACTTGATGTCCAAGTTTGTCGAGCTCAGAATCTTGTTCGTTGACCAAAGCCTGATGTTGGTACTTAGAAAAATCTGGAGTTACCCTGACTTTATTTTGTTGAAGTGTCCCAATTTTCGTCGAATATAGAATGCAGATCGTCGAGTTCAGCTCAGAGAAATATCTCAAGATCGTCGAGCTGAGACCGCCTTTCGTCGAATTGAGTTCGATGAACGTCGAACTTATTTTACTTAGTCTTGAAATCTTCTAAGTCTTGAGTCTCTGATAGTCTTGTTGATAGCTAGTCCATCTGATATAGACTCTAAGGACTTGTCCTAGACTCTAGGACACAAATTTGACCATGGTTATACATGTTGGGTCATATCCTAAGTTAGTGAACCTAGCCCAAATCAACTAGGGATCCAACAGTCTGGTTCTTGGCTCTCTCCACTCGCCGGATACGGGGTTGTACACCCAGGAGCTTCCATCCTCCTCTCCTTTTCTCTTCTCCTTTCTCACTGCAACACCTTGATTCTTGGCATTCTCGATCGCCTCGACTTTTAAAGTGACTTCCACTACTTCAGCATAGCTTTCAGCTTGATAAGCCCATGCTAATTGCTGAACATCACTTCTTAAACCTCCGAGGAAACACTTCACTCTTGTTGCCTCCAAGCCTACCAAATCAGGAGCAAATCTGCTCAGCTTACTAAAGTCGATCTCATATTCGCTCATAGTGAGCTGTCTCTGCTTCAAATACAGGAAATTATTCATCAATCGTTCCTGCTCGACTGAGGGTAAGAACTACTTCAGCAGCATCTTCTTGAAGGACTCCCAAGAACATCCTTCCCACAAACTTTCCATTTCTCAAATCCACCAGGTCTTTGCCAGGCCATTTAGTTGGTAGGCCACAAGAATCACCTTACGGGCTTCAACAATCCTCGAATACGTAAACATCTCATCCATAGAGATAATCCAATCATCCAAAAACATGAAATCGGTACTGCTGTCATAAGTGGGAGGTCTCAATTGCTGGAAATGTGATATAATGTTCATCTCAGGTGGTAACTTCACCGGGGGACCAGAGGAGCAGGATCAGTAGGTACGGCCTGTCCCGCGATAGAATATTGCACTACGGATTGCTGTGCGGGAGCGGTAGACAACAACGACTGAATCTGCGACTGCATCGCAACTAACTGCCTCGATAGAGCTTCATTGCTCTGGCATAAAATCTCGATCAACACCTCACTCTGTGCACCCGACGACCCACCCTCTGACTGGGGAGTCGACCTCATCGCAAGACACTTTGGCGACATTCTAAAAGGCAACAAAAAACTCATCAAAATCCTAGCTTACAACTAAGCCACCCAACTAGTTCAGACCATACTTAAAGACACTTGCTTGTGCTGCAACTTGCTCTAGGATTTTATAATGACGCTATGTCCTACTTAGGATGACATCCTCTCATCCTATTTACTCATGTTCCTATGATATGAATGCATGAATTCTTCATTCTTCTTTAAAATCATGTCTGTACATGTGTCATCAAGTAAACCTTAACTTAGCATGCGTGCTTATGCGCTGATATGCTATGTATGCATTGCTATGCATTCTAAAAAAATGCCTTAATGCATACATGAGTGGTGTATACATGAAATTTTATGCATCCCATACTACATAACATCGCATGCAACGAGAAAAGAAAATGTGCTAATGGGCACCCATGTGATGATGGTTATACATCTTATACTACATAACCGTCACATGTTGCCTCCTATGGTGGATCCATATATAAACACATATTATGCATCCAATACTACATAATATGCTCCGTATACTTCTTATGATGTTATGAGTGTAGTGACTATGCTTTGGTTAAGACGTACTGATGATACATCGGTGTGTTTATGCAAATGAAAGAAGGAAACAAACTAAACGAGATTGGTTGGTTCGACCAACTTGTCAAACCAACCTCCCTCTGATACCAACTATCACAACCCGCATTTTTCACTACCAATAAAGGCATATCAGAGTAAGGGAAAAATGCATGTCATGATGCCATGTCAGTAGGGGATAACTGCGGACGCTCAGGCAAAACTCCTATTTAACCATGAAGAAAGATTCTCTAAGTTATTAAGAGGTGAAATTAGTTTAAGTATAGTAGGTAGTCGTATCCCTCGGCTTAGTGGCTCATGTAGTAAACAAGAAAAGTAATTAAATGCTGTGAAAAGTACTTCTTTTATCCAGTTAGGCATCCTACAACAGTTTAGAGGTTCCCAAGGGACACCTCAAGGCATGCAAGTTCTAAATTTATAGTGGACGTAAAAG
Source organism: Platanthera guangdongensis (assembly GCA_039583875.1). Classification (NCBI taxonomy): domain Eukaryota; kingdom Viridiplantae; phylum Streptophyta; class Magnoliopsida; order Asparagales; family Orchidaceae; genus Platanthera; species Platanthera guangdongensis. The sequence continues at coordinate 56,597,905 of CM077160.1, read as the reverse complement.
TAGATTTTTTTTTACGGTCGTTAAATATAATGATTTAACATTTTAAGTTATGCAATGCATGTGGTAATAATAGTAATTTTTATACTTTAAAATAACTACCATGCAATCCTAACATAAAATATCCCAGAGAGCAAGTAATCCGCATCCACAGAAAGAAAACTAAGCAGCTAACAAGTATAAATAACAATCCTGTGGGCGTCAATAAACTACTGACACGAACACACATACAGTAAAGTATGTATGAACCAGTAAAACAAAAAAACAACAATCTACCTCGCTAAGATGAGGCAACAACAACGACCAACATTGCAGCTCAAGCACTCCAAAAACTAGCACCGAACTCAGCTACAGCTCTGAACCTGAGTCATTCCAAAGGCAGAACACCTCAGTAATAAAGTACAAGTGATGGCAAAGAGAAAGCCACAAGTACAAAAGTCAAGGGGTACCAACCCAAGACCAAAGAAAAGGTACATAAACAAGTACAGTAATAAGGTACAAAAGAAAAAAAAGAAAAAAAACTTGCGTGAAGTGTCACGTACAACAAGAATACCCCAAACACACAAGGCTATAAGGGGAAAAAAGTTAAGATTAAACCATCAGGAAGAGAAACAAACCCCTATTATCCACATGTGGTCAAATCCACCAAAAGAAACAACACGGGCGAGGTGGTCAACTCATCTGGACACAACCCCAAAGATAATTTATTTGTCTAAGTGTGGGGGAGACTGGATACTCCACCTTTCACTACAAATGCCCAAAAACCAGGTATAGCCCCGCAAAGTGCTAATAGGGAGATCAAACAATGCGGCGGTGGATTCACCGAGTAATAACACCCGCAATAAAGAAAAACGGAAGGAAAACCCCTTAACGATCCGGGTTTAGAGCTCAGTGGCACACCACAACCCAATTGGGGCCTGGTGGCTTGTCTCACCCCCCGGCATCGCCACAAGGAAACACCATGATAGACATCTCAAGTCAACAACGACACATCGTATTCTACTAAATAATCCTAGATTAGAAGCGATTGATCAATCTTTATGAAGAACTTGCAATCCTAAACAAACACTAACACACTATATGAGAAAAATTACGAAATGGTAATAAAAGTGGTATTCATCACTTCATCAAATACATTAAGCATTAAAGGGTCAGATAGTAATAATCAAGAACATTAAAATCATGAATATGATTAGGCATGAGATCTCAACAATGTTATAATCAGCAAAAATATATAATATAATCATGATATCCAGTAGTTAGAAATTTCTGCAAAAATTAGGGTAAAGAAGGAAAGTGAAAAAGGATACCATCACTTACCTTGATTTTACCAGAGAAAGACACCCAATTCACTCCTCGACGTAGATCGGGGCTAGAGAAGATGAGGGAAGTCGAAATCTAACAAAAACGACCAAAAATCGAAGTTAGGTCCAAAAACCCTAACGAGAGAACTCAACTTGTTGTAGAATGAATTAGCCTTCTTCTACAGCTAACACTTAACTGCTACACAGGTAAGGAGCTATCGGCTTGCTGAAGAGATGTATCAGCTATACAGTTCTGATGAGAACTAACTTGCTGAACTTTGAAGCGCTTCAGCAAACTTTATCAGCCCTCATGCTATGTTGGTTGGACTTTAGCTTTCAAGCTTGATGGGAAAGAAGATGTGCAACCGCCTCTCTATTTTTCTCCTTTAATATTTTATGCGTTTGATCCCCGAGTGTTCGTTAAACCTAATCCCTTTACAGTTTCCTTTTTATATGCGTTGATTTGAAACAACAACACAATAGAATGTGGGCCCACCAAGGATTGGTGAGCGCCATCTCCGTCAAAAAGGGACAAAACATCTTTCGGCACTGCAGCAGCTTTCCCGCAATGGCTTCCTGCAATTTTGAATTTGATGACGTCAGTAGTGGTCATCAACATCTGGACTTAGAAAATTTTCCAGAATCCCATCAAGCATTGAGTGATGTTAAGACACTCAATGACATCAGCCTTGCCTCTCAGCTCATCTGTACTTAGAAATTTCCCTGGCTTTGTCTCAGCGGTTTTATCTCAGCGGACACAGTGGTTTTTCATTATTAGCTGAGACATGCATTTGTCACAGCGGTCTCAGCGGTTTTTGCTTTTAATTGTCTCGGCGCTTCCTTCTTCATTAGAAGCGTTGAGTGAACCAGCTTTGCTCAACGCTTCTAGACTTAGAAAAAATCCAACTAGGTTTGTCTTAGATGTTTACCTCTTAACTGTCTCAGTGCTTCCTGCTTTATTAGAAGCATTGAGGGAATCTGCTTCACTCAGCACTTCTGGACTTCGAAATTTCCAGTCATTTTTGTCTCTGCTGTCTCAGCCGTCTCAACGCTATCTTCTCAACTGTCTCAGCTGTCTCAGCTACCTCAACACTATCTTCCCAGCTGTCTCAGCTATCTCAGCGGTCTCAACAATTTTGCCTTAGAGAGATTTTTTTGATTTTAGCTGCGTTCGACGATCTATGTGTTGAGCTTGACTAACTTTAATCTTCTCAGCAGTCTCAACGATGTACAACCCCATATTCGCTGAGTGGGACCCGGAGGAACCAACAGTCAGGATTGGACTAGCTTCGGACTAGCTTCGGGCTTCAGACCTAAGAGCTCCCGCCTTGGAGGAGCTCCCGCTCATAGGCGGGCGAGGTCGCTTGCACCAAGCCTTGGATGAGCTCCCGCCCATAGGCGGGCGAGATTATTCGCGCCAGGCCTTGCCTAACCTGCCAAGTCCCAGGAGCGGGCGAGAAGGCGTTGAGTGGAGGCGGGAAGGTTCTTGTCTCAGGGTTCTCGCCGAGTGGGGCTCAGGACCCAGGATAAAATTACCTAATTACCCTCAGGTAAAATTACCCATATACCCCCAGGGGCTGCATTTAGTACTTTACAAACAGTGGGATTTGGCTATTGGAGGGTCAGCCAAGGGTATTTCAGTAATCTCAGGTCAGCAAAATGTTATAAATAGACCCATAAGGGCTCCTCAGAAAGCAAGCTCTCATTATCTTCCAAATCTCTTGTGCTTTCTGAGGAGCTTCTAGCCCAGTTTTTGGCTTTGGAGGGGAAGCTCTCAGAGATCTTCCGGGTGTGAGGTGGGACATCCCTGCTGAGGCTTTGGGTCAGTTTTAGGTCCTTTGCAACTAGTCGAGGGTCGGGGCTCGAGAGAAGTAGGTGTTGGCTACACCCCTATTTTTGAACTCCCGTTGAGGTCAATTTTGGCTTCAACAGTTCTGGTGCGGTGAGTGTGGTTCTGGAAGTGAAGGTGAAGGGTCTGGTTCTAGAGGCTGGAGGTGAAGGTGAAGGGTCTGCTTCTGGAGGCTCCCCCACCCTGGGAGAGGAGGCGACGAGGAAGATGTTAGAGGACTTCAGGCGAGAAGTCTTGCAGACCATTAGCTTGTCCTTCTCGGCGAAGAGTGAGTGGGCGACTCCTCAGGTTCCAGTGGAGGCGGTCCCGCTCTTGGGTGAGAATGCCCCTGGGAAGCTCCCTGGGAAAGAGGTCCCGGTGGAATTCGGCGAGAAAGACGTGGTCGCGCGGGAGCTCTTCCCAGGCCAGCGCCCAGGCAAGGAGACCCTAGCAGATTTGGGCGAGAGGGAGGTGGCTGTGCGAGAACTCTTCCCTGGGCACGGTCTCGCGGATCGGGCCAGCCAGCCGAGGCCACGATACGTACCTTCTCGCAAGGCAGGTGGCGAGAGCCCTTTCAGCGAGCTCATCATCTCAGCTCCAGTGCCAGAGTGGTTCCGGGAGCCGGACATGTCCTATTACTCAGGGAAGGATGACCCTGTACAGCATGTGCAGTGGTTCGAAGACATGGTTTCGATAAGACAGATGACAGATGCCTTCAAGTGTCGATTGTTCTCCATCACATTGAAGGAGAAGGCCCAGGACTGATTCCACCAGTTACCGGCGAGCCCGATATACAGCTTTGAAGATCTGCGCCGAGGGTTTCGGTTGAGGTTCTCAACGTCTAAGAAGCGGAAGAAGGAGGCGGAGTGCCTGTTTATAGTGAGGCAGAAGCAGGACGAGACACTGGGTCACTACATTGACTGGTTTCAGGAAGAGATCCTCCTGGTCTAGGAGGTCCCAGGGTACGCCCTGATGCTTGCCTTCACCCTGGGGCTGAGGCCGGGATTCTTTAGTATGGAGTTCAAGAGAGTGCCCCCTCTCCTTTGAGGAGCTCATGGAGAGGGCTGCGAAAGAGATAGACTTCGAGAGAGCAAATCCGGCGTTTGCTAGGAAGTTGGCCAGGCTGGAGGAAGATGATGTGAAGGTGCCTACAGCGGGAAGGCAGAGGGAGCCGAGAGAGCAGAGGGAGCAAAGAGAAGATAGAAGGAGGGAAGAACCCCAAGGGTAGGGGCAGCAGCAGGGATGGGGGGGCCGGGAGCCGAATAACTGGTTGGGTTGGAGGCCCCAGGAGGGTCGCCCCCACGGCCAAGAAGGAGGCTACCAGGGAAGAGACAACTTACGAGAACCCGGGAGGTTTGACCAACCGGCGTGGAGATAGGGGTCAAGGGGCCACCTCCCTCCGCCGCAAGATGCCATAGAGGTCGACAGAGGAAGAGTAGCAAGGAGAGGAGTTCGAGGAGCTGGGAGAAGAGGAGAAGGGGTAGGGAGGTGTTGCTCTTTTGTGACTTCCACCAGGAGGAAGGTCACGCGAAAGCCACCTGCGCTGAGTTCTTAGAGATGAGAGAAGCAAGAGGAGCAGAGAGGCAGGATCCGTCGGTTAGGATCGTGGAGGTGCGGTAGGGGGAGGGAGAAGATAGATGTTAGGACCGGGTAGACGTGGGAACCCGGGGAGGGATCGGGGTGATCCACAGAGGAGTGGGGATCGAGGCAACCCGCAAAGGGAGCCTTCAAACAATGTATTGAAGGGGGTCGCCTCTACCTCCCAGGCTCCCTCGCCAGAAGAAAAGATCACCTTCTCGTCAGCAGACATGGCGGACTATGAAGATCCATTTTGTGAGCACTGGTGATCCAGACGGCAGTGGAGAATTTCACGGTCTCGAGGATACTGGTGGACAACTGGAGCTCAGTGAACGTTATCTTCAAGAAGGCCTTTGATGAGATGAAGGTTGAGGGGAAAAGGGACTTGGCTTCGGATGGACCGCTGTTCGGATTTTCTAGAGAGAGGAAGGAAGTAGAAGGAGGGGTAGGGCTGCATGTGAAGTTGGGAGGCATGTCACGGAACTGCAGGTTTGTGATAGTGGATGCTCCGAGCAGATACAATGCCATCTTTGGGCATCCCCTCATCAGCGCCTTTTGCTGCGTCCCCTCCTCTTGCCACCAATGTCTTAAGTTCAATAACGGAGGGGTGTAGGTTAGGATCAGGGGGATCCGAAGGTGGCAAGGCAATGCTATGTGACGACAGTCAACACTATGTCCTAGATGGCCGAGGCGGAAGAGCTGGAGAGGGAGATGGCAGAGCAGTAGGAGGACGTCGGAGAAGAGGAGATGAGCATAGGGGAGGCGAGGAAGGAGACTGCGGAGGAGCAGGGAAAAGCTGAGAAGGAGGCCTGGAGGGGCGTGGAGGTCGAGCAGTAGCGGGAGAGACAGGAGGAGGCAATGGAGGTAGAAGAGCGAGCAGCTGGAGGAGTGGAGAGAGAGGCCCGGAGGGGCGTGGAAGTCGAGCAGCAGTGGGTGTGGCTGGAGGAGGCGGTGGAGATTGAGGAGGAAGTAGGAAGGGAGGAGTTGGAGCTGGAAGAAGAAGCAAGGGTCGGCTGGGAGCAGTCACGGCTGGAGCCGACCGAGGAAGTAGTGGAGATAGAGGTCTTCACCAGCGCAGGGCAGGTGTAGAGCGTGCGAGTCAGCTGGGGCTTGAGTCCCGAGGACCAGGTGTGAGTGCGGGCCTGCATCCAAAGCAACATCAACATCTTCGCTTGGAGCGCGGCAGACATGCTGGGCATCGACGCGGACGTGGCCTGCCACCGCCTGAACCTGGACCCCCGTACTCGACCCATACGCCAAAAGATGAGGGTCATCGCCACCAAGCTAGAGGAACCCATCCGCGAGGAGGTCAAGAAGCTCCTGGAGGCCGGCTTCATCTCGGAGATCCAGTATCCAGGCTGGATCTCCAATGTGGTAATGGTTAAGAAAGGGGTGGGAAATGGAGAATGTGTATTGACTTGTCTTTATTAAATAAATCATGACCTAAGGATTGCTACCCCCTTCCTCGGATCGACGCGCTGGTTGATTCAGCCGTCAGTTTTTCTATTATGAGCTTTTTGGATGCTTTTTCAGGTTATCACCAGATCCGAATGCACCCTCCCGATGTCAAAGATGTTTAATTCATCACGAGGGAGAGATGCTTCAGTTATAAGATGATGCCCTTTGGGTTGAAGAACGCAGGGGCTACATACCAACGCATGATGGATCGGGTCTTCTAAGATCAAAGGGGGAGAAACTTGGATGTCTATGTCGACGACCTGATGATCAAGAGCAAGTGTGAGGATTCACACCTGCAGGATCTAGAAGAGACGTTCTCCACCCTGCAGAGATTCAAGATGAGGCTGAACCCCTTGAAGTGTGTCTTCGGGGCCAGCCGCGGGAAGTTCCTCGGGCATCTCTTGACTCCGGCAGGGGTAGAGCCCAACTCGGACAAGGTGAAGGTCATCCTAGATTTGGAATTACCTCGGGATACCAAGGAGGTCCAGCGCTTGACAGGAAAATTGGCTGGGCTAAGCAGGTTCCTCTCCAGGTTAGGGGATAAGTGTTCTTCATTCTTCAAGGTGTTGTGAGGGAACCAAAGGTTTGAGTGGACCACCGAGTGCGAAGAAGCCTTCCAAGGGCTGAAGAGACAGCTCTCTCAGCCTCCTCTGCTTCAAAGCCCAAAAGAAAGGGAGGACTTGACCTTGTATCTTGGAGTAGGAGCTGAGGCGGTGAGCTCCGTTCTAGTAAGGGAAGAGGGAAAGAAGCAACTGCCAATCTACTACGTCAGCCGGATCTTGAAGAAGGCAGAGCTCCGCTACCCCATCCTCGAAAAGTTGGCTTACGCTTTGGTCGTCTCGACAATGAAGCTCCGGCTGTATTTTCAAGCGCACTCGATTAGGGTGGAGACCGAGCATCCTCTTTGCAAGATCTTTGAAGGGGTAGAGCACTCAGGAAGACTTGCCAAGTGGTCTATCGAAATAAGGGAGTTCGACATCTCTTTTGTTCCGAGACTCTCCATTAAGGTGCAAGCGGTGGCGGACTTTCTGGCAGACTATGTTGTTGAAGTCCCAGAGGGGGAGCTGTAGCCACAGGAAGGGCGGAAGATGATGGTTGATGGGGCCTTGGGAAATCATTCCCTCGGGGAGGAGTGGTGCTGATAAGCCCCCAGGGATTCGCGATATAGCAGGCAGTGTCTTACCACTTTCCGATGACCAACAACCAAGCAGAGTATGAGGTCGTGATCGCCGGCCTTTGCTTGGCAAAGGAGCTTGAGATCCAGGACGTGGAGGCCTTCACTGACTCGATGGTAGTAGCGTCACAGATCCGAAGAGAGTTTGAAGCTCGGGAGCCTACCCTCATAAAATACCAATCCAACGTAAGGGCAATCATCAGTGGGTTCCGGTCATTCTCAATCCGTCATGTCCCAAGGGAGGAGAGCAAGGTCGCCGATCGATTTGCGAAGTTTGGACCTCGGGGAGGAGGGACCCTGACTGAATGTTTTCGGCCAACAATCGAGGAAGGGTAGTTGATGGAGGTAGGTCGGCGATCCTCGTGGGTGGACCTGTTGGTAACCTTCCTGACCACTGGCAGGCTGACGGAGGAGGTTAAGGATGCAAAGAGCTTCAGGCACAAGGCAGCTCATTACCTGATGATGGAAGGGGGGTTGCATCGTGAGATGTTGTCAGGTCTCCTGGCAAGATGTGTAACCGAGGAAGAGGTCCCAAGGATCCTGGGGTAGGTACACTTGGGTGAGTGTGGTAGCCATTCGGGAGGAAGGACATTGGAGGCAAGGGTAATAAGGTAGGGGTACTTCTGGCAGACCGTGAGGAAGGATGCAGCAGAGTTCGCAAAAAGGTGCCAAAAGTGCCAGCTATACGCTCCCCTCCAACTATTGCCTGCTCAAAGACTTAGGAGTATAACATCGCCATGGCCTTTCGCCATCTGGGGGATGGAATTGGTCGGGCCTTTCCGTCCGGCTAGTGGGCAGAGGAGGTTCCTCCTGGTCATGGTCGATTACTTCTCAAAGTGGCTGGAGGTTAAAGCCTTGGCCAAAGTCACCTCGCAAGTCATAAGAAACTTCGTCCGGGGGGAGATCATATGCAGGCACGGGCTGCCTCAAGCGATAGTGACAGATAACGGTCCTCAGTTTGCCAGTGAAGAGTTCATCAGCTTCTGCGCCCAGCTGGGTATAGATCTCAGATTTGCTTCTGTCCACCACCCCAGAGCAACGACCAGGTGGAAGCGGCAAACAAAATTACTGTGAACCTACTCAAGAAAAAAGTGGAGAACTTGAGAGGAAATTGGGTGGAGCAGCTCCCCTCAGTCCTGTAGGCCTTGCGAACGACCCCGAACACGGCCACCGGTGAGACCCCCTTCAAGCTTTCTCACGGGTGTGAGGCGGTCTTGCCAGTGGAGTTCGAGGTTCGGTCCCTGCGGGTCACAACCGCGTGCGAAGGAGATGAGACTTGGAGGTTGGAGAACGAGGAGGGGTTACGCCTCTCGCTCGATAGGGTGGAAGAGCTGCAGGATGTGGTAGACATCAGGCAAGAAGAGAACAAGCGGCGGATGGCCAAGTATTTCGATAAGCATATCAGGGTCAAACAGTTCGCCAAAGGAGATCTAGTGCTGAAAAAGGTTGACACGGCAGAAAGGTCGATCCCTGTGGGCAAGCTCAACCCGAACTGGGAAGGGCCTTACATAGTGAAAGAGGTCCTTGGAACAGGAGGTTACTACCTCCAGGACGTGGAGGGGAGGACCTTAAGCCACAGCTGGAGCGGAGATGACCTAAAACGCTTCTACCCGTGAGAGAGGGAAGGTGTAATTATGTATCCAAATCAAGCTTATTATACTACATCGATTAACTTGTTTTCCTCTTGCCTATTATGTAATTCTTATGATAAGATGTAATTATGTGTTTTGCAACACCCTGAGCTAGGCTCAGCCCCAGGTAGACCCGTTGCGCAGACTCTCGTCTAGCTGCCAGGTCCGAAGGCTCCCCTGTGGGGGATTGGTCTTGTTTGAGGAAACTTCATCGACACCCCGAGCTAGGCTCGGCCCCAGGTAGACCCTTGTACAGGCTCTAATCTAGCTGGTAGGTCCGAAGGCTCGCATATGGGGGATAGGTCTTGTTTGTGGAAACTTCATCGACACCCCGAGCTAGGCTCGGCCCCAGGTAGACCCGCTGCGCAGTCTCTCATCTAGCTGGCAGGTCTGAAGGCTCGCCTGTGGGGGATAGGTCTTGTTTGTCGAAACTTCATCGACACCCCGAGCTAGGCTCGGCCCCAGGTAGACCCGCTGCGCAGGTTCTCATCTAACTGGCAGGTTCGAAGGCTCGCCTGTTGGGGATAGGTCTTGTTTCTAGAAACTTCATCGACACCCCGAGCTAGGCTCGGCCCCAGGTAGACCCACTGCAAAGGCTCTCATCTAGCTGGCAGGTCCGAAGGCTCGCCTGTGGGGGATAGGTATTGTTTATGGAAACTTCATCGATACCCCGAGCTAGGCTCGGCCACAGGTAGACCCGCTGTGCAGGATCTCATCTAGCTGGCAGGTCCGAAGGCTCGCCTGTGGGGGATAGGTCTTGTTTGTGGAAACTTCATCGACACCCCGAGCTAGGCTCGGCCCCAGGTAGACACGTTGCGCAGGTTCTCATCTAGCTTGCAGGTCTGAAGGCTCGCCTGTAGGGGATAGGTCTTGTTTGTGGAAACTTCATCGACACCCCGAGCTAGTCTCGGCCCCAGGTAGACCCGCTACGCAGGCTATCATCTAGCTGGTAGGTTCGAAGGCTCGCCTGTGGGGGATAGGTCTTGTCTGTGGAAACTTCATCGACACTCCGAGCTAGGCTCAGCCCAAGGTAGACCCGCTACGCAGGCTCTCATCTAGGTGTCAGGTCCGAAGGCTCGCCTGTGGGGGATAGGTCTTGTTTGTGGAAACTTCATCGACACCCCAAACTAGGTTCGGCCCCAGGTAGACCCGCTGCGCAGGCTCACATCTAGCTGGCAGGACCGAAGGTTCGCCTGTGGGGGATAGGTCTTGTTTGTGGAAACTTTATCGACACCCCGAGCTAGGCTCGGCCCCAGGTAGACTCGTTGCGCAGGCTCTCATCTAGCTGGCAGGTATGAAGGATCGCCTGTGGGGGATAGGTCTTGTTTGCGAAAACTCCATCGACACCCTGAGCTAGGCTCAGCCCCAGGTAGACCCTCTGCGCAGGCTCTCATCTAGCTAGCAGGTCCGAAGGCTCACCTATGGGAGAGACATTTTTGATCCTGGGAGACACTTCGACTCGGATGTTCTGAGCGGGGGAAGAAACACACCCGGAACACGAAATGAAGAGATATAGGATCCCTTCAGGCAGGAGAGGTCTCGGCGTGTGGAGGTCTCGGCCGGGAAGAGGTCTCGGCCAGAGGAGGTCTCGGTCGGGAGGTCTCCGCCAAGGGGATCTCGCCAAAGGAAGTTCCCGACGGGAAGTCTCCTTACAAAGGATCCTTGGTCAGACAGTGGGAAGTGCTAGGCAGAAGGCTCAGCCAGTTCGCGTAAGGTAAAGAGGGATGGTCTCCCCTTAAAAGGCCTACGGGCGACGTTCCCGGCAGACGGTTCTCAGCAGAACGCAGAAACAGGACGTCTATGCCCTGGGCATTCTCGACAGGTTCTCGCCTATCCATCGCTAAGGGAGACAACCCTAGAGGGGCTAAGGGCCTCGGCGGAAGCATGCTTGAGAGGAATTCGGCCTCTATAGACGTATCTACTCAAAATACTTATAACATATTTACAACGCAAAAGAAAAAAAAGAGGACATACAAACATTTGCAGGATTTACGATCTGTTTACTCAAGATACAATTACAAGTTTAAAGCATCTCGCTCATTACAACCAAAAAGTAAAACGGGGGGGGGGGGGCCTTCAGGGAGGCGCGTTGTATCCCTCCGAGCTCTCGCTTGAACTTCCGCGAGAGCTCTCGCCTAAGCCCTCCACGGATGTCTCGCCAGCCGCGGCACGGGATTTCGGGACATCCGAGGGAGAGGAATCGTGCGTGCCTGGGGGCTTTTGGATGGGCTCGAAGAGCCAAGGGATGAGCTGGCAAGCGGTGATGGACTTACCACGCCCGACCAAGCAGCCTACGTCTCTAGGGTCAGCTTGACCGTCGCTTGAGCATTGGCCTGCAGGAGCTTGTCGATGTCGTATTCTTAGTAGTGGCGGCTCCTCAACCTTTCGTCCAGTGAAGGAGGAGGCGGGACCGCAGTCGCCTCCATGCGCCGGAGCAAGTCCCTAAGCAGGACATTCTCATATCATACCTGGGCTAGCTCCGCGCAAAGCGCCACGGCCTGAGCAGAGTCCTGCATAACAAGAGGTTAGCATGGGAGGAAAAAGGTCGAAATCTACGGTGGCGATAGCAAATTTTGCGAAAGGTCTCACTTACCTCTTCCGCCGGGCGCAAGGACAGCAGCTGCTTAGCATCTGCCAGCTCTATCTTCAGGGTAGCCTCCTGAGCCACCGCCTCCTCCCTTGCCATGAGCATGTCTTGAAAGTTACGGTCGATAGTGATACTTCGATGCGCGTACCTGTGGGCAAGCTCGGTCCCGCACATCAGTGCCCGGGTGGAGTGGTAGGCCAGGAGCCGGGTGGACATTTTATCGTAGAGGTCGGCGTTCTCCCGGCTGTAAAGGCTGTATCCCAAGGATAAGGACTCGCTGGTGACTTGCTCTCGCTCCGCCCAGCTGGGTACAAAAGACGAGATAGAGAACCTGTTGGTCTCAGGGTCCCACTGAAGCAGCGGTTTATTTTCCGCATCGAGGCACTTCATGCCAAGACCAAAATTTCGATTCCCCCTAGGCACCTCCTTGGGCAGAGACTGAGTGGAGGTCTCGACGGCGGCACCCTCGCCAGCAGCCTCGCTTACGGCCGGAGGGTTCTCGGTAGGGGCCCCGGCTCCACTCCTGGCAGCAGCAATCTACTTGGTAGCCTGCAGGATTTATTCAAATGAACGACCTGGAGCGGGAGGTCTGGAGGGCGGAACCGCTACGGTTTTCCCCTTGTCAGCAGCGGTTGTTTTGGTTCTCTTCAGCGCTTGGGACAAAGGGACGCTGAGCTTCCGCTTCCCGACGCCGATCGGGGGAAGTGGGGCCAGCTCGTCCCTACAATCTTGGCACAGGGGGATCTCGCGCTCTCCTGCAAAGGCGACAACACTCAGCACTAAATCCTAAAACAGGGAATAGTGAGTCAAAGGCGAGACCATACCTTCGCCCGGGGGCATGGGGAGGAGCGAATCGACACCCCGCCGGAGGAACTGGACGTCGAAATTCTTAGTTCAGAACACCTCAAGGAGGGCGCCCTCGCGCAAGCCCAGGGATGGCGGCTTAAAGGCAGCGTCCTCGTACTGAATGGGCCCGAGAGGAATGTTGTCGAAGTCGCCGGAAACGAAAACGAACTTCTCGCCCTAGTGATGGTGCTTATTGGTGAGACTGGTGGTCTTGAGCAGCTGCCCCGAGAAGAAGACCACCCCTCCCTTAGCGCGGAAGGTAAACAGCTTCCGGAAGATGGGGAGGCTGAACTCGATACTCTCGGATCGCATGTAGTAGATGAACGATACAAGGATTATGACCGAGTTAGGATTCAGCTGTGCGGGAACCACTCCATAATACCGGAGGGACCGGCGCATCTCTGGCCAGAGGGGGAGGCGGAAGCCCACCTCGAAGTGCCCAAGGGGAATGGCGAGCTCCCCCTCCCCCGCGCTATTCACCCTGTCATGATTGCCAGGGTTTCGCGCGGTGAAGTCGGCAGAAATGTAGCGGGACTTAGTCAGATGGTACTCCTCCAGGGTTAGGCTGTAAAGGGGAAACTGGTGCTTTTGGAAGGCTTTCGCACAATTGGAGTGTCCCTCGTTTCCTCCCGGGATCGTGCTTGTGGGATTGAGGAAGAAGTCTTAAGAAAAGAGGCGAGAGCGAAAGCTAAGCGAGAATAGGAGAAGGAAGCGAAAGCAAGTAGGAGTTCTCGGCAAGCTGCGAAAGCAACGAGGAAAACAGCAAAGGTTCCGGATCGGAGAAATAAATACAGTGGGTGGACCACCCCCCCCCCCCCCCCCGATTTATAGAAAATCATGATCATAATGGCTGTTCCCAAAAGGCGGTGGGGGTACAGTCATCATGCCCTAAGTCGGCGACGTCTTAGTTTCCCGCCAAGGTTGACGGCGACCGACCGACAAATCTGATTACTGCAGACATTTTGAGATGACATGTGAAAAGCGAATCTAGCGGAAGCCGGAGTCACTCTCACCGAGCGAGAGCCAATTAAAAAATAATAATGATAATAATAACAAGTTATAAGTTAGACTGATAAGAAAACAGTAAGATACATTGGGGAAGGGGAAGGCCGGGGGGCAAGAGAGGGTGAGACTTCGCGAATCAATAAGGTTCCCACCGCCATCGTCTTCGTTCTCGCCGCCTAGTCCTAGGTGGCGCCAGTGGGATGAAATAGGACGACAGGACGGTGCATCCTAGGTTGATTCGGAGGGCCTCGTCTCGGATCCGCGCGATACACCTCTCGGGAGAAGACTCAGCGGTAGGCCCACCTGGTCGCTCCGTCTCGCCTAGGAAGTATTCTCGCTCCAGAGCCTCTAGCCTCTACTCCACCGATTTGTGGAACTCTCTCGCCGCAGAGCCACGGCCCGCTCCCGCCATACAAGCTTCGACAGGATGGCCGTAACCCTCTTCCCCCGCCTCTTAGCGCCCCAGGCACCATTCAAGATTTCCTCCATCTCATCAGACGAAGGGGGGGGGAGCTCTCGCCATCCTCCCCCTTTGTGTCTTCATCGTCATCTTCATCTTCTGCGTCATCTCCCGACCGCGAGCCCGGATCCCCTAGCAAGAGAGTTCCATGGTCATGACGCGAGCTAAGCAATGACTATAATAAGCATCTCGCATACCTGCAGTAGGGCGAGAACTGCCAGCCGACAGTAGGCGAGAAGGCCCGGACCCCTCCTCATTTCCACAAAGGAGGTGGAGTGGCTTTCCTCTCCCCGGGGGGTAGATTTTACGCGTGGTGATCCCGGCTTGGCCGGAAGTAGGGGGAGTTGTCCTCTCCCGCGGGATGGTTGGCATCCTGGGGAGCTACGGCAGATTCGATAACCACTCCTCCCGCCGGTAGGATGGGACTAGCAACAGGTGCAGGCAAGTTAGCGGCCCTTGCTTCATTTTCAAGGGTGGCGAGACTCGGTTGGGCGGAAGCTCGTGCTGCGGAAAGTCAATTCAGCAATCTGAGACTGAGTTAGGAGTGATAGGGTGGAAAAGATACCTGCAGTTCTCGGTGGGTCAGCCAGAGGAGCGACCTACGACACCTGTGATGAGTCCGCATTTTACACTGATTTTTGGACTCATCTGGGCTAGTTTTATCGTCGTAGCACTACACTTGAGAGCCGTTATTGCTTATTTGTGCTTATGTACCTTTTTCACGATTAAGTGCACTGTATGCCTGCTTCTGTGTGCTTTCTTTGTTTCCAGTTTGTTGTTATTATTTAGCCCTATCTCGGGGATGTGGTGTGCACGTTCTGGTGGCTTTTCTGCCCCTTCTGCTGGTACCGGGGTCGTGTGCGTGTTCCGGGATGATTGTGCAACAGGAATACTGCGCATGATCAGGGGATCTACTGCACACGACCACTGGTCGTGCACCCCCGATCGTGCTCACTACTCTACGTTTTCAACTGAATCAGCCTGGGTAAGCGCACGACCACTAGACTTACTGTGCACGACCACTGGTCGTGCGCCACCGTTCGTGCGCATTACACCCCCTTTTTCATAACCTTGTCTCGGTAATCGCACGAGCACTGGCCATAGTGCGCAGGACCATTGGTCGTGCGCCACTGCTCGTGCGCATATTTGTTGATGCTTCTTGTCCAGGTTGCAGGTTTATTTGGAAAAGCCGCACGATCATCGACCTACAGTGCGCACGACCACTGGTCGTGCGACACTGAGCGTGCGCACTGCTTCTGCTGCCTCCGTATAAAAGGCCCTGCTCCGCATTTTAGGTCAACGCCTGCCATTTGCAGCGATCGAAGAGTGCGCGGGAATCCCCTTTTCACTTCTCCAGCTGCTCCATCACTTCCACCTTCGCCGGGAAGCCATTTCCACTCACTCCGAAGCTTTCCAACACTCCGGCGAAGCCCTCGGCCATTGATGACTTCAACTCCAAGCTTTCCTGCAGATTTGGTGAAGTAGATAACCTAGAGAACGGACTTAAAGGCCTTCTAGGTGATAGATCGTTGGTACCAGAAGCCTCCTTGGACTGAGCCCGGAAGCGGATTGACAACTCGCTACTCCGGCCACGACCCGCGGTGGATCTTCATTCTCTTTTGGTTTACTCCTCTCCCCTTCCTCTGTGTTATGAATGTTTTGAGCAGTGTAATGAACATTTCCATCCCAAGTTTACTTTCTGGTTAATGGAATGTTAGTTTCTTTATTCTTGTGAGTTCTGTCTGTGAATGCGCCTCAATCACCCCACATCCACTTCACTCCTGTGCCTTGTCCGATTGCAATCCACACAAGAACGCTCCAATCCATTAGTTTCCCTTCCACTCGCCCAACTGAAGTTCGACATAGCGGCCGACAAACCCATTTAACCTTGCGAACCGGTGCCGTCGACCCGCATAGCTTTTACTAATTCAGTAGATCAAACATCCACAATCTCTCGAGTCCGCTATTTTCTTTTTGTTCTATTTTTAACTCTCATAACGGTATTCTCATTACTGTTGCCGTTCTACGCTAATTGCATTCCTCAAGAGACCGACACTTGGGGATTTACTCCCAAAACTTTATTACTTGTGCGACCGGTGCGCTTGCCGTATTACACGCATCAAGTTTTTGGCGCCGTTGCCGGGGAATGCAATTGTAAAGCGACTTCGGATGACTTCCAATATTGTTATCAGAGTTAGTATTGTTTTGTTTTGACTGCTGTTTCTTCTAGTGTGTAGTGTTTGCCGCAGTGAATGCAGGGTTGAGGCACAGGAGATCTAGTAGCTTACTACCCCTTTTTCATTCAAGCCTCTTTTAATGACTACAATTCAGCAGCAGACTTATAAAGCAAGCCTTATCAACCTCACATACCTAGCAGACACGGGAAATAACAGTTTCGAGATCTCGCCTGACCTCATCGAATATATCATCGAAAACTGTCAATTCAGCGGAGGGGGAAAAATTGATGCACTATGCCACGTGTAGCGGTTCTTAGAAATTTACAACACTTGCACGCCAAATGCTGCCAACAACGAGCAGCAGAGGATCCGACTCTTCTCCTTCTCCCTGAAAGATGAAGCAAAGCGATGGTATCAAGATATTCGGAAGGGAATATCCTCATCCTGGAAACAACTCGGAAGGAACTTTTTGGCCAAATTCCGACAACCGATGTTAGCAATAGACAATTACAAGGAGCTGATCACCTTCACCCAACGAAATGAAGAGACCTTGTTCGATACTTGGGAGCGTTTCCAGTCCATGCGAAGGGAATGCTGCAGAGTGGAAATGTCAGATATCCTCCTAATTCAAACTTTCTACTTCGGCATTGCAGACAGATTCCGGCCATTACTTGACATCGTAGCTGGTGGAACCCTATTTAACAAATCCAGTGAGGATGCCTGGGAAGTTATAGACAACATTGCCCAAACTAGTAGGCATTGGAACTACCCTCCTTCTTCTGACTTTCCGGTAGAGATAAATTCAGTAGTCTTTGATGAAGCCACCGACCACAATCTCTCATCAAAGACAGAGCAATTTTTTTTCTTATGCGTGCAAAATGATGGAGATGTTCAATGACCAAGCCACCACCATTCAGCGCCTACAAACCGCCATAGGGATTCTCACGGAAACGTTACTATGTTCAGTCAATCAGAAACAGGAAACGGTACATACTATGAGATTGAGAAGCGGAAATAGCTTAGAGAGGACCTCGCCTCCTGACCCTCTCACACAATCACTCCGCGAGCCCATCGTCGATTTGATAAAGGAACCCCCGTCCTCACCTACCGCACAAGAACCCATGGCAGTACTACAACCTGTGAAGAACGCCGTGAAGCCGCCATTTCCCCACCGACTGCAAAACGACAAGGCTGAAAAACAATTTCATAAATTCCTTGAGATCATGAAAGGAGTGCAAATAAGTATACCTCTGACAGAAGCTATCACTCAGATCCCAGGATATTCTAAGTTCCTAAAGAAACTCATCACACAGCGTAAATCTTTAGAAGGACTGAAAACGATCAATCTCACTGAAGAATGCTCAACTCTCTTCGCCAACTATTCCCCAACCAAACGAAGAGATCCGGGCAGTTTTACCATTCCCTGCAGAATTGGCCTCCACCGATTCGGACGCGCATTATGTGATTTTGGAGCTTCAATAAATCTAATGCCGCTCTCCATCTTCCGCGAGCTAGGAGTTGGGATTCTACAGCCAACCCACTTGAGATTGCAATTAGCTGACAGATCGGTAAAACAACCGGCCGGAATAGTCGAAGATCTTACTGTCATGGTCAACAACCTCTCCTTCCCAGCAGATTTCGGCATTCTTGACATGATGACCGATCCCAAAGTGCCTATAATACTAGGACGGCCCTTCCTTGCCACGGCTCGTGCCATTATCAATGTTGATCATGGAGAGCTCACCCTAAGCTTGGGGGACGAAACGATTTCTTTCAACGTCCACGAACCGTCCCAACATCTCAGAATAACTAATTGGGACGAAGCAGATTTGATCGACGAACCGGACTTGTACAGTGAAATGATTCTTGACCCAGCCGAGCCAGTGTGGGAAGAGGAGGACGCCACTAATGTTCCGAGCACCCCGCATCCAACCAAAGAACCGTTCATCACATCTACCATCACAACCACTGCCACAACTCTGAAGACACTTCCTGAACCCCTGAAATACGCTTTCTTAGAGGAAGGCACAGCGTGCCCAGTCATTATCTCTGCATCTCTCTCCGTAGACAACGAACTCGCCTTGGTCAATGTCTTAAAGAAATACAAAAATGTGTTTGGACGTTCATTAGCTGACATAAAAGGAATCAGCCCGGCGTTTTGCATGCACAAGATTCTGCTTGAAGATCAATACAAGCCATTGGCACAACCTCAAAGGCGCCTGAACCCCAAGATGCATGAAGTGGTACAGGCCGAAGTAATAAAATTGCTTGATGCATGTATAATTACCCAATCAGCGACAGCAAATGGGTCAGCCCAGTGCAAGTGGTGCCCAAAAAGGGCGGGATTACGGTGGTGGCCAACGAAAAGAATGAATTATTACCCACCCGCGTGGTCACCGGGTGGAGAGTCTGCATAGACTACCGGAAACTGAATGAGGCCACCCGCAAAGATCATTTCCCGCTGCCCTTCATCGACCAAATGCTGGAAAAATTGGCCGGTCAGGAATACTATTGTTTCCTCGACGGGTACTCTGGATACAATCAAATCACAGTTGACCCCGATGACCAAGACAAAATGACGTTTACATGCCCTTTCGGCACCTTTGCATTCAGGAGAATGCCATTCGGATTGTGCAACAGCCCAGCAACCTTCCAGCGATGCGTGATTGCCATCTTCGGTGACATGATTGGAGACTTTCTCGAAGTCTTCATGGACGATTTTTCTCTTTTTGTTAACAGGTTCGATTCCTGCCTTGTGAATCTAGACAAAGCTCTGAAGCGTTGTGAGGATAAAAACCTTGTCTTGAATTGGGAAAAATGTCATTTCATGGTTCGCGAGGGCATTGTCTTAGGCCACAAAGTCTCTCACAGGGGGCTCGAAGTCGACCAAACAAAAGTCAGTATCATCAAAAATCTTCCTCCTCCATCTTCCGCCAAGGGGATCCGCAGCTTCTTGGGACATGCCGGTTTCTACAGACGATTCATCAGTGATTTCTCCTCCATATCCAAGCCCCTCACAAATTTGCTGGGCAAGGACATCCCGTTTGACTTCGAAAAATATTATATGCAGGCCTTCGAGACTCTCAAAGATCAACTCATCTCCGCTCCAATCTTGGTGGCACCAGATTGGACTTTGCCTTTCGAAGTCATGTGCGACGCAAGCGATGTTGCAGTCGGAGCAGTGCTCGGTCAAAGGAAAAACAAAATCTTTCATACTATTTCCTACGCCAGTCGGACTCTCAACGATGCTCAACTGAACTATACCACTACAGAAAAGGAGCTATTGGCAGTGATCTTTGCTTTCGAGAAATTCCATTCATACCTAGTGTTATCTAAGGTCATTGTGTACACTGACCATGCCGCACTAAGGTATTTATTCAAGAAAAAAGACGCCAAGCCCCGACTAATCCGTTGGATTCTTCTTCTACAGGAATATGACATCGAGATCCGAAATAAGAAAGGGGTCGAAAACGTCATCGCCGATCACCTATCAAGATTGGAGAGCAACACCGCAGGAGTTGTCCCCATCTGCAACCGCAACGAGATTGTTGACTGCTTCCCGGACGAAACATTATTCACCATCTGTTCGCTCACTCCGACAATCCCATGGTACGCAGATATGGCCAACTACCTCGCCTGCAAATCTGTCTCCCCTCACCTGTCATCGCAGCAAAAGCGAAAACTATTGTCCGACGCCAAATATTATTTCTGGGAAGACCCGTTACTATTCCGTACTTGCAACGACAGCATTATCCGGCGTTGTGTACCCGAGACCGAATTTCAATCCGTCTTAACACACTGCCACGATCGGGAGGCCGGCGGTCATTTCGGCGCCACCTGCACAGCACGCAAGATACTGCAATGTGGACTGTTTTGGCCAACCCTTTTTAGAGACACTCAAGCTTACGTCACCAAATGCAATGAATGCCAAAGGACAGGGAATATCTCCAAGAAGGATGAAATGCCTCTCAACAATATGCTCGTCTGCGAACCATTCGACGTTTGGGGAATTGACTTCATGGGACCCTTCCCCATGTCGCATGGAAAACTCTATATTATTGTCGCAGTAGACTATGTTTCCAAATGGGTCGAAGCCGAGGCTGTCGCCGCAAATGATGCCCGCACCGTTTTGAATTTCCTACACAAGAACATTTTCTCTCGATTCGGCACCCCGCGCACCATCATCAGCGATGGCGGGAGCCATTTTTGCAACAAGTCATTCTTGCAAATCATGAAGAAATTTGGAGTACACCACAAAATCTCTCTTGCCTACCATCCCCAAACCTGTGGGCAAGTCGAGGTCTCCAATCGCGAGCTCAAAAGAATCATCGAAAAATCCATCCATTCCAACCGAAAAGAGTGGGCCAAAAAGGTCGACGACGCCTTATGGGCGTACAAAACCGCCTTCAAAACTCCTATCGGTATGACCCCTTTTCAACTCGTCTATGGAAAAGCTTGCCACTTACCAGTCGAGCTGGAACACAAAGCACTATGGGCAACCAAATTGCTAAACATGGACATCGAAGCCGCAGCCGATAAGCGCCGCACTCAACTGAACGAATTAGAGGAGCTCCGGCATTTTGCATACGAAAATGCGCGGATATACAAAGAAAGAACAAAAAAATGGTATGACCGGCACATCATCCCCAAAGACTTCCAACCAGGCGACCAAGTCCTGCTGTACAATTCCCGCCTCCGCTTATTTCCCGGCAAACTCAAATTGCGGTGGAGCGGCCCTTTCACAGTGATCGGAGTCTCCCCTTTTGGCGCCATCGAAATAGTCGGGAAAAGCGGAGACAATTTCAAAGTCAATGGCCACCGGTTAAAATTATATGATGGCGGCGCAACCACTGGCGACTCTCACAGCCTGCAGCTCACCGACCCCACGCAAAGCCGTGGCAACACTCCTTGAGTGAGTGGAACTCAGCTCAGAGCTAGTCTACCACGCCTTCTGTTTCTTTTCTTTTGTTTTTATTTTCTGAGCAAGACAGCTGCTATTTTTTTGTGAGCGCTCATCTGGGAGCCGACTGTTGTCTTTTTTTTTATGTATCGAACTCTCTATTTGAACTGCTAATACAGGTATTTGGTCCACCTTAAGGATGGTAAACAAAAGGGCTTTCGGGAGACAACCCAAGTTGGACCGTGCGGTCCTATGCTGTATTTTGAGTTCTGTTTATTTCTTTATATATATATATATATCTATGTCCAGATTTTGTTTGGCTTGCCTCCTTTAATCGCAGGTGCATGAATATTTGAGGCGCGGCAACTTGGCCGCACTTGGACATCTCATTGCCCGACTGGTATGCTCAATTTTGAGCATAGGTACTTCCTAACCAAGCTATTTCTCCTAGTTGGAATGTTTATTTTTATTCGTTGTCAACTTTAAGTCTGGGGGGGTAGTCTGCCTGTGGTCACTACACCGCACCTTCTGTTGCATTCCAGTTTCTTATTTCTTATTTCTTGTTTCTTTTTGGTTGCACACACTGAATCACCCACACGAGTGCGCTCTTACCCACGCGCACAACCCGAGTTAAATTTATTGCTTTTGTGTAAACTTTAAAATAGTGGTACTGGCTTCGGATTTCAGGATTGAGTCGTTCGAAACTCATGCAGTGCTCCTAATCGAATACTCATGGTTTGTGTAGAGTTAGGATAGAACTAATTTTTCTTTATGATCGTCGAATTATTCTTTTCTGCTCACGTCAATATTGTTTGTACTGCTCAAAATCTGAATCTGGGATAATCACACGATAGTGTAGGAATGTGTGTAGCCGCCACTAGACTCGTATTGCTCGAGTCGGGGGGATGGATCATCTTTCTCGGTGGCTAAGAACTTGCCCTAAGCTACTCTCGAAGCATTAGTGCACGGTTAGTTAAGCGTGAGCATGACGTAGGCCTTCTTTTTGGCTAGTTTGAGCCTTGTTTAGCCCTTCCTACCTGTTAACCATTGCATGCCAAATTTGTGCCTACCCTTCCTTTGATCCATCTCCACTCACTTTCACCAAGGCCTGAAGCTAAACCCACCTTCGCAATCAAATGCTTGAGCTGATTTGTAATTCCTGTTTTGCCGAGGTTGTGCTTAGTGGACATTATTTTGGGGGTGCTGATTCTATTCCCATTTTGATTGCTTCGTTTGGGGATTGCTAGCGCAGAAAAGAAAACAGCAATTTATGAAAATAAAAAGTTGATTCGCGCAATCGAAAAAAAAAACAAATATTTATGTGAAAGAATTGCTTTGAGATTTCGATCCCCATCCTCTTTATTGAATTTGGTCGGGTTTAGCCGTATTCACACCCGGATTTCAAGCTAAGTCTGGGGGCGTGTGCCCCATTCTTTTCTAAGTGGCTGTTTTGGTTTGGGTTGTTTTCGCTCGCTTTGGTTGCATAGAGCCTTCATGTTTATCTTTGACCTCCAAGCCGTTGCCTAAGCCCCATTTCCTCCTACAAGTCCTACTGATTCACGCTTGAGTCTAACCCGCGCTGTGGAAAGAGTGTGAACGTACAAGCGTATGGTCCCCGACATTGGTGGATTCCTTTGGAGGTGATCCTGAGTCCCGAACTTTGGCAATGCTCACCTTAGTGGCCTGCCTACTTTCTTCCTGCACATGATCGCACGATTCTCCAGAATTCTAATTTTGAGCAATTACAATATTTATTTACGTCTGTCGAATAGTTTAAACTACGTTGTATAATTAAAAAGTTTTTCTATTATATCTTCTATACTCATGATATATTTGATTTCTCGTCTTACTTCTTTTTGAAATTGCTGAGCCAGTTAGCTATTTTCGAGTCCATGGAGTGATGATTTGCTCGGGACGTGCAAATGGTTAAGTCTGGGGGTGTGATAAGTCCGCATTTTACACTGATTTTTGGACTCATCTGGGCTAGTTTTATCGTCGTAGCACTACACTTGAGAGCCGTTATTGCTTATTTGTGCTTATGTACCTTTTTCACGATTAAGTGCACTGTATGCCCGCTTCTGTGTGCTTTCTTTGTTTCCAGTTTGTTGTTATTATTTAGCCCTATCTCGGGGATGTGGTGTGGACGTTCTGGTGGCTTTTCTGCCCCTTCTGCTGGTATCGGGGTCGTGTGCGTGTTCCGGGATGATTGTGCAACAGGAATACTGCGCACGATCAGGGGATCTACTGCGCACGACCACTGGTCGTGCACCCCCGATCGTGCGCACTACTCTACGTTTTCAACTGAATCAGCCTGGGTAAGCCCACGACCACTGGACTTACTGCGCACGACCACAGGTCATGCTCCACCGTTCGTGCGCATTACACCCCCTTTTTCATAACCCTGTCTCGGTAATAGCACGAGCACTGGCCATAGTGCGCACGACCACTGGTCGTGCGCCACTGCTCGTGCGCGTATATGCTGATACTTCTTGTCTAGGTTGCAGGTTTATTTGGAAAAGCCGCACGATCATCGACCTACAGTGCGCACGACCACTGGTCGTGCGCCACTGAGCGTGCGCACTGCTTCTGCTGCCTCCGTATAAAAGGCCCTGCTCCGCGTTTTAGGTCAACGCCTGCCATTTGCTGCGATCGGAGAGTGCGCGGGAATCCCCTTTTCACTTCTCCAGCTGCTCCATCACTTCCACCTTCGCCGGGAAGCCATTTCCACTTACTCTGAAGCTTTCCAACACTCTGGCGAAGCCCTCGGCCATTGATGACTTCAACTCCAAGCTTTCCTGCAGAGTTGGTGAAGTAGATAACCTAGAGAACGGACTTAAAGGCCTTCGAGGTGACAGATCGTTGGTACCGGAAACCTCCTTGGACTGAGCCCGGAAGCGGATTGACAACTCGCTACTCCGGCCACGACCCGCGGTGGATCTTCATTCTCTTTTGGTTTACTCCTCTTCCCCTTCCTCTGTGTTATGAATGTTTTGAGCAGTGTAATGAACATTTCCATCCCAAGTTTACTTTCTGGTTAATGGAATGTTAGTTTCTTTATGCTTGTGAGTTCTGTCTGTGAATGCGCCTCACTCACCCCACATCGACTTCACTCATGTGCCTTGTCCGATTGCAATCCACACAAGAACGTTGTAATCCATTAGTTTCCCTTCCACTCGCCCAATTGAAGTTCGGCATAGCGTCCGACAAACCCATTTCACCTTGCGAAGCGGTGCCGTCGACCCGCATAGCTTTTACTAGTTCAGTAGATCAAACATCCACAATCTCCCGAGTCCGCTATTTTCTTTTTGTTCTATTTTTAACTCTCATAACGATATTCTCATTACTGTTGCCGTTCTACGCTAATTGCATTTCTCAAGAGACCGACACTTGGGGATTTACTCCCAAAACTTTATTACTTGTGCGACCGGTGCGCTTGCAGTATTACACGCATCAACCTGCGGTTGATTCTCAGGAGGACGAGATAACGAGTCTGGGAGCTGCTGCGGGGTCCTGACATCGCCATCTTGGGCCGTTTCCTGCGAGAAGTACCGCGTCAGCTGCTAATCCTCTTGGGTAAAGAGCTCGTGGTTTCGATGATTAGCAAGTCAGAGACATACCTTCAGCGGAGAAGGATCATCCGCACGGCTTTGGGTCGGGGTTGGCGAGCCCCTGTTCTCGTGAGACAGGTCTCGCTGGACCACCTTCGCCTTCGTCTTCTCTTTCTTCTTCTTCTTTAGCTGAGAGGGCTCAGCGGCTGGAGACTTTCTCGCCAGCCAGGGGGCAACCAAAGCATTGTTAGCCTTGGCTCGCGCCTGCGCCGCATTGATACGGTCCTGGAGGTCCTGCGGGAGCGGTTTGTCAACTCACTTGGAACTCATCGCAAAGACGCGCGAACTCAGACAAGGAGCGGCGATTTTGGGGCAGGCTTACAGCCGTCTATCATCACATATATATATAGCCACGACATGGCCCTCCAAAAGAATCTCTTATGATGACATGTGCTCAACGAATATTTACGGGTTGGACGTGTCTTTTCGAGCGTAGAGCAAGCTCAAAAAGAGCGGGGGTTGTGTACAACCCCATATTCTCTAAGTGGGACCCGGAGGCACCAACGGTCAGGATTTGACTAGCTTCGGGCTTCAGACCGGAAGAGCTCCCGCCTTGGAGGAGCTCCCGCTCATAGGCGGGCGAGGTCGCTTGCGCCAATCCTTGGAGGAGCTCCCGCCCATTGGCGGGCGAGATTATTCGCGTCAAGCCTTGGCTGACCTGCCAAGTCCCAGCAGCGGGCAAGAAGGCATTGAGTGGAGGCGGGAAGGCTCTCGTCTCAGGGTTCTCGCCGAGTGGGGCTCAGGGCCCGGGATAAAATTACCTAATTACCCTCAGGTAAAATTACCCATATACCCCCAAGGGCTGCATTTAGTACTTTACAAATAGCGGGATTTGGCTATTGGCAGGTCATCCAAGGGTATTTCAGTAATCTCAGGTCAGCAAAAGGCTATAAATAGACCCATAAGGGCTCCTTAGAAAGCAAGCTTTCATTATCTTCCAATTCTCTAGTGCTTTCTGAGGAGCTCCTAGCCCAATTTTCGGCTTTGGAGGGGAAGCTCTCAGAGATCTTCCAGGTGTGAGGTGGGACCTCCCTGTTGAGGCTTTGGGTCAGTCTTAGGTCCTTTGCAACTAGTCGAGGGTCGGGGCTCGAGAGAAGTAGGTGTTGGCTGCACCCATGTTTTTGAACTCCGGTTGAGGTCAATTTTGGCTTCAACAAACGCCTTCTTCTGCCTTAGTTGATTTCTCTGCCTTTAGCTTAATAATTGTTTAGCTGAGTTCAACGATTTGTAAGCTGAGCTTGACAAACTTTAATCTTCTCAGTGGTTTCAGCGCTTTTTGTCTTTGTTCATTTTTCTGCCTTTAGCTTAACAAGTGTTGAGATGAGTTTGACGATTTGGAAGCTGAGCTCGACGAACTTCAAGCTGAGCTAGATAAAAGTTGAAACCTAAACTGTTGTGCTTATCCAATTGAATGTTGAGTTGCGCTCAACGACCAGCGAGCTGAGTTCGACGAACTCTGAGCTGAGTTCGACGGAATTTGAGTTTACTTCCCAACTCATTTTTCTTCACTTATCTGATCATGGACTACCTGCATACATGAACTAAAGCACACATCAAATACATTTTACTCCTTAGCATGATTGGTGATGCCCCTTTAAATCCTGAGGACCATTGTAGGGAACAATTCCCAATAGATCACCTATATGGCATCGTTCTCGCTCTGAGATCTCGGTAATCTGTACACAAAATCCATCGAGATATCATGGAACTTCCACACTGTAACTGGCAATGACTTAAGAAAAGCACCAGGTTTCTGACATTCCACTTTTACCAAGCCACAGGTATGGCACATCGCCATGTAAAGAGCTATGTCCTTCTGTAAACCCGGCCACCAGAACATCTTTTTCATCTCATTATACATCTTTGTGCTCCCTGTGTGAATTGAGTATTTAGTAAAATGTGCCTCATACAACAACTCCTCTCATAGTTAACCCACATTCGGGATGCAAAAACGACCGCCTTTTCTCAAAAGACCGTCTTCCAAGGAGAATTTGGAATTTGACCCATCCGCTGCATAACGCTTCATACTCTCATCGAGTTCCATTGCTTGTCCAGCCATGTCTGTGAGGTCATACTGCACCTTCGTCTTGTTAAAGCACACATTTGCAGTGGTATTCTTGTCAACACAATAAATATCTAAATCCTCCAACTCCTGCATTAGATGCATATCATGCATCAGTAACCAACTTGCCCGTACTGGAGTCCTACGACTCAAGCATCTGCGACCACATTTTCCTTTCCGGTAGTGTAATGTATTTGGAAGGCGTACTCCCTGAGGAACTCCATCCACCTCCGTTGTGGCATGTTTAGATCTTTATGATCTATTAAGTACTCAAGGATCATATTATCCGTGAAGATAACTACTTTCTCGCTATATAAGTAATGACGCAACAACTTAAGTTCAAAAATAACAGCCTCCAACTCCAATTCATGGAAAAGATAGTTTTGCTCATGCACTTTCAACTGTCGTGAGCCATAAGCAATAACCTTTTCAAACTAAAGAAGAACACAACCTAAGCCGCTACTTGAAGCATCACTATATATCTCATAGCCGTCTGTACCACATGGCGAACAAAAGATAGGCGCAATGGTCAAATGACTCTTTAACTCCTGAAAAGCTCGTGCGCACTCAGACGTCCAAACGAACTTCTGATCTTTCCTCATCATTGTAGTGAGAGATAGGGCTATCCATGAAAAGTTATCTACGAAGTTCCTGTAGTAGCCAGCAAGTACAAGGAAGCACTTGACTTCTGCTACGGTAAATAACATAGGCCACTCTCATATAGTAACAATCTCTGCTAGATCCACCGCAATACCCTCTTCACTAACCACATGGCCAGGAAAAGACACCGATGACATCCAAAACTCACACTTTGAGAACTTGGCACAGAGTTTATTCCTTCTCTGGGTATGCAAAAACATCCTAAAGTGTTTTGCATGATCATCTTCTGATTTAGAGTATACCAGTATATCATCAATAAAGATAGTCGCAAACTAATCTAAGTACTCTCGAAAAGTTAGGTGCATCAAGTCCATGAATACCGATGGTGTGTTTGTTAGCCCAAACGACATTACAATGAACTCATAATGACCATAGCGTGTATGAAACTCCGTCTTGGGATTTTCATATTCCCAAATCCGCAACTAGTACTAACCCGACTTTAAGTCTAGCTTCGAGTTTATAGTTGAACCCACCAGCTGATCAAACAAGTCATCAATCCATAAAATCGGATACTTGTTCTTCTCTGTCAGCTTGTTCAATTATCAATATTCAATGCACAGAAGCAAGATTCTGCCCTTCTTCTTCACAAAGAGGACTTGTGCACTCCAAGGTGACATATTTGGACAATATATTGCCTTTCTCTAGCAATTCTTGAAATTGAACTTTTAATTCCGCCATCTCCTTTGGTGCTACTTGGTACGGTGAGCGGGCCACAGGTTTTGCATCTAGCACCGACTCAATAGTAAAGCCAATCTCCCGTTGGGGAATTAGTCGAGGGAGATCCTATAATGCCCCCGATTTTTCGATGATTTTATTTGTCTGGGCAACGTCAGATTTATGACCTCGTGGCGGTACTTTTAACGTCGAGTTGACGGCGCAATGCCGTTAAGGCATTTTCGCGTCCGTGCGGTCAAGTAGGCCGAATTCTTGTTGTAATGGGAAAATTTTGCATTTGGAATTTAAGTTAAGTAATTTTGGACTTGCTCGTCAAGTTTCGTCGCAAACCGAGCATTTTTGGAGTCTCGGCGCGCGATTGAAGTTTTGGATTTGTTTATGTTCGTTGTATACTTCGAAGATTAATATCTCGGGAATGGCTCGTCGGATTCTGGTTTTGACTTTGTCGTTGTGTTCGTAGCGTCAGTGTTCGCCTACGGTGCGAATTTCGTTTGATTCGGCGCGCGTTCGGGCCTACATTTTTATCTCGTAGTTTCCTTATTCAAAAATATATAAACATGAATATTTTAATATTAAAGTACTATTCAAAAACGAAAAACACTATTCATTTATATAGTTTAATTTGCAGGATATATTTGTAAAGAAATTGTTCTTTATGCAATTTTTTTCTCATCTACAGTAATTCCACTCAAGTACTATTCTAAACCTCTCGAGTGTGACTTCTGTATACTCGGGTACCCCTTCTTCAGTTACTCGAGAGAATTTTCTTTTACTCGAGTACTTCTTCTTCAGGTACACGAGTGATCTTCTCACATATTCGAGTGAATTTTTTTCCTCCTACACGAGTACTTTTCTCCTACACGAGTACTTTTCTCCTACTCGAGTAGTCATTCTGAACTACTCGAGTAGTCATTCTGAACTACTCGAGTAGCCATTCTGAACTACTCGAGTAGCCGTTTTCTACCTCTCGAGTACCCGTAAGTTTTTCTCGTGTAGTCCGTTGCAGTTTACGTTCGGGAGCCTTTTGGAGCATCAAAACGATGTCGTATTGAAAAATGGTTAACATGAAATTTGTGCGTCTCGACGAGATCTACAACTTTCATGTTGGCTATTTGTCGATTTAAAGCAATCCTAAACCCCTATTTTCATCTTCCATGCATCCACCCGTAAAAATACCGTTTTTAGACAGAATGTTTTATATATATATATTTATATATATATTTATGTATCTTATATATATATATATATATATATATATATATATATATATATATATATATATATATATATATATATATGTGTGTGTGTGTGTGTGTGTGTATGTATATATATACATATTTATACTATCAGAGAAAACTTGATTTTCTTCATCTTCTCCGATTCTTCTTCCTCCCGAACCAGAGCGGCGTGAGCGTGAGAAAAAATATATTTCGTGAACCTTCTGGTGACCGCCGACGATGCTCCGGTCTCAAAATCTTCATCCGAATATAGATCCGGAGAGCTCTCGCCGAGAGCTACGCCCTCGTGGTAATTTCTTCCCCGTTTCTTGAGATTTCTCGTTAGGGTTTTTCGGCGCTAACCTCTATTTTGGCCATTTTTGTCTAGATTTTAACTCCTCCCACATCCTTTTGCCCCGATCTACGACGTGCAGTGATTCGGTGGACTTTTCCGGTAAAACCAAGGCAAGTGGTGGTTTCCCCTCATTTCTCCTTGTCCGATTTGATGGTAACGAATGAGTTTTGTTCCTTGATCTTCTTTCCAAGTTATAGCTATGTCTAATTTTTCGATCACTTGAAAATTTCTAAATCTTGTTTTACTAACTGAATCTGGTAACTTCATATTGGTTTGATAGAATGTTTTTAGTGTTGGCATTAATTGGCTTATTTATCGTTATCGAACGTATTAGAGTTTATCTAAGATTGTAAATCGTCTGTAAGGGTTGATCAACCGCGTCTCGAGTCTACTAACGTCAAGTAGAATCTGTCGAGCCAAATCCCGAGATATTTGTGTTATGGTTTCTTTGGGTTTCTTGAATGCGGGAGTTAGTGGACGATTCCACCTCTACAGTGTTTGTCACCTTCATTAGTGCCCTGTGGAAGTCTACCTGGTTTTTGGATGTCTACAGTGTATGGTGGAGAGTATGAGACTCCCTCGCAGTTAAACGGATTATATATCCTTTTTGTTTTTTTGGGGGGTGTGTGGCCAAGAGCGACCACTTCGCCCGTGTTTTTGGGGGGTGTGTCCAAGGGCGACCACTTTGCCCGTGTTTTT
The DNA here is from genome assembly GCA_039583875.1 of Platanthera guangdongensis. NCBI lineage: Eukaryota > Viridiplantae > Streptophyta > Magnoliopsida > Asparagales > Orchidaceae > Platanthera > Platanthera guangdongensis. The sequence continues at coordinate 56,567,684 of CM077160.1, read as the reverse complement.
GGGGGGTGTGTCCAAGAGCGACCACTTCGCCCATGTTTTTGAGGGGTGTGTCCAAGAGCGACCACTTTGCCCGTTTTTTTTGGGTGGTGTGACCAAGAGTGACCACTTCGCCCGTGTGTTCGGGTAGAGTCGACCACAGGCGCCTAATAAAGGTTTTGTACTTTTCTTTCTGGTGAAATAATCATGTAGCCACCTTATAGCCTTGTCCATCTAGTGCACTCTTGTGGAACGTGATAAAACACGTAGGAGTTCTTTTCCTGTTGATGCCCTGTTTCTTTTGTACTTTACTTCAGTGTTTTTGGTCTTGGGTTGGTACCCCTGTTGACCTTTTCTTATTTTGGCTTATTACTATTCCTGTCACTACTTGTACTTTCTTGCTGAGGTGTTCTGTTTTGGGAATGCCTCGGGTTCAGAGCAATAGCGATTAGCAGTGCTGGTTTTGGAGTTTTCTGGGCGGCAGCGTTGGTCGTGTTTGTTGCCTCGTCTCAGCGAGGTAGTTTGTTGTTTGTTTAGTTTTGCTAGTTCGGACATACTTTTGTTCGTATGTTCGTGTCAGTTTGCTGGCGCCCACTGATTTTGTTAGTTGCTTGATACTTGCTAGCTGCTCATTTCATTAAATGTGGATGTGGATTACTCGTTCTCTGGGAGGATTTATGCTAGGAATGCATGTTAGGTATTTTCAACTATAAAATCTACTATTATTACTTCATGCATTACATAATTTGAAACTCTAACTTGTTATTTGTAGCGACTGTAAAAGCTATCTTTCCTATTATAATAAATTTAGAGTCTTGCATAGCATGAGTTATCCTATAGGGACATTTTTACTCATGTAGGATGTCTGAGTTAATCTAATCAAGTATTTTTTCACAGCGTATAATATATTTTGATTCGTAGACTAGATGAGCCACTAAGCCGAGGGATACGGCTAACTACTGCACTTAACTGATTTTCCTTAAAATAACTTAAAAAACGAACCTTTCTTACTTTGTTTAGTTGGGTTTCTACCTGAGCGTCTGCAGTTATCCCCTGCTGACGTGGCATCATGATGCGCATTTTTCCTTACTCTGATAAGCTTTTTATATGCGGTGAAAATGCGGGCTGTGACAGTTGGTATCATAGGGAGGTTGCTTGACAATTTGTCGGGCAACCTTTCCTTGTAGGTATTAGGTGTTTAGCATCATATCATATACACACTGATATGTCATTAGCACGTCTTGGCTGAAGCACGAAAACTACACTCATAGCATAACATGAAGTATACAGGGCATATTATGTAGTATGGGATGCATAATATGTGTCTGTATATGGATCCACCATAGGGCAACATGTGAGGGTTATGTAGTATGGGATGCATAGCCTCACCACATGAATGCGACTAGCATGTTTCTTTTTCATTGCATGAGAATGTCATGTAGTATGGGATGCATAACATTTTCATGTGTACGTGACTCATAACATGCATTCGGGCTTTTTTAGAATGCATAGCACAATCATGCATAGCATAACATTGCATAAGCACAACGTGTCAAGCTAAAGATTTGCGGGATGACATATGTACACACATGATTTTAAATCAAAAAAAAATAAAGAATACATGCATTCATGTCATACGCACAAGAGTCAATAGGATGATAGGATATCATCCTAAGTAGGACATAGCATCATTATAAAATCCCAGAGCAAGTTGCAGCGTAAGCAAGTGTCTATTAAGTATGGTCTGAACTAAGTGGTGTAGTCCTAGTTTAAGCTAGAGTTTTAATGAGGTGTTATGTGTTTTTTAGAATGTCACATGAGCGTGTTACGACCAGGTCGACTCCCCAATCTGAGGGCGAGTCGTCATGTATGCGGGGTGAGGCGATGATTGTTGAACTACGCTAGAGCATGGAGACCGTGGCAGGTCAGATCGTGGCAATGCAAGCACAGTTGCAGGCATTGTTGGCTGCCACCTTAGGACAGCATCTTGGTGAGCAAACCCTCGTAGTGATTGGGTATGAGAGTGAGATCAGTAAATTTAATAAGCTTGCTTCTGAGTTGGGAGCTTCTGAGGAGCGCAGGGTTAAAGGTTTCTTTGGCGGTCTCCAAAATGACATTCAGCAGTTTGCCAATACTTACCAGTCTGAGACTAATGCGAGGATAGTAGAAGTTGATGTTGAAGTTGAGACCATTGGATATGCTAAGGATCGTGGTATGATACCGAGGAAAGAGAAGAGGAAGAGTGTTGAGCATGGAAGCTCTAGGGCATCCGTCCCTTCTTCGAAAAAGAAAAGTGGAGAAATATGTAGCTTTTATGGTCGACCTGGCCACCTTTTCGAAAGGTGTTTCAAGAGAAGTGCCACTCAAAAGAAGCAACGGGTGCTCGCCATCCAAGGAGTACCCAAGGGAGATCGGGTGTGCATGTTCTATTCAAAGAAGGGACATGACGTGAGTCATTGCTGGTTGAAGGAAAAGACTTGCTTCCATTACGGGCAGAAGGGACACCTGAAGACTTCGTGTCCCTAGGCTCAGTCCCCACTGCAGCCTGCCTGCCTCGGGCTCTACCGCTGCCACCAAACCAGGACAAAGGAAAAGGTAAACTGATCGCGATGACCGAAGAAGAAACTCAGTCTTCAACCCAAGTGATTTCAGGTTAGGTTCTATCTGGTTTTGTTATTGATTGAATAAGTTATGTATACGATTTTATAAGTAAATTAAGGTAAAGAACCGTTGGGCGCGTGTTCTTTTTGATTGTGTCGCTACCCACCCGTTCGTGGCTAGGCCCTTTGTAGAGCGTCATGGTTTGACCCTCGATCAGGTTAGTGACATGTTTTGAGTCAAGTTTCCTTCTAGTGATTCTGTGGTATCGGACGAAGATATTCAGGGTTGTCAGATTCGGTTATTTGTTTTTCTAGTGGTTGCTGATTTAAAGGTGATAGACCTGGAAGGTTTTGTGTACTTTTGGGCCTGTACTGGTTGTCTAGGCATGACTCTGTTACCCAGTGTAAGGTTAAGCGCTTGGACTTTAAGATGGACGACGGTCAACCCAGGAGTGGTTATGGTTATCTGCGTCAGGCTTCTCCAGTTATTTCTGCGGTATGTGCTCGGAAGCTTTTAGCTTCTGGGTGCTTTTCTTATTTGGTTTCAGTTCTGGAAACCAAGTTAGGTTTACCGTGTCTAGAGGAGATCTGTATGGTGTGTGAGTGTTCGGATGTTTTCCTAGCTAATCTTCCTAGTCTTCCTCCTGTGAGGGACATAGAGTTCGTCCTAGGTCTGGACCGTTTTGTGAATGTATTTATAGAGGATGATGTCTTGGTGTATTCCTGCAATGCTGAGGATCATACTCAGCATTTGCGTTTGATTTTGTCGACCCTGCGGGAGCATACGTTATATGCGAAGTTGAGCAAGTGTGAGTTGTGGCTACCCCATGTGTCCTTTCTTGGACATGTTGTAAGCAAGGACGGTATTTCGGTAGATCCGACCAAGATTTCTGCTGTGATGGAATAAGGAGTTTAGGAGTTTCTTGGTCATGGATGTCTATTATAGAAGATTCGTGGAGGGGTTTTCGGTGTTGTATGCTCCTCTAACTAGACTTACTCAGAAGAATACTGCTTTCATTTGGAGTGATAAGTGCGAAGAGGCTTTCCAAGAGTTGAAGAAGAGATTATGTACTGCTCCGATTTTAACCTTACCTACAGAAGGAGTTGAGTATGTTGTGTATGTTGATGCGTCACACATCAGACTTGGTTGTGTTTTAATGCAAGATGGTAAGGTGATCGCGTACGCATCAAGGCAACTAAAGATCCACGAGAGAAACTATCCTACGCATGATTTGGAAGTTTGTTGTCGTAATTTATGCGCTGAAGCTTTGGAGACACTTATTCCATGGCGCATTGTGCAAGATCTATACGGACCATAAGAGTTTGAAGTACGTCTTCACTCAGAAAGAACTAAATCTGCGCCAACATCGGTAGTTAGAATATGTGACGGATTATGAAGTGGAAATTCTTTATCATCCAGGAAAGGCTAATGTAGTAGCCGATGCCTTGAGTAGAAAGACCGCTAAGATTTTTAATCTGTCGGTGCAGTCCTTGGTAGAAGAATTTTTGTTGATGGATATTGAGGTTGGGAGTAGTATCATGCCTGCTAGTCTAGAAGCAGAAGAACCCTCTTGGATTTCCCTTACTCGAGCACATCAGAAGGATGATCCTGATTTGTTGCACCTCCAGAATAGAACAGTGAAGGGAGAGCTACCTGATTTCTCTGTGGACGAGTTAGACACCTTGAAGTATCGGGGTAGATTTTGCGTCCCCGCCTTTGGCGATATTCAAGCTAAGATCTGTGCTGAAGCTCATGGTTCCAGTGTGGCCTACCACCCTGGTTCCACAAAGATGTATAAAGATTTAAAGCAAATTATTTGGTGGTCGGGGATGAAGAATGACATCGCAAAGTTTGTATCGGAATGTTATACGTGTCAGCGTGTTAAGGCTGATCATAGAAGGCCTGGTGGTAAGTTGACACCACTTGATATTCCAAGTTGGAAATGGGAAAGTATTTCAATGGATTTCATCACCGGTCTGCCAAAATCTCCCCGTGGGCACGACATCTGTTTGGGTGATAGTCGACAGATTGACAAAGTGTGCTCACTTTGTTCCATTTAAGATTGGGTAGTCGATGAAGAAGATAGCTGAGCTATATGTTGAATAAGTCATCAGGTTGTATGGTGTGCCTATTAACATCGTATCAAATCAGGACTCTAGATTTACGTCTCGCTTTTGGAAGAGTTTACAGGAGGGGTTGGGTACCGATTTAAGGTATTCCACCGCCTATCATCCGCAGACTATTGATCATACAGAAATAGTAAATCAGATCGTAGAAGATATGATCAGGTGTTATATTTTAGATCATGGTGGTGCTTGGGATGAGCATCTAAGACTCATGGAATTTGCATACAATAATAGTTATCAAGAGAGTCTGCGGATGGCTCCGTTTGAGGCTTTGTATGAGAGGCGTTGTAGAACTCCATTGTTTTGGGTTGAAGTTGGTGAGAGACCGTTGTTAGGTCCGGAAGCCTTTGAAGAGATGAATTGTGTCGTGACTCATATTCGGGAAAAGCTTCGTGTGGCTCAAGAGCGCTATGATAAATATGCTAATCTACGAAGGGTCGATCTGGAGTTTGCGGTTGGAGACTTTATTTTTCTGAAGGTTTCTCCGATGTCTGGCGTTAAAAGGTTTGGAGGGAACCACAAGTTAGACCCCCGGTATGTGGGACCTTTCAAGATTCTTGAGCGCATCGGAGTGTCAGCTTATAGCTGGATTTGCCTACGACCTTCCCTAGTGTCCATGATGTGTTCCATGTGAGCCAGTTGCGGAAGTGTGTTCGTAGTGATCGTCAAGTCCTCGACTCGATACCCCGGATTCAGCCCAATCTTACATATGTGGAAGAACCTATTTGTGTTCTGGATTCTCAAGAGTGTGTGTTGCGGAGAAAGACCATCCTTATGGTCAAGATTCTTTGGAAAAATCAAGACGTCGGAGCGCGACGTGGGAATTGGAATCGGCGATGAGGGAATCTCATCTGCACCTCTTCTCTTAGTTTCGGGTATGTTGCTATGTTTTCAGTTATGCATGGTTTTATCGATTTTGGTTTGGTTTTGGAGTTGTGATAAGTTTCGGGACGAAACTTCTTTTTAGGGGGAGTGACTGTAAAGCCCCCAATTTTTCGATGATTTTATTTGTTTGGGCAACGTCAGATTTATGACGTCGTGGCGTTACTTTTAACGTCGAGTTGACGGCGCAATGCGGTTAAGGCATTTTTGTGTCTGTGCGGTCGAGTAGGCCGAATTCTTGTTGTAATGGGAAAATTTTGCATTTGGAATTTAAGTTAAGTAATTTTGGACTTGCTCGTCAAATTTCGTCGGAATCCAAGCATTTTTGGAGTCTCGGCGCGCGATTGAAGTTTTGGATTTGTTTATGTTCGTCGTATAATTCGAAGATTAATATCTCGGGAATGGCTAGTCGGATTCTGGTTTTGATTTCGCCGTTGTGTTTGTAGCGTCAGTGTTCGCTTATGGTGCGAATTTCGTTTGATTCGGCGCACGTTCGGGCCTACATTTTGATCTCATAGTTTCCTTATTCAAAAATATATAAACATGAATATTTTAATATTAAAGTACTATTCAAAAATGAAAAACACTATTCATTTATATAGTTTAATTTCCAGGATATATTTGTAAAGAAATTGTTCTTTATGCAAATTTTTTCTCATCTACAGTAATTCCACTCGAGTACCCTTCTAAACCCTCGAGTGTGCCTTCTGTGTACTCGTGTACCCCTTCTTCAGTTACTCGAGAGAATTTCCTTTTACTCGAGTACTTCTTCTTCAGGTACACGAGTGATCTTCTCACCTACTCGAGTGAATTTTTTTCCTCCTACACGAGTACTTTTCTCCTACTCGAGTAGTCATTCTGAACTACTCGACTAGCCATTCTGAACTACTCGAGTAGCCATTCTGAACTACTCGAGTAGCCATTCTGAACTACTCGAGTAGCCATTCTGAACTACTCGAGTAGCCGTTTTCTACCTCTCGAGTACCCGTAAGTTTTTCTCGTGTAGTCCGTTGCAGTTTACGTTCGGGAGCCTTTTTGAGCATCAAAACGATGTCGTATTGAAAAATAGTTAACATGGAATTTGTGTGTCTAGATGAGATCTACAACTTTCATTTTGGCCACTTTTCGATTTAAAGCTATCCTAAACCCCTATTTTCGTCTTCCACACACTCACCCATAAAAATACCGTTTTTAGACAGAATGTTATATATATATATATTTATGTATCTTTATATATATACAAGCAGTCGTGCACGGGGGACCCCGTGCGGGCAACATTTGTCGTGGGTGCGACATTGGTCGAGGGTGCGACATTTGTCGAGTGGACGACATTTGTCGTGAGGGCGACATTTGTCGTGGGGGCGACATTTATCGTGGGGGCGTCATTAGTCGTGGTGGCGTCATTATTCTTAAAAAACATGGACCCTAAACATAAGTTTGTAGTAGACAATCATAAATGACATGTAAAATGAGAAAAAAAACAGCTCAAATCAAATTGAAAGCAGAAAACCTGTCAATCACAGATCTAGATATTGCAACATTGCAAGAAAATTTTAAAATACAATAGTAAAACGATGACATTTAATCTCTGATCAGCATAATAAATTTGTTGCTACTATATAATTAGGACCCTAAATCGATTCCATAAGCATCAGAACAAACAGCAAATCATACAACAAATTATATCCATAATCAAATACAGAATTAAAAAATAGAATGATGCTAACCATAATTATAGCTTTCGCCGAGCGAAACGTCCATGGTGCACCTAGGGATTCGAATCCCCAACCGGTTAACCCCTCTAGCTTCCTTCTGATTACTCCTGCACGAAAGTGAATGAAATGGAACGGGAACCCTAATAAATAAAAACATGGAAAAAAAGAATTTCGTGGGAATTGGGGAGATGGGCTCACGGGTTGGGACGGAAACGGGCTTGGGAGAAAGCAGGGCTTGCGAGGAAGAGGGACTCCATGGTGAAGAATTTGGATCAGCGAAGAAATCTCGAGCCGCCTTCAGTCTCCGGTGGAGGAATCCGGCTCTTCGCGTCAGCCGTGGAGCATGATACAGAAGAGACATGGAAGATCTTCTTGATAAGAAAACAGCTCGCGGACACAGAGTAGCCGCCGCAGCGCCAGATTATATATCGAGCGGAAATCAGCGAAGGCGGAGGCAGAGGCGGAGAAATAGCGAAGAGCACTTACCGTAGATTGGCGTTGGGACGGCGTGGATGAGGGATTCAGCGAAGCATCTCCACCTTCGGCTCTTCTCGCGGGGGCTGCGGCTTGCGATGAAAAGGATTTGTGGCGGTTTCTCTTTTTTTAAGCCCTAATCCGGCTCAACGACGAAAATACCCAGAGAACAAAGGAAGATAATAAAAAAAAGTGGGGTAGTTTGGGATTAAAATGTTACACATGGTGTAACATGTCTCTTTGATTATAGTATAAAGATATATATATATATATACATATTTATACTATCAGAGAAAACTTGATTTTCTTCATCTTCTCCGATTCTTCTTTCTCCCGAACCAGAGCGGCGTGAGCGTGAGAGAAAATATATTTCGTGAACCTTCCGGTGGCCGCCGACGGTGCTCCGGTGCTCAAAATCTTCATCCGAATATAGATCCGGAAAGCTCTCGCCGAGAGCTACGCACTCGTGGTAATTTCTTCCCCATTTCTTGAGATTTCTTGTTAGGGTTTTTCGGCCCTAACCTCTATTTTGGCCATTTTTGTCTAGATTTCAACTCCTCCCGCATCCTTTTGCCCCGATCTACGACGTGGAGTGATTCGGTGGACTTTTCCGGTAAAACCAAGGCAAGTGGTGGTTTCCCCTCATTTCTCCTTGTCCGATTTGATGGTAACGAATGAGTTTTGTTCCTTGATCTTATTTCCAAGTTATAGCTATGTCTAATTTTTCGATCACTTGAAAATTTCTAAATCTTGTTTCGCTAACTGAATCTGGTAACTTCATATTGGCTTATTTATCGTTATCGAACGTATTAAAGTTTATCTAAGATAGTAAATCGTCTGTAAGGGTTGATCAACCGCGTCTCGAGTCTACTAACGTCAAGTAGAATCTGTCGAGCCAAATCCCGAGATATTTGTGTTATGGTTTCTTTGGGTTTCTTGAATGCGGGAGTTAGTGGACGATTCCACCTCTGCAGTATTTGTCACCTTCACTAGTGCCCTGTGGAAGTCTACCTGGTTTTTGGATGTCTACATTGTATGGTGGAGAGTATGAGACTCCCTCGTAGTTAGACGGATTATATATCTATTTTGTTTTTTTTTGGGGGGGGGGGTGTGTCCAAGAGCGACCACTTTGCCCGTGTTTTTGGGGGGTGTGTCCAAGGGAGACCACTTCGCCCGTGTTTTTGGGGGGTGTGTCCAAGAGCAACCACTTCGCCCGTATTTTTGGGGGGGTGTCCAAGAGCGACCACTTCGCCCGTTTTTTTTGTGTGGTGTGTCCAAGATTTACCGCTTCGCCCGTGTGTTCGGGTAGAGTCGACCACAGATGCCTAATAAAGGTTTTGTATTTTTCTTTCTGGTGAAATAATCATGTAGCCACATTATAGCCTTGTGCGTCTGGTGCACTCTTGTGGAACGTGACAAAACACGTAGAAGTTCTTTTCCTGTTGATGCCCTGTTTCTTTCGTACTTTACTTCAGTGTTTTTGGGCTTGGGTTGGTACCCCTGTTGACCTTTGCTTATTTTGGCTTATTACTCTTCCTGCCACTACTTGTACTTTCTTGCTGAGGTGTTCTCTTTTTGGAATGCCTCAGGTTCAGAGCAGTAGCGGTTAGCAATGCTGGTTTTGGAGTTTTCTGGGCGGCAGCGTTGGCCGTGTTTTTTGCCTTGTCTCAGCGAGGAAGTTTGTTGTTTGCTTAGTTTTGCTAGTTCAGACATACTTTTGTTCTTGGGTTCGTGTCAGTTTGCTGGCACCCACTGATTTTGTTAGTTGCTTGATACTTGCTAGCTGCTCATTTCTTTAAATGTGGATGTGGATTACTTATTCTCTGGGAGGATTTATGCTAAGAATGCATGTTAGGTATTTTCAACTATAAAATATACTACTATTACTTCATGAATTGCATAATTTGAAGCTCTAACTTGTTATTTTTAGCGACCGTAAAAGCTATCTTTCCTACTATAATAAATTTAGAGTCTTGCATAGCATGAGTTATCCTGTAGGGACGTTTTTACTCATGTAGGATGTCTGAGTTAATCTAATCAAGTATTTTTCCGCAGCATATAATATATTTTGATTCGTGGACTAGATGAGCCACTAAGCCGAGGGATACGGCTAACTACTGCACTTAACTGATTTTCTTTAAAATAACTTTAAAAAGAACCTTTCTTACTTTATTTAGCTTGGTGTCTGCCTGAGCGTCCGCATTTATCCTTTGCTGATGTGGCATCATGACGTGCATTTTCCCTTACTCTGATAAGCTTTTTATATGCGGTGTAAATGCGGGTTGTGACAGATCCTTAGGAAAAACATATGAATAATTTGATATAATAGGAATGTCTCTCAAACTGGACTTAGGCTCAACAGCCTCCAACAACGTGAAGAATGACTTCACGCCCTTCCCAACAACCTTGACTAACTGGAGAGCAGACTTCACCCATCCAATAGGTAGAAACGCCTTTACTCTATCTGTCGATATAAATGTAGGCTGTCTGATCCGCGATATGAAGTCCTCAGATAGAAATGAATGAGAAGCACACGTATCAAATAGTGCTCTCGTCGGATAGTCACGAATAAGGACAAAGCTGATACTTATCATGTTATACAAAAGCAATTCACAAGGTATAAAGTATGAAACTTATATACTACTCGTACTTGTGACGACATCAGCCTATTTGATGGCCTCCTATTGGCCAAGATTGTAAACACTTCACTGAGCTGGAGCATATTGGGATGCAGTGGACTCCACCGCCTTTCCCTTCTCAACACAAGATACTTATGCCTATGTATCCTTCCTCGGAAGGCCACTGCTACACTCACAGGCAAAATTCCCTAGCATGCTACAAGTGTAACATGTGAGCAGACCTCGCCCTAATGTTGCTCCAGAAGCAACAACAGAAGGAGCTTGTCCAGTATACCTGGACTTTGTTCTCCACTTCTTTCGGTACTCAGATTTTACAGACGTGGAACTTTAAACTCTGGCTTTATTACAGCCAAGTCCCTCTTGTCCTGTAACATCTTCATGTCCTTCTCAAATGACCGAGTCGTTTTAATCGACACATGAAAACCTTCATTCATTAGACCAGAGAGCAGTAACCTCGGCTCATCTTGCAGTCCCTCGTATAACCTATTGGTCTTATGACTTTTGTCAGCAAAAGTAGACCTCGCTTAACGTGCCAACCTGGTGAAGTCATGCAAGTATTTATCCACACTACTCTCGCCCTGAGACAAATGCTGAAACTCATTTTCCATGGCAATCCGCTGCGACGACGACTGATGCTTTGCCAAGAACAACCTCGAAAATTGCACAATCGAGAACTCTGATAGTTGTCTTCCCGCGAAGTGGTGTAACTCCAACTCATCCCACCAAATGCGAGCCTCTCCTTCTAACAGGAAAGTGACCAAGGTGTCCTTCTATCCCTCCTCTATCTCTATCGTCGTAAATATCCTCTTGACATGCGAAAGATTGTCCTCTTCCTACGTTGAGGATCATGCACCCGTAAACGTAGGAGGACTATATCTCATGAAGTTCTTCATCTGCCATTCAGTCGCTCGCATGTCAACCAAAGCCTCAGTAGGCACTTGCCCAGTCGGATGTGCATTCATCATTGCAAAAACTGCCTCAACAATTGAGCGTACTATTTCTGCAGAATGTATATGTGTGGGCACATCAGCTGGTTCCAGACTCTTAACGGAACATTAGGGTTTAGACTACCTCATACCACTTCTAGTCACCTATAATTATAAAATACACAATTTAGCGAATACCCAAAAGGCAAACAATGACCTTTAGGGACACGGAGGTCACTCAATCATATGTATTTTTGATTCCTAAGTGGACTTTCTTGAGTTCATTTTTTGTTATAACGGTAAGCAAAATAACATGCTCGCCACCCCGGAAAAGAATTTGACCATGAATTTTCAAAAGGAAGATTGAGACAAGCTGATACCACAGGTTAGAAGATCGAAACCTCCCTCTGATACCACATTGAAACACCTCTGTATGTCATATGAAATATAACAGAGGGTCTGGCCGGGGCCACATGCCATATTGCAAAGACATTCAGCGGCTTACATGTAAATATCAAGAGACCAAACGAATCCTAACTTAGAGCATTATAGTGGAAGCTTCATGGGTTAAATTGAAGTCAAGTACTAAAAATGTCCACTATATAAAACCATAGGAAAATGTTTACAATATACACAAAACAGTGAGGCATTACAAATGTTTTTCACCAAAAGAGTGTTTTACAAACATCGGCGCGTAGGCCGGCCACACAAGAAAAACACTAAAAGAGCCTTTGCTTGGCCTTCGAGGGCTGGCATAGCATCAAAGGGCTGAAACCCGCTATTTCCAGCTAGGCTCGCCAGTACCTGCACAGGGACAATCCACCTTAAGGATGCCAAACAAGGCAACGATCACCTTTAGCTGACCAATTTATAACGACCGCACCCCTCACACAAGTCGGCAGTTCTCCTTCCTTGTAAGCAACAACATATATATATTTTCGCAAATAACATCGGGCACTTAAGCACCATTCGCCATAGATGCAGGCTCGATCAGCAACACACCTCGTGCACTCAGGGAATATTCTCGGTATACGTGCCTTCCTGGGTCCCACCACTATCCACAGTCCCAGACTTGATGTTATCCATGAGCATTATAGTCTTTTTCGGCACATGGCCTAAGACTCTAATTATACAAACAACGAAAGCCAATTACTTTAGGAATAATTTAACCATCTTCTCGTTGCCCAAATCGCTATGCCATTGACAAAAGCAGCAGCAATGAAGTCCCATGACAAGACGCGGGTCAGCTTGCCCTTGCCCGTTCGACTCTCTGGATTTTTTGCTAGGCACAACAGGCCTTCAGCTCCAATTGCTGCTCACATGTACCTAGGACATGAGCCTGCAATGATCAACATGGCTCTCATGGCCAATAGATGGTCTCACCAGGCTCATAGCTTTTCATGCTACGCACCTTGTCTCACGGACACAGGCTTCGCAACAACATTTAGGCTGGCTCGCATGGCCACCTTTGCTGGGCTCACAAGGCTCTCAGCTTCAAACAATGGCTCTAGGTCTCCCAGAGACAGTCCTCATAGCTCAGTGGAAGCTATCGTCGGCGGTAGCACTATCGATGTGTGGTGGGGACAGAAGTCGCTTCTTCCCAAAATTTGGGTGTTTTTCTGGAGATCACCTCCAGTACTATCACTACAGCATCATGCACACACCCAAACCCCAAATTCTACACATTTAACAACATGTTGTATCCACATAGTCTTCTCCGACACGCAAAACAATTCATCACAATCCAGACCAACCAGTCCAGATAGGCTTCACACAACATGCCTATTCTATAGTTCGATTCCAAATCTATATGGATGTTTTATCGGGGATCACAACGATCTACCCACCGAAAACCACCCTTTTCTTCTCCTTTTAGTGAGGGGTTCCATGCACGTATGCAAATTGAGGACTTCACTTGTCCAAGGAGAAATTCATTACACTCATAAGTCATTATGGGGCCATGATCAAGTCTTCTATTAGGATGGAAAGGATCGCCTCACTTTCCCCCACATGAATCTTGCTTCAGCTCTTAAGTTTGACCACAGGATCTCCTTCACCTAGCTTGCAATGCTCAGCCCTAGACTATTCATCTTAAGAACTTCATGAACTAAGAGTGAGAACAATGAGAATTCATTCTCATGTACATATTATATCTAAAGGCTACCGTCGTACGGTATCAGCTACCGCCGTACGGTATCAGCTACTATCGCGCGGTATCTAAGGCATTGCCGCTTAGCCCAATGGACATCGCTCTGTCGCCCATAGTAGCCTACACTTTAATGTCATGTGGTACGCTACCATCAAGAGGTACTTTGCCTCGAGCTATCGCCATGCTTTAGCTCACTACCACCACACAATAGTCACTCAACGCTTTGTCGATAGCATTAAGAGCATAGAGTGCTTTGAGTTCAGCTATTTCCAAGCGATAGATCACTACAGCCGCCCGGTAGTCACTCAATGCTTCATTGAGATCATTTAGTGCGTCGAGTGATAGAGCTCTGCGGTACCTATCTATAGCTGCGTGGTAGATACCCGAGGCACCATATGATTTAATTCCATAGCTAATTATGGCATTAACTCTACTATCGTGTGCTAACTTCTAATCCTTCATTTTTCAATATTTTTGGGGCATTATAGAACTTGAACTGGAATCTTTGGCTCAGAACTGACTAGAGCATCTGTCTCGGTGGCAGCAGGAACACTCAACGGCACTATCTCAGTGGCCACTTGTTTATCAGCTGGCTCCCCCTCAACTCCTGCACGCAATATGTCAAAACTTTCACTGGGGGTGGAAGCATGAATTCTGCCCTAATGTACATCATCTTCCTCTACCTCAGGCACATCTCTGTCTCCTAATTGCTTTTGGATCCTCCAATCCCACCTCGAGAAGATGTAAGCATCGATCATATTCAGGTGGTGTATAGGTACTCCTTTGGACATGTCAAACTTGTCTCTGCCCATCAGATTCAAGTACAGACTTATAATCATTCCAAAGTTGGGGGTACAAGGACTATCCATAATCTTTACAAACAACTCAACACCCCAATATATCTTCTTCTTGTAGATGATGGACACAAGTTTCTTGAACATCTCTGAATATAGGTAGACATGGGAACCAGTCCTGCATAACAACACTTTGCCAATGATGTCTGACAATAACTTTCCTTCCTCGTTCATACCTTTCCTTTTAATAGCTTTGGTGCCTCTGGGCAGTCCACCGAATACCATGGCTCTTGTAAAGTCCACCACTTTGAGGTGATCGGTTTCATCATAGGATGGAAGCTCCAGGAGTTGGGTGAGGAGAGAAGCCGTCACTTTAACCTTTGTCTGACGAACTTTGCTCTTGAGTACCGTATCATCCCTGTGAAGCATTGTATTCTAAAAGAACTCAAGAACATCTTTGTCTAGCACTTTGCATGGGTGATGTAGCATAAAGGACGGGATGGCAGATTCCAACATAAGTATCATATTTCTGAACTCATCTGAAGCATACACAAACCCTGTTCAAACTAGTTCTCCATTACCTAGTAAGCCACTTGTGCTTCGAGAAGCCATAAAGAATTAGATAGCAGAGAGCTTAGAGAGTCGGCTTTGGAACTGGAAGGCTTACTCTGGACGACTCATCGGGAAGAATTCATCGGGATCGAATCTCTGGAAAAATTGTTGATGAGTACAAATATTAGACTGATTTTTGGACTCATCTGGGCCAGTTTTATCATCTTAGCACTGCACTTGAGTGCTATAACTGCTTATATTTGCTTACTTGCCTATTTCATGATTAAGTGCACTTTAGGCCCGTTTTCCGTGTGCTTTAGATGTTTCTGTATTTCTGTTTGTTTTACTTGTTCTCTAGCCGTGTCTTAAGAATGTGGTGTGCACTTTTGGTGGCCTATCTGCCTCTTCTGCTAGTGCATGGGTCGTGTGCGTGCTCTGGAACCGCTCGGGAGACCCCTACGATTCAAGAACACTGCGCATGATCACTAGACTCACTGCGCATGACCACTGGTCGTGCGCCACTGATCGTGCGCATTACGTTCTCCTTTTCCCCAGTTCTGTCTTAGCCAATCGCACGATCAGTGGATTCAGTGTGCACGACCACCGGTCGTGCACCACTGATCGTGCGCATATCTGCTTATGTTTCTGTCCAAGTTGCAGGTTTAATTGGAAATTGCGCACTATCATCGACCAACACTGCGTACCGGAAGCCTCCTCGGACTGAGCCCGGAAGCGGATTGATAACTCGCTATTCCGGCCACGACCTGCGGTGGACCTTCACCCTCTAGTGGTTTACTCCTCTTCCCCTTCCTCCATTGTATGGAATGATTTGATATTGTAATGAACTATATCTTCTACTCTATATCTAAGTCGATGATTGTAGTTTTCATTTGCTTTTGAGTTGTGTGTTGTAAATGCGCCTCGCCCAATCCACATCCACTCCATACCCATGTTTCACTCGATTGCACTCCGCACAAGAACACTTCCATCCATTAGCTTTCCGTCCACTCGCCCAGCCAAAGTTCGTCATCGCGGCCGATACAATCACCTCACCTTGCGAAGCGATGCCTTCGACCCGCACAGCCTTAATTAGTTTATTAGATCAAAACCACAATCTAACAAGCCCCTTTTTAATCTTTTCTAAGTATAACCCTCATAACGATATTTTCTGAACTGTCGCCGCTCTATGCTAATTGCATTCCTCAAGAGATCGACACTCGGGGATTTATTCCGAAATTTTATTACTTGTGTGACCGGTGCGCTTGCCGATTTCCACGCATCAAGTTTTTGGCGCCGTTGCCGTGGAATGCAACTATAGAGCGACTCAGGATGACTGAAAAAATTATTATAAGAGTTAGTGTTTTTGACTGTTGTTTCCTTATATAGTTTGTCGCAGTGAATGCAGGGTTGAGGCACAAGAGATCTAGTAGCCTGCTAACCCTCTTCATTCAAGCTACTTTCAATGACTACTATTCAGCAGCAGACTTATAAAGCAAGCCTTACCAACTTTACATACCGAGCAGAAATGGGAAATAATAGTTTCAAGATCTCGCCTGGCCTCATCGAATACATCATCGAAAACTGCCAATTTAGCAGAGACTGAAATGTAGATGTTGTATGCCACGTGTAGAGGCTCTTAGAAATTTACAATACTTGTACGCCAAACGCTGCCAAAAGCGAGCAGCAGAGGATCCAACTCTTCTCCTTCTCCCTAAAAGACGAAGCAAAGCGATGGTATCAAGATATCCGAAAGGGAATATCCTCATCTGGAAACAACTCGAATGGAAATTCTTGGCCAAATTCCGACAACAAATGCTAGCCATAGACAATTACAAGGAGCTCATCACCTTCACCCAAAGAAATGAAGAGACCTTGTTCGATACATGGGAGAATTTCCAGTCCCGGCAAAGGGAATGCTTCAGAGTGGAATTGTCAGACATCCTCCTAATCCAAACTTTCTACTTCGGCATCTCAGACAGATTCCGGCCATTACTCGACATCGCAGCCGGCGGAACTCTGTTTAACAAATCCAGCGAGGACGCCTGGGAAGTAATAGACAACATTGCCCAAACTAGTAGGCATTGGAACTCTACGCCTTCTCCCGAACTTCCGGTAGATATAAATTCAGTGGTCTCTAATGAAGCCACCGACCGCAATCCCTCGTCAAAGACAGAGCAATTTTTTGCTTATGGGTGCAAAATGATGGAGATGTTCAACGACCAAACCACCACCATTCAGCGACTACAAACAGCCATTGGGTTTCTCACGGAAACGTTATTATGTTTAGTCGATCAGAAACAGGAAACGGTACATACAATGAGATTGAGAAGCGGAAAAAGCCTAGAGAGGGCCTCGCCTCCTGATCCTCCCGCATAATCACTCCGCGAGCCCATTTTCGATTTGATAAAGGAACCTCCGTCCTCACCGACCGAGCAAGAACCCATGGCAGTACCACAACTTGTGAAGAACGTCGTGAAGCCTCCATTTCCCCACCGACTACAAAATGAAAAGGCTGAAAAGCAATTCCATAAATTCCTTGATATCATGAAAGGAGTCCAAATAAGCATACCTCTGACAGAAGCTATCACTCAGATCCCAGGATATTCCAAGTTCCTAAAGAACCTCATCTCGAGGCGTAAATCTTTAGAAGGACTAAAAACGATCAACCTCACCGAAGAATGCTAAACTCTCCTCGCCAACTATTCCCCAACCAAACGAAGAGATCCGGGCATGCAGAATCGGCCAACACAAATTTGGCCGCGCATTATGTGATTTGGGAGCTTCGATAAATCTAATGTCGTTATCCATCTTCCACGAGCTAGGAGTTGGGATTCTACAGCCCACCCACCTGAGGTTGCAATTAGCTGACAGATCGATAAAAAAACCGGCTGGGATAGTCGAAGACCTCACTGTCATGGTCAACAAGCTCACCTTCCCAGTAGATTTCATCATCCTCGACATGATGGCCGATCCCAAAGTACCTATAAACCTAGGACGGCCCTTCCTCGCCACAGCCCGTGCCATTGTCAACGTCGACCAAGGATAGCTAACCCTAAGCCTGGGGGAAGAATCAATTTCTTTCAACGTCCACGAACCTCCCCAACATCTTAGAATCACCAACTGCGAAGATGCAGATTTGATAGACGAACCAGACATGCACAGTGAAATGATTCTTAACCAAGCTGAGCCAGCGTGGGAAGAGGAAGATTCACCCGACACAACCGTCCAAACTAATGTCCCGAGAACCGCGCATCCGACCAAAGAACCTTTCATCGCATCTACCATCACACCCACTGCCGCAACTCTCAAGCCGCTACCCGAATCCATGAAATACGCTTTCCTAGAGGAAGGCACAGTGTGCCCGGTCATCATCTCCACATCCCTCTCCGCCGACAACGAACTCGCCCTGGTCGATGTCTTAAAGAAATACAAAAATGTTTTTGGACGATCATTAGCCTACATAAAAGGGATCAGCCCGACGTTTTGCATGCACAAGATTCTGCTTGAAGATCAATACAAACCGTCGGCACAACCTCAAAGGAGACTGAACCCCAAGATGCATGAAGTGGTACAAGCAGAAGTAATAAAATTGCTTGACGCAGGTATCATTTACCCAATCAGCGACAGCAAATGGGTAGGCCCAGTACAAGTGGTGCCCAAAAAGGGCGGGATTATCGTGGTGGCCAACGAAAAGAATGAATTATTACCCATCTGTATGGTCACCGGGTGGAGAGTCTGCATAGACTACCGGAAACTGAATGAGGCTACACGCAAAGATCACTTCCCGCTACCCTTCATCGACCAGATGCTAGAAAAATTGGCCGGTTAGGAATACTATTGTTTCCTCGACAGGTATTCAGGATACAATCAAATCACAGTTGACCCCGACGACCAAGACAAAACGACGTTCACGTGCCCATCCAGCACCTTGGCATTCAGGAAAATGCCATTCGGATTGTGCAACGGCCCAGCAACCTTCCAGCGATGCGTGATAGCCATCTTCGGCAACATGATCAGAGACTTTCTCGAAGTCTTCATGGACGACTTTTCCCTTTTCGGGAACAGCTTCAATTCCTGCCTCGTAAATCTAGCCAATGCTCTGAAGCGGTGCGAAGATACAAACCTCGTCTTGAATTGGGAAAAATTCCATTTCATGGTTCGCGAGGGCATTGTCTTAGGACACAAAGTCTCTCGCAGGGGGCTCGAAGTCGACCAAGCAAAAGTCAGCATCATCAAAAATATTCCTCCTCCGTCTTCCGCCTAGGGTATCTGCAGCTTTTTGGGACACGCCGGCTTCTACAGAAGATTCATCAGTAATTTCTCATCAATATCCAAGCCCCTCACAAATCTACTGGCCAAAGACACCAAGTTTGACTTCGACAAAAAATGTATGCAAGCCTTCAAGACTCTCAAAGACCGACTCATCTCCGCTCCAATCTTGGTGGCACCAGATTGGACTTTGCCCTTCGAAGTCATGTGCGACGCAAGCGATGTTGCAGTCGGAGCGGTGCTCGGTCAAAGGAAAAACAAAATCTTTTATACTATCTCCTACGCCAGCTGGACCCTCAACGATGCCCCACTGAATTATACCACTACCGAAAAGGAGATATTGGCAGTAATCTTCGCTTTCGAAAAATTCCATTCGTACTTAGTGTTATCTAAGGTCATTGTCTACACTGACCATGCTGCACTAAGGTATTTATTCAAGAAGAAAGACACCAAGTCCCAGCTAAGCCATTGGATTCTTCTACTACAAGAATATGACATCGAGATCCGAGACAAGAAAGGGGTAGAGAACGTCATCGCCGATCACCTATCCAGATTGGGAGCGACACCGAAGGAGCCGCACCCATCTTCGAACGCAACGAGATTGCCTACTACTTCCCGGATGAAAGATTATTCTCCATCATTTTGCTCACTCTGACAATCTTGTGGTACGCATATATGGCCAACTATCTCGCTTGCAAATCTGTCTCCCCTAACCTGTCATGGCAGCAAAAGCAAAAACTACTGTCCGACCCCAAGTACTATTTCTGGGAAGACCCGTTACTATTCCGTACTTGCAACGACGACATCATCAGGCGCTGCGTACCCGAGACTGAATTCCAATCCGTCTTAACACACTGCCACGACCGGGAGGCCGGCGGTCATTTCAGCGCCACCATAACGGCACGCAATGTACTGCAATGTGGCCTATTTTGGCCAACACTTTTTAGAGACACCCAAGCATACGTCGCAAAATGCAATGAATGCCAAAGGACAGGAAATATCTCCAAGAGGGACAAAATGCATCTCAACAACATGCTCGTGTGCGAACCATTCGACATTTGGGGGATCGACTTCATGGGACCCTTCCTAATGTCGCAAGGAAAACTCTATATTATTGTCGCAGTCGACTATGTTTCCAAGTGGGTCGAAGCAGAAGCTGTCAACGCAAATGACGCCTGCACCGTATTGAATTTCATACACAAGAACATTTTCTCCTGATTTGGCACCCCGCGCACAATCATCAGCGACGACGGGAGCCATTTCTGCAACAAGTCGTTCTTGCAACTCATGAAGAAGTTCGGAGTCCACCACAAAATCTCTCTTGCCTACCATCCCCAAACATGTGGGAAAGTAGAGGTCTCAAACCGCAAGCTCAAAAGAATCATCGAAAAATCAATCCATTCCAACAGAAAAGAGCGGGCCAAGAAGGTCGACGACGCCTTATGGGCATACAGAACCGCCTTCAAAACCCCTATCGGTATGACCTCTTTTCAACTAGTCTACGGAAAAGCTTTCCACTTGTCGGACGAGCTAGAACACAAAGCGCTATGGGCAAGCAAATTACTAAACATGGACATCGAAGTCGCAGCAGATAAGCGCCGCTCTCAACTAAACGAACTAGAGGAACCCAGGCATTTCGGATACGAAAATGCGCTTATACACAAAGAAAAAACAAAAAAGTGGCACGACCGTCACATTATCCCAAAAGAATTCCAACCAGGAGACCAAGTCCTGATGTATAATTCCCGCCTTTGCTTATTTCCAGGAAAGCTAAAATCGCGTTGGAGCGGCCCCTTCACTGTGCTCGGAGTCTCCCCCTTTGGCTCCATCGAAATAGCCGGGAAAAGCGGAGACAATTTCAATGTCAATGGCACCGACTAAAATTATATGACGGCGGTGCAACCACCGGCGAATCTCAAAGCCTGCA
The DNA here is from genome assembly GCA_039583875.1 of Platanthera guangdongensis. NCBI lineage: Eukaryota > Viridiplantae > Streptophyta > Magnoliopsida > Asparagales > Orchidaceae > Platanthera > Platanthera guangdongensis. The sequence goes on along the minus strand of CM077160.1, from coordinate 56,546,654 downwards.
GCTCGCCGACCCCAAGCAATGCGATAGCGACACTCCTTGATCGACAATGGCAGCAGCGACGAATGAGGTCCACCCCTCCACTCCGCAACTACCCATGCACGTTATTCACCAAATTTTGTATCTAAAGAACATATTTGAGTTTTTTTTATTTATTTCTTTCTCTGCAAACTGCAAAGAACTCTTTATTATAACTGTTAATATAGGTATTTGCTCCACCTTAAGGACGGTAAACAAAAGGGCTTTTGGGAGACGACCCATGTTGGACCATTTGGTCCTGTGCTGTGTTTTGAGCTCTTTTTCTATATATATCTATGTGTCCATCTTTTGTTTTTCATCCGTATTTACATCGCAAGTGCAGGAATTTTTTGAGGCGCGGCAACTTGGCCGCACTTGGATATCTCATCACACGACCGGTATGCTAAATTTTGAGCATGGGTACTTCTTCCCCTAGCCCTTTATTTTTATTTACATGTTTTACTTTTTCATATTGTCATATTCTAGTCTGGGGGTGGAGTTTCCTGTGATCACTACACAGCACAGTTTATTGCATACTATTCTGCATTTATTTATTTCATGATCACTAATTGCACACACTGAATCACCCACATGAGTGCCCACTTAACCATGTGCGCGGCTCAGGGCAAATGTATTACTTTTGTGTAAACTCTAAAAAGTGGTGCTGACTTAGGATTTTGGGATATAGTAGTTCGAAACTCATTCAATGCTCCTAATCGAGTACTCATGATTTGCATAGAAATAGTATATGATTACTTTTTCTTCATGCTCGTAGACTTAAATTTATTCTGCAAAAGTAAACTTTGTTTGCGCTACTTAAAACTGTAGAATCTGGAGTAATCGAACGGTAGTGTAGAGATGAGTGTAGCCGTCACTAGACTCGTATTGCTCGAGTCGGGTGGAAGGATCATCTTTTTCGGGGACTGAGAACTTGCCCCAAGCTACTCTCGAAACATTGGTGCCTGGTTAGTCGAGTGTGAGCGTGAGGTAGGCCATCATTTTGGCTAGTTTGAGCCTTTTTTGTACCTAGTCCTAGCATCTGACCCTTGCAAGCCAAATTTGCGCCTACCCTCCTTTTGTTTTAGCTCCACCTATATTCACCAAAGCCTAAAAGCCAACCCTTTTGTCACAACCAAAACCTTGAGCTTGATCGATTTCAAAAATTTGATATGTTGTGATATTTAGGATTCATGTGATGTGGAGATGAATTCATGAATTGCTAATTTTTAGATTTGGAGATCGTTGAATGAAAAAGAAGAAAAATGAAAAAGAAAAAAATGAATAAAAAGAAAAAAAAAAGAAGACAATTTAAAATTATTATAAGGAGAATTGCAATCCCCATCTTGTGTGTTAGTTTTTGGTCGGGATAGGCCATGTGCATACCCGGTTTTCAAGCTAACTCTGGGGGTGTGTCACACATTCATTTCTTAGTCGTTGTTTGGGTTTAGCTCTTGTTCGCTCGCTTTGGTTGCGTGTAGCCTCCTTGTTTATCATTGACTACCACACCTTAGCCTTAGCCTCATTCAAATCTATAAGTCCTGCTGATTCATATTTGAGTCTACTTAGAATCGTGGAGAGAGTGTGAAAGGGCAAGCTTATGGTTCCCGACATTGATGGATTTCTTTAGAGGTGATCACGAGCCCCGGTCTTGGGCAATGCTCACCTTAGTGGTCTGTCTACTTTCTCCGTACACATGACCGAACGATTCTCCAGAATTCTAATTTTAAGTAGACACAATATTTATTTAGCTCTGTCGAATGATTTAAGCTTCGTAGTATAATTAAAAAGTTTTTCTATTCTATTTTCTATGCGCATGATGTATTTGATTTCTCGTCTTACTTTATTTTGAAATCTCTATGCCAGCTAGCTGTTTTATAGTCCACGGAGTAATGATTTGCGCGGGACGCACAAATGGGTAAGTCTGGGGTGTGATGAGTCCAAATATTACACTGATGTTTGGACTCATCTGGGCCAGTTTTATCGTCTTAGCACCGCACTTGAGAGCTATAAATGCTTATATTTTCTTACTTCCCTATTTCAAGATTATGTGCACTTTAGGCTCGTTTTCTGTGCTTTAGATGTTTCTGTATTTCCGTTTGTTTTACTTGTTCTCTAGCCGTTTCTTGAGAATGTGGTGTGCACTTTTAGTGGCCTATCTGCCTCTTCTGCTGGTGCATGGGTCGTGTGCGTGCTCCGAAACCGCTCGAGAGACCCCGACGATTCAGGAACACTGTGCACGATCACTGGACTCACTGCGCACGACCACTGGTCGTGCGCCACTGATCGTGCGCATTACATTCTCCTTTTCCCCAGTTCGGTCTTAGCCAATCGCACGATCAGTGGATTCAATGTGCACGACCACCGTTCATGCGCCACTGATCGTGTGCATATCTGCTGATGTTTCTATCCAAGTTGCAGGTTTAATTGGAAGTTGTGCACGATCATCGACCGACAGTGCGCACGACCACTGGTCGTGCGCCACTGATAGTGTGCTCTGCTTATTCTTCCTTCGTATTTAAGGTCCTGCTCCGCGATTTAGAAGAGGGCGGATCATTTCTGCGATCGGGGAGTGCACGAGAAGTGCCATTCTACTTCTCCAGCTGCTCCATCCACCTCCACCTTCATCGGAAGCCCGTAGCCGGTGATTCCGAAGCTTTCCAAACCCTCCAGCGAAGCTCCCGGCCATTCATGACCTCAACTCCATGCTTTCCACCGCAGTTGGAGAAGAAGACGACCTAGAGAACGGACTCAAAGGCCTTCGAGGTGACAGCTCGTTGGTACCGGAGGCCTCCTCGGACTGAGCCCGGAAGTGGATTGATAACTCGCTATTCCGGCCATGACCTGCGGTGGACCTTCACCCTCTAGTGGTTTACTCCTCTTCCCCTTCCTCCGTTGTATGGAATGATTTGATATTATAATGAACGACATTTTCTACTCTATATCTAAGTGGATGTTTGTAGTTTTCATTTTCTTTTGAGTTGTGTGTTGTGAATGCGCCTCGCCCACTCCACATCGACTCCATACCCTTATTTCACCCGATTGCACTCCGCACAAGAACACTTCCATCCATTAGCTTTCCGTCGACTCGCCCAGCCGAAGTTCGGTATCACGGTCGATACACTCACCTCACCTTGCGAAGCGGTGCCTTCGACCCGCACAGCCTTAATTAGTTTATTAGATCAAAACCACAATCTCACAAGCCCCTTTTTATTCTTTTCTAAGTATAACCCTCGTAACGATATTTTCTGAATTGTCGCCACTCTATGCTAATTGCATTCCTCAAGAGACCGACACTCGGGGATTTATTCCCAAATTTTATTACTTGTGTGACCGGTGCGCTTACCGATTTCCACGCATCAATCGTCGAGGAGCGGAATCACGTCGATGGGAAGAAGACGATAAGTAGTGCGCAGAATTTGAATCAACGGGAATAGTTGTTCGGTAATCGTGGACGGCTTCTTTCGACGAAGTGAAATGCGTACTGTTTGCCCAAAAACTTCTAATATATATATATATATATATATATATATATATATATATATATATATATATATATATATAGTTTAAGCCATGGGAACCGACACGTACCTGAAAACCAAGACTCTTCAGATCCAATATAAGAAAGAACGTTTTTGACGTAAGTCGAATTTGGCGAGTTTCGCCGGAAACAAACTCATATTTGTCGAGTGTCGTCGTGAGTACTAGATGTATATCGACGAATCGACTATATCCGATGTGTGATACTCGATGAATTTTCCTTGGTCAATTAATCAACTTTGAAATACTTCCCGAGTGAATTCCTATCTTCTTATCCATCTTCACGAGTCCTTGTTTAGCATGCCCAGTTCCGTTTTGAAGAATGAGAACTTGGCCTCATCTAGTGGCTTCGTGAAAATATCTGCGACCTGCTTATTCGTCGGGATATAAATGAGTGCTATGTCCTTGTTCTCTATATGCTCTCGGATGAAGTGATATCTTACTTCGATGTACTTTGTATGCCTGTGAGAGACTTGCTTGTTTGCAATCGCTATTGCACAGGAGGAGTGGCAAAATATCATAATCTCCTTAAACTTTTGGTTGTAATACTCAAGTTGATTCCTGACCCAAAGAAGTTGTGCGCAACAGCTACAAGCAGAGATGTACTCTGACTCGGTAGTGGAGGTTGCCACACAATTCTGGTTGGTGCTGCTCTATGAGATAAGCCTTCTTCCGAGGAATTCGCACGTCCCAGAAGTGCTATTCCTGTCATCCCTGCTACCTGCAAAGTTTGCATCTGGAAATCAAATTATCTCGACATCATTACTTCTTGGGTACCATAAGCCAAGATTTTGTGTACCCTTAAGGTATCTTAAAATTCGCTTTATAGCGACGTAATGATTCCCTCGAGTTCACCTGAAATCTAGTGCACACACATGTTGAGAACATTATGTCGGGTATACTGGCAGAAAGATAGATCAAGAATCCAATTATGCTTTTGTACTTACTTTTCATCAAAATGTTTCCCTTTCTCATACCTGTCCGGAGACATAATTGAACCAATTGGAATCCTCGTCGAGGTTGAGTTCTCCATTCTGAATTTCATAAGTAACACTTTGGTGAACTTCGTCTGAGAGATGAAAATTTCATCATCAGATTGTTTCACCTGAAGTCATAAGAAATACTTCAGCTCTCCCATACTGTTGATTTCAAACTTCCCATAAGTATAGAGGACTTTTTACCAAGATTGTCTAATATAGAGCCGAAAATAATATCATCGACAAAGATCTGCACTAGAAAACTCTTTCTTATTACATCCCTAATAAATAATGTCTTATCTATCTTTCCTCTTGTGAACTTGTTCTCAAGAAGAAAGCTAGAAAGCATCTGATACCAAGCTCGACGAGCTTGTTTTAAACCATAAAGAGCTTTATTAAGAAAATAGACATAGTAAGGGAAAGTAAAATTAACAAACCATCGGGGTTTTGCTACGTATACTTCCTCTTTCAGATTCTCATTCAGGAATGTTGACTTCATGTCCATTTGATAGATCTTGAAGCCTTTGAGTGCAACATACACAAGAAACAACCTAATAGCTTCGAGTCTGGCCACCAGAGCAAATGTCTGATAGAAGTCGATCCCTTTTTCTTGTATGTATCCTTGTGCTACAAGCCTGGCTTTATTCTTTATGATTACTCCATTTTCATCCAGCTTGTTTCTTAATACCCATTTGGTACCAATCACATTCTGTCCCTTTGTCCTGGGCACCAACTCCCAGACTTTGCATCTTTCAAACTGATTGAGCTCCCCTTGCATGGTCATTATCCAAGAGGCATCCTTGTTTGCTTCTTCAAACTTCTTTGGCTCAACCTGAGATAAAAAACTAAGATGTAGAATTTCATTAGCAATAACTCTTCTGGTTCTAACACTGTCGTCTAGCTCACCAATTATCAGATCAAATGTGTGATCTCTCAGGTGTCTGAATGCTAGACTTATTCTTCTCCCAACATCAAGTTTTATGAAAGTTCAGGAGGTATGCTTGATACCACCTGAAGGTGTTAGTTAGATCAGATATACTCTAGAGGGGGGGAGGTGAATAGAGTATGTTGGTGATTTAAAACTTTTACAACTGCTGTTGTATTTTAGGTGTGTGTGCAGGGAAGCAAATCAAATAAACCAAGATGCAGCAATTATCTAATCACAGCACATTCACAGAGCAAGGCCAGAAAACAAAAGGAAAAGAAAGCAACCAGACGACACAAGAATTTTATAGTGGTTCCCCAAATCTGGGTAGTCCACTCTTCTACCACCCTGGTAGGAATACACTGCATGAAGGGGTTGATCAGGTGTCTTGGCACCAATGGGGTTTTGATCAGGTTCCCAAAAACCAATCCCACAAGTCTTTTGGAGGGAGACTTGCAACCAGAATAATTTTGAAGGGAATTAAAACCCTGTACAAAGGTGGAGTGAGATGGTGATGAGGTCTTCTCTTTCTCAAGTCAAATGAGAAGACTTGTGGATTGTTGTTTAGCAGCTTTGCTCCCCCTGAGATGTAGAATGAATCAGGAAGAATGCTGGAGCACTGCTTCAGGGTGATAGGCCTTCAGAGATCTAGATTTCCTGGTCCAGAGAAAGTCTCCAGGAACTTCTTGTGACTGATATGAATGTATTGTCTTTGAAGTTATCCTGAGTAAAAGCAGATGAAGAAGGCTCTTGATATTGATGTAGTGTTCTTCTTCTTCTTCTTGATCAGTTTCTCTCTGGGCCAAGAATGAATTCCTTTTTCTGTTGTGTCTGAATCACTGTCTGTCTCTTTTTTTTTGTGTGTGTTGAATGTCACTGTATTACTGACTGTTTCTGTATATCTCAATGTCTCATAAGAAACATTCGAATTTTGAATATCGAGCAGTAATGGCAGACGGCCTGGAAAGGAAGCAGCAATTAATTATTTCCCCAACAGTTTCCATGGGAAAATGGCATGTAATAATCCAGGATTAACTACGCATTCTAACGGTAGTATTTTGGGAAGAACTGCCATTAAATGTTCAGAAATCAGCGCCATAGAATGAGACGGGAATGGAAGAAGACCGAGTCTGGAATCGTCGACCGAAGAACATAATTTGTCGAGCTGAATTTTGTGTTCGTCGAGCTGAGCCTGAGTTCGTCGAGCTAAGCTGAGTTCGTCGAGCTGAGCTGAGTTCGTCGAGCTGAGCTGAGTTCGTCGAGCTGACAGTCTTCATTCATTGAACAGACAATCTTCAATATCAAACAATCTTTATTCATTGAGCAGAGAACTAAATTCGTCGAGCTGAGAATCAAATTCGTCGAACTGAGAAAAATTCTCGACTTGGACGAAATACTCTGCATCTGCTGAAATACTGTGTCGACACAAATTGTTGTCGACAGATTGATCTTGGTGTTGACACAAATCCTCTGGTGTCGACATAAGCTGGTGTCGACTGAAATCCTGGTGTCGACACAAATCGTCTGGTGTCGACACAAACCCTAAGTGTCGACACAGATTCTCTGAGTACAAAAATCGTCGAGTAGAGATTAGCATTCGTCGACCTGAGAAGCTGTGAACTTGAGGTCCAAGTTAATCGAGCTCAGAATATAATTCATCGACCGAAGCATGAAGCTGGACTTAGAGAAATTCTGAAGTAGTCCTGATAAGCTTGAGGTAGAATCCCGGTGTTCATCAGACGAAGAACATAGTTCGTCGAGCTCAGCAATACGAATTGTCTCACGATCGTAGAGCGCAGAACTCCCTTCGTCGAGCTGAGTTCGACGAACGTCGAACTCATTTTACTTGGTCTGAAAACCTGATAGATCTGGAGTTCCTGATGGTCTTGAGGAAGGCTGGTCCATCTGAAGTTGAGATAGAGGACTGTCCTAGACTCTAAGACATAAACTTGACCCAGACTATACATGATGGGTCACATCGTAAGTCAGTGAGCCTAGCCCAAATCAACTAGGGATCCAACAATCTCCCCCTATTTGGGTGAGGTCACTAACAGAGACTCCAAGCAAAGAACAAACTGAAAAACAAAGCAAAATTAAGAAATATATCTGGCAGAGAATTTACAACACATGCAACAGATATATATATATACATACATACAGGCTTTGTTTTAATGCAAGATATAGTCTGAAATAGAAGCAGAAATGAAATAACCACAAAATTACTTCTCTGTCTTCTTCTGTTTTAGCTTGTCTCCTGGTGCTTTATCTCCTGGCTTTTTGAAAATGATTTCCCTATTGGGATCTGAAGCTTGAGCCTTGGTCATAGTCATGTCAGCTGCACCTATGATGTTCAGTGAAGTGGCTCTGGGGACAACTGCTTCTGGGTGAATATGCATGTACTCATTAACATTGAGTAGCTTGTTTGCTTTCCCAAATCTCTTTAGCTCATCTCTCCTGTACTGAGACATAGTAGTTAAGCCTGTTGTGTCCTTGCCTTCAGCTTTAGCTTTGTTGATTAGAGATAAGCCAATGAGCTCTTGGAACCATGCCATTTTGGCTATATTGGCTGTTTCTGGATCTTCAGGAGGAGAATAGGGCCTTTTAGCTTCATGTTCCTTAGATCCCTGGTACTGCTGCTGCTGTTGTTGTTGAGGGTGTTGACTGCCTGAAGATGGTGTCCTTGGCTGACTACCACCAGAGGATCTCCATGTTTGTCTCTGATAAGTTTGAATATGGGCAGATCTCTGAGAGCCAGAGCCAGAGGCACCTGCTGCTGGAGGAGGAGGAGGATCCTTTCTGTATCTATGAACTGGGGGAGGAGAGTATCTCCTACTCATCTTCCTCTCTTTTTGCTGGTTCTTTGATAACCACATCCATGCAGGCATCCCTTTGTAAGGAGCAACATTGTGCAGAATATAATATGGAGTGTCTGCAGTGGGATTAGGCTTGGGAGCAGGAGGAGGAGGAGCCTTCCTTTTCTTAGAAAGCAACTTCTTTTTCTTTTTAGCAGCATCCTCATCTGATTCATCATCATCATCATCATTATTAGAACCTGAACTCTGAGGATTGTCATACAGAGCATTCAACTTCCTCAGAGTTTCATCAGACCAGATAAGAGGTTTTTCTTGAGTGGGGATAGAAGGTTCAGAGGGTGAGGGTTCAATAGCAGTAGAGACAGAGCTTTCAGCTGCTGCCTTGTTCTCTTCTTCAATGTCTGCCAGAATGAGCTCATCCAGATCAGGCATGGGAGAATCATCCATGACAAAATCTGGGACAGAGCAGATTGCTGGACTATTCACAGGAATTGGAACAGCAGTAGGAGCAGCAAAGGTGTCACAAAGTTGCTTGGCAACTGCTGGACTAGCTGGAGAGGTATACTGGACAATAGCCCAATGTGGCTTAGCAACCTCTACTGAAGGAAGCTTCATATATACAGAATCAAAGGTATGAAGAATCTCAGATAAATTAACTGTGGGATTTATAAAGAAATCACCAGCAAGTGTTATTGTATCTACTGACTCATCAAAGCTAATGTTAGTGTCCATAAATTGAATAAAATCAATAGTTGTATCTGTAACTGCAACTGCATTATCAAGCATTGTATCAACTGTATCTGTAGTATCAAAAACTGTATCTGCAGTATCTGTATCTGTATCAACTTCTGCAGCTGCTGCACCAGCTTCATCATGGAGCATCTCCCCTTGCCTGGGTTCAGGAGAACCTGGAGCCAGGCCCCTGAATGAAGAGGGGGCAGCAGAAAGGGCTGTGATTTGGGCAGATAAAGAATCAATGGAATTCACCAGAGGTGTAATGGCCTCTGTGATGAGTGCTTGAATGAGAGGAGTCAGAAGAGAGATGATGGAGGGAATGGTGGAGGAGTCTAGAAGTGGAGAAAGAATGGTGGAGGGGAGAGAAGCAGAGGAGTAAGTAGGAATGTGTGGAGGGGATAATGGAGGGAGAACAGCGTGTGGTTCAGTGGGTATGGTGTAGGATGGAATAGTGGATAGGTGTGGGGGAAGAGGGGATTGAGGAGGTGAGGGAATATGTGTTTCAGTGGGGGAAACTGGAGGTGTAGGGATATGTGCAAGATCAAGCGGTGGAGATTGATGTTGAGGTGGAGTCAATTGAGGTGCAGGAGGAGTGGGAAGAGATTTGGGAGGTGGAATGGCCTCTTCAGTGTCAGGGTGGGGAGTGACCTTGACGGTCCTTGTGCTCTCAGAAGCATTGATGGAGGAGGAGGAACCCTTGGAGGGTTTGGTGATTGTCCTCTCCCATCTACCAAATAAGGCGCAGGTGAGGCGCTTGCTGGCATTGATGAATGTGGTCGGGGAGACCAAACATTCACTGGCCTTTTCCTGGAGGAAAATCCCCAGGATTCTACCGTAGCAGACTTCCTTCTTGTTTGTTCTCTTCTTGATTAGGTCAAAGAAAACCATGCCCCAGTCGACCTGTCGCTTGTTGAGCACTGCGCACATAATCAGGAATTGATGGCGAGTGATATAGTCATGTGCCGAGTGCTTGCCCATCAGAATTTTTCCTACTATGTCGGCCAAAAATTGATAGGCGGCTGACAGTTGCTTATTCAGAAGCTTATTAGGGTTGCTACCAGAGAAACCCATTACTTTCAACATATCAGAATATTCCTCAGCGTCCATTTCCAAGTTGTCTTCACCATTGATCAGTCCAAAAATTTCAGAGAGTACTGCTGGGGACAGGGAAACGGCAGTGTTTCCAATATGTCTGTCAGATTTCCGTCTTCAGAAACTGTTGCAGTGTACACCCATTCTCTTATCTCGGTTGAGTGTAGCTTGATGCTGCGAGTCATGAAATCCTTGAGATGCAATTATTCAAGTAATTCCAGGATATAAAGAAAAATTGGATCGGAATGTTGGAAGGACTCAAAATCCATGGAGAATGCTGCATCAAACTTCATCGCCGCAAGTGCTCCTGGAGCAATCGCCATTGATGACCTGCAAAGAAAATCACAGAGAAAACGGCGATCAAGAGCAAAGGAACTGAAAGCGCGGGACGGAGGTCGAAGAAAACCTAGATATAAGATTTTCAGAATATGAATCGACAAGCTCCGTTCCACGAAAAGAGACAGTTCTTCGAACTGAGATCGACGAAATAAGTTAGAGGTGAGTAGTTCGTCGAACTCATTTAGAAGAATTGAAAACAGTTCGTCGAACTCCGTTCGATGAAATGGTTTCTGAAGCAAGGGTCGTCGATCTCCGGTCGACGAAAATTGTTTCCACACAGAGAATTCGTCGATCTCCGTTCGACGAGAATCTCTCAAACTTTCCCTAATTCGTCGAACTCCGTTCGACGAACTTTGGAAAATTCATCGAATGTAGACAGAAATTAATTTAACTCTTCTCCATTAATCATTCCCAGTTTATTTATAAGGAACAGATGGGTTTTCTCATCTAAAGGTTTGGTGAAAATATCTGCTCTCTGTAAATCAGTAGGAATATGAATCAAGTTAATCTTCTTTTTGTCTACATTATCTCTAATGAAATGATGTCTTATTTCAATATGTTTAGTCCTAGAATGATGAACTAGATTCTGAGCTATAGCAATAGCACTTGTATTATCACAAAATAAGGTTGAATTATTTAAGTTGATACCATAATCTAGGAGTTGGTTTTGTATTCATAGCATATGTGAACAGCAGCTGCCAGCAGCCATATACTCTGCCTCAGCAATTGATGTAGACACAGATGTCTGCTTTTTGCAAAACCAAGAGACAAGTCTCATACCCAGAAACTGGAAAGTTCCAGAGGTACTTTTCCTGTCCACTCTACATCCAGCATAGTCAGCATCTGAGTATCCAGATAACTCAAATTCTGACTCTGCTGGATACCAGAGTCCTAAACTAGGACAACTCTATATATATCTCAAAATCCTTTCAAGAAAAATAAGATGAGAATCTTTAGGATTCACTTGGAATCTAGCACAAAGGTATGTGGCAAACATTATGTCAGGCCTGCTAGTTGTTAAGTATAATAGGGATCCAACAATTGCCCTATAAGGTTTCTGATCTACAGGTTTCCCTGCTGCATCAGAATCCACAACAGCATTGGTAGCCATAGGTGTTTTCATTCCTGAAGCATCACCCATCCCAAATTTTTTAATAAGCTCTTTAGCATACTTAGATTGGGAGAGGAAGATACCATTAGGGAGCTGCTTCACTTGGAGACCAAGGAAGTAGGAAAGCTCACCCATGCTACTCATCTCAAATTTGGAATGCATGAGGTCACCAAACCTCTTGCACAATTTTGGGATCAGTAGACCCAAAAATAATGTCATCCACATATATTTGTACCAACAAGATTTGGTCCTTATGATGTCTAGTGAAAAGAGTTTTATCTATGGTTCCTCTTGTAAATTTATGCTCTAAAAGAAAGCTAGCTAGGGTCTCATACCAAGCTCTTGGAGCTTGCTTTAAACCATAGAGAGCTTTATGCAATTTGTAAACATAAGAGGGTTGAGTTAGAGAGATAAAACCTGGAGGTTGTTCTACATAAACCTCTTCTTGAAGTACACCATTCAGAAAGGCACTGTTAACATCCATCTGGAATACTTTGAACTTTTTGTAGGCTGCATAGGCTAGGAATATTCTAATGGCCTCCAACCTTGCAACAGGGGCAAAGGTTTGGTCATAGTCTATTCCTTCCTCTTGTCTATAGCCTTGAGCAACAAGTCTAGCCTTGTTTCTTACTATGTTCCCTTGTGCATCCAATTTGTTCCTATAGACCCATTTGGTTCCAATAATTGGGTAGTTATGGGGTCTTGAAACCAAATCCCAAACTCTACATCTCTCAGATTGATTTAGTTCCTCTTGCATTGCAAGAATCCAGTGGGGATCTTGCTCAACTTCATGGATGGTGAGAGGTTCAATTTGAGAGAGAAAACAAGCATGCATCAAGTCTTGATTGAGCTGATGTCTTGTCTGTACACCAACTGAAATGTCTCCAATCACTTGAGATCTGGGGTGATCTCTAAGTGTGACAAGATCAGTTTGTGGAGTTGGTTGAGCAACAGCTTCTGTAAATAATTCCTCTTGAGGAATGGTACTGGCTGTTGATGGAAGTTCAGTTGCTTCCTCTTGGACTTCTTCTTCACTATCTTCAGCAGCCTGTGGAGTGGGATGAGTTGGAACCTCTTGGGTATGGTTTAGTCCATCCATAGACTCACACAGTGGTGAAACCTGCAAAAAACTATTGGTAGAAATGTCTTTCTCCTTATAAGACATGTTAGCTTCATCAAAAGACACATGGACAGATTCTTCAATTTTAAGGGATGATTTGTTGAAAACCCTATAGGCCTTGCTTACCTGGGAATATCCTAGAAAAATCCCTTCTTCAGCCTTAGCCTCAAATTTTCTAATGTATCTTTTGTTATTAGTGTGGATATAACATATGCAGCCAAAAACTTTAAAGTAAGTGATTTTAGGTTTCTTTTCTTTAAGTAATTCATAGGGGGTCTTATGTTTTAGTTTATGTATAAGACATCTGTTCAGGACATAGTTAGTTGTGTTTACAGCTTCTGCCCAAAAGGATAGAGGCATGTAAGCATCTGCTAACAATGTACCTACAGCTTCAATGAGTGTCCTATTTTTCCTTTCAGCAACCCCATTTTGTTGGGGAGTTCTAGGAGCTGAGAAGCACTGCCTGATACCTTCCTTCTCACAGAACTCATGCATAAGAAGAGACTCAAACTTTATGCCATGATCACTTCTGATCAATGCAACATGAGTAGAGAACTCAATCTGTATGTTCCTGAGAAAATCTGTAAGAACTTTGAATGTATCTGACTTAGCTCTCAGAAAGGCTACCCAACTGAATCTGGAGAAATCATTAACAATTACTAAGGTGTAAGACTTCCCTCCTAGGCTTTGTACTGCAATGGGTCCAAAAAGATCCACATGAAGTAGATACAATATCCTAGGTGAATCACTTTTATTAATGGATTTGAAACTAGTTTTAGTTTGCTTGCCTAGTTGACAAGCCTGCATAGGCTTTCCTTCTTGTAGGGACCAGAAGGTAACCTCTGACAAGGTTGTCTTTAGATAACCTAGATATGTTCTTGAGGTTTACATGTCCTAGCCTTTTGTGTCATAACTCATTTTGGTTACTAGTGATATTGAGTAAACAAATATCAGTTGTGGCAAAAATGAAATCTACTAAATATATGTTTCCTTGTCTAAGTCCAATTAAAACAGTTTGGTTTTTATCATCTATAATAGAGCAAGAGGTAGAGTTGAAATGTACCTGATAACCTTCATCACATAATTGACTTATGGATATAAGGTTATGTTTAAGTCCTCTTACATATGTCACCTTTTTGAAGTTCACTGCTCCAATGCTTACTCTTTCATACCCTTCTCACTGACCACTCTTTGAGTCTCCAAATATCACCTTTGGTCCTAGCTTGGACTTATAGCTGGAGAGATTTGCTTTGCTGCCAGTCATGTGCTTGGAGCAGCCACTGTCCAGGTACCAGGTCTGACTTAACCTTGGACAGCTCTTCACCTGTACCTGCATTAAAAAATAAAGCTCAATTGTTCTTGACCCAGGTTACCTTGGGTCCTTGGTTTGGCTGAAAAGTAAAACTAGAAATGACTGATAAGGCAGGTTGAGACTTATATCCTAGAGGGTGATATCTCCTAGGTGGGATTACCCAATCAGCTACTGGATTAAATGTCTTGTTAGCTGCTTTAAAATTTTTATAGGAGAAATGATTTATATTTGGTCGTTCTGGGATCGACGAATTATTGTGAGTTCGTCGACCAGAGTTCGACGAATGGGGATGAGATCGTCGACCTCCACTCAGAGAATGACCATGGTCATTTTCTGCGTCCCACGTTCGTCGACCTCTGCTCGACGAACCATACACAGTTAATCGATCGCAGTTGGACGAATAATTATTTCTGAAGTTTGCGTTCAGCGTTCGTCGATCGGGGTTCGACGAACTTGCAGGATTTTGTCGATCTAAGTTCGACGAAGTCTGCTGAACTTGGTTTTTAACAGCTTTCTTCTGTTTTTTGTTTCTATTGTCTAGGGGATTTGACTTGTTTTCTGACATGGGTTTTTCAGTTAGTTTCTCTTTACCCTTAGCAGTGATAAACTTTATGGGAGTAGAAAGTATATTCTTCTTTATTATGGGGGGTAAACTTGATGAAGCACCCAAGCACAGCCTGCCATTTAATCTGGCATTTACTGTGCTTGTGATATCCATCAACTTGAGGCTTCTCCCATTGAGAGATTGCTCAAGTTATTTGGCCTCACATAATTCAGATTTTAACTTGATTATCTGTTCATTAGCTAGTGTCAATTGATCGGTTAGTTTTCTATTTTCTGTGCTGACAAATTCAAAGTTTTCTAGTCTAGTCCTCAAGGTTTTTATTTCTTTCTCTGAGTTTATTAGATCCATGCACATAGTTTTAAATTCTACTTTAAATAAGTCAGAATTGAAATCAAAACTAGAAATCACCTGATCAGCCTCGGAGTCTGAGGCACCTTCATCTTCAGAATCCTCTTCTGATCCACAGTTGCTTCTGGAGGCATCTATTGCCATTAGGCACACCTCCTTGGATCTGGCTTCTTCCTCTTCTTCACTGGAGCTGGAGGAGGATGTTTCCTCTTCTGTGTCACTCCAGGACTCAGCAATAAATCCTTTGTCTTTCCTTTTATATTTGTTGGAGGAGGGTCTACTGCTTTGTTTTCTTCTGGAATCCTTGTCCCTGCCCTTGTCCTTTTTCTGATTCTCTGAGCATTCTGAAATATAGTGCCCAGGCTTTCTGCATCCAAAACACACAACCTCCTTAGTTGGTGTCTTGTCATATTTGGGCTTATCATCCTGCCTGGATGATTTTCTTCTAAAATCCTTTCTTGCCATTTTATAGAATCTTTTGGCAAAAAGACTCATCAACTCTTCATTGGATGTAGATGTTTCATTGTCTTCAGAAGCTTTGAGGGCCAAGCTGTGCTCCTTCCTAACTGGGGTAGTTGCCTTCTATTCTGCTGTCTCTCTTGATTTTACAAGCTGCTCATATGACTTCAGCTTGCCTAACAGAGATTCTGTTGAAATCTCATTGAGGCTTCTGGCTTCTTTGATTGGCCAGATTCTGGAATCCCATGAACTGGGGAAACACATCAGTATCTTGTCATTCACCTCAGTTAAGGTGATGTCCTTGTCAAGAGTCTTGAGTTCACTGATGATTGAACTTAATCTATTGTACATCTCAGCCATAGATTCTGTCTCATCCTTTTTGAAAGTCCCATAGAGATAAATGAGACTGGATCTCCTATCCTTTCTTTCATCAGCTGAGCCTGCTACCATTTGGTTGAGAGAGTCCCAAATGGCCTTGGCTGAGGTGCACTCAGCCGCCTTCTATAATATGTCATCTGACATTATTTGGGCCAGAATATTCATAGCCTTTGCATCAGCCATCTTGGCTTTCTTATAGGCTTCAGTATTGTCTGGAGGTGGTACTGCACTCAGATTAGTTGATGTGCTGGAAAAAGTTGCAGGAACTGGAGGAACACCTGTTGAAATGACAGAAAAAATATCCTCATCAATGGAGTTCATATATAATCTAATTCTTTCCTTCCAGATGGCAAACTTATTATGATTGCACACTGCAGGTCTGATGCTTGTATAATCCTTGTTTTGGGCCATGTCTGTGAGAAGGATAAGTCCAATAACAGAATAAAACAAATAGATCTAACTAAGGGATCTTTGGGTTCAGGTGTTAGCCTGTACAACCAATCAGGTATGGTATGTTAACTAACCTGTAAGGTCTGGTAATTTAACCAACCTGGAAGATGTGGTATTATTAACCAACCTCCCTATGATACCAATTGAAAGTTCAGGAGGTATACTTGATACCACCTGAAGGTGTTAGTTAGATCAGATATACTCTAGAGGGGGGTGAATAGAGTATGTTGGTGATTTAAAACTTTTACAACTGCTATTGTATTTTAGGTGTGTGTGCAGGGAAGCAAATAAAATAAACCAAGATGCAGCAATTATCTAATCACAGTACATTCACAGAGCAAGGCCAGAAAACAAAAGGAAAAGAAAGCAACCAGACGACACAAGAATTTTATAGTGGTTCCCCAAATCTGGGTAGTCCACTCTTCTACCACCCTGGTAGGAATCCACTGCAGGAAGGGATTGATCAGGTGTCCTGACACCAATGGGGTTTTGATCAGGTTCCCAAAAACCAAACCCACAAGTCTTTTGGAGGGAGACTTGCAACCAGAATAATTTTGAAGGGAATTAAAACCCTGTACAAAGGTGGAGTGAGAGGGTGATGAGGTCTTCTCTTTCTCAAGTCAAATGAGAAGACTTGTGGATTGTTGTTTAGCAGCTTTGCTCCCCCTGAGATGTAGAATGAATCAGGAAGAATGCTGGAGCACTGCTTCAGGGTGATAGGCCTTCAGAGATCTAGATTTCCTGGTCCAGAGAAAGTTTCCAAACTTCTTGCGACTGATATGAATAGATTGTCTTTGAAGTTATCCTGAGTAAAAGCAGATGAAGAAGGCTCTTGATATTGATGTAGTGTTCTTCTTCTTCTTCTTGATCAGTTTCTCTTTGGGCCAAGAATGAATTCCTTTTTTGTCGTGTCTGAATCACTGTCTGTCTCTTTTTTTTTGTTGTGTGTTGAATGTCACTGTATTACTGACTGTTTTTGTATATCTCAATGTCTCATAAAAAACATTCGAATTTTGAATATCGAGCAGTAATGACAGACGGCCTGGAAAGGAAGCAACAATTAATTATTTCCCCAACATTTTCCATGGGAAAATGGCATGTAATAATCCAGGATTAACTGCGCATTCTAACGGTAGTATTCTGGGAAGAACTGCCATTAAATGTTCAGGAATCAGCGCCATGGAATGAGACGGGAATGGAAGAAGACCTAGTCTGGAATCGTCGACCGAAGAACATAATTCGTCGAGCTGAGTTTTGCGTTCGTCGAGCTGAGCCTGAGTTCGTCGAGCTAAGCTGAGTTCGTCGAGCTGAGCTGAGTTCGTCGAGCTGAGTTGAGTTCGTCGAGCTAATAGTCTTCATTCGTTGAAGAGACAATCTTCAATATCATATAATCTTTATTCGTTGAGCAGAGAACTAAATTCGTCGAGCTGAGAATCAAATTTGTCGAACTGAGAAAAATTCTGGACTTGGACGAAATACTCTGCATCTGCTGAAATACTGTGTCGACACAAATTGTTGTCGACAGATTGATCTTGGTGTCGACACAAATCCTCTGGTGTCGACATAAGCTGGTGTCGACTGAAATCCTGGTGTCGACACAAATCGTCTGGTGTCGACACAAACCCTAAGTGTCGACACAGATTCTCTGAGTACAAAAATCATCGAGTAGAGATTAGCATTCGTCGACCTGAGAAGCTGTGAACTTGAGGTCCATGTTTGTCGAGCTCAGAATATAATTCGTCGACCGAAGCATGAAGCTGGACTTAGAGAAATTCTGAAGTACTCCTGATAAGCTTGAGGTAGAATCCCGGTGTTCGTCGGACGAAGAACATAGTTCGTCGAGCTCAGCAATACGAATTATCTCATGATCGTCGAGCGCAGAACTCGCTTCGTCGAGCTGAGTTCGACGAACGTCGAACTCATTTTACTTGGTCTGAAAACCTGATAGATCTGGAGTTCCTGATGGTCTTGAGGAAGGCTGGTCCATCTGAAGTTGAGATAGAGGACTGTCCTAGACTCTAAGACATAAACTTGACCCAGACTATACATGATGGGTCACATCCTAAGTCAGTTAGCCTAGCCCAAATCAACTAGGGATCCAACATTTTACGACGTCTATAGTATCTCCTGCATGTTAAGGTTGTTTTGGTTGGGAATATTGCCCTCAATGTTCCCTAGATTTGAAGAGACGTCACAATCAATACTAAGAGTATAAATATATTTGATGTTGTTCAAGTTCACTATGTGCAGGATGTTCCTTAGAACATATTTAGATAGGTTGTCTAAGTGATTGTGACAGGTGGTCACAAGATAGAAAGGTAGAGAGACAGAAATTTGTTTAAGTCCAGAGGCATTGAGTGAAGCCAGTTTACTCAACGCCAGTTGTCAAGGAAGGATTCAAGAAAGACAAATTGGCGGCTAAGTCCATAGGTGTTGAGTGAAGTCAGTTCACTCAATGCCATATAATAAGAGTCATCTGGTAAACCTAAGTCTGTCATAGCTTCAACATTGGGACAGATGAAATTCGACTAAGTCCAGAATCGTTGAGTAAGGACAACTCACTGATGCACACGAAGCCCGGCTCTGATTTATTTAGGGAGCACAGGGGGTTCGGATTTCATGCGGCGATATGGAGGCAAGTGCACCAATCACAAGTAATATAGGATATTTGGGGGAATATCGAGATCGTAAATTTCTCATGAACGGGTTGATTATCTCCACTGCTCCCGGAAGGACTATTATCTTACCAAAAAAGTTAAGTTGTCGTATTTAACTAATTAAATCGGTTATAAGAAAAAGCTGAATATTCATTTAGAAAAATGTCGATGAAGAAATAACATCTGGTATCGAATTACGTTGCGAATAAAATAGATTTAAATATTTAGATACCCTATGTTTCAATT
This sequence comes from Platanthera guangdongensis, assembly GCA_039583875.1. Classification (NCBI taxonomy): domain Eukaryota; kingdom Viridiplantae; phylum Streptophyta; class Magnoliopsida; order Asparagales; family Orchidaceae; genus Platanthera; species Platanthera guangdongensis. The sequence continues at coordinate 56,527,575 of CM077160.1, read as the reverse complement.
CAATTAAAGAGGAAACATGGCAGTGGAGGTTCCAAAGAATGAGCTCACCTATCTCTAAGACTATCGCTCACCTGAACATTACGACTATTCAACCGGACTCTCGTCCGATGAAGGATTACTCTTAATGCCCGCATTATGCTAAGAACCCCGCTATTAGGGGGGGACCCAATCCGAAAGAATTACGTGCCTCCTCTCTCGAGGATTAGTGCAAAACTCTCTATACCTAAGGGTGATCAGTCCATACGCATGGCCTCTTGGCTAGATAGCGTATGGATAATGGAAATAGAGCCCACATATCGCTATGTAGTTCTACGCATCGTAAACCTAGCGTAAACCTTAAGTTCTTAATTAAATAAAAAAACAAGACCTTTAATTATTTAAAAACATTTTATATCCCAATGATCTTCGATACTGAGGGCTTAATGCGATTAGCCACTCATCGGAATGGGGATGGCTTATGTGTTTAGTTAGGTGTGAGTTATAAACTAGGCGCTGAAGGGTTACAAAAAATAAGAAGAAATAGGATAACGTAACATTAGAAAGAGCAAAACTACTGAAAAAGGGAGGAAAATGCACACACTCAACCATAAAAAAGGCTAAGTTACAAAAAAGAATGATTGCATAATTGAAATGACAACTCCTACACAAGTGAGTTGGCGGGAAATTAAAGTTGAAAATTTCAAGTCCTACTCAAACAAATAGGCCAAGTTGCAAATCCCACTCAAACAAGTAGGCAGGAAATTAAAGCTGAAAATTGCAAGTCCTACTCAAACGAGTAGGCTGGAAATGAGAATTCCTACTCAAACGAGTAAGTGGGAAATTAAAGCGATAAATTGCAAATCCTACTCAAATGAGTAGGAGGGAAATGACAAGTCCTACTCAAATGAGTAGGCGGGAAATGAAAGCTAAAAATGACATGTCATACATAAATGAGTAGACCGGAAATTAAAGCGGTTAATTGCAAGTCCTACACAAACAAGTCGGCGAGAAATGAAAGCTGAAAATGACAAGTACTACTCAAACGAGTAGACAAAAAATTAAAGCTGAAAAAGCTAACTCATAAACACACACACACACACACAACTTGAAGAAAAGCAAGAAAAAGCTAACTCATACACACACACACAAGAAAAAAGAAGAAAAACCAAAGTGATTGAAAAATTAAAATGTTTACATTTTTACTCTTAGAATTTGTTGAAAATGCATAAAAAGTAAAAATAAAAATTATTTGGGGAAAAGAGTTTTCAAATAAAAGCGAAAATCAAGGGGTTTAAAAAACTGAGATGACATTTAATCCATTCTTATAACTTTGTAAAAATGGTTAATATGTGGAAGAAAGTGAAAAAGAAGCAAAAGTTTTACAAGCTAAAAAAGAAAAATCTAAGTTAAAGAGAAATAAAAAACACTTTGAAACCATTTTACAAATTCATAAGGATGAATAAAAAAAAGAGCACAGAAATCCTAAATCTAAACAAACCTAGGAGACATGAAAAGAAAAACTATAATAACCACTTGAAAGTTTGAAGAAATCTAAAACTAAGCTATGAAAGTTGATAATTTGAAAGCACAAAAACGATAAAGAGAACTCATACGCACACACACCCATATTTAAAAAGAAACAGGAAGATACATAAGATTGCTGAAAAACGGGTACTCGGAGGCATTCTAGTACAATATAAGGATGAAAAACAAACATCTTTTTTTAATTAGAAAATCTCATTACAAAAGCTAACACAAACATAAAGGAGGGGGGAATTATCCTTACATAGCACAAAAAAGTCCTCTTAGCAGCAGCCAACAGCAAAATGGATCAAAAAATTGAACCATTTGTTCTTACAAAAAAGACCTATTTATAGAGAAAAAAGGAAAGAGACGACACGCTGGTGTGTAGGGGAAGCCAAGATTTTGATGACAGGACAGTTTCTGGAAGAGCCGGGAATGGGAAAGTCATTGTCAGAAATCATGGAGCGGCGAATTGATGAATCATCGAGGGGCGATCGACGAATGTTGAACGAGCGGCATTGAATTAATGAATCGTCGAGTTGAGTTTGATGATCATCGAACATCAGGCGTTGAGTTTTGGTCATCGATAGTTGACCAATGAATGAGCTGGCGAAGTTGAGATCGACGAATCAACTGGCGAAGTGGAGATCGACGAATCATCGAACGGTTGTACATATCATGAAATTCGTCGAGCGTTGATCGACGAATCCTCGAGCATAGATGTGGGATCAATTCATCGAGCGCTGATGTGTCATCAATTAATCGAGTGCATAGTCTGGCATAATTTCATCGAGCGCTGCTCGATGAACGCGGTCATTTCTGTGCAAGAACCAGATTATTTTACTGGAATCAAGGTAACACGCACAAGTCACGGGCGTGACCAATTTGACACGAGCGTGTACTTTGAAATTTTTGACTTTCTGCAAAAAATTTTGAAAACAAAATAAACTTAAGTTAGATGTGTATTTACAAAAAAAGAAACAATTTATTGAAGAAAAATAACAAAAAACTACAAAAATAACCTAAAACTTCATATATAAAGTACTGAAAAAATGAATATTTACAACTCATCAAATACCTCATACTTAAGCCTTTGCTATTTAAGAGCAAAAGTTGGAGATATATTTATAAGGAATTAAAAAAAATCCTAAATTTAGCTATTGCTTGAATCAATTAAAAAGGAGATCAAAATGAACATACGAGGTATAAGAGTTAAGTCCTAAATCATGAAATTGATTTAAATAGAGGAAAAATTTTGGCCAAAAAGACTTCTCGAACTAGCCAAATAGCAAGCAAAAATTATGATTGTTAGCTAACAAAAGTAGATTGGAATTATAGAAACTTTAGCTTAAGAGTTTTAAAAAACATAATGCAATTTAAAAATTATGCTCTCAAAAGGATTTTTTTATTAAGTCTAGAATCATTGAATATGGCTAAGGGGGTTGTTTTTGTTTATGAAGAGGGCTTTGATGAGGTGAGGTATATTTTTTTTCTCAAACCACTAATACAATTTTTTGAATGTGGATGTTTAGAAAAACGAAATCTTATTTTTCATAACATGTAATAGTAACTTTTTTGTACAACATATAACCCAATGTATATGTATAGGAGTAATGAATTTTATCCTCTTACTCCGTAACATATAATCTTTTAAAATATTAGATGCATATATTTACAAAACGAAATCTTATTCCCATTAACATAGGTTTTTTTAAGGACAAAAAATTATCATGTCATGTAAGACATTATAAATGTGGGGAGATGTGTTTTTTCAAAAATAAAACTAGATTTTATTTAAAAAGTTTGAGAGCAAACTTTATAAATTGAACATTCTCGTGTCTCTGAATGTTTGAAATAGAGATAATTGAAGTCTATAGTTGTTTTCTCTAACATAATACACATGCCTCTATTTTAGATAAATTAGAAGTAGTGCCTAAAACAACTCCCCAATCTTAAGAACAAAGTATAAAAAATTATTTAAAACTTAACACCGGATATTTAAATCTATCAATCTCTAATTAATAAATAAATAGTAAACAAAAAAATTAATGAAATTCGCTTATAAATAAACTCACAACTAAATTTTTGGAGAGCAAAATGGGTTAACAATGGAATATTCGATTTATTCCTTTCATTGAACTATTTTTTGGGGATTTTTTCAGAGTTTTCATTTTTTTGGTGTTTTTGTTTATTATCTTTTTTTGGAATTTTTGTTTTTGTTTTGTTTTACTCTTTTTTTGGGAATTTTTGACTTATTATCTTTTTTTGTGTTCAAGTTTTTTATTATATACATACTAAAAATGCAAAAAAAAGATATATTTTTTGAACTATTTTTCATTTCTAATTTTTTTTGTATTTTTGTATTTTATAAGCAAATATTTACAAAGTAAGAAAAGAGAGAAAAGTTATTTACAAAGAAGGGAAAGAAAGGAAGAGGGGAAAGAGAACAAAATATTTACAAAAAGATATATGCAGAAAATATTTAAAAAGAATATTTACAAAATAAAATTAAATATTTTTTGAATTTTTATTTTGCAAAAATTTTTCTTAATTTTTGATGATTAAACAAAAAAAATTTTACAGTTTTCATTTTATTTATTTTTTTGTTTTATTTTTATATTTTTTGCACATTTATTTAAAAATTTTAGGAGTGCAGAAAATAAAAGTGCAGAAAATAAAGCACGAAAATACCCTCATACTTAAGTCCAACATTGTACCCAATGTTGCAACGTAAGTATGTGGAATAAAAAAGAAAAAAAATGAAATATGGACAAACAAAAGAAAATAGAGGGGAGTAGCTTCCATTAAAGGAGGTCGGGGAGGCCAAGTTTAGGAACATGCATTATCAACTCGGACAAGAACTTCCTCCACTACCCCGACGGGAAAATTAACCGAGCGATCCGCTAGTTGTATTCTCATTTTAGTAGGGGTCGGAGTGCCCAATGAAAGTTATTAATTTGAAGGTTAGCTAATCACCTAGAGGGGGCTAATAGGTCTTTGAGTTTTATAGCTTTTTTGGTTGTTTTCTTACTACATTATCTAGAGCTTGTCCTTATGTCCTGCAATAAGAAAGTAAAGCAAACACACACAACAAGCACACAAGTATTTATAGTGGTTCCCCTATTGGGTACAACCACTTTCCCATCCACCTTTCCAACTTACTTGTTGAACAAGGCACAAACTCCAGCAATGTGCCCTTTAGAGCTTACACCTCAGGCCCATAACCTTACTCTCAGTGTGTAGCAGAACATCTACACTCAGTACCCCTCCAGGTACCTATAGCTCAGCCTCCTCCAAGTCCAATAACTCAGTGACAAATTTGTCACATACAGCTCAGTGGATCTATAGCCACCTACCTCAGGCACAAAGCCCTACACTTAGGCTGGGAGAATAGCCCTACCTCATATCCACACTTAGATCCTACCACAGAGAGATAAACTCTCCAGCCTCAGACAATTAAGCCATCCAGAACTCAGATCCACTTGGATCCTACCACAGAGAGATAAACTCTCTAGCCTCAGGCTATTAAGCCTTCCAGCAACTCAGATCCACTTGGATCCTACTACAGAGAGATAAACTCTCCAGCCTCAGGCTATTAAGCCTTCTAGCAACTCAGATCCACTTGGATACTACCACAGAGAGATAAACTCTCCAGCCTCAGGCTATTAAGCCTTCCAGCAACTCAGATCCACTTGGATCCTACGACAGAGTGATAAAATCTCTAGCCTCGGGCTATTAAGCCTTCCAGCAACTCATATCCAAGAAACCTGAATCCTACAGTAAAATGGTTACAAGTTTTAAGATGAAAAAGAAAACAAAAATAACTCTGAGATTAAATCTCTGTGTTTGCTCTGCTAGACTGAGCACATATCAGTCCAGCTAACTTGTTGTAGAGGTGATGAGCCTTCTTTTACAACTATCTTCTCTCTTGCTGCACAGGTGAGCATCTATCTGTTGTTGAGTGGATCGACCAGCTTTCTTTGTTCTTGAGAGAACCAACTTACTGAGCAGGAAGTGCTCCAGCTATCTTCTTCTTCCACATTAGCTGACTGGCTTGTACTTTTGTTTTTTGCTTTCATGCTTGATGAGGAAGAATTAAATGTCCAACTGCCTCTTTTAATTTTTATTTTTGAATCAACGACATCATAGTATGTGGGCCGACCAAGGATTGGTGAGCGCCAACTCCATCAGAATGGGACAAGACATCTTTTGGCATTATAGCAGCTTTCCAACAACGGCTTCCTACAGATTTGACTTTGATGACGTCAGCAGTGGTCATCATCATTTGGACTTAGAAAATTTTCCTAAATCCCATCAAGTGTTGAGTGATGTTGAGACACTCAATGCCATCAGCCTTGTCTCTCAGTGCTTCTAGACCTAAAAAAAATTTCTGACTTTGTCTCAGCGATTTTATCTCAGCAGTCTCAGCGGTATTCCATTATTAGCTGAGAAAAGCCTTTGTCTCAGCGCTTTCATCTTATCTGCTGTCTCAGTAGTTTTTGTACTTTTACTGTCTCAGCGGATTTATCTCAGTGGTTACAGTAGTTTTTCATTTATCAGCAGAGACAATTCTTTATTTCAGCGTTTTCCTCTTCATTAGAAGCGTTGAGTGAACCTGCTTCACTAAACTCATCTGGACTTAAGAAAACTTCCAGCTAATGTTGTTCTCAGTTGTTTGTCTCTTGACTGTCTCAATGCTTCCTGCTTTATTGAGAAGCATTGAGTGAGCTTGCTTCACTCAACGCTTCTGGACTTAGAAAGTTTCCAGCACACTTTGTCTCTGATATCTCAGCTTTCTCAACGACATCTTCTCAGCTGTCTCAGCTGTCTCAATGGCATCTTCTCAGCTATCTCAACCATCTCAATGCCATCTTCTCGATTGTCTTTAGTTGTCTCACTGCAATCTTCCCAGCTGTCTCAACTGTCTTAACGGTCTCAATGCCTACTTCTCAGCAGACTCAGTGCATATGCCCTACAGATTTTCTGGCTTTAACTTGACAAGCTTTGAGCATAGCTCGATGAACCATAACCCGAGCTCGATGAACTTTGATTTTCTCAGTGCTCTCTGCACTTTTTGCATTAGTCATTTTTTCTCTTTCTTCAGCTTGACAAGCTTTGGGCTGAGCTCGATGAACTATAACCTGAGCTCGACGAACTTCGAGCTAAGTTTGACGAATTTTGTATCCTAATTTCCTAAGCTTTCGCTGAGTTGAGCTCGACGATCAACAAGCTGATTTCAACGAACTCTAAGCTGAGTTCGACGAAATTTGAGTTTATTGATTTCTTTACTTGTCCAATCATAGACAACCTTCATTCATGAACTGAAGCATACATTAAATACATTATGTGTGTATGTTATTGACCCGTTTGACTTCTTACAAATCTGGGATATTTGGATCAATAGAGCCAACAATCTCCCCTTATTTGAAGAAATCAAAACTATACAGGTCATTAACAACACAATATTTCATGATAATAAAATTTTAACAGTATAAGTAGAAATGTTACCATTTCTCCAGCCTGTGGAGAATTACTTACTCCCCATGGCATGTTGTCATCCTTACAGTTCCACTTTGTTATCTTATTTCCTCCCCCTTTTTGACTTCTGCAATATGGAGCATACTGATAGGTTGCTCTCCCGCTATCTATCTCAGCTGTTGGGTCAGCTCCCCCTCAATAGTTTCATACCATCTCCAGTACCTGGAGGAAGAGCTTGTTCTACCTACAAAATAAGCAATGCAGCATATGGTAGAAGAGAGAATTGAAGCTACACAAGATTCAACATGCCCAATTGAAATTTGAAGGTGTTGAACTTAGCTTCATCTAGTGGCTTAGTGAAGATATCAGGCACTTACTTATCTGTGGAGACAAACTCAAGGGAGATGTCTTCCCTTTCCACATGTTCTCTAATGAAATGATACCTATTTTCTATATGCTTGGTCCTACTATGGGAGACAGGATTCCTAACTATAGAAATTGCACTAGTAGAATCACAAAAGAGTGGAGTTTAACTTATCTGAACATTGTAGTCTTGAAGTTGATGATGAATTCACAGCAACTGAGCACAATAGCTTCCAACTGAAATATACTCTGACTCTGTTGTTGAGATTGCTACACTTGTCTGTTTCTTGCTACTCCAAGAGATAAGCCTTCCACCTAGAAAGTGACAGGAGTGTAAAGTGCTCTTCCTGTCCTCCTTACAGCCTGTAAAATCTGCATTTGAATAGCCAGTTAGTTCAAATTCCCCATTCCTGGAGTACCATAGGCCAAGATCTGGGGTGCCCTTAAGATATCTCAAGATTCTTTTCACAGCAGTATAGTGAGACTCTTTAGAACATGCCTGATACCTAGCACAGACACATATTACATACATAATGTCAGGCCTACTAGATGTGAGGTAGAGAATGAAGCTAACTATACCTCTATACAGAGTTTGATCAACAGGCTTCCCTGGATCATCTTTGCATATATGCATACTTGAGCTCATGAGAGTTCTTATGGTAGAAGCACTCTCCATGCCATATTTCTTGATTATCTCCTAGCTGAATTTTGACTGTGATATGGATAGTCTATCATCAGTCTGTTTTACTTGAAGTCCCAAGAAAAACTTCAATTCACCCATATTACTTATCTCAAACTTCTCCTGCATAAGTTTTGCAAACTTCCTGCAGAGGTTGTCATCAGTAGAGCCAAATATTATGTCATCAACAAAAATCTGGACTAGGATGATCTTGACCTTTGATTCCCTTAGGAATAGGGGATTGTCTATCTCCCCCCTTGAGAATTTTTTTCTCAATGAGGAAGCTAGACAGTGTCTCATACCATGCTATTGGGGCTTGCTTAAGCCCATAAAGAGCTTTCTTAAGTCTATATACAGCAGTAGGGGAGTTAGAGTCAATAAAACCTGGAGGCTGCTCTACATAAACTTCTTCCTTCAAGTCTCCATTCAGAAAGGCTAACTTGACATACATCTGGAATAACTTGAATCCCTGGAAGGCTATAAATGCAAGGAATAGTCTGATTGCTTCCAACCTTGCAACTGGTGCAAAGGTTTAATCATAATCAATCCCTTCTTCCTGTCTATACCCTTTGGCCACCAGTCTGGCTTTATTCTTGATTACATTGTCATTTTCATCAAGTTTATTCCTGAAACTCCACTTGACTCCAATGATATTAAGTCCATTTGGACTAGGAAGCAGCTTCCAGACCTTGCACCTTTTGAACTGGTTTAGTTCTTCCTGCATTGCACCAATCTAGAATGGATCTTGATTTGCTTCTTCAAATTTCTTGGGCTCTTCTTGTGACAGAAAGCTGGAATAGAGTGCTGTGTTGAGAATCCTGCATCTGGTCTATACACCTTGACTAGCCTTACCTATTATCTGCTCTGTAGGATGATCTCTAAGATATTTGACTGTTGGGGGCAGTTTGGCTGCTTCCTGCTAATTATCATTTTCTGCAGCAGGTTAGTCTTCATTTTCAGCTTGACTGCCATGTGCTTCCTCTGGACATCATCCCTCACAATAATCTTCTTGCAAAGCTGGGTCTTTATCTTTCATGGAGAGCTTTTCCATCCTGACATCTGTTCTTGCAGAGCTGGCAAAGAGCTTGACAGCTAACTATCAATCATGCATAACTCATCAAACACTACATGGATAGACTGTTCTACAACTTGATTTGTCAAGTTATAGACTCTATATTCCCTACTATTGTTGTTGTACTCAACAAATATCCCCTCATGGGATTTGACAGCAAACTTAGTCATTTTTTATTTACCATTTTCCAGGATGAAACACTTGCAACCAAAGATCCTGATGTAGGAAATGTTTGGTTTTTTTCCCTTCAAGATCTCCTGGGGAGTCTTCTTGCGGCCTTTGGTGATAGAAGCCCTATTGAGCACATGATATGCAGTGTTAACTTCCTCAGCCCAGAAATATTCAGGGAGAGAAGTGTCACTCAATAGTGTTCTCCCAGCTTCTATGAGAGTCCTGTTTTTCCTCTCAGCTAAGTCATTTTGTTGGGGTGTTCTTAGAGAGGAGAACTCTTGATGAATCCATTACTCTTCACAGAATATAGTCATAACAGCAGACTAAAACTCAGTTCCATTGTGTAACTATTGAAATTTCCGGATCTTGGAATGAGCCGGGGTTATCTCGGCTAAAGTAGTTACAACCAGAAACCCATGCAGCAACAAGAGTCTTTAATGATAACAGCAAACTTCTTTTCAAGGCGAAACATACATGGCGAGACATGATTCGCCAAAACTACCACAGGGAGGGCAGATACAATTACAAAATACAAGACAAGTCATGCCGCGTGGACTAAATAAGTAGTCGTCGGTTCTACTGGTGCACTAAGGAGTCCGCACAGTCCGCCAGGTCGCTAGACCGCAACCAATCCGCACGGACTGCCCCTTATTCCAATTCTAGCTCTAGCCGCCGATCTGCAAGCCGCCTGACCGCGAGGTCTCCTAGCTGCCAGACCGCACAAGCTGCGATGACAAACTCAACAGGCTGCCTGAAGAAGGCGACTTATTGAACCCTGGAAACAAGTTACCAAAGAGAAAACTGCCTGGTCGCTATACGCGACATGCTGTTTACCGCCTATTACTTAATCGTAGAGTCCACACTGTCCCTGGTCGCAATCAGATCCAAGTCTTGGCTTTCCAGCGCTATCCGCTCAACCTGCACAGAATAACCTGGTCAACTCTATCAAACCGCGTGAATACTAAAATCCAGTCCGCAACAACTATTGGCTGGCTCACTTACTATTCATTCGCTGTCTGTTCCTGATGTGACATGTGTCCTAGTTATAGGAATGATGAGGAGTTTGGTCACTTCCCTAGCCGATAGGATCACTACCTTATCCCGCAGCAAGAACAAGTGTCTCCGCAAACTGCAGATACACTGCAGTCCGCCGCGACCTATGCAGGATAGCCAGTCCACCTAGGCTTCATCAAGGTCGAACACAATTCCAGTCCACCTTGTCACCAAAGTCCAAGCCAAGACCACCACAGCCGGATTCTACAATAACTATACCCTATCCACAAACACAACTCCAGTCCGCTTATCCCGAGACAACAGACATGCCATCAAGGCAACTGCTAGACTCAGCGGACACAGCTCCAGTCCGGTCACACTGCAGACAGCTCCAGTCCGCATCCACTGAAGACTGCTCTAGTCCGCTTATCCTGAGTGCATAGCCACGCAAGCAAGGCAACTGTCAGACTTAGCGGAGACATCTTCAGCCCCCAAGCTCACAACCAAAGCACACGGCACTGCTGTCGAGCTCGGCGGACTGAGAAGCAATCCATGCTTCACTGCGCGATCTTCCCGGACTGAGCCAAACCTGGACTTCATTCAGAACCAACCAAGTCCACACCACTGGTCGCAAGGGCCAGTTTGCACTTTTTGGCAGACACTAGATTCAGCCTGCCTGCCCCGGCAAACTCCAGTATCTGTCCTCACTAACTGGCAACCTCTGCGGCTTCCACTTGCCGCTTCACAAGAGCAAGATAAAGGATTCTGCCAAGCTGGTCTGCCAATCTCTAGTGCAGTCCGCTTCTTGCCGGACTCCGTGGATAGAGTCGCTATCCGCCCGATTACCTGGGATCCAACTGCCTGATGAGCATATGCCGGCTTGGCAAACCGCCACTGCTGTTCGCGTAGTCCGAATGAATAGAACGCCCAGACTGCCACAGAACAAGCTGTCTGCAATAGCCTTGTCGACCTGGCTGTCCGCCAACCCTGTTCGCGTAGTCTGCGTGGATAGGTTTCCCAAGACCTCCAATCACCCACTTTCACTTCACAATTTTCAACACTCCCCCTTGAAGTGAGAAGTGGTGAACAGCTCCAGCAGCTCCCGTGACCTTGCACCTGGTCTCTCCGATAGCGCCTTCGAGGAGATGTCCAGGACATAGTCTCTGCCCTGCATATCCTAAACCATGAGGGAGCCCTCCAGCATCTGCCAAAAGAAGCCATGCCTCCCTCTGCCTTCTTCTTCAGCTTCAACCTCCACTTGTGCATCACAGGACTATCACCAACAACCTTGGGCACAAGAGCCCAAGCCTCATCACATCTGAGAGTAGTCACCTCCTCATCTTTAGCGTCATCCACCTCCTTGACTCTAGTGGTGTCATCACAGCTAGATGGTACTCGGTCGACCTGAGGAATTGCAAGGAAACATGAGACCAAGCTCACTGTGTTCCCTTTGCTATATCGAGCTCATGGGTTGCTGATCCTCTTCGACCTTCGAAGAACCTTATCATGGCTAACCACCTCTGCTACTCCTCCTGAACCAGCTCTGTTCCTAGGAAAACCCGGAAAAATGCTCCCCTTGCTTCATGAACAAGAAGCCACCGCACTGGAATGAGGAGCACCTGTAGCAACACTCCCCTTATACCTGAACCAGAAGCCTTCGCTCTTGAAAAGAATTACCTGGAACATCGCTCCTCCTACTTCCTTAACCGGAAGCCTCCGTCTTCGAGCCAGAAACACCTGGAGCAATGCTCCCCCTGCTTCCCAACCCTGGTGCCTTTGCCCCGAAGCTAGAACAACCTGAAGCTCATGGTGACACAAACAGCTCCAACCGATACTTAGTAGCAACCTCCTTCATTCGACCATCTGACCTGCTCACCTCTAGCTCCACATATGAGCTATCCCAATACGACGTCAGCTCAACGAAGACAACATATATCGACACGATGGACCTCTTCATCGCAGGATCCATACAACTCCAACTTCTATTCTGCTCATCATACCAAACAAAGACTAGCTTCGTCTTGAGAGCATTCGGAGCGTGTACGTAGCAGGTAGATCCAAACACCCGTAGGTGCTTCACACTGGGCTTCACCCCAAACATCCGCTCAATCAGAGTCTTCGGAATGATCAGAATAAGAGCCATCTGATTGATGACATGTGCCGCACAGGCAATCCCTTCTGCCCAAAAAGCCTTATGAATGCCTTTGCCATGAAGCCAACACTTGCAGGTCTCCGTCAACATGCAGATCATCCAAACTACAACACCGCCTTGCTGTGAAGTATGTCCACAAGACAGCTCCCTTTGGAGCCCATGCTTCCTACAAAAGTTCGAGAACTCTATTGAGCCGAACTCACCACTGATGCTTGTCCTCAACTTCTTTATCCGCAGGCCAAGCTGTCCCTCTACAAGCTTCTTGAACTCCACAAACAAGCGGAACATGTTCGACTTCTCCTTCATGAAGTATACCCAAGTATACCTCGAATAGTCATCAACCAATATCAGCATGTACCGGCTTCCTCCAAGACTGGCAGTGATGGTCGGTCCAACTAGATCACAATGGACAACCTCCAAAGGTGTTTTAAATCTGGACTGTACCTTATCAATTGTAAAGCGATAAGATTCACTGTGCTGACATCTCGCACATCCCTGACCATCACCATAGGATGACAATCTAGGCAAACCTCTCACGAGTCTCCCTACTGCCATTACTTTCAGCTTGTCCATCACCACATGCCCCAGTCTTTCATGCCAGATACCTGCACTATCACTGGCCTTCATCCGATCAGCACCAGAACTTGTTGATGACCCAACCAAGTTCTTCTCTTTACTCTTAACATGAGAGATGTTCATCGAGTGCAAGACAACCTTACACTCCTTCCTGAGATGACCCTGCTTCTTGCATCTATAGCACCTTGGTCCTTCCTTCCTCTTCCCATCACGCCTAGGAGAACCACTCCTCTCTTGCTGATATGAAGTATAAGGTCCATCCTCCGCAGCAACCTTCACCTCCTACCTGAACAACCCATCAAGGGAAGTCCAAACCTCCGCAGCTGACCGACATCCACTGATGTGGTCCAATAGCTCTGATGAGATCACCTGCTTGAGAATATACTCTGCTCTTGCATTTATCTCCTTCCAAGCTCTCATATCTTTAGCATTGCCAGCAGTAACCTCTTGTCTTCATGCTCCGCACACCACCTCCCAAAGGTCCTCGCCAAGAAGAAAGCTCTCCATACAAGACTTCCACGTCTCAAAGTTAGTCTCTATAAGGAGTTCAATTCTAAGACCACTTGCATCTTCCACTGCTATGGTTCTACCACTGGTTCCCTCTTCACAAGAGCAACAATCACTTCAGTTCATCACTGCTTATCCACTCTAAACCTCCCTTTGATACCATGATGAAATTTCCGGATCTTGGAAAGAGCAGGGGTTATCTCAACTAAAGTAGTTACATTTAGAAACACATGCAACAACAAGAGTCTTTATTAATAACAACAAACTTCTTTACAAGGCGAGACATGCATGGCGAGAAATGATTCGCCAAAACCACCATAGGGAGGGCAGAGACAATTACAGAATACAAGACAAGTCAAGACGCGCGGACTGAATAAGTTGCCACCGGTTCTACTGCTACACTAAGGATTCCACACAGTCCTCCAAGTCAGTAGACTGCAACCAAACCGCGCGGACTGCCCCTTATTCCAATGCTAGCTCTAGCCCTCGATCTACAAGCCGCCTGACCACGAGGTCACCTAGCTGCAAGACCGCACAAGCTGCGATGCCGAACTGAATAGGCCGCCTGAAGCAGGCGACTTATTGAACCATGAAAACAAGTTGCCAAAGAGAAAACCTCCCGGTCGCTGTCCGGGACCTGCTGTTTACTGCATGTTGCTTGACCGCAGGGTCTACACTGTCCCTGAATGAAATCAGAGCCAAGTCCTGGCTTTCCAGGGTTATTCGCACAACCTGCACAGCACAACCTGGTCTACTCTATCAAACTGCGCGGATACTAAAATCCTATCCGCAGCAACTATTGGCGGGCTCACTTACTGTTCATTCGCTCTTTATTCCTGATGTGACATGGGTCCTATTTATAGGCACGATGAGCAGTGTGGTCACCGCCCTAGCCGATAGGATCACCGCCTCATCCCGAAGTAAGAACAAGTATCTCCGCAAACCGCGGATACACTCCAGTCGACCGTGACCTGTGCAGGATAGCCAGTCCGTCTAGGCTTCATCAAGGCCAGACACAATGTCAGTCCGCCTTATATCAAAAGGCCAAGCCAGGACCGCCACAGCCGGACTCTATAATAACTATCTGCCTATCCGCAGACACAGCTCCAGTCTGCTTATCCCGATCCCACAGCCACGCCACCAAGGAAACTTCAGTACTCAGCAGACAGAGCTCCACTCCGCTAACACTACAGACAGCTCCAGTGCGCATACATTGAATACAACTCCAGTCCGCATATCCTGAGTTCATATCCACGCCTGCAAGGCAGCTGCCGGACTCAGCGGACACATCTTCAGTCTACACGCCCCTACAAACGCAACTCCAGTCATCATAACCCCAAGCTCACAACCAAATCACACGACACTGCTACCGAGCTCGGTGTACTGAGAAGTAGTCTGCGCTTCACTGCGCGATCTCCCCAGATTGAGCCGAACCTGGACTTGGTTCTGAACCAACCAAGAACACACCACTGGCCGCAAGGGCCAGTCCGCACTTACTAGCAGACACTAGATTCAGTCCGCCTGCCATGGCGAACTCCAGTATCTGTCCGCACTGACTGGAGACCTCTACGGCTTCCACTTGCCGCTTCACCAGAGCAATATCAAGTCTTCTGCCAAGCCGATCAACCAAGCTCTAGTCCAGTCCTCTTCTTCCCGGACTCCGCGGATAGAGTCACTATCCGCCCGGTTACCTATGATCCAACTGCCTGCAGAGCATATGCTGGCCTGGTAAACCGCCGATGTTGTTCGAGTAGTCCGCACGAACAGTCCGCCTAGGCCGCCACAGAACAAGTCGTCTGCAACAGCCCTGCCGACCTGGCTATCCGTCAACCCTGTCTGCGTAATTCGCGCAGATAGGTTGCCCAAGACCTCCAATCACCAAATTTCACTTCACAATTTTCAATAATAACATCCCTCAGACTTCTAGACCCATATGATGGTTTTATCAAGACTGGGTCATGACAAAACCCTGAGAAGTATAAAAAGGATGGGTTGAACTAGGGAGTTAGTATGTGAACCACCTTGGTCTGCAAATATTATAATTCCAATTACTTGCTTAGGGATGACCATAGGGCTTCACCATGACACCATGACACCACCACAATATCACTAACCTGTTAGAGGGTTCATTAGAGCCATAAGTACCCACTAGGGTCAATTAAAATGGTCAAGTTGACAAAAATCAACCCAAACCCTAATCAGGTCAAAATAAGCTCATACAGGGTCAACTGACCTCCCCTTGGCAAAAGGGACCCACATAGACCTCCCCAAGCCCTAAGGGAGGCCGTTGGGTGACCAAGGACCCATTGGGGTCAACCAAAGAGGCTAAGTTAACCCAAGTCAACCCTAGCCCCAAAAAGGTCAAAGTGCCCTAACTAAGGGTCAAGTGACCCCCAAGATGCCCAACCATCCATACCCAATTCTTCCTAGACCTTAGGGGATGCTAATGGGTCACCAAGGACCCATTGGGGTCAACCCAAATGGTCATGTTGACCAAGGTCAACTCTACTCTAGTGTTAGGTCAAATTAGTCCAAATGTGCTAACCGAAGCTCAAACCCATTTCCCCCACTTATGCTAACCTCATTTTTATTATTAATATGAGTTAGTGGGGTGCCAATAGGGTGGAGGAGAGATTAAATTTAGCCTTGATGGGTAGGAGAGAGAAAGGGGTGAAAAAAGGCCATTCATAGCATAGGGAGGCCAAGAGCTCCTCTCTTCATGCTGGGTTCATTCCCCCTTCAGTTTTGAGAATATCAACAGCTTTAACCAGCCACCTAGGAGCTGGATTCATTGGAACCAAGCCTTGGCCGAAATTCAAGCTTTCAAGGCCATTAATGGATTTGAAGATATAACCACTCAAGTCACCCATTAATGGCTGGATTTAACTTCCCTACGGGTGAGGAGGAGTTTCCAGCCATTTCTCGGCCTAGTTAAGCCTAGGTTCACACCCCCCCCCCCCCCACCATGGTTGAAATCTCCACTTTAAATCCATTAATGGTGGAGCCAAGTTAGGCACTTCCCCTCCCCCAACTGATGATCATAAAAGCATCCCTGGACTCAGAGGAGGCGTTTCCACTCTTTACATGAAGGAGCCGAGCAAGTTGAGTGTGCAGTTGTAGAGCACGGAAAAGTTCCACCACCGGTCTTGGCAACTCGAAGATGGGCATGCCTCCAACCCCCAATAAGGCCCTCCTCTACTCCTACTTCTGTGGATAGATCCTAGGATTCATTTAGAATAAGAATCGGGCTCAATTGAGACTGATCAAAGCTTTCATTTTCCTGGTTTTCTGGGAAAACAATCATGGTTAGGTTCGTCAGAAATGTTCCCTGCGACAGCTGTGCCGCCTCCTGGTGATAGCCCCACCTCAATGAAGGTGGTGGCTGCGGTGGCGGGCCAAGGAGGTGGTCGGGTGGCCGAGAAATAGGGCTGGAAGATGCTCTAGGTCTGGTAAATCTCACCCATTGACTGGAGGAAGAAGAAACTCAGCCACCGTCGGATTTTTGTGAAGATCTGTGCAAGATCAAATTATATATATTATATTTAATGTATTTTCTACTCTTAAAAATCAGTAATTTAAAGAATTAATTTAAAAATACTTAGAGGCTTAATCAGAGAAAATGGTCAACATGCTAATTATAGCTCTATGGGTGTACTTTAATTTAAAATTGGTTTCAATCCATTTGGGTAAATGGTTTTACCAGAGCTCTCATTTTTGTGAGGACTATGCCCAGGCTAAACCAGAGACTATTTTGAGTGCCCTCATCAATCCAGCCATACAATTGACTTGAAACTATGGATGGGGTCAGTATTATCTATACTAACAACTTATCCAAAAATAGGAATTTTTGGACATATTGTTCCTATAGTTTTTGTAGATATTCAATAAACATTTTATAATTTAATTAGAGGGTCTAATTACATCCAAATTCTCCCAAATTTTGGTGAGAGGTTCTTGGGGTCAATATAGGTCTCTGTATAAAATTTCATCTCATTTGGGGATGATTTGGTTTGGATTTTAGTAACCCTAGCCTTGACCCAAAAGGGGTAATTAGGTCAAAGTGTCCCTTGTGTGCTTAAGGCGCCAAATCATCTCAACAGAGGTTAATACTTGGTCCCCTGATGTGTTATGTCAGTAAACACCCTCCCATGTATTATAGGGTGGATTAGGGCAGATTTGCCTTAGTGCCCTTGTTCAAACCCTAGGGTTGATCTCCAAGGGTTTGTGAAGGACAGAGGGTGTTATGTCCTTGTATGGACTTGGTGCTTAGTCCATGTGATTCTAGGGTGCTGAAATGCCCTTGGGAAGAATTTGGTGACATTTAGATTTAGGAACACAACTTAAAACAATTAGGGTAAGTTTAGGCCTTTACCTTTTAGTAAAATATTAAAGGGGCATTTGATCTTGGATCCATAGGAAATTTTGGCAGGAAGGTTTTTATAACATTATGAGTCTCTAGAAATTATTGTCGAATGTTTGCAAGACAGTAGATTGTACTTGTAGTTTTAATCCTTGTGTTGCCCATATTGATCATTTTGATAAAATAGTGATTAAAATAACTTAGAATGTTATGAAACTTAATCAGTAATGTTTTGTGATCATATTAAATCTCTGGAAATTTTTGTATAATTTTTGGATTAAGTTTAATGATGCTTCCTTCTTTACATCTATTTATTTGTATTATATTGGATTAATTAATTACAGGTTAATTCATTGATGAAAATTAGTGAAATTTGGTGCTCTCTGATATTTTGGCATCTCTTTAGTGTTCATAAATTTTGGGGGTCCATAACTTAAGAAAATCTAGTACTTCATGTTCAAAATTACACATGGACAATTTTTTGGATAATTAAATAAATGCCAAATTAATTAGGAAATTATAAGTTTTTAGATTTGGGCTAAATGTGTCATGTTAGTCCCCCAATAAATATTTTAGGGCAATTGAATGAAAATTTGGAGTATCCCCTATCATGTACATCATATAACTTAAGTTGGGCTGCGTATAATAAAATTGCAGAAAATTTGGATAGCATGTGAAATGAGCTTAGGGAGTTGGGGTTTAGTGGTTTACTGGTTTTGGTGAGTGAAAATAAGTTCATCTTTAGGAATCATGATGATGGAAGTGCTGTGTTGACTAGTGTTAGGAGGTGCTCGAGATCGACGAAAGATCGTCCTTCCGGTGGAGGGAGAGAGAGAGAGTTAAAACATAATAGGGTTAGATCCAGAGTAATATTAAAAGGCATCGGGAAATGGGTATTAACCAATAACAGTAAGTGCCATGTGAAAGGGAGCCTTGGGCTTCAACCCATCGTAGTTCCTAGTGCCCTTGAGAGCCCTTCACGGGGAATGCCTTCAGTAGTCCAAGGTTAACGTAAGTCGTAAGAATAAATGGAATGGAAGAGTAATTAGAAATACTCTAGGGTTACACTTACACTCACACTCCCCGGTGTTGTGAGAGTTAGGTTAGGTCTCACGAGAGGTAGGCTCGGGTTTTTTGGTGATGGGCAGGTTAGCCGGGCGAGCTGATGGCTCGGATGGTTTTGAGCCGGACGGGTTAGTCCGGGGAGCTTTGGCTCGGTAGAAATTTGTGACGGACGGGATTGTCCGGGGAGCTTTGGCTCGGTGGGAAATACATTAATGTTACATGTGCAAAAGATATAAGGTGGTGGGTCACCGGTATTGGAGAGTCGTCATACCGACACCAATAAATTGGCTCGGCAGGTGTGGTTTTGCACTTGGCCAAATAAAGTCTAGTGCGCAGCCGGCAAGAGTACGCAGGAGCTCCACTTAGTGAACCAGCGTTAAGGAGTACAATAGGCCTGACTGGTATTGTCATACCGATTTAGAGGTGGGCGAGGCCCAACCCACCGCTTATATTTGCCACTACGGAGGTATCCTGGGAGATTAGGCTCCAGAAAGGGGGAACTAATGGTCTGTGGGCACAGAGTCGAGTGGGTGTGTTGCACTTGCATGATCAACATCATGGCATACTTGCATGTCATAGCATAATCATTGCATATAAACCCTGACAACTATTATATAAAGTGGTATGGGACGCTTTATATAATAGGCCTTGCAAAACAACCACTTGGTCTATAGGTTTGTATAAGCATTCCTACAAGGTCATGGTTAATTTCTTAGTTTACTTTCTCATACTATACTTGTTCAATTATTCTTGTGTATATTTATACTGCTTACCTACTACTGCATGCCTACTACTGCTTACTTATACTTGTTGTGGTTATATATTCATGATAAACTAATTTCGTCGTCACCTGCTTACTTTGTTATTCTCCACCTTCATTACCTTCCCTTTCCTCCTCCCTGCTCGGTTCCTAAGAGTCATGGGGGAGGGTGGGGGATGATAGGACTTAGTCTTTTTAGACTAACGGTTGTTGACCAAATCATTTTAGGGTATCATGGAGCCGCACCTGGAGATGCAGCCCCGGAGGTCGGTGCGCATGGAGATGGGGCAGTCTAGCACTGCAGTCTATCCAGCAGGGACTGTGAGTCCCGATCATTAGTAGATGTTATAGATTTGCTTCCACATTGAGTGACTCGTAGTGAGGATCATGATGTATCGGGCAGGAGCCCTTTTTAGTCTTTGCCTATTCTTTTTTATGGACTCTCCCTTTATGGAGATTTATTTATATATATGTGATCCTGGTGGACTAGTATTGAGTTCTACCTTAGTCATGTACTATTTATACTTCTACTCTTCTGAAATCGGTATGGCCAGCAGGATCGGTGTTTTGTAGTGACGACCTTCCCGGGTGTGTTGGTGTCACCGCAAAGTGGTGGTTCTAGGCATAAGACCCCGGTGGTTTAAAAGAAAAAAATGGGGTCTTACAAACTGGTATCAGAGGGAACCTCGATCAGAAAAGTAGAAGACCACTAACCCTGGTTCACCCCCACTCGAGTTTAGTTTGGGGACAAACTAAGCAGCGGAAGCTATAGTGTGCCCATATGGGGAATCACATGTAATTATCCACTTTGGACTAGGTTAGGTCAAATTTCTTACAATTGGTCTTTGTTATGCACCCCCGACACATCCTACACCACAGGACGGAGCTCGGCAAACTCCGAATGTTGCACCACCTCCCCATACTCCCACTCCATTTCTACAGTCGGAGATGGGGCATACTTTGACGACCATTCTGGAGGACGATTGGCACACAACTTGAGGCCGGAAGAGGCCAACTGAGCATCAGGGTCGGGGAAGCAGGAATGATCAGCGGAGGGTCAGTCTTGCTGATAAGAGAAGATGATAGAGACATTGCTGATGCAGCCTCCATTGATGACCATCTGAGAGAATTCGTGGATAGGGACGACCGTTGCCGCAAAGCTCGAGGATGAGATTTCTACCACGACGCCCGCCGCCAATGCCGCTACATATTTTGCATGACGTCCGCCGCTAATAAATAAAATATGTAATTATAAATTACATAATTATAATTATATATTTTATCATTTATATTTCTGGTAATTTTATTTTTAAGCAATTTTATTTTAATAGTTTATTTTTATGTATTATGATGGTGTGTATAACCATCATGTGTTGTTGTTAATTATTTCATTTCATAAATAATGATGGATGCTTATAACCATCATAGTTTCATTTTGAATTTTGAATTTTTGAATTTTGAATTGGAGGAGATGGAGTGGTGTAAGCCTATATATAGGGCATGATATTTGCCATATTATTTAGAGAATGAATGATAAGAATTTGAATCCCTAAATCTTTTTTGAGATCTATTCCCCCCTATTTCCCCTCTCTCCCTCTTGAGAATTCGGCTCCTCCTATCCTCCTCCCCTCTCTTTGGCCGTTGGCCACTATCCCCCCTCTCTTTCTCTACTCGGCCTCCTCTCCACCAGCAAAAGCCGACCACCCTCATAACTCCCAAAATCCGAGTAGCCCTCATCAATAACAAATCCCGACCACCCTCATCTTTATATGGTGAAACCCAGCCAAGACACCAAGATCTCTCCTTGTGATTCCAACTCCTGCGTGAAGAGATGAAGGCAGACGAGTTTTCACTCCGTTTGGCGTGACTCCGGCTAAGCCGTTGAAGGATGGTCCAGAAAATAGTGAATTAGAATCATCCATTCTGATTGGGTAACGAAACCTTTCTACTTTTGGTGTTTCCTTATAGATTTTCATTGTGGTGGATACTTTGGCGTAATCTTTGAAACGTTGAATTTAATATGGTTTCTTCGTTTGATTTTACTGTTCATCATTATTTTATTTAAGTTCGAAAGGTTTGGCGAACCTTCATTTTCTTTTTGTTGGGAGATATCTACCGTTGTGGAATCGTAACTTTCTGCTAGATCTCTTTTGGTACAACCATCGCTTGACCGGACTGGGTTGGTCCCTTTATCCGGAAAGAATATTGGTCTATAGCCTTTGTTCGATCATAATCGGTTTGGCTACCCGTACGCTAGCATCTAATTGATAAAATTAAATAGTGTGTGCGCCGCGTTGGATGTCTTGTGTAAGTGTAGAATTTGATCATGGAGAGGCAATCGTGTTTAGTCTGTAGATTTTACGGTGTCGACGTGAGAGCCTACATCAATTTGTTATTAGAGGGAGGTTCACGTCAATTTCCAAATTGACACCCTACCCCTTTTATTATTTTGACAACACGCACTTGTCTTGCACATTTATTTATCAAAATTCCAAAAAAAACATTTTTTTTGGTCTGCCAATAACGGTCTATATTTTTATTTTTCTGCAAAAAAAATAAATAAAATTTTATTTAATAATCTTCATAATATTTTCAGTAAGAAAATCAAAACCATTTTTTTATTACCCTAGTTTCTAAGCGGGAACAATTCCCCCATTCCTAGAGTTTAGTGGGTGAGGTTCATTTTTTTCATTGCATGTGTACCAGATTCGAGTAGAATCTTCTATCCCGTCACCACTAAAAAATGTCCTATGATGTGTATGCTAGAAGACAGGTACCTATTTATGATGGTTTAGGGTGTCGCCAAGTTTTCCTAGACTGGGTTAAGGAAATAGAGTGCTACTTTGAGTGGTACAAATGGACAGACGCGGATAAGGTGCGAGTGCCGAGAATAAAGTTATTAGGTAGAGCTAAGATATTCTGGTTGAATGAGGAACGATGTCTGAGAGGTGATATTGGTAAATTACTTATTGGTTGCGCAGACATGAAGGCCATGATGACAGCACAGTACGTCCCTACGTACCATCGAACGCAGATGTCAGATGATTTGACTACCCTTAAGCAAGGGAATAAGTCAGTTTCTGAGTATATGAGTCTTTTTAATGATATGATGGTTAGGTGTGGTGAGAAGGAGATGCCAGAGCTCATCCTCTGTAGGTGTCGTAAGGGGTTACCCCCTACATCCAGGGCAAATTACTGTGTTATGGTCACACCGACCTAAATACCACTTTTAATGCTACATTGGATATTGAGAAGCATAATGTTCATAAGAATATGACTCGCTCGTTTCAGAAGGGAGAGTCTGTCATAGGACCACCACCCAGCGTTAGGGAAACCAGTCCTAATAGGTTATATGTCGTGGACTCAAAAGATGTTGTTGGATCCCTAGTTGGATTTGGGCTAGGTTCACTAAACTACGATATCTGACCCAACATGTATAGCTAGGGTCATGTATGAGTCCTAGAGTATAGTCCATGTCCTTAGAGTCAACACAGCATGGTCCAGCCATCAATAGACTACAAAAGACTCAAGACATAGAGAAATTTCAAAGACTCAGGAAATGAGTTTGACGTTCGTCAAACTCAGGTCGACGAAAGGCGTGCTCAGCTCGACGAACTTAGAGACAATTCTCTGAGCTGAGCTCGATGAACTTGATACTCAGTTCGATGATTTATGGACACTATATTTCAAAATTCCAAAGTCCAGAATTCCTATCTAAACTCCAGTCGACGAACTTAGTTCTCAGGTCAATGATTGCTGGGTATTCTACTTCAACATTTTAAGACCAGAATCACTTAAATATTCTAAGTCCAGAATCATACTACAGTCGACGAATTCATCT
Organism: Platanthera guangdongensis; assembly: GCA_039583875.1. Classification (NCBI taxonomy): domain Eukaryota; kingdom Viridiplantae; phylum Streptophyta; class Magnoliopsida; order Asparagales; family Orchidaceae; genus Platanthera; species Platanthera guangdongensis. Next base: position 56,504,055 of record CM077160.1, on the reverse strand, counting down.
TCTCAGCTCGACGAACTTAGACCACAGGATTGACAAGTTTATGAAATATCTGTTAGAAGTTCTCAGCTCGACGAAACTAGTTCTCAGGTCGCTATTTCAGGACACCTTACTTCAACATTCTTAAGTACAAGAAACATTTCACTGAACTCAAGTCGATGAAGTTAGAATCTCAGCTCGACGATCTTGATGCACAAAATTAGCATGGTTCCAGAGAAAGCAGTTATCTATCCTCAGGTCGACGATCTTGGATCTTAGATTGACGAACAACTATTATCTGGTCGACGAACTTGACTTCTCAGCTCGACGAACTCTGGACCCAGCTCGACGAATTTTGTTGTCCGCTCGACGATTTCTGTGCAGTTCCAGACTTGGATATTTTCCTCCCTCTGTCCTTAATTTATTGTAATAATTCCTGAGTAATTAATGCTTAACATTCTCTGAATATTACCGTTAGACGCAGCATTGATTATGGACTTCATAAGGATTATTGCTTGTCGTTTTTCAATGGGACAATTGGGGAAATCAATCAATGCAAATACTCTCCAGGCCGTCAGCATTGAATGAAGGAAGAAATTCAAAATTCAAAAGGAAGATTTCATGGAAAATATAAAAATGATTTTTCCTCTTTCTTCCAGCACACAGAGCAACCAGGAAAGTAGAGTTAACAGGATCTTCTTCTTCCTTCTCAGCTGAGCATAGAGAACAGAATACACAGGGTAATAACACAAAAACGAAACCAGAAGCCCTAGCCCTAGACCAGAGAACAGCAAGCTAAAGAAGAAGAAGAACATCAGTCAAAAATCAAGAGTCTTCTTCCTTATCCATCTCAGGATTCTTCAGAGGACAACAAATATTCTATCTATCAAAGAAGTTCCTGGATACCATCTGGTCAAGGCTGAAATATTGAAGACCTACTCACCCTGCAATAAGGCTCAAATCTTCCTGAGTTCAATATCTCAGGGGGAGTTGTTGCTAACATCATATATCCACTAAAGTCTTCTCAGTTGTATTTTGAGAAAGTGGACATAATCACTCTCTCACCCCCACTATAAAAAGGGTTCTTTAACTCCCTTCAAAAGTTATTCTTGGTTGCAAGTCTCCTGATCAAAAGACTTGGGTTGGTTTTTGAGCACCTGATCAAAAGCTCATTGGTGACAGTCACCAGATCAAAAACCTTAGTGGATTCCTACCAGGGTGGTAGAAGAGTGGATGTACCAAGGTTGGGGAACCACTATAAAATTCTTGTGTTGTATGGTTGCACCTTTTATTTTGTTCTTACTGTGGCTGCGCTAGCTAGGTTGCTGTGTTTATGATATTTGGTTTTGTTGTGCATGTGATAGTACTAGGTCTGTTTTACAACAAAAGTTTTTAAGTTTTCAAGATACTCTATTCACCCCCCTCTAGAGTATTTCAGATCTAACCATCACTTTCAATTGGTATCATAGCTAGTTTTCTTTAGTTGTACAAGTTAACCCTTGAACCAAAAGATCACGTGTTAGATCTGACTTTTACTTCTATTAAGTTTATATTCACAGCATGGCACATACCAAAGACTATGCAAGCACCAGACTGCCAGTGTGCAACCTAAATAGGTTTGTCATCTAGAAGGCAAAAATAAAGTTATATATGAATTTTATTGATGAAGACATCTACAACTCCATTTTGACAGGTCCTCCTCAAGAAACTGCATCTACATCTACAGCAACCTCAAGCACTCACGCAGTTCCACCACCTGAGTTAACTGGAGCTTAAAAGAAAGCCAGAGTTGTTGATGCCAAAGCCATGAATATTCTGGCCCAAACAATGTCTGATGACATTTTCCAGAAAGTGGCTGAATGCACTTCAGCCAAGGCTATCTGGGAATCCCTCAATCAAATGGTGGTTGGATCTGCTGATGAAAGGAAGGATAGAAGATCCAACCTCTATCATAATATGAGAACTTCAAGAAGGAGGAAGAAGAATCTATTACAGATATGTACAACAGGCTAAGCTCAATCATCAATGAGCTGAAGACCTTGGATAAGGACATCACCCTCACTGAGGTGAATGACAAAATCCTTATGTGCCTCCCAAGCTCATGGGATTCAAGGATCTGTCCAATCAAGGAGTCCAAAAGCTTAAATGAGATTTCCACTGAATCTCTTTTGGGAAAGCTAAAGTCCTATGAGCATCTCATTAAATCCAGAGAAGCAGCAGAGCAAAGGACACCTCCACCAGCCAGAAAAGAGTACAACCTGGCATTCAAGGCAGCTGAAGAGACAAAAACTTTAACAGTGAATGAAGAGTTAATGAGTCTGCTTGCCAAAAGATTTTATAAAATGTCAAGGAAAGATTTCAGAAGAAAGTCATCCAGACAGGATGATAAACCAAGGTATGACAAAACCCTTACAAAAGAAACCTGGACACTTCATCTCAGAGTGTCTAGAGAATCAAAAGAATGAAAGAAGAAGAGAGAAGGATACAAGAAGACAGCAAAGCAGCAGGCCTTCCTCTAGCAAATATAAAAAGAAGGAGAAAGGCTTTGTACCTGAATCCTGGAGTGAAACTGAAGATGAATCCACATCCTCAAGCTCCAGTGAAGAAGAAGAAGAGGCAAGGGCCAAAGAAGTCTGCCTCATGGCCATTGATGCCTCCAGAAGCCAATTAGAAGAAGAATAATCTGACAATGAAGAAGCTTCAGAAACAGAAGCTGATCAGGTACGTTTATCTTTTGACTATAATTCTGATGCATTCAAATTTGAATTTAAAATCATATGTATTGATTTAATAAACTTTGAAATGGAAATTAAAACACTTAGGGAAAGACTAGCTGTTGGGTACATTGGAAAATGTGTACCAGATTTGGAGAAGCCTCACCTAACTCAATGATATGCATCAAGTTGTATTTGATGTTGTTTTGAGTTATCATGTGTAGGTTAAGAAAATGGAAAGGAAAATTTTCTAAGTACAAGTGTCGACATTGGGAATGGCTATGTCGACATCAAGGGCCAGATTGTATCGACATCCATAATTTGTGTCGACACACAGAAATCTGTCAACAACGTTGTGTCGACACTAAGGGCCAGACTTGTGTCGACATTATTAGAAACTGTGTCGACACATAGAGAAGCTGTCGACACACTCCAGAATTCTGTCGACAACGACTGTGTCGACACACAGAACTTGTGTCGACACACACCAGAATTCTGTCGACACCAACTTTGTCAAGATAAGGAGTGTTTGTGTCGACACACAGAACTTGTGTCAACACATTCCACAGAAGCTGTGTCGACAACAACAAGACTTGTGTCAACACATGTACTATGTGTGTTGACATATTTGAAGAATTCAGTCGACATTCTCTGCTGCTGTGTCAAAGTTCAATGAAGGCTGAAGTAATACAACTGAAGACTTGCCAGCTGTCATTACTGACATTGCCGTCACATCTATCAGAGGTGTCAGAAGACAGTTTGAAACCGGAACAGTCAGTTACCATGGATGAAGCCTATATATAGATGTGCTCTCTCAACAATAAGCAGAAGAAAATAATAACAAGAAACAATAGATACAGAACAGAGAGAAGTTATTCAAGCCAATCAATTATTATCTCTGAAGGATTGAGAATCCAGAAGAAGAGAAAGAAACAGTCAACAGATTGTAGAGAGAGAAAAATAAGAAGGAGAGAAGATCTCATCCAGTGAAGGCAGATCCTGAACTGTTTACCTGAAGAATTCAGATTAATTTCTGAAGGAGGAGGATTGAAGATCAACTCCAACATCAAGAAGATTAACCCTACTGTGTTCAGATTAAAGAAGCTTTGAAGAAAGCTAAGTCAGGTTGATCCTTAAGAAATCAGTTCTATCAAGAACTGATCAAGAAGCCTTCAACTAATTCTCTCTCCATCGTGTTGAAGATATCAACAAATTTTCATCAATAATTTTGTAGGATTTGTACTAGATCTGAGTGTAGGAGATTTACATCTCTGAGTTGTAAGCCTAAATTATAAAGGCTGAGGTAGGGCTGTGTGCCTGAGGTAGGAGAATCTGTTCCCTGAGTTGTATGCCTGTGATAGAGGCTGAGATAGGGTTGTTGCCTGAGTTGTAGGAGTAGGGTGTAACTCTGAGTTGTAGGCCTATGGAAGAGGCTGAGGTAGGGCTTGAGCCTGAGTTGTATGAGTGTGGATTCACTCTGAGTTTTAGGAACCATTCTTGGTTCTGAGCTGTAAGATCTGCGGATCTGAGAAGAAGGAAGGAAGTTAGGCCGAATCTAGTACACTACTAGATAGGCGAAGGGGGAAGTGGATGTACCCATCATTTGGGGAACCACTATAAAATTAGTGTGCAATCTGTGAATGTTGTGTATGTGAATGCTATGTTATACTTTCTGTTGAATACATTACTGAACTAGATAGAATTATCTGCCTAAGTTAGAAAAAGAATTGAACCTATTCACCCCCCCCCCTCTAGGTGTTTAGAACATCTTGAAACCAATTCTTTCAAGTGGTATCAGAGGGAGGTTACTCAAAGATTAGACCTAACAGTCTGAGTAGATCTCCAAGGCAGAAATCTATTAGGCAAAATGGGTTCCATTGAGAATCACAAGGAGTTTGGTTTTATGAAGTTACCTATATGCATGAAAGTGATTTTTGGCATATGGAAAAAAGTTAGATTTTTTATGGAAGCTTCAGATCCAAGAATCTACATGACAATCTAAAACTTGGATCAAAGGATGAGATCATCTTGGCTACTATGGATAAGAGAGCACAGAATATAATAATCAGTGTCATAGATGATTCAACATTCCAAAACTTGATTCACTGCAAGACCTCCAAAGAAATGTGGGACACCCTTATTGTCTATATGGAGGGTTCAAAAGAGGTGAGAGAAGATAGAAAGTCTATGCTAAATTAGGAGTATGAAAGTTTTAGACAATCTAAAACAGACAGCATAACTGAATGTTACAAGAAATTCTTCAGAACAGTAAATGAACTGATGTCATATGGAAGAGTATTCAACACATATGAGTTAAATGATAAGTTTCTGAGATCATTAACTAAAGACTGGGACACTAAGATATGTGTCATTATGGAAGTGGCCAGACTAGCAGAAATTTCACCTCCAACATTATTTGGCAAACTGCTTTCATATGAAATGCAGCTGATGGTTAGAACAGAGGAGGAGAAAAGTAATAAAATTGATTACAGAGATAAGTCAGTGGCTTTTAAGACTGAAGCCATAAGAAAGGATAGGAGGATGTCTCCATCACCTCCAAGGAAAGCTGCAGAAGTTGTTTCAGAAAGTTCTGACAGTCACACATCAGATAGTCCAAATTCTGATGAAGACTTAGCAGCTTTCTCAAGACAATTTCAAAGGTTTTTGAAGAAGAAACAGTGGAGATCCAAGCCATCATCCTCAAAATCGAAGGATGATTACTATCAGAAAAAGAAATCCTCTAGGAAGGACAGGTATAGCTCTAAACCTAGTAAATTATCTTCAACTAATATTGTTTGCTATTACTGCAACAGGCCTAGACATGTGGTAGTTGATTGTCCTAACAAAATAAAAGAATCAAATGATAAGAAGAAACTAAAAAACAAGGGCAAGAAGGAGAAATCCCTTGTTGCAAAGAAGCAAAAAAGTTGGTCAGATTCTTCATCATCAGATTTTGAGGCTGAAGCTGAAGCATATATAGGACTGTTGGCAACTGAAGAGAATATAAAAGAGGCTGAATTCTTGAAGTGGCTGGATTCAGTAAATGAAATTGAAGAACCTTGTTGTAAAGGGCTGATGGCCTTGACAGAAGAAGATCAATGCCAGGATCAGCCTGGACCTAGTAAGGTAAACAATTCTTTAATAGATTTTGATTACTATACTGGTTCAGAATCAGAAGCATCTGCATCAAGAGATGTATATGAATCTGAATCTTAAGGAGATGTTCATCAACTTATTGATGAATATGGTGACCTGCTGCAAGCACTTAAGAAAAGCAGAATACTTAATAAAGCACAGGCCAAGAAAATTGCTGATCTTAATCTGCTGCATTAGATTCAGAAAAAAAATGCTGGATCTAAAGATGAATGAAGTAACCAAACTGAAAAACATAACTGTTATTCAGATGGGTACTATTACATTCAAGAATGATCAAATCAAAAGTCTGGAAGTCAAACTTCAGAAGAAAAAGGATTTGATGGCTAAGTTCTCTAAGACAAAATCAGTTTTACCTTTAATTGATGACTTTATTCCTAAAAAGGGTAAGACTGGATTGGGCTTTGAGGGAAATGCAAGGGCTGTCAATTCCAAAAGAAAAGGCAAAGCCTCAGTACAGCCTCTAGCCTTCAAACCCCCCATTTCCTTCAGAAAAGTTTGGTAGCCAACCAATAGATATGATCATGATATCATACATGGTTCTGGTAAGCCTGAAATTCTGAATGACAAGGGTATAGCTCCAGTACTCAAGAAAAGAACTAATGTACCAACAGTGTTAAGAACAGCTGATAGCAATGCTGTTAAAACTATACCTAAAAAGAGGTATAATAGATATGAGTGTTTGTGTTGTGGTAAGATAGGGCATTATGCCATGGATTGCTGGTATAACACCAGTGTCAGGAAGAATGCCAGCTTACCTGTGAGGAAGGCTGCTGGTAAGAATATCAAGTTTCATTCTAACATGAACCTAGAACCCAATAAACATTGGGGTTATAAGGTAAATTAATTTTATTTGCTGTAGGTGGGTCCAAGTTGCAATACCCCTATATGGTACTTGGACAGTGGATGTTCCAGGCACATGACTAGAATAAGGAGAATGTTAAAGGACTATACTCCCATAGAGAATGGACCTAAAGTGATCTTTGGTGGATTAGAAAAAGGGGTCATAAAAGGGTTTGGTAATATTTCCTCTAGTTCTATAACAATCACTCAAGTGGCTTATGTAAAAGGTTTGAAACATAACCTGATAAGCATAAGTTAGTTGAGTGATCTTGGGTATGACATCTCATTTATTAAGAATGGGTGTCAGATCAAAAGGACAAGTGATCAGAAGGTGATCATGTCTGGTTATAGAAAAGGGAATGTTTATTGTTTAAATTTTGATTATGAAAACATGAACTCTCCTGTATGTTTAGTTGTAGATGAGAAAGCATCTCAGTGTGTCCAATGGCACAAGAGGCTAGCTCGTCTGAAATATAAGACTATAGGCCAGCTCTATAGTTTAGAGTTAGTGAGGAATGGTCCTCAGTTTAATTGCATAAAAGAAGGTATATGCTCAGCTTGTCAAAAAGGCAAGCAGACCAAATCCTCTTTTCATAGTCTTGATACCAAAGACTCTGTGAGGTGTTTGTACCTCTTGCATATGGATCTATTTGGTCCTATGCCAGTTCATAGTCTAGGTAGGAAAGTCTATACTTTTGTGGTAGTAGATGACTATTTTAGATATACATGGGTTTTCTTTTTGAGGCAGAAATCTGAAACTCCTACTGTCTTTCATAACTTTGTTAAACAAATTCAGAATGAATTTAACAATTCAGTGGTCAAAATCAGAAGTGACCATGGAACTGAATTTCAGTCTGAGTGTATGACAAAGTTTTGTGAAGAACTAGGGATTCATCAGGAATTGTCCTCACCTAGAACACCTCAGCAAAATGGAATTGCTGAAAGAAAGAAATGAACTCTCATTGAGGCTGGTAGAACTCTACTCAGTGACACTTCACTCCTAGAATATTTCTGGGCTGAGGTAGTAAATACTGCTTGTCATGTTCTCAATAGGGCATCTATAACTAAGAACCACAAAAAGACTCCCTATTAGATTATGAAGGGCAGAAAACCAAACATATCCTACTTTAGGATCTTTGGTAGCAGGTGTTATGTGCTTAACACTGGCAAGTCTCACCTAACTAAGTTTGCTGCCAAATCCCAAGATGGGATATTTGTTGGGTACAACAACAATAGTAAGGCATATAGGGTCTACAACTTGACTACACAAGTTGTAGAAGAATCAATTCATGTATTTTTGATGAATCTGAGCTAATTAACTGTGAGTTGTTTAGCAATCCTTGTAGCTCAATAGGTTTAAAAGAAAAGCTGGACATGCTGACCATTAATGAAGACCAAACTGCAAGGCAGGATGTGGAAAATAATGGTTGCTATCCAGGGGAGTACAAGGTCCACAAGCTGACATTGAAGATAATGAAGTTCAGCCTGGTGGAGAAATTAAAGAAGTTCAAATTGCTGATAGAATGCCTCCAGCAATGAGGAATCTAAACGATCATCCAGCACACCAAATCATTGGTGATCCCAGATATGGTGTGCAACCAGAAGCAAACACATGAACACAGTGCTTTGCTCAAGTTTCCTATCACAGTTGGAACCAAAAAGATTTGAAGAAACCATACAAGACTCCAACTAGATTGATGCAATGCAGGAGGTGCTGAATCAATTCACAAGGTGTAAAGTATGGGAGCTGGTTCCAAAACCAAAAAATAATAACATTATTGAGACAAAGTGGATCTATAGGAACAAACTGGATGAAAATGGCATCATAGTAAAGAACAAAGCAAGACTGGTTGCCAAAGGGTATAGACAGGAAGAGGGCATTGACTTTGGTCAGACTTTTGCCCCAGTGGCAAGATTGGAAGCAATAAGGATCTTCCTTGCCTTTGCTGCTTTCCAAGGTTTCAAAGTATACCAAATGGATGTCAAGTCAGCTTTCCTAAATGGTAATTTGAAAGAAGTAGTCTATGTTCATCAGCCTTCAGGTTTTGTTGATCCACTTTATCCTAATTATGTTTATAGACTTAAGAAAGCCTTATATGGTTTGAAACAAGCCCCTAGGGCTTGGTATGAAACAATGTCTACTTTCCTCATTGAAAATAAATTTTCAAGGGGGAAAATAGACAAGACTATATTCCTTAGGGAGTCAAAGGGCAAGATGATCCTAGTACAGATTTATGTTGATGACATAATCTTTGGATCTACAAAAAACAACTTTTGTAGGAAGTTTGCAAAACTTATGCATGAGAAGTTTGAGATGAGCAGTATGGGTGAGCTCAAATTCTTCTTGGGACTCCAGGTAAGACAGACTGATGATGGCTTGTCTATATCACAGTCTAAGTTCACCAATGGGTTAATTAAGAAATATGGTATGGAGTCATCCACCAACATGAGAACTCCAATGGGGACAAGTATGCCTTTAAGCAAAGATGATGCAGGAAAACCTATAAATAAGTCTTTGTATAGAGGGATAATTGGCTCCCTCCTATACTTAACTGCTAGTAGACCAGACATTATGTATGCTACATGTGTCTGTGTTAGGTACCAAGCAAGCCCTAAAGAATCTCATTATACTGCAATCAAAAGAATATTGAGATATCTTAAGGGCACACCTAATCTTGGTCTTTAGTATCCTAAGAATAGAGACTTTCTACTGACTGGTTTTTCAGATGCAGACTTTGCTGGTTGCAAAGAAGATAGAAAGAGTACTACTGGCACATGTCAGTTTCTAGGTGGTAGACTAGTATCATAGAGCAGTAAGAAGCAGACTAGTGTGGCAATTTCCACTACAGAGTCTGAGTATATTGCTGCATGCAGCTGCTGTGCTAAGCTTCTATGGATTCAACATTAACTTGAATACTATGCTCTCAAGATAAGTAGAACTCTACTATTTTGTGATTCTACAAGTGTTATTTCTATTGCTAAAAATCTTGTATCACATAGCAGAACGAAGCATATAGAAATTAGATTTCACTTCATTAGAGAGCATGTTGAAAAAGAAGATATTTGTTTAGAATTTGCCACCACAAATAATCAAATTGCTGACATGTTTACTAAACCACTAGATGAAACTAAGTTCAATTAATTCAAAATTGAATTAGGCATGTTAAACCTAAAATAACTTGGTAAATCTGACTTAGTAAATCAATGTTGACATATAGAAGTTTATGTCGACACAAAAGGAAATTTGTGTTAACATATAGTAGTTTGTGTCAACACTTAAGATAAGTTGTGTCGACACAACAAAATAGCGCTGAGATAGTGGTGTCGACACTCAGAGGTTGGTGTCGATACATATAAGTTCTATCATTTAGATAGCTGTGTCAACACATACAGAAGTCTGTGTCAACACACATATATTAGAGTCGACTATTAAGTCTATGTCGACACATCACAAACTGTGTCGACACATAGTGTTGTCTGACTCTGTCGAGACATTAGAAGTCTGTGTCGACACAATCTCTACAGTGTCGACATATTAAGTATCTATTAGCCCGCCTTTTGGCCTTCTGTGTTGAGAAACATATAAATAGGTCATAGAACAATTTTGTCGACTAAGCTCTCAACATTTTCGAGACCCAAACCTTGAGTCGACAAACCTTCATCTCTCTTCTCCTCAAATTTCTCGTCATCAATGGCGCCAAAGTTGGAGACCAACATCAACGAAGGTTATGAGTTAGTTCGCATTGCCTTTGACAGTACGACGACTGAGATTCGAGATGTAATAACCCTAATCCAAGATAATGGTTTAGAATATCTAGTCTCTGAACCTACAAAGACCTGGAAGACAGAAATTCTTGAATTCTATACAAAAGCAACCTTGGATTCAACTGGCTTGAAGATTAAGTCATCAATTCAAGGCAGCAAGGTGAAACTTACCCAAAAGCGATTAAGGAAAACACTTCAATTGTCTGAGACTCGGGAAGATGATGAGGTTACATCTTCAAAGACTAAAGAAGCACTTCAATGGTGTGGCCTGAATCCCAACACTAAGATTGAATCATCCATGCAAAGGAAAGGAATAAACTCACAAGGAAAGGTTCTCTCAGAAATAATGGGCAAAGTAATTCTCTGCAAACCAGGTGGAGATGATAGGATCTCAACATATATGTTCAGCTTGATGACCAGAGTCATATTCAGAATAAAAACTAACTAGTCTGCAGTTATCTTTGACATGATCAAGGAAAGTCTGAAGAAACCTAATCTAGGTAGGATACTGAGTCTGTATTTGGTAATAACTATTTTTGAAGTGCTGAACCATACCACTGGATCTAGAATAAATCACATGAGAAGGATGGATATGAAAATGCTATCCAGGTGGGAAAGAGTTCTGACAAAAGATGGTTCAACACCACCAAAACAACCATAACAGAAAAAGAAAAAGACAACACCCAGGAAGCCTGAATCTTCTAGTGATTCAGAAGAACAAGTAATCTTCAGTTCAGATGAAGACCAACAAGAATCTACAAGAAAATCATCTGCTCCTAAGCCTGTAGATGATAGTCAGATGCAGGGGGAGTTTATTTCAGAAAACATCTTCCCATTGGATCAAGCTCAGGATGTGAGCAAATGAACTTCCCCAATTCAACAAGAAGTCTTGCCTTTAAAAAGTGCTCCTGAGAAAGAGCAAGCTGCATTAGAGAGTGAAACAGCCACTCAAACAATACTTGAGGTAATTGGTGATATTAATCAATCAATACTAGATACTAAGCCAGATACATTGTAATGCCCCAAAAATTGTATTTGAGTTGGTCGCGTAAAAAGGGATTTTGGTGCCTGTATAGGGGTACACGACCTAGGACACGGGCGTGTCCAAGGCCGTGTCTGGCTAGTGTTTTGGCCGTTTTCATCCCGAGAAGGACACGGCTAGGAACACGGCTTAATGACATGGGCGTGTCATTTAACACGGTTGTGTGCCTACCCGTGTCAGTACCCATGTTCAGCAGGGTCATGTCGGTTAGCGTGGCGGTTATATGTGACACGCCCCCGAACACGGGCGTATCGAGGACCCGACACGGGCATGTTGAGTGAGACACGGGCGTGTCTGAGCCCGTGTGAGTCTCTGTGTTCGACGATCGTGCCTGGATCGAGGCACTCAGCCTGGGACACGGCTGTGTGCCAAGCCGTGTTCGGCCCAGGTCTAGGGATTTTTGTTCGGATCGGAGCCGTTCATTTTCTTTAAGTAAGATCCAATGGTTCAAACGGTTTCATGCTCAGTTAAGGTCGTGAATGGGGGAGTTAATTCTTCATTTTCTCCAAACCATTCTCTTTCCAAGGAGTTGGATAGAGGAGGAAGAAGAAGGAGGATTTCGGTCACCGGCGGAGTATCGGAGCACCGTTTTGAGATCTGAGAGCGGATCCGTGGAGGAAAGTTCATTACGAAGATTTTCATCCGTGTAGTTTTTCCATGGCGCCAAAGTTTACTACAAGGGTAACGATTCTCAACTTGAGCATGTGAAGCTCTTCCTTTTTGCATAGGGAAAACTCGCTCCCACGAGTGTGCGGCGAGTGTGCGGTGTTCCTTGGGGTTGACGGTAATAGTCCCCCTTGTGTTGCATATAGAGTCCGGAATCGAAGTACGGGCATAGGCATTGTGTGTGAAGCCTACCCGAACATGGTTGTATGGATTGGTGATGTTGCATTTGTTATGATTTGTTGGAGAAGACTCCGTGCTTTGGGTTTTCGAGTTTCTACGCGGTTGATTGCAGCAGGGATCCTTGGGGATTAACTCCAAGGCACACCCAGAAAACTGAGCGGAATCGTTGTTCTGCTAACTTGGCGGTCTAGGAACCTACCTTGAACATAACTGGGTTATGTGATTGTTTGGAAATGGCAGGATCCGAGAGAAGCTTGGCTCATGCGTACATCTTAAGGTGTACTACATATTGTGAGCAACGGGCAAGTGGAATCAGACCTAGGATATGTGGTTCGGTGCGAGAGACCCGAAAATGGGACTGGCCATTGGCATAGTCGGGAGCCTTAGACAGTGATCAGAAAGGATAAAATGCACACGTGGTTGCCATCTTGGTGGTGGTGGTGAAGACGCTGAAGTCTCAGGATTCACTGTTAATGTGCCCTGAGTGCACGGGGTGTTTGGCCATGCGAGCCTACACCTATGGCGAAATGTAATTGCACTTTATTGTTTAGCTGGGCTAATGTTATGCAGGGAAAGAGCATCACCGTCCCGAGTAAGGGGCAGGGTCATTATAATTTGGTCGACTTTTGCTGATCGTTGCATTGTTTGCCACCGTGCGGTGGAATGTGGCTTACAGGTGCTGCGGAGCCGAGTGCACGTTAGCGGGCTGGATCTCATGTTGCTGTGCTGGCCCTTGAAGGCCGTAAAGAATAATTTTTTTTATTTTGTCATGTGTGGCCAGCCTGCGAGCTGATGTATGTAAGACACTATGTTATTAAGTGAATATTTGTATGGCCATAAGGCCGTGTACCCTTTCAGTGTATTTGGTTTTCATTCCTGTTGTGTAGATGTAGACATTCATGATTATGGATTTAAGTTTTGGGTTCTTTCAACTATTTAAAAGCTTCTGCTAGAATGCTCTGTGTTAGGGCGAGTAGTCTTAATTGGAATGTTTAGTTATTAATACGTAACCCTTCTGTCTGTCCGTGGTATATGGCATCGGGTTCTAGCTGGACCTTCTGTTATATGTCATACGACGGATGGGGGTGTTACAATTTGGTATCAGACTTCTGGTTACAGTCAGCCTTAAATGAATTCGTGGGCGAATTCTTTTAAGGGGTGGTGAGCACATGTGTGCGTCATCATTATAACATTAACAAGAACCCATGAATGTCCACTTAGGAATGAAAAATACACGTGTTTGAGGAACCTGTGTGTTCCTATAATTGCTTTTTGCAATTCCATTTGGTCACTTATTGGTGTTTTGTACGACTATAGGTGACCGGGAGTGGCGCAGAGCCGACAGAACATCTGGTTTCCGAGGATTATAGTGCACCTAGCGACGTGCTTGAGACCCCTCCATCGTTTGAAACCATAAGAAGGATTGTTGAAGTGGTGCTCGCTGTGACTAGTGCACAGCAAGGAAGCAATATGCAACCATTTGTTCGTGAGATGACTTCAATGTCGGGTGGTGTGTTAGATCAAGTGGAATTTAGAAGGCCATCAGGTCAGTCGTTGAACATGTGCTTAGTACAGGGTATGCACTCGGTTGATGAGTATTTGCAGGTGTTTCTTTTGATAAGCCGCTACCCATGCTTTGGGTTGGAGAACGAGCAGTCTATAGTTGATAGATTCTATAATGGTATGCGTGACGAACTGCGAATTCTACTACTAGGACCAAAACTATTAGGATTCTGAGCCTTGGTGGAGTCGGCTAGATCTTTGGAAGTAGATATGGGGAAAATTCACCAGATACCAGTGAGTAGGGTATCGAACTCTGTGAGTCCTATGAGGGCTGCATCTCGCAAAACGCTGAAAAATAGGGTTAGATCATCGACTGGCAAGGTTACTTACAACTATCATACTTGTGGCAAGAAAGGGCACTTTGCCCGAGATTGTCGTAATGGCACACAGAAGATAAAGAAAGCTAAGATAGAAGCAACCATTGGGAGGAAGGCAATTACATGTTTTAACTATGTGAAGCCAGGACATTTTGCCCGAAACTGTTGGCGCGGACGACAGAAGTCTGAGAAGAAATCTGGAGATATCTATGAGGAGAAGGGCAAGGGGTCGGAGGCAACCGCATCGCACTATGCCCCAACCCAGTCAAAAGTATACAACCTTAGCCAGCAGAAGCCACAAAGCAGTTTGACGTGGTGACGGGTATGTATAGCAGGTTAGCTTTAAATATTTGTTTCCCTACGCATTTTACCCTATGACTGATTGTGTTAGGCTTGTTTAGATTGTCGATTGTCCGGCGAGAGTACTGTTCGGTGCGGAAGTTTTGCATCCTTTCTGTCCGAAGAGTTTCTTTCGTGCATCGGAGTACTTCCTTCGATGGCAAGGGTCAAATTGGATGGGCTGCTGCCTACGGGTGCCCTATGCATGCGGATAGAGCTTGTGGCGTTAGGGTAAGGAGTGGGAGTCACGTCGATGACTTGCGAGCATTACTATTGCTGATAGTTGCATGCGATGTGATCTTTGCTATGGGCTGGCTCTCTGAGCAGCAAGCATGCATTGATTGTAGTTGCAAGGAGGTCAGTTGGGAGCTAGTCGTGAGATGGCATTTGCGGGCGTGAAAGGGGTCGAGCAAGACGTTGACGTCTGCCCCTCGGCTGATCAAGGCAGTTCAGTCCGGGGCAGAGCAGTTTGTCACTCTAGTGCAGACTTCGACACCTAAGCCAAGTTTGGTCAGTATCCCAGTTATGTCTGAGTATCCTGATGTGTTCCCAGATGATCTCTCAGGAGCCCCTCCTCAGCGGGAGATTGATTTTACTAATGAGCTGGTGTCGGGTGCCAAACCAATGTCACGCTCCCCCTGTATCGGATAGCGCCAAGAGAGATGGCAGAGTTGAAGGTGCAACTACAAGAGTTGTTGGAGCAAGGGTATGTGCGTCCAAGTTCGTCGCCTTGGAGCTCACCGGTCCTTTTTGTCAAGATGAAAGATGGGAGCTTGCAACTTTGCATTGACTATTGGGAATTGAACAAGCTTACGGAAAAGAATAAGTATCTGATCCCGAAAATTGACGATCTATTTGATCAGTTGGTTGGGTCAATAGAATATTTGAAGTTAGATCTAAAGTCCGGTTACTACCAATTGAGGATAAGGGAGTGCGACATCCCAAAGACAGCATTCAGTACGCGGTTTGGGCATTACGAGTTCACAGTCATGCCATTTGGCTTGACCAATGCACCATCCGTGTTTATGGATCTGATGAACAGGACGTTCAGAGAGTACCTGGACCGTTTTGTGATAGTATTTTTCGACGATATCCTGGTGTACTCTCAGTGTGAAGAGGATCACTACAATCACCTGCACATGGTGTTGGAGATGTTGAGGAGAAACCAGTTGTATGCTAAGTTCTCCAAGTTTGAGTTCTGGTTATCCTCGATAGCGTTCATTGGTCATGTTGTTAGTGGAGAAGGGATAGTTGTGGATCCGGAGAAGATAGTGGCGATACGGGAGTGGCCTGCTTTGACTATAGTGACGGAGGTCCGGAGTTTCTGGGGCTTGCTGGCTACTACAGGCGCTTCGTAGAGAACTTCTCGCAGATAGCGCTACCACTCACGACCTTGACTAGGAAGAATCAGAAGTTTGTGTGGTCTTCAGAGTACGAACAAGCTTTTGAAGAGTTGAAGTGGCGGTTGACCACAGCGCCTATTTTATGTTCCCCAAGTGGAACCGAAGGGTTCGAAATCTATAGTGATGCTTCAGGCAGTGGTTTGGGTTGTGTTCTGCTACAGTATGGGAGTGTGGTAGCCTACGGTTCACGACAATTGAAGGCTCACGAGAGAAATTATCTGTTCCATGACCTGGAGTTAGCGGCCGTGATATTTGCTCTAAAACTGTGGAGGCACTATCTGTACGGTGTGAAAGTCGATATATACACCGATCATAAGAGCTTGAAGTATCTGCTAGATCAAAAGGATCTGAACATGACGCAGCGGAGGTGGAAGGAGTTCTTAGGGGACTACACCTTCAAGATACATTATGTGACAGGGAAAGGTAATGTAGTTGCCGATGCGTTGAGTGGTAAGGTTCCTGCACAGACCAACCGGTTATCGGTACATGATGAGAGGTTGGTCCGTGAGTTGGAGGCTTTGGAGATATCTTGCATCGACAAGCAGTCTAGTACTGATGCGAAACTGTTTTGGACTGAGGTGCAGTGTGACCTAGATGATAGAGTTCGGCGGGCTTTGATTCAGGATAACAGCATGAAGCAGATCTTGGATGAATCATTGGATGGGTCATGTTCCCAGTTTGCTGTTGAGGATGGGTTGATAAGGAAGGACGGTAGCCTATGCGTTCCTAGTACGGATAATCTTCGGGAGGAGTTGATGTACGAGGCTCATCATACCAAGTACTCAATCCACCCAGGAAGCACGAAGATGTATAGAGACATGAAGAAATTATTTTGGTGGCCAGGATTGAAGAAGGATGTAGCACTTTATGTGGTCAAGTGCCAAACTTGTGCCTTGGTGAAGGCGGAGTGCCAGAAGCCCGGAGGTTTCCTGATTGGTTAAAACTCCAAAAATATTTACGGTCACGCGGCGACCCGGCGGTTTTATTTAAGTAAAGCAGAAGTGGTTTTTATTTAGAAAACGGGGCACGCGTATTTATTTATTTTGGATATAAAATAGTTGTGATCGAGTTTTAACGAAAGGAGGCAAGTGCACATATCGTGAGTAGTACAAGATATTCCGGGTGGAATATCGAGGTCGTATTGTTCTCGGGGTCGGTTCGATTATTTCTACTCTTCCCTGGAGGGGACTATTATTTTACCGATAATTATCTTGTCGGGATATTTTTTATATATATAAAAAAAAGCAAAAAGTAAGACAGAAAAACAGAAAATGAAAGCAATAAAGAAAACATGAAGGTGGTGCCGATGAAGAGCTTAGCTCGATGAAACCGAATTGAATTAGAACCAAAATAAACTTTTAATAAAAAGAGCTCCTAAATTTCCAATTAATTAAGGCAGAGACTTGGCCATTGAGGTTCTACTAGAATGAGCACACCTAGCTATAGGGCTATCGCTCACCTGAACGCTAAGACTATTCGACCACGCTCTCATCCGACGAAGGATTCCTCCTAACGCCCGCATTATGCTAAGAACCCCGCTATTGGGTGGGGAACACAATCCGGTAGAGTTGGCGCGCCGCCTCTCTCGAGGGTTAGCGCGGAACTCTCTTTACCAAGGGGTGATCTGTCCATACGCACGGCCTCTCGGCGAGCGTATGGATAACGGAAATAGGGCCCACACATCGATATGTGGTCCTACGCGTCGTTAACCCCGGGCAAACATTAAGAAATTAATTAATTCGAAAAAAAACGACCTTTAATTATTTTAAGCTATTTTATCTGTCTCAATGCTCTTTGATACCGAGGGCTAAGAACAGTTAGCCACTCATCAGAATGGGGACGGCTTGCGAGGAAAGCAATAAAGAAAGCGATAAAGAAAGCAGGAAAGTGAAAGCAGTAAAATGAAAGCAGTAAAGGAAAGCTGAAAATTGCAAGTCCTACTCAAACGAGTCGGACTGAATAAAGTTGTAAATTGCGAGTCCCGCCGCAAGTGCGTGGGCGGGAGAAATGAAAGAGAGTCCTACTCAAATGAGTAGGACAAAATAAATGCAACGCATGCACACTCTCGATAGAAATTAAAACACATGCACACACTCGACATGAAATGAAATATGCACGCACACAAGTCCTACTCAAATGAGGAGGAGAAAATAAATGCGGGTCCTACACAAATGAGTAGGACTAAATAAATGCACCCACTCTACTGAAAGTAAAACACACTCACTCGACAGAAAAGAAATAAAACACTGCGCCATTTAACTCTTAACGAGTAGGCGGAAATAAATGCACACACTTACAAAAATGAAAAAAACTAAGTTACCTAAAAATTAAAATAACAACATTTCTACCGCTAGAATGCGGTAGAAATGCATAAAAAGCTGAAATAAAAATTAACCGGGCAAAAAGGTTTGCAAATAAACGCAAAATGAAAATGCCCGAAAACTTAAAACGAATACATTTCTACCGCAAGAATACGGTAGAAATGCATAAAAAGAGAACGAAAAAAATAAAAGGAGCAAAAAGTTTTTAAAATAAAAGAAAAAATGAAAATGCTTGAAAAATTAAAACGATTATGTTTTCATTCTTATAATTTTATAGAAACGCCTAAAAAGTGGAAGAAAAGATAAGAGAACGAAAAGTTAAGACCAAGTAAAAAAAGAAAAACAAAACTACTTTCAAAACATTTTTATAAATTTATAAGGATGAATATGAAGAGTACGGAAAACCTAAGTTATGAAAATTATAAAAGATATGAAAGTATAAAACTACACTCATACACACACACACACCCGTATGAAAAAGAACGAAAAGAAAACAAAAGAGAAAACAAGTAAAAATAAGATTGCTAAAGGGAGAGTTGCTTAGATCCATTCCAAAGACATATAACGGAGAAAAACTATAATTTTTATTAATACTAAAAGATTATTACAAAGCTAAAATGAAAATAAAAGAGAGAGAGGGGGAGAAAATCCCTTACATAACATTTGGAATATATTTAGGCAGCATAACACCTTAGCAAAATAGCCCAAAAAGTGGAACAGGAACTCAAGCAGAACACTAGAATTTATAGAAGAACATTTCAGGAGACACGCCCCCTGACATGGGCGTGTAGGGGGGGCATGTCAGCACTGTACAAAATGCAGCCGTCGATTTGACATCAAAGTGGACTTCGGGCTGGACACGTGTCGGTCATGCAGTGGTCACGCCCCCTGTCATGGGCGTGACACTGGGCGTGTCAAGAAGGTGGATCTGGGCGCGGGTCACGCCGACAGTCGTCGCGCGGGTCTTGTCGACCAGGTGGAGAAGTCACGCCCCAGGTCACGGTGTGACTCTGGGCGTGTCGGGGGTTCGACGATCGTCGAGCGGAAAGTCGTCGAGCGGCAAAATCGTCGAGCGGAGGATCGTCGAGCGGAACATTTCGTCGAGCTTGATGGAGCGGTCACGCCCCAGATCATGGGCGTGACGGGAGTTCGACGATCGTCAATTAGAAATCGGCGAGCGCGGAAATTGTCGAGCGGAATTTGTCGAACGCGAGTCTTGATTGTCGAATGGAAATGACACGGGCGTGTCGGGTTGTCTGACACGGGCGTGTCATTCTGATCGACGATCATCGAACGGAAATTCGTCGAGCACGAGTCTTGATCGTCGAACGGAAATGACACGGGCGTGTCGGGTTGGATGACACGGGCGTGTTAGGTCAATTTTTGAGCAGTTTTTTGAAATTTTAGAAAATCAAAATAAGTTAAGTTAGAATCAAATTTAACAAAATATGAACAATTTATTAAAGGAAATTGACTGAAAGCAAAGAAAATAAACAAAAATGACTTAATTAATGTACATAAAAATAGGTATATTTATAATTTATCAAATACCCCCATACTTAAACTTTTGCTATTCCAGAGCAAAAGTTGGAGATGAACTTACAAGGAATTAAAGAAATCCTAAGTTTATCTACCGCTTGAATTAATTAAAAGTAAGATCAAAATAAATATCCGGGGTACTAGAGTTAAATCCTAAATTATGAAAATGTTATAAAAAGACGAAGAGTTTCAAAAAGACTTCTCGAAAAAAATAAAATAGAAAGCAAAAATTTATTTTTGTTAGTTTAACAAAGATGGATTGGAATTATACAAAAAACTTTAGCTTAAAAGAAGTTAAAGGAAATAATGCAATTTAAAAGTTATGCTCTCAAAAAAATTTTAAATTAATTCTAGAATCATTGAAATAAGATAAATGGTTTGGCGGGTTATGAAGAGGGCTTGGATTTAGATGCGAGGTAATTTTTTCTCGAACCTCTACATATATTTTTTTTGCTTTTTTGATTATTAGGAAAATGAAATCTTATTTTCCTAATATCATTTTTTTTCTTTCAACTTCTTAATAAAATTGACCCAATGTATATGTGTAGGAGTAATGAATTTTATCCTCTTACTCCATAACATATAATCTTTTTAAATATTGGGTGTCTATGTTTGTGAAATGAAATCTTATTCCCATTGACATAAGATCTTTTAAGGGCTGAAATGGGGGTAATCATGTCAAGTGAGACATGAAAAAAATGGAAGTGGGTTTTTTTTTTTTCAAAAAGAAAACTAGATTTTAATAAAAAAGTTTTGAGAGCAACCTTTTTAAAATGAACGTTCCGATGTTTCTAAAAGCATGAAGTAGAAATAATTGAAATTCATGTATGTTATTTTCTAACATAAAAAACGAGCTTATATTTAAAAATTATAAGTGGTGGTGAAAAAAAAGTTCCCTATTATAAGGAAAAGACATAAAAAATTCTTTAAATGTTAACCCCAGACACTTAAATATATCAATCTTTAATTAATAAATGAATAATAAACAAAGAATAAGTAAAATTCGCATATAAATTGACTCGAAACAGAATTTTTGGAAAGCAAAAAGGGTTAAGGAATGGTATATTCGATTTATTTTGTTACATAATTTAACAAAATATTTTTTAAAATTTTTAGAGTTTTTATCATTTTTTTGAATTTTGATTATCGTCTTTTTTTGAATTTTTTGTTTATCATCTTTTTAGGATTTTTGATTTTTATCTTTTTAGGGTTTTTGGATTTTCAAATTTTTTTGATTTTTTATTTTTTTTAGATAAGTTATTTACAAGAAAAAGGAGAGAAAGAAATGTTATTTACAAAGAAGATAGTGGGGAAAGAGAGATTTTTACAAAAAAAGTACAAAGTAAAAACTCGAATGCAGCCCGCGAATAGACCCTTATTTAGGTTGTTGGTTCGATGAGTCGAATGTCGCGCGCATGCTAAAAAGCGAGCTTTTACAAATAAGAAGATGGTGGGGGGGGGAATAGAAAGATTAATCTTTTTGCAAAAAATATTTACAAAGTAAAAGATTTTTTTTTTTTGAATTTTTATTTTATGAATTTTTTTGAACTTTTTTTTTATAATTTTTTGGTTTTATGAAAATTTTTTTAAAAGTTTTTGATTATAAAAATAAGGAAAAAAAATTTTGTGTTTTTGATTTTTGCATTTTTTTGTATTTTTTTGCTAAGTACAGAATATAAAAAGTGCAGAATAGGAAAACACCCCCATACTTAAACCCGACATTGTCCCCAATGTTGCAGCCTAAGTATGCTGAACGAATAATATACAAAATAAAATATGGACAAAAAAAGGAAAAGGGGGAGGGTAGAAGCTTCCCTGAAGATGAGTACGGGGAGGCCCGGGTTGAAACCCTGCATTAGGTAGTGGAAAGAAAAAAAAAGCAAAAAGATAACATAAAAACGAAAAAGATACACTCGGCTAAAAAAGGGTTGTGGGCGGTAGGGGGTGACAAGTGCTTGTCACTCGAAGCTGACGTCTTAGCTTATGAGTGCTTACAAAATACGACCCCTAGCGCGGACAAGAGTGAAAAAGTGCCAAATTAAAACAAAACAAGTTAAAAAAATAAACAAAATATATATTTTTAAAATCAAATTATCATATGTTTTGGTGTTTTTAAGTAGGTTTTGTATTTTTTTTTGTTGTTTTGTAGGTAGGTTTTGTTTAGTTTTTTTTTTTTTTGGTGTTTAGATTTTTGTTTTTTTTTTGGCTTTTAGTTGTTTTAGGTTTTTCACGTGTTTTTTTTTCTTTTTCATAAAAAATAATGAAAAAAATTTTTTTTGGTCTTTCATGTTTTAGATTTTGTAGATTTTTTTAGTTTTATAGTTTTTTTCAAATTTTTTTGTTTTATAGGTTTTTTTAAATTTTTTGGGAAACAGCGTTATTTCATTTTTATTTTTGTTTTATAGATAAATATATGTGAAAATATAAGTATAAAATAAACTCATTTGTTTTTCATTTTTTTAAAAGTTTTTTTTGTATTATTATTATTATTATTATTATTATTATTATTATTATTATTATTATTATTAGTAGTAGTAGTATTTTTTTGTTGGCCATTTTAAATTTTTGTTATAGATATATATAGATATAGGTAAAATTAATAGATTTCCAGGGTTCAAAATAATGACTCGAAAAGTCCACGGCAACAGCGCCAAAAACTTGATTGGTTAAAACTCCAAAAATATTTACGGTTATGCGGTGACCCGACGATTTTACTTAAGTAAAGCGGAAGTGGTTTTTTATTTAGAAAACGGGGCCCGCGTATTTATTTATTTTGGATATAAAACATTTGTGATCGAGTTTTAACGAAAGGAGGCAAGTGCACCTATCGTGAGTAGTACAAGATATTCTGGGTGGAATATCGAGGTCGTATTGTTCTCGGGGTCAGTTTGATTATTTCTACTCTGCCCTGTAGGAGACTATTATTTTACCGATAATTATCTTGTCGGGGTATTATATATATATATATATATATATATATATATATATATATATATATATATATATATATATATATATATAAGCAAAAAGTACGACAGAAAAATAGAAAATGAAAGCAATAAAGAAAGCATGAAGGTGGTACCGATGAAGAGCTTAGCTCGATGACACCGAATTGAATTAGAATCAAAATAAACTTTTAATAAAAAGAGCTCCTAATAAAATCTTGATTGGTTAAAACTCCAAAAATATTTACGGTCATGCGGCGACCCGGCGGTTTTATTTAAGTAAAGAGGAAGTGGTTTTTTATCTAGAAAACGGGGCGCGCTTATTTATTTATTTTGGATATAAAACAGTTGTGATCGAGTTTTAACGAAAGCAGGCAAGTACACCTATCGTGACTAGTACAAGATATTCCGGGTGGAATATCGAGGTCGTATTGTTCTCAGGGTCGGTTCGATTATTTCTAATCTTCCCTAGAGGGGACTATTATTTTACTGCATGGTGTGCCCGCAGTATTGTTAGTGATCGAGATGGACGCTTCACGTCGAATTACTGGAGGTTGGTGCATAGTCTGTTGGTACTAAGCTAAAGTTCAGCACAGCCTTTCACCCGCAGATGGATGGCCAAACCGAGAGGGTCAACCGGACGTTGGAGGACATGCTTCGCATGTGCGTCCTAGATTTCGGAAAGCATTGGGAGGATCACCTATACATGGTGGAGTTTGCGTATAGCAACAACTTTCAAGCGAGTATTAGAATGGCACCTTTCGAGGCCTTGTACGGTAGAAAGTGTCGCACGTTGTTGTCTTGGTTGGAGACAGGCGAGTCGAAGCTTTACAAACGTCAAGCGGTGGAAGATGCCACTTCAGTGATACGGACAATTCAGGAACGGTTGAATATCGCTCAGGACAGATAGCCAAAGTACTATAATGCCAAACATAGGAATGTGGAGTTCAATGTTGGTGACTGGGTGTATTTAAAAATCAAGTCGTTCAAGGGTGTTTCGCGGGTTCGACGCTTGAAGAAGCTGAGTACGAGATACCTTGGACCATTTGAGATCCTGGAGCGTGTTGGAAAAACAGTGTATAGATTGAAGCTGTCGGTGGAGTTGAGTGGGTTACATGATGTGTTCCACGTATCGGTGTTGCGTCAGGCGGTGCAAGAGCCTTTGTAGATAGTTATAGTTGATCAAGTGCCAGTTGATTACGAGTTGACGATAAAAGTCAAGCCTATACGTATAGAAGACGTTGAAGTCAAGAGACTCCGCAACAAGGATATCCGAATGGTTAAAGTCTGTTGGGATAATTGCGAACGTGAGGAGCTTTCTTGGGAGCGAGAGCAAACTATGTTGGAAGAATACCCCGAGTTATTCTGTACAGGTAACTTGAAATTTTTATACCTTTACTTAATTTCGGGACAAAATTCCTTAAGTGTGGGAGATTTGTAACGCCCCAAAAATTGTATTTGAGTTGGTCGCGTAAAAAGGGATTTTGGTGCCTGTATAAGGGTACACGGCCTAGGACACGGGTGTGTCCAAGGCCGTGTTTGGCTGGTGTTTTGCCCGTTTTAATCCCGAGAAGGACACGGCTAGGAACACGGCTTAATGAAACGGGCGTGTCATTTGACATGGGTGTGTGCCTACCCGTGTTAGTACCCGTGTTCAGCAGGGTCGTGTCGGTTGACGTGGCGGTTATATGTGACACGCCCCCGGACACGGGCGTGTCGAGGACCCGACACGAGCATGTGGAGTGAGGCACGGGCGTGTCTGAGCCCGTGTGAGTCTCTGTGTTTGACGATCGTGTCTGGATCGAGGCACACGGCCTGGGACACGGCCATGTGTCAAGCCGTGTTTGGCCCAGGTCTGGGGATTTTTGTGCGGATCTGAGTCGTTCATTTTCTTTGAGTAAGATCCAATAGTTCAGATGGTTTCCTGCTCAGTTAAGGCCGGGAATCGCAGAGTTAATTCTTCATTTTCTCCAAACCATTCTCTTTCCAAGGAGTTGGATAGAGGAGGAATAAGAAGGAGGATTCCGGCCACCGGCAGAATATCGGAGAACCGTTTTGAGATCTGAGAGCGGATCCGTGGAGGAAAGTTCGTTGCGAAGATTTTCATCCGTGTAGTTTTTCCATGGCGCCAAAGCATACTCCAAGGGTAACGATTCTCAACTTGAGCATGTGAAGCTCTTCCTTTTTGTATAGGGAAAACCCGCTCCCGCGAGTGTGCGGCGAGTGTGCGGTGTTCCTTGGGGTTAACAGGAATAGTCCCCCTTGTGTTGCATATAGAGTCCGGAATCGAAGTACAGGCATAGGCATTGTGTGTGAAGCCTACCCGGACATGTTGGTCTGGATCGGTGATGTTGCATTTGTTATGATTTGCTGGAGAAGACTCTGTGCTTTGGGTTTTCGGGCTTCTACACGGTAGATTGCAGCAGGGATCCTTGGGGATTAACTCCAAGGTGCACCCGGAAAACTGAGCGGAATCGTTGTTCTACTAACTTGGCGGTCTGGGAACCGGCCTTGAACATAACTGGGTTATGTGATTGTTTGGAAATGGCAGGATCCGAGAGAAGATTGGCTCGTGTGTTTGTCTTAAGTTGTACTACGCGTTGTGAGCAACGGGCAAGTGGAATCGGACCTGGGCTATGTGGTTCGGTGCGAGAGACCCGAAAAGGGGACTAGCCGTTGGCATAGTCGGGAGCCTTAGACAGTGGTCAGAAAGGATAAAATGCTCACGTGGTTGCCATCTTGGTGGTGGTGGTGAAGACGCTGAAGTGTCAGGATTCACCGTTAATGTGGCCTGAGTGCACGGGGTGTTTGGCCATGCGAGCCTACACCTGTGGCGAAATGTAATTGCACTTTATTGTTTAGCTGGGCTAATGTTATGCAGGGAAAGAGCACCGCCGTCTCGTGTAAGGGGCGGGGTCGTTATAATTTGGTCGGCTTTTGCTGACCGTTGTATTGTTTGCCACCGTGTGGTGGAATGTGTCTTACATGTGTCACAGAGCCGAGTGCAAGTTAGCGGGCTAGAGCCCATGTTGCTGTGCTTGCTCTTGAAGGCCGTAAAGAATAATTGTTTTTATTTTATCATGTGTGGTCGTCCTGCGAGCCGATATATGTAAGACACTATCTTATTAAGTGAATATTTGTAAGGCCATAAGGCCGTGTACCCTTTCAGTGTATTTGGTTTTCATTCCTGTTGTGTGGATGTGGACATTCATGATTATGAATTTAAGTTTTGGGTTCTTTCAACTATTTAAAAGCTTCCGCTAGAATGCTCTGTGTTAGGATGAGTAGTCTTAATTGGAATGTTTGGTTATTAATACGTAACCCTTCCGTCTATCCGTGGTATATGGTGTCGGGTTCCAGCTGGACCTTCTGTTATATGCCATATGACGGATGGGGGTGTTACATACATTAACTGTGCTTCTATCTGATATTGAACAGACACATCATGACAACATCCCTGCACAGAATAAATCAATTGATGATACATCTGCCTTAGATGATCTCCATTAAATGTTCAAGATACAAATATTCCTCCAGTTCAACTGCAACAAGAATTTACTCTTGAGTAATTATTCCCTAATTTACAAGAAGTAAGAACTGAGGAAGTTGTGCCAAGAACTGAGGGGGAGGAGCCAGGGACTCAGGGGGAGTTGCCAAGAGCTGATAAGGAGCTGGCCTTAAGTCCAAAGGACACAGTAAATCTAGAAAGTTCATCAAAATCTGATGGTGGAGAAGCACAAAGAGCAAAAAAGAGAAAATTGATTGTTTACAAAAAGAAAAACTCAAATTATAAGAAAGCTTTACAGACAGCCTCACAACCCTCAGCTCCAACAGTTGATTTCAGTTCACTGTTGGTTGTTATGCAAATTAAAAATGGATGAGCAAAGAGCAGTCATGGAGAAATATATGGATTAAAGCCATATGGATCTTCAGTTCTCTTTGGCTCAAGATACTAAATCAATCTGATTTGAGGTAAACCAGAATAAGAAAGATATGACAGATTGCTTCCATAAAGGATGTAATGCTGTAGTTTATCTAGCAAAACAGCAACAAGAGGCAAGGACACAAATTGATGACATAGTAGTAAAACTAGGATATGTTCTGGAAAATCAGATTAGAATGAATGATAATCTTACTGAATCACATAATGTGATTGTTACTGAATTAAAGAATACATCAACTGCCTTAACTGAGGAAAGGGCTAAAGAGAAGTCAGATTTTGATAAGAAACTTCAAGAAGATTTAGCCACTTTCCAATCTGCACTTCAAGCCTCTCAGAAGATTATCTCTGCTCAGCTAGAAAAGTTTAAAGCCTATTATACATAGGGAACCAATTATCTGGTTAATCAAATAAGGTTCTAAAAGAATGATCTCAGGGATCATATTGAAAGAGAAGTCATAAAGGGGGAGAGGTTATAGTCAATGCTAGCTCAGAGCATGCTAAATGGATAACAAATGTTGTTAGAGAAACTCTGGGATATCCACCCCTATGTGATGATCATAATACAGCTTAGTTAGGTATTAAAGCTGTAGGAAATGAAGGGGGTCAGTAGGAGGTAGCTTAAATCATATATCCCCCTTCAAACTTTGAGGACATTCAACAACTGGTTCATCAGATGTATAGTCCTCCAGAGGCTACTAAGAATGTTATCTTAGAAAAAGTGAAAATGTTAGAAGCAGTGCTGAATAAAGAGCAAGAAGCTCAACTTTCAAAGAAAGGATTTAGAGAGCAGGCTGAACTGAAGCCTGATTTTGAAAGATGGAGTCCAACCTCCAGGAATATAATACTTACTGCCTGGCAAGCTGTCAAAGATAAAATGCATGATAGAGGCAAGTGGTATTCTGAAGTTGAGTGGAATAAATATCTGCAAAGACAAGATGTTATTTAGCAGTTCAGAAGGGATCACAAGGCTCGAAGAATACCTGCTACAGCAGTAGAACCTAGTAAATAATTTCCTAAGCCTTTTCACTATTTTGAAAGGCAAAGAGTCATGGCTGAAGGACTTAAAAAGAAGGATCTCAAAGCCAAAAAGCCAGCTGAAGATACTGAAGCTCCAGTACAAGCCAAGATCCAGTCTGGAAAATGCATTATGATCAAGGAGCCTGATCAGCCTTAGGATAGATTGACTAGATTATAAAACATTGTAATTTTCAGTTTTAATCTCCATGTAATCTATTGTCAATAAACTATTGTGAAGTTTTAAACAAAACAATGATTCATGCTTGTTATTGTTATATCATGTTCTGTGATAATATTATTTACTTGTTTTGTTTATTTGTTTCCCTATCTGTGAATGTTTTTATACATCATATTGTTAATTTTATTATAAGTGATGTATATCATTGACTAAGGGTTATGACTTCTCCAAATAGGGGGAGATTGTTGGGTACAGTGGAAAATGTGTACCAGATTTGGAGAAGTCTCACCTAACTCAATGATATGCATCAAGTTATATTTGATGTTGTTTTGAGTTATCATGTGCATGTTAAGAAAATGGAAAGGAAAATTTTCTATGTACAAGTGTCAACACTTGGGAATGGCTGTGCCGACACCAAGGCTCATATTGTGTCGACATCCAGAATTTGTGTCGACACACAGAAATCTGTCGACAACGTTGTGTAGACACTAAGGTCCAGACTTGTGTCGACATTATCAAAAGTTTTGTCGACACACAGAGAAGCTGTCGACACACTCCAGAATTCTGTCGACAACGACTATGTCGACACACAGAGCTTGTGTCGACACACACCAGAATTCTGTCGACACCAACTTTGTCAAGACAAGGAGTGTTTGTGTCGATACACAGAACTTGTGTCGACACATTCCACAGAATCTGTGTCGACAACAACAAGACTTGTGTCGACACGTGGACTATGTGTGTTGACACATATGAAGAATTCAGTCGATATTCTCTACTGCTGAGTCAAAGTTCAATGAAGGCTGAAGTAATACAACTGAAGACTTAACATCTGTCATTACTGACATTGCTGTCACATCTGTTGGAGGTGTTAGAAGACAGTTTGAAATCGGAACAGTCGGTTACCATGGATGAAGCCTATATATAGATGCGCTCTCTCAACAATAAGCAGAAAAAAATAATAACAAGAAACAACAGATACAGAACAGAGAGAAGTTATTTAAGCCAATCAATTATTATCTCTGAAGGATTGAGAATCCAGAAGAAGAGAAAGAAACAGTCAACAGATTGTAGAGAGAGAAAAATAAGAAGTAGAGAAGATCTCATCCAGTGAAGGCAGATCCTGAACGGTTTGCCTGAAGAATTCTGATTAATTTCTGAAGGAGGAAGATTGAAGATCAACTCCAACATCAAGAAGATCAACCCTATTGTGTCCAGATTCAAGAAGCTTTGAAGAAAGCTAAGTCAGGTTGATCCTTAAGAAATCAGTTCTATCAAGAACTGATCAAGAAGCCTTCAACCAATTCTCTCTCCATCTGGTTGAAGATATCAACAACTTTTCATCAATAATTTTGTAGGATCTGTACTAGATCTGAGTGTAGGAGATTTACATCTCTGAGTTGTAAGCCTAAATTATAAAGGCTGAGGTAGGGTTGTCTACCTGAGGTAGGAGAATCTGTTCCCTGAGTTTCAGGCCTGTGATAGAGGCTGAGGTAGGGTTGTTACCTGAGTTGTAGGAGTGGGGTGTCACTCTGAGTTGTAGGCCTGTGGAAGAGGCTGAGGTAGGGCTTGTGCCTGAGTTGTAGGAGTGTGGATTCACTCTAAGTTGTAGGAACCATTCTTGGTTCTGAGCTGTAAGATCTGCGGATCTGAGAAGAAGGAAGGAAGTTAGGCCGAATATAGTACACTGCTAGATAGGCGATGGGGGAAAGTGGATGTACCCATCATTTGGTGAACCACTATAAAACAGGTGTGCAATCTGTGAATGTTGTGTATGTGAATGATGTGTTATACCTTCTGTTGAATACATTGCTGAACTAGATAGAATTATCTGCCTAAGTTAGAAAAAGAATTGAACCTATTCACCCCCCCCCCCCTCTAGTTGTTTAGAACATCTTGAAACCAGTTCTTTCACTAGCTAATCAAGAAGATATGATTTCTGAAAACACTAGGTTAAAGGACGAACTGAATCTAGCTAATGAACAAATTAACTCCTTAAAAATAGAGCTATATGAGGCCAAACAACTTGAGGAATCTCTCAATGGGACAAGCCTTAGGCTGATGGACATCGCAAGCATAGTCAATGCCAGACTAAATGACAAACTGGGCTTGGATGCATCATCAAGTTTACCCCCCCATTCTCAAGAAGAACATATTATCAACCCCCATTAAATTTGTGTCAGCTAAGAATAAAGAAGTAATGAACAACAATCAAACTGAAATCATACATAAAAACAAAAAAAATCAAAATCTGAAAACCTTGCACAAAAACAAAGTTCAGCAAATTTCGTCGAACTCAGATCGACGAAATGTGGCCAGTTCGTCGAACTCAAGTCGACGAACGCTGAACGCAAATCTATATAATAATCATTCATCTTACTGCGATCGACGAACTGTGTATGGTTCGTCGAGCAGAGGTCGACGAACTTGGGGCACAAAAAATGACTATGTTCATTCTCTGAGCAGAGATCAACGATCTCATCCCGCTTCATCGAACTCTGGTCGACGAACTCACAAATATTCGTCGAACCTAGTCAGACTTAGTAAAAATCATAATTATGATAACAACTCTAATCAAACTAGGAAACCATTTAACCCACTTGTTGATTGGATAATTCCACCTAGAAGATATCACCCATTAGTATATAAATCACAACCTGAATTTTCTGTGATTTCAAGTTTTTCCTATCAGCAAAATAAAGGACCCAAGGTAACCTAGGTCAAGAACAATTAATTATTTTCTCTGCAGGTGAAGAGCTGCCCAGTTGTTAATCAACTATGGTATCTGGACAGTGGATGCTCCAAACACATGACTGGCAGCAAGGAAAACTTATACAATTACAAGTCCAAGCTGGGACCAAAGGTAATCTTTGGTGATTCAAAGTGTGGCCAGTCTGAACTCTATGGAGAAGCAAGGATTGGAGCAGTCACATTCAAGAAGGTGACTTATGTAAAAGGACTCAAGCATAACCTCATCTCTATCAGTCAATTATGTGATGAAGGTTATCAGGTACACTTTAACTCTACATCCTGTATTATTTCTAATAAAGAAAAACAAAAAGTTTTAATTGGAAATAGACAAGGAAACATATAATTAGTTGATTTTCTTTCTGCTAATTTAGATATTTGTCTGCTTAAAATTGTTTGTAATCAAAATGAATTATGGTATAAAAGACTAGGACATGTAAACATGAAAAATATTGCTAGGATATCTAAAGACAGCCTTGTAAGAGGCTTACCTTCTGGTCCCTACAAGAAGGAAGGCCTTTGCAGGGCTTGTCAACTAGGCAAGCAAACTAAATCTAACTTTAAGTCAATTGATAAAAGTGATTCACCTAGGATCTTGTACTTGCTACACATGGACCTCTTTGGACCCATTGTTGTATAAATCCTAGGAGGGAAATCCTATACTCTAGTCATTGTAGCTGACTTCTTAAGATTCACTTGGGTGTTCTTTTTGAGATCTAAGTCAGATGCCTTTAAAGTTCTTATAGATTTTCTCAGAACCATATAGATTGAGTACTCTACTGATGTTGTATTGATTAGAAGTGATCATGGTACAGAGTTTGAGTCTCTTCTTATGCATGAGTTCTGTGAGAATGAAGGTATCAGGCACTACTTCTCAGCTCCTAAAACTGCCCAACAAAATGGGATAGCTGAAAGGAAGAATAGAACCCTGATTGAAGCTACAGGCACATTACTTGCAGATGCTTATATGTCACTATCCTTTTGGGCAGAGGCTGTAAGCACAGCAAATTATGTACTGAACAGAAGTTTGATACATAAACTTAAGAATAAGACTCCCTATGAATTACTTAAAGGGAAGAAACCTAAAATCACCTACTTTAAAGTATTTGGATGTGTATGCTATATACATAATAATAACAAGAAATACATTAGAAAGTTTGAAGCTAAGGCTGAAGTGGAAACTTTTCTAGGATATTCCCAAGTAAGCAAAGCTTATAGGGTGTTTAACAAATCTACTTTAAAAATTGAAGAATCAATTCATGTTACCTTTGATGAAACTAACATGTCTTATAAGGAGAAAGAGATTTCTACCAGTAACACTTTGCAGGTACCTCACTTGTGTGAGAAAATGGGTGACTTAAACCTTCCATAAGAAGCTATAGCATCCTCTCCTCCATAAGTTGTTGAAGACAGTGAAGATGAATCTTTGGAAGATGCTAAATCTCATTCAACAGCAAACATAATTCCACAAGAGGATTTAAATCCAAATGCTGATGTTGAACCAACTCCACCCACTGATCTTGTCACACTAAGGGATCACCCAAGATCCCAAGTGATTGGATACATAATAGTAGGTGTATGGACAAGGCATCAACTCAACCAAGATGTGATGCATGCCTGTTTTCTCTCTCAAGTTGAGCCTCAATCCATAAAAGATGCTGAGCAAGATCCCCAATGGATCATTACAATGCAAGAGGAACTCAACCAATTTGAGAGATGTAGAGTTTGGGATTTTGTTCCAAGACCCAAAGACTACCCAGTCATTGGAACCAAATGGGTATATAGAA
The DNA here is from genome assembly GCA_039583875.1 of Platanthera guangdongensis. Classification (NCBI taxonomy): domain Eukaryota; kingdom Viridiplantae; phylum Streptophyta; class Magnoliopsida; order Asparagales; family Orchidaceae; genus Platanthera; species Platanthera guangdongensis. The sequence goes on along the minus strand of CM077160.1, from coordinate 56,471,616 downwards.
ACAAGCTTGATGCCCATGGTGCAATTGTGAGGAACAAGGCTAGGCTTGTTGCTCAAGGTTATAGGCAAGAAGAAGGCATAGACTATGATCAAACCTTTGCACCAGTTGCAAGGTTAAAAGCAAATACAATCTTTCTGGCCTATGCTGCCTACATGACATTTAAGGTCTACCAGATGGATGTGAAAAGTGCCTTTCTAAATAGAGTACTAAAAGAAGAGGTTTATGTTGAACAACCTCCGAGTTTTATCTCTCCAAATCATCCTTCTTATGTATTTAGATTGCATAAAGCCCTCTACGGTCTAAAGCAAGCTCCAAGAGCTTGGTATGAGATCTTAGCTAGCTTTTTGATAGAGCATGAATTCACTAGAGGCATAGTAGATAAAACAGTGTTCACTAGGCACCATAAGGATAAAATATTATTAGTACAAATATATAGATGATATTATATTTGGGTCTACTGATTCCAAACTATGCAAGAGGTTTTCTGACCTCATGCATTCTAAGTTTGAAATGAGTAGCAAGGGTGAGCTCTCATACTTCCTTGGTCTCCAAGTGAAGCAGCTACTTGATGGCATCTTCATCTCCCAGGCTAAATATGTTAAAGAGCTTCTTAAAAAGTATGGGATGGCTGATGCCTCAGCAAAGAAAACACCTATGGCTACTAATGCTGTAATAGATTCTGATCTACATGGGAAACCTGTTGACCAGAAGTTATATAGGGGCATTGTTGGGTCACTATTATATCTTACATCTAGCAGACCTGATAAAATGTTTGCCATATGCCTTTGTGCTAGGTTCCAAGTGAACCCTAAAGAATCTCACCTAATTTTTCTAAAAAGGATTTTGAGATATATAAAGAGTTGTCCTAGTCTAGGCCTTTGGGATCCTACTGAGTCAGAATTTGATTTAACTGGATATTCAAATGCTTACATTGCTGGATGCAGGGTTGACAGGAAAAGTACCTCAGGAACTTGTCAGTTCCTTGGTATGATACTGGTGTCTTGGTTCTGTAAGAAACAATCATCTATGTCCACATCAACTGCTGAAGAAGAATACATAGCAGCTGACAGTTGCTGTTCACAGATGTTGTGGATTCAAAACCAACTCCTAAACTATGGTTTCAACTTAAATAATTCAACTCTAATATGTGATAACATAAGTGCTATATCCATAGCACAAAATCCAGTCCATCACAGTAGGACTAAGCATATAGATATTAAGCATCATTTCATTAGAGAGTGTGTAGACAAAAACAAAATCAAACTTGTCTATATCTACACTGATTTACAAAGAGCAGATATTTTCACCAAACCTTTGAATGAAAGAAAGCATCTATTCTTTATAAACCAGCTGGGTATGATAAATGGAGAAGCCTTGATTTAACTTCTGTCTGCACTCAATGAATTTTTCAAAGTTCGTCGAATGGAGCTCGACGAACTAGGGAAAGTTCTTGAGATATTCGTCGAATGGAGTTCGACGAACTCTCTGTGATTGAAGTTGTTTTCGTCGAGTGGAGATCGAGGAATTTACTTCAGAAAACTTTTTTCGAAGGGAGCTCGACGAAATGTCTTCAAATCTTCAGACTGAGCTCGACGAATCATTTAACTACAAATTATTTCATCGACCTCAGATCGAAGAATTATTTATTTTTCGTGGAACGGAGTTTGTCGATTCATATTCTGAAAAACCTTATATCTAGGTTTTCTTCGACCTCCATCTCGTGCTTTCAGTTCCCTTGCACTTGATCTTCATTTTTCTCTTGCAGGTGAATTAATGGCGATTCTAGCAGGCAGTCTTGCAGTAATGAAATTCGATACAGGATTCAATGTGGACATCCTGCAACTCCTTGAAGAACAGCAATTGAAGAATCTGATATCCACCAGGATCAAGATAGCTGGCGCTGAGATCAGAGAGTGGGTCTACACTTCTTCCACCACCGATGAAAATACCATGACTGGAACTATATCGGGTAATGCCATCTCCCTTACCCCTACAGTGTTAACCGAAATTTTTGGATTAAACAACGGTATATAAGAATTAGAAATTGATAATGAAGAGTTTGGTGAGATGCTGAGTCTGATGGGATATTCTGGAGAAACCACTAACAAGCTGTTGAAGAAACACCTTTCTGCTGAGTTTAAATTCCTAGCATATCTTATGGGCAAGGAGTTGCTGGGCAAGCACACTACTCATGATTACATAACCAGGCACCAATTCCTGGTAATGTGTGCTGTGGTGAGCAAGGAGCAGGTGAACTGGGCTCAGATTTTGTTTGAGCTGATTAAGAAGAAGAACAATTAAAAGGAGGTTTGTTTTGGTAGAATCCTAGGAATTTTCCTGAAGGAAAAGGCTGCTGAATCACTGGTCTCCCCGACCATATTCATCAATGCCTCCAAGAGGCTCACTTGTGCCCTATTTGGCAGGCTGGAGAGGAGCATCACCAAGCCCTCCAAGGCTTCTTCCTCCTCCACCAGGCCTTCTGAGAGTACCAGGGTTGCTTCAGCCACTCCCCACACAACTGAAGAAGTTCCATCTTCCCCTCCATCACCTCCTGCCATCCAACCTCATCCTCAGATGGTACAACAACTCCACTCCACAGTTCAAACCACCATTCAGACTCATACACCTCCCTCATCCCCAGTACATCTATCCCCCACTCATATTCAATTTCCTACCTCACCTCCCTCCCAACATGATACACCAGTTCCATCACCACCCTCATCTCCACTACCATCCCACTTGGCTTCCACTCCCTCCTCCAATATCTCCTCCCTCCCTTCTCTCAATCTGCTTACATCTCCTCCCCATACTTCTTATATCCCAGATGTTCAAATGACAGATTCTATACCTCCTCCTCCACCATCATCTTCCATCCCACCTTCTTTTTCTACTGACACACCCTATGCCTCTCTGCCAGTGGACCCCTCCATTATTCCATCTCTCAATGCACTTCTTACTCCCCACCTCAAAACAATTATAGCAGAGGCAATTTCACCTTTTGCTTAATCCATTTCCTCCCTTGCTGATAGGATATCTGCTCTATCTGCTCATCCATCTTCAGTAAGGGGCGTGGCTCCTGTTCCCACTAAAACCAGGCAGGGGGAGATACTCTATGAAGAAGTAGTAGCTGAAACAGCAGCACATGCAGTAGCATCAGCAGTAGCAGCAGAAACAACACTAATAATAGTAGAAAATACAGCAGCAGAAGCAGATACAGATGATGATAAAGATTTGTTTGATTTAATTCATTTTATTGAGTCTGATATGGATCTAGATGAGCAGGTTCAAGAGGAAATAATCACTGATGGTGATTATATTGTCAATCCCACAGTAGATCTGTTGAAATTGTTGAAATTTTTGATATATCTTATTTGAATAAACTGCCAGCAGATAGTATAAAGCCATCTTTGGATATAGTCCCATACAACTCCCCAATAAGCCCCAAAGTTGTCAAGCAACTAAAGGCTATTTTTGCCATTCTAGAGGCTCCTGTCCTGCCATCTCTACCCAGAGCTGATCCCATCATTATTTCATCCCCTCCAAAAGATATTTCTGCTCCAACCTTCATAATGGACGACACGCCAATGTCTGATCTTGATGCATTGATCATGGTAGATATAGAAGAAGAAAATAACAGTTGCTGAATGCACTGTTATGTATAGCCCTCCAGCTCCAGCTCCTCCTCCAATTTCTCCCAGCTAGAGAAACCCATGATACCTGCTGAGGCCCTAAAAGAAATTAATCCACTATATGATAATCCTCAAGAGTCTGATGATGATGATGATGAGGTCTCTGATGATGAGTCCAAGAAAAAGAAAGTGTCTAAGAAGAGGAAAGCTCCTCCACCTCCTGCCCTAAAAACAAATCCAGCAAATGACACACCATACTATATTCTTCAGAAGATAAAACCTTACAAGGGCATGCCAGCATGAATGTGGATATCCAAGAACTAGCAAAAAGAAAGGAAGAATAGTAGTAGATACTCTCCTCCTCCTCAGAGATTCAGAAAGGATCCTCCTCCTCCTCCTCCACCTGCTGCTGGTGCTTCAAGTTCTTCAACTCAGAGGACTACCCAGTTTCAAACCTATCAGAGACATCATGGTAGGTCCTCCTCATCTTCAGGAAGCAACCAGCAAAGGAATTATTCATCTGGCAAGCAGCAACATCAACAACATCAACAGCAACAATTCACTGAACATCAAAAGGCTGAAAGCCCCAAGAGACCTGCTTCCCCTCCTGTACCATTTGAAGATCCTGAGACAGCTACAACTGCTAGGATGGCCAGGTTCCAGGAACTGGTTGGGCTATCCATGATCAACAAAGCAAAAGCTGAAGGAAAGGATCCTTCTCAATATTCAACCATGTCCAAATACAGGAAGGAAAAGCTTAAAGGTTTGTTAAGGCTAACAATTTTTTTAATATTGATGATTATATAAAGTTGGATCCTGAAGTTGTAGTGACAAGAGCTACCTCCCTAAATATCATTGGAGCTGCTGACATGACAATGACAAAAGATCAAGCAGCTGATCCTAACAGGGAAATTAAGTTTACTCAGTCAGGTGACAAAGCTAAGGAGGATAAGCCAAAGGAGCCCAAGAAGAAGAAATGAACATTTTGAATTATTCTAAATCTCTCTATTGTTTTAAAACTGCCTGTTTGTACTCTTGATACAAAGCTCTCTGTGTATATATATATCTGATGCATATGTTAAAATTCCTGCCAGATATATTTTTTTCTTGCTTTAGTATTAATGTGAGTCTGTAATTAGTGACCTTACCCAAATAGGGGGAGATTGTTGGATCGCTAGTTGGATTTGGGCTTGACTCACTAAACTAGGATGTCTGACACAACATGTATAGCTAGGGTCATGTATGAGTCCTAGAGTATAGGCCATGTCCTTAAAGTCAACACTGCATGGACCAGCCATCAACTGACTACAAAAGACTCAAGACTTAGAGAAATTTCAAAGATTCAGGAAATGAGTTCGACGTTCGTCGAACTCAGGTCGACAAAAGGCATACTCAGCTCGATGAACTCAGAGACAATTCTCTGAGCTGAGGTCGACGAACTTGATACTCAGTTTGACGATTTATGGACACTATATTTCAACATTCCAAGTCCAGAATTCCTCTCTGAACTCCAGTCGACAAACTTAGTTCTCAGGTCGATGATTGTTGGGTATTCTACTTCAACATTTTAAAACCAGAAACACTTAAATATTCTAAGTCCAGAATCATACTCCAGTCGACGAATTCATCTTCTCAGCTCGACGAACTTAGACTACAGGATTGACAAGTTTATCAAATATATGTTAGAAGTTCTCAGCTTGACGAAACTAGTTCTCAGGTCGACGATTTCTGGACACCTTACTTCAACATTCTTAAGTACAAGAAAGATTTCAATGAACTCAAGTCGACGAAGTTAGAATCTCAGCTCGACGATCTTGATGCACAGAATTAGCATGGTTCCAGAGAAAGTAGTTATCTATCCTTAGTTCGACGATCTCGGATCTTAGGTCGACGAACAACTATTATCTGGTCGACGAACTTGACTTCTCAGCTCGACAAACTCTGGACCCAGCTCGACAAATTCTGTTCTCCGCTCGTTGATTTCTATGCAGTTCCAGACTGGATATTTTCCTCCCTCTGTCCTAAATTTATTGCAATAATTCCTGAGTAATCAATGCTTAACATTCTCTAAATATTACCGTTAGACACAGCATTGATTATGGACTTCATCAGGATTATTTCTTGCCGTTTTTCAATGGGACAGTTGGGGAAATCAATCAATGCAAATATTCTCCAGGCCGTCAGCATTGAATGAAGGAACAAATTCAAAATTCAAAAGGAAGATTTCATGGAAAATATAAAAAGGATTTTTCCTCTTTCTTCCAGTACACAGAGCAACCAGTAAAGTAGAGTTAACAGGATCTTCTTCTTCCTTCTCGGCTGAATATAAAGAACAGAATACACAGGGCAATAACACAAAAAAGAAACCAGAAGCCCTAGCCCTAGACCAGAGAACAGCAAGCTAAAGAAGAAGAACATCAGACAAAAATCAAGAGTCTTCTTCCTTCTTCATCTCAGGATTCTTCAGAGGACGACAAATATTCTATCTGCCAAAGAAATTCTTGGATACCATCTAGTCAAGGCTGAAATATTGAAGACCTACTCACCCTGCAGCAAGGCTCAAATCTTCCTGAGTTCTATATCTCAGGGGGAGCTATTGCTAACATCATATATGATGCGTGTAATTTGGAAGCGCACCGGTCGCACAAGTAATAAAGTTTTGGGAATAAATCCCCTAGTGTCGGTCTCTTGAGGAATGCAATTAGCGTAGAACGGCAACAGTACCGAGAATATCGTTATGAGAGTTATAAATAGAACAAAAAGGAAATAGCGGACCAGGGAGATTGTGGATGTTTGATCTACTGAACTAGTAAAAGCTATGCGGGTCGAAGGCACCGCTTCGCAAGGTGAAGTGGGTTTGTCGGCCGCGATGCCGAACTTCAGTTGGGCGAGTGGAAGGGAAGCTAATGGATTGCAGTGTTCTTGTGTAGAGTACAATCGGACAAGACACGGGAATGAAGTGGATGTGGGGTGAGTGAGGCGCATTCACAGACAAAACTCACAAGCATAAGAAGATACTAACATTCCATTAACTATAAAGTAAACTTGATGTTCAGGGATGGAAGTGTTCATTACACTGCTCAAAACATTCATAACACAGAGGAAGGGGAAGAGGAGTAAACCAAAAGAGAATGAATATCCACCGCGGGTCGTGGCCGGAGTAGCGAGTTGTCAATCCGCTTCCGGGCTCAGTCCAAGGAGGCTTCCGGTACCAACGATTTGTCACCTCGAAGGCCTTTAAGTCTGTTCTCTAGGTTATCTACTTCACCAACTCTGTAGGAAAGCTTGGAGTTGAAGTCATCAATGGTCGAGGGCTTCGCCGGAGTGTTGAAAAGATTCGGAGTAGTTGGAAATGGCTTCCCGACGAAGGTGGAAGTGATGAAGCAGCTGGAGAAGTGAAATGGTGATTCCCGCGCACTCTCCGATCGCAGCAAATGACAGGCGTTGACCTAAAACGCGGAGCAGGGCCTAATATACGGAGGCAGCAGAAGCAGTGCGCACGATCATTGGCGCATGACCAATGGTCGTGCGAACTGTAGGTCAATGATCGTGCGGCTTTTCCAAATAAACCTGCAACCTGGACAAGAAGCATCAGCATATATGCGCACGAGCAGTGGCGCACGACCAGTGGTCGTGCGCACTACGGCCAGTGCTCGTGCGATTACCGAGACAGGGTTATGAAAAAGGCGGGGTGTAATGCGCACGAACAGTGGCGCACGACCAGTGGTCGTGCGCAGTAAGTCCAGTGGTCGTGCACAGTATTCCTGCATCGTCGGAGTCTCCCGAGCAGTTCCGGAGCACGCACACGACCACTGTACTAGCAGAAGGGGCAGAAAGGCCACCAGAACGTGCACACCACATCCCTGAGATAGGGCTAAAGAATAACAACCAAATAGAAACACAGAAAGCACACAGAAGCGGGCCTACAGTGCACTTAATCGTGAAATAGGTACATAAGCACAAATAAGCAATAAAGGCTCTCAAGTGTAGTGTTAAGACGATAAAACTAGCCCAGATGAGTCCAAAAATCAGTGTAAAATGTGGACTCATCACACCCCCATACTTAACCATTTGCACGTCCCGAGCAAATCATTACTCCGTGGACTCGAAGATAGCTAACTGGCTCAGAAATTTCAAAAAGAAGTAAGACGAGAAATCAAATATATCATGGGTATAGAAGATATAATAGAAAAACTTTTTAATTATACAACGTAGTTTAAACTATTCGACAGACGTAAATAAATATTGTAATTGCTCAAAATTAGAATTCTGGAGAATCTTGCGATCATGTGCAGGAAGAAAGTAGGCAGGCCACTAAGGTAAGCATTGCCAAAGTTCAGGACTCTGGATCACCTCCAATGGAATCCACCAATGTCGGGGACCATACGCTTGCACATTCACACTCTCTCTACAGTGCAGGTTAGACTCAAGCGTGAATCAGTAGGACTTGTAGGAGGAAATGGGGCTTAGGCGACGGCTTGGTAGTCAAAGATAAACATAAAGGCTCTATGCAACCAAAGCGAGCGAAAACAACCCAAACCAAAACAGCCACTTAGAAATGAATGGGGCACACGCCCCCAGACTTAGCTTGAAATCCGGGTGTGAACACGGCTGAACCCGACCAAATTCAATAAAGAGGATGGGGATCGAAATCTCAAAGCAATTCTTTCATCTAATTTTTTTTTCCTTTTGCACGAATCAGCTTTTTTTTTCGTAAATTGTTGTTTTCTTTGCTGCGCTAGCAATCCTCAAACGGAGCAATCAAAACGGGAATAAATTCAGCACCCCCAAAAACAATGTCCACTTATCACAACCTCGGCAAAACAGTAAATACAAATCAGCTCAAGCATTTGATTGCGAAGGTGGGTGTAGCTTCAGGCCTTGGTGAAAGTGAGTGGAGCTGGATCAAAGGAAGGGTAGGCACAAATTTGGCATGCAATGGTTAACAGGTAGGAATGGCTAAACAAGGCTCAAACTAGCCAAAATGAAGGCCTACGTCATGCTCACGCTTAACTAACCGTGCACCAATGCTTCGAGAGTAGCTTAGGGTAAGTTCTTAGCCACCGAGAAAGATGATCCTTCCCCCCAACTCGAGTAATACGAGTCTAGTGGCGGCTACACACAATCCTACACTATCATTCGATTATCCCAGATTCAGATTTTGAGCAGTACAAACAATATTTACGTGTGCAGAAAAGAATAAATCTACGAGCATAAAGAAAAATTAGTTCTATCCTAACTCTACATAAACCATGAGTATTCGATTAGGATCACTGCATGAGTTTCGAACTACTCAATCCTGAAATCCTAAGCCAGTACCACTATTTTAAAGTTTACACAAAAGCAATAAATTTAACTCGGGTTGTGCGTGTGGGTAAGAGCGCACTCGTGTGGGTGATTCAGTGTGTGCAACATAAAGCAAAAAATAAGTAAACAAGAAACTGGAATGCAATAGAAAGTGTGGTGTAGTGACCACAGGCATACTCCCCCCCAGACTTAAAGTTGACAACGAGTAAAAATAAGCATTCCAAATAGGATAAATAGCTAGGGTAGGAAGTACCTATGCTCAAAATTGAGCATACCAGTCGTGCAATGAGATGTCCAAGTGCGGCCAAGTTGCCGCGCCTCAAATATTCCTGCACCTGCGATTAAAGCATGCAAGCCAAACAAAATATGGACACATATATATATGAAGAAATAAACAGAACTCAAAACACAGCATAGGACCAAACGGTCCAACTTGGGTTGTCTCCCGAAAGCTCTTTTGTTTATCGTCCTTAAGGTGGACCAAATACCTGTATTAGCAGTTCAAATAGAATATCGATACATAAAAAAAAAAAAAAAGACAACAGTCGGCTCCCAGATGGGCGCTCACAAAAATATAGTAGCTGTCTTGCTCAGAAAATATAAACAATAGAAAAGAAACAGAAGGCATGGTAGACTAGCTCTGTGGTGAGTTCCACTCACTCCCCCTCACTATCACTGTCGTGAATCTCGATGGGCGACGGACGTGGACCAGGTGCTGATGGGGCGACACGAGTGGGCGGTGGTTGAATGTTCATCCCGCCTCGCATTGCTTGCTGATAAATAAAATCCTGCATCCAAAACTGGGAAGCTTCCAGATCAGCAATGCGCTCGGACAAATACGGGACGCCCCGCTCTTGAGCTGAGCTGAACTGGCGGCTAGATTGCCCCTCATGCTTTATGGGGGGCCTCAATTGTTGTTGACTCTGCTGCGGTGGCACTCCTGCGCTCCGCCTACCCATAGCGGAAGATTCACCCGGCTCTCCTTCATCTACCCCTTCATCTCTACCCGCAGGCGCATCACCAGGCATGCGGACAATAAAATGTCGGCCACATTTTCTCCCTACCACACGTAGCAAATGGCAACTCACTAGGTTGGCCCTGGAGATCATGGATGGGGCAGTGACCTGCACCATCGGAGGTAGCTGGCTCCAAACTCCCAAACTTTTGGCAATGCGGGTAATGTAGTAAGCACCCCTGATCGCGCCCGCGAGACCATAAGTGGCCTCGTGGTGGAAGAAATAGGCCAGCATATACCCCAAATGGAGGGGGTACTGCTGCTGCATGCTAAATAAGGAGATCAAATCCTGCCACCCCACCACATTCTTGCTCAGGGCCCTAGCGGTGAGTGAATGACTAAGCAAATGTTGCATAAACCTGAGAGCGGGGGAGACAATCTTTGTTGACTTGGCACGGCGGGCTACGTACTCCTCGTGCCCTCCGGTCAGAGAATGCCAAGCGGACCGCGGAGTCACACCCTCTGGAAAATCAATGCACAATGCGGGGAAATTAATCTGGGATGCCTCTGCCTCGGAATAGACACCTGCATGAATGGCAAGCTCGGGCAGTATGACAGTGAAGACATTTCCCATCATCCGAAAGGAACAAGTGGGGAGATAGTGGTTGTCCACCGTTGTCTCCCAAGTGAATGTGGAAAGGAATTCCAATGTCAATTCCTGGAAGCCAAGCTCATCGCACTCGAATAACTTGCTCCAAAAATCGAAAGAGTAGAGAATGAGCACGGCCTCTGCTAATGCACCGTCATCCCCAATGGAACGCAGCTCGTTTCAGTCGACAAGCCGCTGAGAGAGGAATGGCTTGTCCTTCAAGGAATTATAGTGTTGAGTATGCTCTGCCTTAGCAAAGGTTCCCATTCTTCCCAAAATCTGCGCAGGGATTGCCGAAGCATGACCGGATCGTTGATAGGCCTTTACTATAGGGCGGCGTCTAGGTTCCATTACAGCAAAGTGAGGAAGAGAGATATGAAGTTGAGGGATCCTACCGGAGGAGAGAGAGCCGAACCACCGGAGAGGAATCAGAAGAGGACGAGCGCCGACAACGCACGCGCAGCGGACCAAGCGGGAGATTAGGGCGCACGCACAGTGGACAGCGGCTGGAAAATAAAAGGAAACCGGGCATATGCACGACCAGTGGTCGTGCGATTATAAGTAGTATGCACGACCAGTGGTCGTGCGCTGTGAAATTTTTCACACGCCTGAGTTTTCAGTCTATTTCACACTGCTGACCACGTGGTGCAATAGAGAGCTCAACACACAGCTGGGCTACCACACCCAAATAATGAAATACAAACAAAAATGTAACAAAAGAAACACTATCCTAGATAACTGTTGGGTTTATTGTCTCCCAACAGGACTTATTCAAAATCTGAGCATCTCCTAACTGATGGGCGAATGAAACTGGAAATGCTCAGGCAGAGGTTCATGGTCACGCTTTGGTAGCGGGTACCGGAACGGAGATAGAACATAAGCCCCAATACCTGTATATGTATACCTATCGGAAGTTTCAGGCATGGGCAGAAAGTCACTTGGGAAGCTCATCGGCTCCAACTCCATATGCATCTGGCTACAATAAGTCTGAGGCCGCATTACAGGCCCTTGTACTGATTGGACCAATTCCACAATGTGGTCCTGCATGGAAGTAGACACGAGAGCAGGGTCAAGAAATAAACTAGAAGAATAACATAAACGTACCTCGATCTTGGGGATGATCCCGGAGTCATCCCCAGTCGGCGGAATTGTGGATGCTTCCAAACAGCTGTCTAAGCTAGTGAAGGAATGTTCTGAAGCTGCATCTGCCTCGTCCATGCCTCGGGCATCCTCACATGGGATGGAGGTCACAACCTCTGCCACGGAGTCGTCCTCCTCAACTGGATCTAACAGAACGTGGGAAATACTAATTTCCACCTGCGATTCAATCTCAATAGCACTGTCAGAAGAAGAAAGAATGATATGCAAAGAAGAAGGTGAAGGCACGAAGCTTGGTAGGACGTTGAGCGCTGGCTCTTCACAACTAAAAGATTCTATGCTAGGTGAAGTATGCACTTCAGGAGTATAAATAGCAGTTTCGGAATGGGGATAAGCACATGTATCGGTGCACATACCTGGGATGTCTTCTCCATAACATAGAGATGGCAATGGCACATACCCCGATACAGAAGGGATGTTGCCCAAGGTTGAAGTGGAGACAATCCGAAAATCCAGCTCGTCATCCACCGCTAGCTCAGCTAGGTACGCGGCGCAATCCTTCAATGCATGATCCCAGCTTCGACAAAAAAGGCACTGCTTAGCCGGCTTCGGCGGTGCAACTGGTGCTGAAGCTGAATAAAAGTAGTGCGGCAATGGCTCCGCAGGTCGGTAGCTAACCGGCTTATGTCGACGATATGTCGATTCATGAATTTCCTGGATACTATACTTCTGAGGGCATCTGTCGCTAGCATGAGAGATGTCTCCACAATGACGGCAATTGATATTGAAATTGGCCCACATTGCAGTGATTTCAAATATCAGGGATACAACTACTTGGCATAGATTCTGCGAATAAAACTAACAATTCCATCTGACGGAAATAACAACACAAGAGAAAAGGGATCAAAAACAACAAAACAACTCGTATAACGAAATTCTCAGTCATCTGGAGTCGCTCTATCGTTGCATTCCCCGGCAACGGCGCCAAAAACTTGATGCGTGTAATTCGGCAAGCGCACCGGTCTCACAAGTAATAAAGTTTTGGGAATAAATCCTCGAGTGTCGGTCTCTTGAGGAATGCAATTAGCATAGAACGACAACAGTACCGAGAATATCGTTATGAGAGTTATAAATAGAACAAAAAGGAAATAGCGGACTAGGGATATTGTGGATGTTTGATCTACTGAACTAGTAAAAGCTATGCGGGTCGAAGGCACCGCTTCGCAAGGTGAAGTGGGTTTGTCGGCCGCGATGCCGAACTTCAGTTGGGCGAGTGGAAGGGAAGCTAATGGATTGCAGTGTTCTTGTGTGGAGTGCAATCGGACAAGACACGGGAATGAAGTGGATGTGGGGTGAGTGAGGCGCATTCACAGACAAAACTCACAAGCATAAGAAGATACTAATATTCCATTAACTATAAAGTAAACTTGATGTTCAGGGATGGAAGTGTTCATTACACTGCTCAAAACATTCATAACACAGAGGAAGGGGAAGAGGAGTAAACCAAAAGAGAATGAAGATCCACCGCGGGTCGTGGCCGGAGTAGCGAGTTGTCAATCCGCTTCCGGGCTCAGTCCAAGGAGGCTTCCGGTACCAACGATCTTTCACCTCGAAGGCCTTTAAGTCTGTTCTCTAGGTTATCTACTTCACCAACTCTGTAGGAAAGCTTGGAGTTGAAGTCATCAATGGCCGAGGGCTTCGCCGGAGTGTTGAAAAGATTCGGAGTAGTTGGAAATGGCTTCCCGACGAAGGTGGAAGTGATGGAGCAGCTGGAGAAGTGAAATGGTGATTCCCGCGCACTCTCCGATCGCAGCAAATAACAGGCATTGACCTAAAACGCGGAGCAGGTCCTTATATACGGAGGCAGCAGAAGCAGTGCGCACGATCAGTGGCGCACGACCAGTGGTCGTGCGCACTGTAGGTCGATGATCGTGCGGCTTTTACAAATAAACCTGCAACCTGGACAAGAAGCATCAGCATATATGCGCACGAGCAGTGGCGCACGACCAGTGGTCGTGCGCACTACGGCCAGTGCTCGTGCGATTACCGAGATAGGGTTATGAAAAAGAGGGTGTAATGCGCACGAACAGTGGCGCACGACCATTGGTCGTGCGCAGTAAGTCCAGTGGTCGTGCGCAGTATTCCTGCATTGTCGGAGTCTCCGGAGCAGTTCCAGAGCACGCACACGACCACTGTACCAGTAGAAGGGGCAGAAAGGCCACCAGAACGTGCACACCACATCCCCGAGATAGGGCTAAAGAATAACAACCAAATAGAAACACATAAAGCACACAGAAGCGGGCCTACGGTGCACTTAATCATGAAATAGGTACCTAAGCACAAATAAGCAATAAAGGCTTTCAAGTGTAGTGCTAAGACAATAAAACTAGCTCAGATGAGTCCAAACATCAGTGTAAAATGTGGACTCATCAATATATCCACTAAAGTCTTCTCATTTTTATTTTGGAAAAAGAAGACATAATTGTACAACCCCGTGTCTGGCGAGCCAGGCCGCCATGGCCAGACAGATCGGGCTGAAGGTAGTAGGCGAGCTCGGCAGCAGAGGAGCTGAGCCCGAGCTCGGCATTCGTCGACCAGAAATCGGCATTCGCCGACCGGAGATCAGTATTCATTGACCCCGAGCTCGGCATTCGTCGAGCTAGTCCCAGCTCGCGCCCTCGCTACAGAACTCGGCAAAGCGGGCGAGCAGGACCCGCCGAGATGACCAAGCTCCCCAGCTCGCCTGGATGAATGAGGTACTTTTTACTATTTTTCCCCCGCTGGTCTGCCTATAGCCCTTCAAAACAGCGGAGTTTGGCTGTTGGCAGACCCAACCAAGGGTTTTCTTGTAATTTCAGGTCAGCTCTCTTGGTTATTGGCAGTCCAGTTTTCAGAAACTATAAATAGGACCCAAGGGGTGCCCTAGAAAGCATGCTTCCTGTGCCTCCCTGCTCCAGTTCTCAAGTGCGTTCTGAGGGTACCTTAGCTCGGCTTCTGGCTAAGGAGGGGAAGCGCTCTGAGTTCTTCCGGGTTTGTGGTGGGACCTCCCCGTCGAGCCCTTGGGTCGGTTTCTCCTTGTCTTCTTTGTTGTTTTTCTTGCAGGAGTGAAGTAGGCGCGAGACCACCCCTTCCCCAAGGGTCGAACTCCACAAGAGACTGATTTTTGGTTTCAACATTTTGGTGCGGTGAGCGTGGAAAGTGGTCAGTGTAGAAAAGCTTCAGTGAGTTCGATGACAGGAAAGGGATCTGACAGGCCGAACTCCCCCCCCCCCCCCCCCGCCTCTCACCACGGTGGGGATGTTGGAAGATTTCAGGAATGAGGTGCTGAGCCTCGTCAAGTTCGCACTCGGCACGCGGGCCGAGTGCTCGACTCCAGCAGTCCAGATCGCGGCCGCCCCCTCTTTGGGCGAGGACGCCCCCAGCAGGCGAGCTGGGAAGAAAGTGTCTGAGGAAGGCTGAGGGTGCGAGCTCCCCGGGCGCGAGCTCTTCCCTGGCTCGGCAGGCCGAGGCCGGTTCGGCGAGCTGGGCTCGCGAGACTCGCCAGCTCGCTCAGTGGGAGGGGGAAGCCCCTACAGCGAGTTGGTCTCTTCATCCCTAGTTCCAGATGGGTTCAGGGAACCCGAGATGTCCTACTACACCGGGAAGGGAGACCCGGTCCAGCATGTTCAATGGTTCGAAGATATAGTCTCCATCTGCCAGATGTTGGACGGATTCAAATGCCGACTCTTCGCTATCACCCTCAGGGAGAAGGCGAGGGAGTGGTTCCATCAACTACCGGCCAGCTCCATCTACTGCTTTGAGGACTTGCACCGAGCGTTCATGCTGAGGTTCACTACCTCGAAGAAGAGGAAGAAGGAGTCTGAGTCCCTGTTCCACATCAAGCAGGGGGTGAACGAGACGTTGGGGAGCTATGTGGACCGGTTTCAAGAGGAGGTCACTCAGGTCCAGGAGATGCCAGGCCATAGTCTGATGATGGCCTTCACCTTGGGCCTACAACAGGGGTTCTTCCGGATGGAGCTGAAGAGAGTTCCCCCCCCCCCCTCCTATGAGGAGCTGATGGAGAGGGCGGCAAGAGAAGTTGACGGGGAGGCGTCAAACCCGGAGTTTGCGAGGAAGCTGGCTAGGTGGGCCACGAAGGAAGAGAAGGAGTCAAGAGGAGGAAGAGGAGAGGAGGAAAGGAGAGGAGAGCCCTGGCAGAGGGAGCAGAGGCAGCTCCAGTGGCAGCAGCAGCCGAGGTGGGGGCGTCAGGAGCCCGACCGTCGGTTGGGCTGGAGACCTGAGTGGCAAGGGCAGGGGCCACAGAGGGGATACTACAGAAGGGATCACTACCAGGGGAGGCAAGATCAGTTCCACCCTCCGGGCTGGAGGTAGGCCCAGAGGCCCCGACTTATCGATCAAGAGGAGGCTATGGCCATAGCCTTGGGGGCGAGGAGGAGAATAATAAGGAGGAGGAGGAGAGAAATGAGGGTGGAGTTGCCCTATTGCGACTTCCATCAGGAGGAGGGGCACAGAACATCCACGTGCCCGGAATTCCTTGAGATAAGCAGAAATAGGGAGCAGTAGCAGCAGCAGGGGCGACAAGAAGTGAGGATTGAGGAGGTCCTGCCTTGGATGGAGGAGGACCGTTGCGAAGACCGGGTGGATGTCGGAACCTGAGGTGGGATCGGAGTGATCCATGGGGGGTGGGGGTCGAGGTTTCCCGCAAGGCAAGCCTCCACACCATGTATCATCAGAGTGTTGCCTCCACATCCTAGACCCCACCCCCGGAGGAGAGGATTGCCTTCTCCAGAAGCGACATGCCTGATCACGAGGATCCATTCTGTGATGCGCTGGTCATCAAGGCAGCCATCGAGAATTTCACCGTCTCTCGGATCCTCGTTGACAACGGGAGCTCCGTCAACGTCGTCTTAAAAAAAGCATTTGACACGATGAAGGTAGAGGCAAAGAGGGTGCTGGCCTCTGATGGACCCTTGTTCGGGTTTTCAGGAGAGAGGAAGGAAGTGGAGGGAGGAGTAGGCCTCCATGTTACCTTGGGGGAGCAGTCCAGGAACTGTAGGTTCGTCATTGTGGACGCCCCCAGCAGTTACAGCGCCATCTTCGGGAGGCCCCTTATCAGTGCCTTCCGCTGCGTCCCCTCATCATTCCATCAATACTTGAAGTTCAACGTTGAGGGGATCCAGGTCAGGGTCAGGGGGGACCCAAAGGTGGCGCGGGAGTGCTATGTCACTGCGGTGAACACCATCTTTTGGTAGGAGGGAGCCGAGGAGATGAGCCGGAGGATGGAGGAAGCTGATCAAGAAGAAAGAAGGGAGGAACTGGAGACGGAGAACGACGCAGAGGAGGCGGACGGAGGAGACCAGGAGGAGCTGGCCGAAGTGATGGTCGTGGAGGAGGAGATGGAAGTGGTGGTCCCCGTTCTGGAGGAAGGGGATGCTGAAGGATGGGGGGAGCAGTCCAGGCTGGAGGCTGCAGAAGAAGTGGTGGAGCTGGAGGTGCTCACCCATGGAGGCAGGATGGAGAGGATCCGCGTCAGCGAGGGGCTGACCCCGGAGGACCAAGGCAGGATGCTGGAGTGCATCCAGAAGAACGTGGACATCTTCGCTTGGAACGCCGCGGAGATGTCGGGGGTTGATGCGGATGTGGCCTTCCACCGCCTCAACCTGGACCCGGGAACACGCCCCGTTCAGCAGAAGAAGAGGTCCACTGCAGAAAAGCTGGCAGAACCCATCAGGGAGGAGGTGGCAAAGCTCCTCAAGGCCGGTTTCGTGTCCGAGATTCAGTACCCCGACTGGGTCTCCAACGTAGTCATGGTCAAAAAAGGAGACGGTCGGTGGAGGATGTGTATCGACTTTTCTTTACTTAATAAAGCTTGTCCTAAGGACTGTTATCCTTTGCCTCGAATCGACGCGCTGGTTGACTCAGCCGTTGGTTTTTCTGTAATGAGTTTTTTAGATGCTTTTTCAGGTTATCATCAAATCAGGATGCACCCCCCGGACATCAAGGATGTCTCGTTCATCACAGGGGATGGATGCTACTATTACAGGATGATGCCCTTCGGGCTGAAGAATGCTGGGGTAACCTATCAAAAGATGATGGATAGGGTCTTCAAGGAGCAAAAGGGGAGGAATTTGGAGGTGTACGTGGATGACCTCATGATCAAGAGTCGGGATGTGGACTCCCACCTCCGGGACCTAGAGGAGACCTTTGCCACCCTGCGCAAATATAAGATGCGGTTAAATCCCCTAAAATGTGTCTTCGGGGCTAGCAGGGGAAAGTTCTTGGGGCACCTCCTCACCCCCGCGGGGGTCGAGCCAAATCCTGATAAGGTCAGGGCTATCTTGGAGCTGGGGTCTCCGCGGAACGCTAAGGAGGTCCAACGGCTGATGGGGAAGCTAGCAGGGCTGAGTAGGTTCCTCTCCCGGGCAGGAAAGAAGTGCTCCCCCTTCTTCAAAATGCTGAGGGGTGGTCGAAAGTTCGAATGGACCAAGGAGTGCGGGGAGGTATTCCAGGCCCTCAAAATGTAGTTGACTCGGGCTCCACTACTCCAAGGGACGAAGGAGAGGGAAGACCTATTTTTGTACCTCGGGGTCGGGGCAGAGGCCTTGAGCTCCGTCCTAGTTTGTGAAGAAGGGAAGAAGCAGCTCCCCATTTATTACGTGAGCCGGTTCCTGAGGAAGGCCGAGCAACGGTACCTGATTTTAGAGAAGTTGGCTTTCGCCCTGATCATCTCAGCCCGGAGGCTGCGACCTTACTTCCAGGCACACTCAATTCGAGTAGTGACTGACCATCCTCTCCGGAACATCTTTGAGGGGGTGGAGCATTCAGGCAGGCTGGCCAAGTGGTCGGTGGAGTTGAGCGAGTTCGACGTCTCATTCGTTCCACGGCTCTCGATCAAAGCTCAAGCGATGGCCGACTTCTTAGCTGACTATGTGATTGAAGTGGCGGAGGAAGAGCTCACCCGTCCGGCTCCTTGGAAGGTGAAGGTAGACGGCGCCTCAGGGAGGCATTCCCTAGGAGTGGGGGTGATCCTGGAAAGCCCTCAGGGGACTCGAATTGAGCAGACGGTGGTGGTGCACTTCCCCATTATGAATAATCAGGCCGAGTACGAGGCCGTGATAGCAGGGCTACACCTGGCCTGGGAGCTGGGGGTGTTGGACTTGGAGGTCCTCATCGACTCCATGGTGGTAGCTTCCCAGATCAACGGGGAGTTTGAGGCAAGGGAGCCCACCCTGCGATTATACTTAGCCAAAGTGAAGGGGGTCATAGGCGCTTTCCAAATCTTCTCCATCCGACACGTGCCCAGGGAAGAAAATGAACAAGTCGACCAACTAGCAAAGCATGGTCCCCAGGTGGAGGGCACCATCACCGACCTGTTCCGCCCCTCCATCGAAGAGGGGGAGCTCATGGAAATTGATCAACAAACTTCGTGGATGGACCCAGTTGTGACTTTCCTCTCCACGGGAGAGTATCCAGAGGGGGCAGATAAGAAGAAGCTAAGGCACAAGTCAGCGTATTACCTCCTCCAGGACGGGCAGCTGTACAGGAATACACTCTCGGGGATGTTGGCTCGTTGCATGGCCAAGGAGGAGGTACAGAGGATCTTGGAGGAAGTCCACTCCTGAGAGTGTGGGAGCCACTCCGGGAGTCGGACCCTGGAAGGAAGAATAGTCAGGAAGGGGTACTTCTGGACCACCCTAAGCCAAGACGCCACGGAGTTCGCGAGGAGGTGCCATAAGTGCCAGCTATTTGCCCCCCTCCAGCTACAGCCGGCTCAGCGACTCAAGAGTATCACGGCCCCCTGGCCTTTCGCAATTTGGGGAATGGATTTGGTTGGGCTGTTTCCCCAGGCCAGTGGGTAGAGGAGGTTCCTCCTAGTGATGATCGATTACTTCTCCAAGTGGTTGGAAGTGAAGGCACTGGCCAAGGTGACCTCCCAGGTAATCAGGAACTTTGTTTGGGGGGAGATCATCTGTCGTCATGGGTTGCCCCAGGCCATTGTCACGGACAACGGGCCTCAATTCGCCTGCGCCGAGTTCACTAGCTTCTGCGAGCATCTTGGAATCGACCTCAGGTTCGCCTCGGTCCATCACCCCAGGAGCAACGGGTAGGTGGAAGTCGCGAACAAGATCATCGTCAACCTCCTCAAGAAGAAGGTGGAGAACTTGAAGGGGAGTTGGGTGGAGCAGTTCCCCACGGTTCTTTGGGCCCTAAGAACCACCCCTAACACGGCCACTGGAGAGACCCCCTTCAAGCTCTCCCATGGGTGCGAGGCAGTGCTCCCCATGGAAATTGACGTCCAGAAACCTCGAGTCGTCGCGGCCAAGGAAAGCAGAGAGGAATGGTAGGTAGAGAACGAGGAGGAGCTGAGGCTCTCGCTTGACATGGTGGAAGAGCTGAGGTACCTTTCCGCTATCCGGTAGGAGGAGGTAAAAAGAAGAATGGCCAAGTACTTTGATAAGCATGTCAGGATCAAACAATTCGTGGAAGGGGATTTGGTGCTAAAGAAGGTGGATGCAACAGGGAGGTCGGCATCCGTAGGGAAGCTCAACCCCAGCTGGGAGGGACCATTTATTGTAAAAGAGGCCTTAAAATCGGGAGGTTATCGACTCCAAAATGTAGAAGGCGAGACCCTGAGTCTCACCTGGAATGGTGACAACCTAAAGCAGTTTTTCCCCTGAAGCATGTAAGTAATACTTTGATTATAATGAAATTCTTCGATACTTCAGTACTGTCATAGCTAGCCTGTATAGAGAAATGGAATGTGTTTGGACCCCGAGCAGATCCCGCTGTAAGGCTCTCACCTAGCTGGCAGGGCAAGAAGTCACTCGGTGTCATCCTTGGCCTCGAGCAGATCCCACTATCAGGCTCTCACCTAGCTGGCAGGGTAGGAAGTCACTCGATGGTATTGATAATGGACCCCGAGCAGATCCCACTGCCGGGATCTCACCTAGCTGGCAGGGCAGGAAGTCACTCGGTGTCATCCTTGGCCTCGAGCAGATCCCGCTGTCAGGCTCTCACCTAGCTAGCAAGGTAGGAAGTCACTCGATGGTATTGATAGTGGACCCCGAGCAGATCCCGCTGTCAGGCTCTCACCTAGCTGGCAGCGCAGGAAGTCACTCGGTGTCATCCTTGGCCTCGATCAGATCCCGCTGTCAGGCTCTCACCTAGCTAGCAGGGCAGGAAGTCACTCGATGGTATTGATAATGGACCCCAAGCAGATCCCGCTGCCAGGCTCTCACCTAGCTGGCAGGGGAGGAAGTCACTCGGTGTCATCCTTGGCCTCCAGCAGATCACACTATCAGGCTCTCACCTAGCTGGCAGGGCAGGAAGACACTCGATGGTATTGATAGTGGACCCCGAGCAGATCCCGCTGCCAGGCTCTCACCTAGTTGGCAGGGCAGGAAGTCACTCTGTGTCATCCCTGGCCTCGAGCAGATCCCGCTGTCAGGCTCTCACCTAGCTGGCAGGGCAGGAAGCCACTCGATGGTATTAATAATGGACCCCAAGCAGATCCCACTGCCAGGCTCTCACCTAGCTGGCAGGGCAGGAAGTCACTCGATGGTATTGATAATTGACCCCGAGCATATCCCGTTGCCAGACTCTCACCTAGCTAGCAGGGCAGGAGGTCACTTGGTGTCATCCTTGGCCTCGAGCAGATCTCGCTGTCAGGCTCTCACCTAGCTGGCAGGGCAGGAAGTCACTCGATGGTATTGATAATGGACCCCGAGCAGATCCCACTGCCAGGCTTCACCTAGCTGGCAGGGCAGGAAGTCACTCGGTGTCATCCTTGGCCTCGAGCAGATCCCGCTGTCAGGCTCTCACCTAGCTGGCAGGGCAGGAAGTCACTCGATGGTATTGATAGTGGACCCCGAGCAGATCCCGATGTCAGGCTCTCACCAAACTAGCAGTTCAGGAAGCCACTCGGTGTCATCCTTGGCCTCGAGCAGATCCCGATGTCAGGCTCTCATCTAGCTGGCAGGGCAGGAAGCCACTTGATGGTAGCAACTCTGGGCCTCGAGCAGATCCCGATGTCAGGCTGTCACCTAGCTAGCAGGGCAGGAAGTCACTCGATGGTGTCGGCCTTGAAATTGCCAGGTAAAGATCAAGAAGTCTCGAATGCCAAGGAAAACGGGTAAAGAGGTTTTGCCTAGGCGAGCCCGGACTCGCCTAACCCAGCTCGGCATCAGCAAGAGGATTCTACACAGGCGATTTGGACTCGCCGACCCCTGCTCGGCATCAGCAAGAGGATTCTGCACAGGCAAGTTTGGCCTCGCTGAAGGAAGGCGAGCCATGTCGGGGCACTTCACCCCTTTGCCTGTTTTCCTTAGAGGATTTTCTCTTCTTTTTGAGTTCAACCTGGATGACTCGTGGGCAAGTCAAGGTGGCATGACAAGGGCGGAGAGCAGCCCACCCCCGAATCGCTTGGGGCTCGGCGAGCACTCAAAACGTACCCACCCACGGGCGCGTACTCATGACTACCCTACTCGCGGAACCTATCTCGGCGAGGTCGCGTGGGGAAGCACTCGCGGGTATTCAGAGCATAACAAACAAAGTACAAAGAAAAAGGGAAAAGAAAAGTGGCACGGGTATGATCAAAAACTTTCTTTCATTAAGCAAGTGTTTTACAAAAATGGTTATGGGGGCTCGCCTCGGCGAGTAAACAAAGAAGGAAAAGAAGAAAGAAAGTACAAGCTATCTTCAGGCCTCACCCCCCCCCCCCCTGCCGGACTGGTCCTCGCCTTCACCCGGCTGGTCCTGGAAGCCCTTCCCGAACATCGCGTCAATGCTGTCTTTCTTCTCGCTGGGCGGAGTTACTGCGAACAGGCTCGGCATCAGGTCTCGCATCCCTCCACTAGCACCCCCGTGTCCTTCATCATTTGGAGGGTGCACTCGGCAGCTTGTATGGAGTTGATTCACAGTCTCTCGGCGAGGTCGGCCTCGCCAAAGATCCGCGGGCTCTTGTAGGGGAGGGTAGGGTCGATGTTGTGGGGCGGGAAGAAAATCTCCGCCTGGCGATGGACCTCGCGGAGGAGGTGCTGATTCTCCTCCTTCAGCTTCGTGTTCGAGCCCTCCAGCTCGGCGAGGTAGGTGCGCAGCTGACCGATTTCCTCCCCCTGCTCGGCATTGCGAGCCTGAAGCTCCCCTGTAGCCTTGGCGTCCTGGTAGAGAAAATTCGGTTTGGTATCAGCGCCGCAGAATGATTCTAAGTAAAAGAAAAGAGTAGTGCTTGACACTTACTAGCCCGCCGGCGGCTTGGGCGAGTAGACCCTCCGCTATGCCTAGCCACCTCGCCTGGTCAGTGACCTTATCCTTGGCGACGTCGCGAGCCTGCTCAGCTTTTTGGAGTTGGTTGCTGAGGGCGAAGCTGCGGCGGGTCAGCATGTGGTGCAGCTCCATGGTCCGCAAGTGGGCCTGCAGGCCCTCATGGCCGAGCTGCCGGAGGTTCATCTTCTTATAGGCCTCGGCATCCTCACGGCCATATAGTCCGAAGCCGAGGGCATAGGCATGACTGGTGGTGGGCTCGCGGTCGTGCTAGGAGGGGTGCAGGGTGGAGATGGAGACTCGATGAGCGAGCCCATCCCACTGCAACATGGGCTCGCCCGCCGAGTCCTTCCACTGCCCGCCGAAGTTGAAGAGGGGGTGTTGCTTCATCGGCACGTACTCGCGGGCTGCCCTCTTCGCCGATGGAGGAGGGGAGATCGCCGCCGTGGAAGAAGGGCCCTCCCCACCATTCCGGCCCTTGCTTGTAATCTCCTTCAGCGGGCTCTCCGGCGATGCGTCGGGAGGGGTCTCCGACGAGCTGATGTTTTTGGGGCTGGGCTGTTGATTTTGTTGTTGTTGTTGCCCCTGCGGAGCCAGCAGGGCTCTCCTCATCTTCTTTACCGGCCTCTGGCGGTGTGGCGGGTTCGACCCCGCATCCTCAGGTCGCCTCTTGCTGGAAGATGGATGTGAGAGGGCCGCCTCATCTCGGCAGGCCGCCGCCGCCTTCTCGCGGGCGAGGGGGTCCGGGTGCGATCCCGGATCCGCGAACGGCGGGTTCTCAAGAATTATTCGCTCCCCTGCAAGAAAGTACTTTGAAAAAATCAGAAGATATTCAGCAATAATATGGCGAACTCGGCGATCAGGCGAGCTCGGCAAGATGAGGAGAGAACAGTACCTTCGCCGGGTAGAACGGGGGGAAGAGAGTCGAGGCCCCTCCGCAGGAAGGAGACCTCGAAGTCTTTGTGGAGGAAGTACTTGTGAAGCTTGGCATCGTTGCCGGACATGGCCGGCGGGCGGTACACCTCCTCGCCCTTCTGCTGAGGCGAGTAGGGGATGTTGCCGCGATCGCCCTTGATGAAGGTGATCTTGGTCATCCAAGTGTGGTGCTTATTCGCGATCTCGCGAACCTTGATCAGCGAGCCGCCGAAGTAGGCGACCCCATCCGGCGTTGCCTTGTAGGAGAACAGCTTCCTGAACACTGTCAGGTTGAACTCGATCCTCTCCCGCCGGAGATAGCTCGCGAACGCCACCATCATTGCAACGGCTTTGGAGTTCAGCTGGGCGGGTACCGCGCCGTAGTATTTCAAGATTTGTCGGATCTCCGGCCAGAGTGGGAGGCGCAACCCCATCTCGAAATGTGAGATGGGGAAGGCGAGCTCGTCCTCGTAGAACGTGTTGATAGCCTCCCCCTCCCCCGGCCTGCGCGCCTCGAAGCCCGGCGGCACATACGCGGCCTTGAATTCCGCGAGCTCCTCCTCGCTAGTGTGCCCATCGAAGAAGCAATAATCTGTGAAGTGTTATGCGCACTTGGAGCGGCCGTCGGCATCTGGATTGGTCTTGCCCATGATCGCAGAGGGACAAGCGGAGCGCGAGCAGGAAGAGAAAGAAGCACAGAGAGAGGGAAAGAAAGAAATAAAGGCACAGTACGAGGTAGGTGAGGGGGGCTATTTATAGGAAAAGAAATCTGGGGCAGGCCGTCCAATCAGCTCAACTCGCTGCCCCAGCTCGCCACCCTAGCTCTCCACCCCAGCTCGCTGACTTCCGGCGCATCCCAACCAAGGCTAAGTCAAACGTTGTAGTACATTATTTGAATAACATGTCCAAGAATATTCTAAAAGCTACTTATTACAGACAAAGTTTAGGAATGAAAAAGCAGTGCGCGCGAGCAGGGAGAGCATCGGGATGCGAGTACCGGTCGGCTCAGTAAAGGAGCCGCTCACTTGCCTACCCCGGCCTCGTGACCCCCGCCCCCCAGGCTGCCGCGCGGGGAGCAGCTCGCGGATCCTTCCCGAGTTCCTCTACGCCACCGAGAGGCCATCATCTATCTCGTCCAGGAGACGGGTGGGGGACATCAGCTCGCCAGTCTGGCCGCTTCGCACCTCGTTGGCGAGACGCACGTAGTCACGCTGTAGCATCTCGTTGACCCCCTGCACCTCGCACAGCCCGCACACCAGCTTCTTGAGGACCTTGACCTCCCTCCTCATCAGCTCACCTTGATCCACCTCAGGACCCAGGTAAGAGTCCAGTGAGCTTGGGGAAGGGAGGGGAGAGTAGTGGGCTGCCCGCGAGGATTCCTCGGCAGCGGATTGGCTGGGAAGAGCTGTGAAGACAAGTGTCAGCAAGAAGAGAAGCGTAGAAACAACTCATGGGGCGAGAAGTCAAGCAATATTCACCTGACGAGCTCGACAGCTCAAAGGAGATATGGGGAGGGATGAATCTCAAATCCTTCCCGCGACCTGGGCCGCGAGCCCCGGGCGAGAGGAGCTCAAATCCAGGGGTGGGGACACTTCCCAAACCTTTCCCCGCAGCCGCATCAGTTTGCCGAGGAGAGGGGTCGCGCATCGGCGAGCTCGGCCTCTGCGAGCTCACAGGCAGGATCCCAAAGAGAAGAGGCGGGTCCTGGGGATGGTTGTCCGGTGCCGTGAACCGTGAGTCTGCGAGAGTCGTCTCGCCTCGCGGTGTGGGCTCTCGCTGCGCGACGCCCCCGCCATCTGGTTGACCATCCGGGTCGTCGCTGACTACGACAACCTCTCTATCCTTCTCAAGAATTGTCCGGGAGGAAGAGCCGGTCTCACGCTCCAGGGCGGCCCTCGGGTCGTGGTATATGGGCTCGACCACCTGAGGGAATGGCTTTGACCTCTTGGAGCCGGGCTCGGCATAGTCAATTTGAGTAACTTTGGCAGGAACCGCCGTTAGGGCGGCTATGCGAGCTGCGGAAGCTTGGCGAGCTCGGTCCAAGCGCTCTTGGGCCACCTTTGGGAGCGGCATCTCGGCAAGGTTAGAGCAAGGGGAATGGCAAGAGTCAGGCAGGTGGGCAGGTTCATATATATAAGCCGCAGGTGGACCCCACCCAAAGACTCCCTCCAATTCGCCAACTCGTGCACGCCGCACATTTGGGGTTGGATGTTTCTTTCCGAGCTTTGCCAAGATCAAAAAGAGTGGGGATTGTGTACAACCCCATGTCTGGCGAGCCAGGCCGCTAGGAGCCAGACAGATCGGGCTGAAAGCAGTAGGCGAGCTCGGCAGCAGAGGAGCCGAGCCCGAGCTCGGCATTCGTCGACCAGAGATCGGCATTCGCCGATCGGAGATCAGTATTCGTCGACCCCGAGCTCGGTATTCGTCGAGCTAGTCCCAGCTCGCGCCCTCGCTACAGAACTCGGCAAAGCGGGTGAGCAGGTCCCGCCGAGATGATCAAGCTCCCCAGCTCTCCTAGATGAATGACGTACTTTTTACTGTTTTGCCCCCGCTGGTCTGCCTATAGCCCTTCAAAACAGCAGAGTTTGGCTGTTAGCAGACCCAACCAAGGGTTTTCTGGAAATTTCAGGTCAACTATCTTAGTTATTGGTAGCCCAGTTTTCAAAAACTATAAATAGGACCCAAGGGGTGCCCCAGAAAGCATGCTTCCTGTGCCTCCCTGCTCCAATTCTCAAGTGCTTTCTGAGGGTACCTTAGCTCGGCTTCTGGCTAAGGAGTGGAAGCGCTCTGAGATCTTCCGAGTTTATGGTGGTACCTCCCCGCCGAGCCCTTGGGTCGGTTTCTCCTTGTCTTCTTTGTTGTTTTTCTTGCAGGAGTGAAGTAGGCGCGAGACCACCCCTTCCCCAAGGGTTGAACTCCACAAGAGATCGATTTTTGATTTCAATAATAATGACTCTCTCGCCCACACTGTAAAAAGGGTTCTTTAACTCCCTTCAAAAGTTATTCTTGGTTGCAAGTCTCCTGATCAAAAGACTTGGGTTGGTTTTTGAGCATCTGATCAAAAGTTATTAGTGGCAATCACCTGATCAAAAACTTGAGTGGATTCCTACCAGGGTAGTAGAAGAGTGGATGTACCCAGGTTGGGGAACCACTATAAAATTCTTGTGTTGTCTGGTTGCACCTTTTCTTTTGTTCTTGATGTGGCTGTGCTGGCTAGGTTGTTGTGTTTGTGATATTTGGTTTTGCTGTGCATGTGATAGTGCTAGGTCTGTTTTACAGCAAAAGTTTTTAAGTTTTCAAGATACTCTATTCACCCCCCCCCCCCCCCCTCTAGAGTATTTCAGATCTAACCCTCACTTTTAGATGTTACTACTAGGGTTATGCCTCGTTTAGCCTCGACATCTAAGCCCCTTGAGAAAGAAACTGATACCCATAAGGATGCTTATGTAGATGTAATATCTCTTGATCCTGAGGATGACCCCGTAGGTGAGAGTATTCTGTCTTGTGCGTTAGTGCCTGACAATTCTGATGAGTCTGAAATTGATGGAATACTTAGTGACTTAGAAGACGATGTATGGGATGATGATAGTCTGATCTGTGAGAGTACTATGTTGCCTATTACTTGCCCTACTAGCATTTTGTTTGATCACCCTAGTATTTAGAGCCCTCTCAAGGCTACGATCCCCGTCATGTTAGAGCCTACGATTATACCTACTGAGACTATATCGGAGTTTTCTGAGAAGCCTGAAAGTGAGGATGTCCCAATTGTTATTGTGGATGAATTAGCTTATGAGGGACGGATATTTTTGGATGATTTTAGCGTTGAGAACACGAAAACTATTTCTTTAACGTTATCACCAGTTCCTAAAGCTCAAATTGAATTAGAAATTTTGTCAGGTTTGATTTTGCCAATTTCTGAGACTTTTAGTGACTATGATTCAGATGTTGTTTCTAGTGTGTTGGAAGAAATTTCAAGTGAGGAAGTTATATCTTCGGACGATTCTTTGGTTTTTCACCCGGTTGAGAATTCTTTGATGTCGTCACCGTTGGGTGAAATTTATACTGATTTAGATGTTATCCTAGGTTTGATTTTGCCGACCCTTCCTCCTGACTATTTGCCCACATTAGTTGACTTACTAGGACAAGTAACCGGTTGTGCTAGTCTGAATTTTTGTGTCACACCCATTTTATTAGTTTCTGCATTGGCATTGTCTCATCATATAGATATTCCTAAGTTGAGCGCAGTGGTATTTGGACTGTAGACCCCACCCCATAGATCTGTCTACGTGTTGCATTTGACAGTTCATTATTTTGCATGTACGTCTACAGTTCTATCCTCGACTTCGACTTATTCTGATTCTTTGGCTGTTATGCCTCTGGAAGTGGTGTCCCCTAGATATAATTATATACCACACCCAGTTGCACACATTTACCCACCGCCTTTTGATGACCCTCATTTCACCACGTTAGTGACTATATGAAAGTCCACCTAGTGTCGGCTATGTGCACCTATGGGGGGGGGGGATAGGTGACGTGTGGTTCTTTTGCGAAATTACAGATGTACCTGCACAATAAAAACAACAAACACAGCACACAGAAAACACAGCGAATTTATAGTGGTTCCCCGACTTGGGTACATCCACTTTCCCCCTTCGACCTATCTCCCCAACAAGGGACGACTCGGTCACTTCACCAACGGGATTGAAATCCAATCCCTTCACTAACGGAAGGAGCCCTTCCACACGTGAGAGTCAACACTCCCACAAATCGGGTTGCACCCAACCCTTACAACACGGAACAAGAGTTCCTTTACAATGAAATAAAAGTAGAATGTACACGTGATACAAACTTCTCTTGGAGACACCGGTGTTCCTCTTTGTTCGACGACGTGTTCTTGAAGTCGATGAAGAGTCTACGACCTTGGTCTCTCTTGGAGAGGATTTCCCCGGAACCGGCGGCGGCACACGAGCGGCGGCTAGCTTCGGGATCGGCGGCTACGATGAAGTGCAGCTGCTGAACTTGGAGATCCAAACTTCGTTGCGAAGCAAGCTCGGTCTACCAACGGTCACACGAGGATCGGTCGTCTCGATCGATTCGGATGGGAAGTGTTTCCGATCAACAAATCGAGAGACAAAGGATCTCTGGATAGACTCGTGAGACTCAAGCCTTGCTAAGCTACTGTCGCCGGAGATCGGGAAGAAGATCTATCGGTGGCGGCGACGAACTTGCGCGAGCGGCGACGGAGGCGGCGGAAGGATTTCGCGATTTTAGGGTTTCCGTGAGCTCGCGTATTTTCTCTGTGTGTGTACTGTTCAAAATACCCATGTATTTATACTGTAGCTACCCCCAATAAGACCGTTTGTGGGACCCACAGAGGTAGCCCCCAAGTCCCGGTCCAGATATTAAACAGCGGCAGAATCCGGTTCAGGAAATTAACTGAGAAAACGCCAAGGAAAAATCGTCGAGAATCGCAGACGATTCTCGACGAATCGGTGAGAATCATCAAGTGATTCTCGACGATTCGTCGAGAATCGATTGTGATTCTCGTCGAATTACTTGTTGATTCTCAACGAATTCAACTTGTATTCATGGGCTGCATGACCATTGGTTCGGCGGGAATTACAAGCGATTCTCGCTGAATCTTACTTGGCACCATATTGAGATGGCCAGAAGGAGTCGGCGAGAATCATTGATAATTCTCGTCGATTCGGCGAGAATCACCAAGTGATTCTCGCCGATTCGGCGAGAATCACTTGGTGATTCTCGTCGAATTTGCCTTGGACGATTTTTCGTCTTCCACCTAGGAGCTGCTCCTTGATCCTCCATGCTCCTTGTCTTCTCTTGCATATGAGCGGCCCTGTACTTGAAAGTAAGTGCACTCCAATAGAGAGAGTACACATAGGCCAACACACTGATCTGCTCAACGAGGGATTACGTCGTGCAGATCCGTGTATATTGACCTACTGCACCCTGACATTGGTGTGCACTTAGCGTGGAGAAACTGCAAGTACAACTTGAAAAAGGTTATCAAATACATAGTCTATTGACCTTAGCTTGTCCAGGGGCTTCTTCAAATCAGGTACATTGTGGATACAATACCCAACAATCTCCCCCTATTTGAAGAAGCCTAAACCCTACAAGCTAAGGTGAATAGAGCAAGTGAAAAGGAAAGCAACTGAAGACCATAAACGTAACATCATTAAGTGGAGACATCCCTTACCAATACCGAGTGCTTGGGAGCAAGCTGGAGCCACCTTAGCCTTGACCCCGAGAGGGTGATCTCCCCCTTTTCGGCTTCGGCAAATCGGGGTCAGGAACCTTTGGCCCTTAGCTCCCCCTCAGTTCTTGCATCTGTACTCACGCTGGAGTTCCCGGCTTCCCCTCAGATTATGCACGAGGTGGGAGCCTCTGTAGTCTTCATTCTTCATAATTGAGCATCCCCAATTCTGTCTTGAAAAGATTGAACTTTGCCTCGTCTAGGGGCTTTGTGAATACATCAGCAATCTGCTTGTCCGTGGGGACATAACAGAGAGAGATATCCTTGTTCTACACGTGCTCCCTAATGAAGTGGTAGCGTACTTCAATATGCTTCGTTCTGCTGTGCGACACCGGATTGTTGGCAATGGCAATTGCACTGGAGGAGTCGCAGTACATTGGAACTTCCTTGAACTGAAGGTTGTAGTCGGCTAACTGATTTCTGATCCAAAGGAGTTGTGCGCAACAGCTTCCTGCCGAGATATACTCGGACTCTGCTGTGGAGGTTGCAACGCAATTCTGTTTCTTGCTGTTCCATGAGATAAGCCTCCTGCCGAGGAATTGACACGTCCCGGAGGTGCTTTTCCTGTCATCCCTGCTCCCTGCAAAGTCAGCATCTGAAAAGCCTATTAGCTCGACATCATTGTTCCTCGGGTACCACAAGCCAAGATTAGGAGTACCTTTAAGGTATCTTAGAATTCGCTTTGCAGCGACATAATGAGATTCCTTAGTGTTCACCTGATATCGGGCACATACACATGTGGAGAACATAATATCCGGTCTACTGGCAGTAAGGTAGAGCAGGGATCCAATGATGCTTCTGTATTTGGTTTCATCGAAAGGTTTACCTTTCTCATCCTTATCCAGAGACATGGTGGATCCCATTGGAGTCCTCATAGAGGTTGCACTCTCCATACCGAATTTCTTAAGGAGTTCATTTGTGAACTTCGTCTGAGAAATGAAAATTCCATCCTCAGACTGTTTCACTTGAAGGCCTAAGAAATACTTGAGCTCTCCCATACTGCTCATTTCAAACTTTCCTTGCATAAGTTTGGAAAACTTTTTGCAAAGATTGTTGTCCGTTGAGCCGAATATTATGTCATCGACATAGATTTGCACCAGCAAAATCTTGCCTTTGACTTCCCGGAGAAACAATGTTTTATCTATTTTACCTCTGGAGAACTTGTTCTCAAGAAGAAAGCTAGATAAAGTCTCATACCAAGCTCGTGGAGCTTGTTTCAACCCATATAAGGCCTTATTAAGAAAATAAACGTGATTGGGATAAGTAGGGTCGACAAAACCTGGGGGTTGAGCGACGTATACTTCCTCTTTCAGGTCTCCGTTCAGGAATGCCGATTTCACATCCATTTGGTAGACAGTGAATCCTTTGTGTGAAGCATATGCCAGGAACAACCGGATTGCCTCGAGCCTTGCGACTGGTGCGAAGGTTTGGTCGAAGTCAATCCCTTCCTCCTGTCTGTAACCTTGAGCCACCAGCCTGGCCTTGTTCTTTATGATGACACCATGTTCATCCAGCTTGTTTCTGAAAATCCACTTCGTGCCAATGACATTCTGCTTGTATGGTCTGGGAACCAGCGTCCAAACCTTGCAACGTTCGAATTGATGTAGTTCCTCTTGCATGGCCAGAATCCATGCCGCATCCTTGTTCGCCTCATCGAACTTCTTTGGCTCAACCTGAGACAGGAAGCTGAGATGCAATACTTCGTTAGTTGTACCTCTTCGAGTTCTGACGCCTACACGAGGATCTCCGATGATCTGTTCTCTAGGATGATCCCTCACGTGACGGAGCTCTAGAAGTCTGGCGTCTGGAGCTTCAGCTACTTCTTGTGCTTCTCGTTCTTCTAGAAGATTTGTTCCATCTTGATCTTCAACATTTTCAGATGACGTGGAGGTGGAAACTTTGACGTACTTGGGTGCGTCATCTTTAGGGGTCTCATCCAGATTTAGCTGGTCAAGTCTAGCACCTGCATCTTCAAGAATACAACTGGAAGAATTGCTGTTAAGCAAGCTTCATTCATCAAATACAACATTTATTGATTCTTCTACCACTAAGGTTTTCTTATTGAAGACCCTATATGCCCGACTATGGGAACTATATCCCATGAATATGCCTTCGAAGCATTTTTCACCGAATTTAGTACGTGGATACTTCCCATTATTTAGTACATAGCATCTGCAACCAAAGATCCTCAAGTAGGACATGGTTGGTTTCCTGTCTTTCAGTAGCTCGTAGGGCGTCTTACGATGATGTTTGTTGATCAACGCTCGGTTTTGTACATGACATGCCGTATTGACACCCTCTGCCCAGAAGTATTCCGGGAGAGAAGCATCTTTCAACATAGTCGTGCAGGCCTCAATGAGAGTTCTATTTCTCCTCTCCGCAACTCCATTTTGCTGAGGAGTGCGCGGGGAGGAAAACTCAGGAAAGATACCTTGTTCTTCACAAAATTCTGTCATAGCACCAGATTCGAATTCTGTTCCATGGTCACTTCGGATTTTGACCACGGAGCAGTTAAATTCGTTCTGAACTTGCTTGACAAAATTAGTGAAGATGTCAAAAGTATCTGACTTTCGTTTCAAAAAGAACACCCATGTAAACCGTGAGTGATCATCAACTATCACTAGCGTATATGACTTGCCTCCCAAACTATGAACTTGCATTGGGCCAAACAAGTCCATATGTAGCAGATAAAGACATCGGGAAGAGTCTTTGTCTGCAATGCTCTTAAAGGTAGCCCGTGTCTGTTTGCCCATCTGGCAAGCATGACAGGGGCTATCCTTGATGCACTTGATACTGGGAGCATCTCTTACTAAATTCTTAGAAAATAGCATACTAATTGTCTTATAATTAATATGTGCCAATCTTTTGTGCCATTGTTCACAAAGAGAAGCACTGCCTGTTGCCACAAGGCATACGGGGGTAGATGAATCTATACTAAGAAAATCTAAGCAGAAGATATTTCTGCTCCTAATGCCTGATAATACCGTCTCAGAGGAGGAACGTGAAATTATCAGACATTTATCCTTGCAGAACTTAACGTCATAACCTTTATCACATAACTGACTTACACTGATCAGGTTATGGTTTAACCCTTCAACATAAGCCACGTCGGTGATAGAGATTATACCGTTGGAAATCATACCATAACCTCTGGTGACTCCTCGATCTGACCCTCCAAAGATGACTTTGGGTCCATTCTCGACGGGAGTGTAATCACGCAGCAGGCTTCTTGTCCCGGTCATATGCCGGGAGCATCCACTGTCCAAATACCAGATTGGCGTTTTGGTGGCCTTTGGACATTCCTGCAAAACAAAATTAATTTGCCTTAGGAACCCAATCGAACTTGGGTCCTAGATTCCTGGTTAGCACACTCCCCCTCGGTCGGTTAACCCTACGAGTGGTCGGTCTCGCATTGTTAACATGGGGAGTCTCGTAGTTCCTTGGATTAAACCAACAATCCACGGCAAAGTGACCGACTTTGCCACAGCACCAACAGTCGAACCTGTTGTATCTCTTCCGAGGCTCCTGCCTTACCCTGGGAACAACGGGTACAGCTGGGGCCTTGGATCTGGAGGTGGAGGCCTCATGGTGATGGCAGTCACATGACTTTGTCACCTTTTGAATAACAGGATTGACTTTTGGCGCCTGCTTTCCATTATGGCCGCTAGAGAACGGACCATAATTTCCTATGTGGATCTCCTCATAAGGTGCCTTGAAGGAACTCTCACCAAAGTTCCGGGGGAAGTTCCAACCGTCATACCGGCTCTTGGGCTTTGCAACCGAGGGCCGGAAATGATGCCCAAATGTTGACTCAAAGTCATGTTGGTTGCAAGGAAAGCCAGGCTTTCTGAACGCAACAGGACTAAGAGGAGCCTTCCCCTTTTCATCAGCAGAGGCCTTCTTGGCGGCCTTATTCTTCCTCTGGTTCTTGTTTCTCCGAGATGAAGAACCAGATGCCCCAACATGCCCCAAGCCAGCTCCTTTGGCCTGAGCAGAGAACGTGTCAACGACTGGAAGCACTGTTTTTGGCATAGAGAAGCTCTGTACGATCTTCCTTTCTGCCGCAAGTAGTTCTTCCAATTTGTTGACTTCCTCCTGCTTGAGATCAAGGAGCTGCAAAGACTCTGAGTGCTTTGAAGTCAGGTCAAGGTGTTCCTGCCGGAGAGAAATCAAACTAGTGACCTCTTCCCTTAGGGATACACACTCACCCTTAAGGAATTTTACTTCCTTCTTCTCAGCCCTCAGTCTCTTACGGCACTCGTCGAAGGTGTTGAGCAGAAGCTCATACTTCTCGAGGAGTTCAGCTTCTCGGGCCGAAGGGCCATCCTCAGGTTCATCATCCTGAGACTCAGGATCAGAGTCGGAGTCGGAAAGAGGGGTGTGAGCTTTTACCTTCCCAGTAAATGGGGGACATTCTCCTTCTGAGTCTGAGCGACCCACCAGCCCGAAGTAGGCTTCCTCATCATCACTGGAGTCTGAGGAATCAGACTCACTTAGCGTCTTTGGTCTTCTTGCGATGTAGCTCCGCTCCTTCTTATCTCTGGAGGATTTGAGCTCCTCTCCTTTCCCTTTATCTCTTTTGTTTTGATGGCAGTCGGCCACGACGTGACCTGGCTTATTGCATCCAAAGCAAATAATATCAGAAGAACGATGTTTGTTAGGTTTAGATGCATACCTGTCAGAAGAGTAGTTTTTCTTCTGATGTCTGGATGAGGAGCCGTCTCTCTTCCTTTGATTCCTCATCTTGAGGAATTTCTTGAACTCTCGAGTGATGAGGGAGAAATCCTCTTCCGACAGTTCTGAGCTGGAGGAGCATGGATCGGAGTCCTCCTCTTCTTCCTTATTTCTGGCACGGTACGACACCGCACCCTTCCCTTTTCTGGAGTGACTGGCTTTTAGGGCCACAGTCTTTTCTTTTGCAGCAGCCTTCTCTGCTTCTTCCTCTGCCTTCCTGGTGTTCAGCTGAAGTTCATAGGACATCAGCTTCCCGAACAGGATTTGTGGATCAGTTTCTGCTAGTCTGCCAAATTCTCTGATGGCGCAGATCTTTGTATCCCATTCCTTAGTAAGGGACCTAAGGAATTTGTCATTGAGTTCACCATTGGTGAACACTCTTCCATAGCCCTTGAGGGCGTTAATAATCTTCAGGAAGTTCTCGTATGTGACTCCGATCTCTTCCTTAGGCCCCTGCCGGAAGGCCTCATACTTCTGGTTCAGGAGGGATCTCCGATCATCCCTCACTTCATCCGTGCCCTCCATTAGGATGATCAGGCACTGCAAAATCTCCTGAGCTGTCCTGCAGTTGCTGAAGTTTTGCATCATAGAGTCGTCAACCGCGCTGACCAGGATGTTTCTTGCCTTCATGTCAAGGCCCACTAGGACCATCTCATCCTTGTCCATTTCAGAGAGTGTCTTTGGCACTTTCTTGGTGGGATCAATGGTGGAGGCCTTAGTGGGTACATAAGGTCCCTCCAGCACGATCATGAACAGTCGAGGGTCCACTGCTTCCATATAGAACCTGATCCTTTCCTTCCAGATAGGAAAGTTAAGTCTGTTGCACACTGGGATCTTGCCGGAGTACTTGAGCCCGTCCATAGTAGCTGTATGTCTCCTTGTTGACACTAGTGGCAGGATTCACCTCAAGGTGTTAGCCTTTTTGTTGAGGAACCTCCCTCTGATACCACTTGAAAGTCCACCTAGTGTCGGCTATGTGCACCTATGGGGGGGGGATAGGTGACGTGTGGTTATTTTGCGAAATTACAGATGTACCTGCACAATAAAAACAACAAACACAGCACACAGAAAACACAGCGAATTTATAGTGGTTCCCCGACTTGGGTACATCCACTTTCCCCCTTCGACCTATCTCCCCAACAAGGGACGACTCGGTCACTTCACCAACGGGATTGAAATACAATCCCTTCACTAACGGAAGGAGCCCTTCCACACGTGAGAGTCAACACTCCCACAAATCGGGTTGCACCCAACCCTTACAACACGGAATAAGAGTTCCTTTACAATGAAATAAAAGTAGAATGTACACGTGATACAAACTTCTCTTGGAGACACCGGTGTTCCTCTTTGTTCGACGACGTGTTCTTGAAGTCGATGAAGAGTCTACGACCTTGGTCTCTCTTGGAGAGGATTTCCCCGGAACCGGCGGCGGCACACGAGCGGCGGCTAGCTTCGGGATCGGCGGCTACGATGAAGTGCAGCTGCTGAACTTGGAGATCCAAACTTCGTTGCGAAGCAAGCTCGGTCTACCAACGGTCACACGAGGATCGGTCGTCTCGATCGATTCGGATGGGAAGTGTTTCCGATCAACAAATCGAGAGACAAAGGATCTCTGGATAGACTCGTGAGACTCAAGCCTTGCTAAGCTACTGTCGCCGGAGATCGGGAAGAAGATCTATCGGTGGCGGCGACGGACTTGCGCGAGCGGCGACGGAGGCGGCGGAAGGATTTCGCGATTTTAGGGTTTCCGTGAGCTCGCGTATTTTCTCTGTGTGTGTACTGTTCAAAATACCCATGTATTTATACTGTAGCTACCCCCAATAAGACCATTTGTGGGACCCACAGAGGTAGCCCCCAAGTCCCGGTCCAGATATTAAACAGCGGCAGAATCCGGTTCAGGAAATTAACTGAGAAAACGCCAAGGAAAAATCGTCGAGAATCGCAGACGATTCTCGACGAATCGGTGAGAATCATCAAGTGATTCTCGACGATTCGTCGAGAATCGATTGTGATTCTCGTCGAATTACTTGTCGATTCTCAACGAATTCAACTTGTATTCATGGGCTGCATGACCATTGGTTCGGCGGGAATTACAAGCGATTCTCGCCGAATCTTACTTGGCACCATATTGAGATGGCCAGAAGGAGTCGGCGAGAATCATTGATAATTCTCGTTGATTCGGCGAGAATCACCAAGTGATTCTCGCCGATTCGGCGAGAATCACTTGGTGATTCTCGTCGAATTTGCCTTGGACGATTTTTCGTCTTCCACCTAGGAGCTGGTCCTTGATCCTCCATGCTCCTTGTCTTCTCTTGCATATGAGCGGCCCTGTACTTGAAAGTAAGTGCACTCCAATAGAGAGAGTACACATAGGCCAACACACTGATCTGCTCAACGAGGGATTACGTCGTGCAGATCCGTGTATATTGACCTACTGCACCCTGACATTGGTGTGCACTTAGCGTGGAGAAACTGCAAGTACAACTTGAAAAAGGTTATCAAATACATAGTCTATTGACCTTAGCTTGTCCAGGGGCTTCTTCAAATCAGGTACATTGTGGATACAATACCCAACACTATAGTTGGGCCCCTTGAGTTGTATCGCTCGCACATCTTTTCACATATGGGAGCGTCCAACTCAATTATTTATGATGAGCAATTCTCCTTGGCATATCTTCATGCCAAGTGTGAAAATATTAAATATAAAATTAGAACTGCGAATTTGGAGCCTATGAAAATCATCCTTGATTATAAGGATCCCGTGTCCCCTGACTTAACCCCTTTATCCTCCGCATTTGGGTTGAGTCATGTTGCACATGGGTTCACGCATCACGGTGTTAAGATACTTAGGCACACATTTAAAAAATTAATCACTCAATTTGCGTCCTATTTCTTACATGCAAGCTTATCACCGAAAGAGATCGTCCATGGATATAAAACACCAGTGCATGTTGACTTGATTTCGTTATTGCCATATTATAGGTCAAGTAAATTCGCACAAGATTTTCCCTCTCATGATCAAAATTTGTATAAGCACATTAGTGAAGCGCTAGCCACACATTATACATCATATCAATTTCATGCTAACATACATAAAAATGCGTTTCACTTTAAGGTTGGCGATTTAGTTTTTGTGTGTCTCATCCATGAATGGATTCCTTCGGGCACTATAGAAAAGTTGGTGAATCAGCGAGCTAGACCTTTTTCGATATTAAATAAATTAGGAGAAAACACATATCATTTGAAGTTACCCACTGATTGGGGTATTTCCACTATTTTTAATATCTCTGATTTAACGTCATATGTTTCTCCACCACTTGAATTATCTGCTTGTCCATTTAGTTCTACAACATTTTCTAATGGGTTAGGGGGTGAGTTTGTTTTTGGATCGCTCTCTTCATCGGTCTTCACTGGAGGTACGTTGGTTGTTGATGTAAAAACTTTTTCTCCTTTATTGCTTAATGCTTTTCCAATGATCCCCAGGACCACCTTTTTTCATGACAGGATACTCAAAGATGAAGTGATCTCCTCCCCACATGGTGATTTTTGCCGCTACTTTATTCAATGGCGTGATCGTCCGGCCTCCGAAGAGTCTTGGTTTCTTGATTCGGAGGTGGCTCTTATGGATGATGCTCTCCCGCACCGGTACATTAAGATCAACTGATCGAAGATGAGTACTTTTGAGCGGGGGAGGATTGATGGAGACATTGCTGATGCGGCCGCCATTGATCCCCATCTAAGAGAGTTCGTGGATTGGGACAACCATTGCCGCAAGCTCGAGGATGAGATTTCTTTCACGACGCCCGCCACCATCGCCGCTACATATTTTGCATGACGTCTGCCGCCAATAAATAAAATATATAATTATAAATTACATAATTATAATTATATATTTTATCATTTATATTTTTGGCAATTTTATTTTTAAGAAATTTTATTTTAATAGTTTATTTTCATGTATTATGAAGGGTGCATATAACCATCATGTGTTGTTGTTAATTATTTCATTTCATATGTAATGATGGGTGCATATAACCATCATAGTTTCATTTTGAATTTTGAATTTTTGAATTTGGAATTGGAGGAGATGGAGTGGTGTAAGCCTATATATAGGCCATGATATTTGTTATATTGTTTAGAGATTGAATGATAAGAATTTGAATCCCTAAATCTTTCTTTAGATCTTTTACCCCGAATTACCCCTCTCTCCCTCTTGAGAATTCGGCTCCTCCTATCCTACTCCCCTCTCTTTGGTCGTTGGCCACTATCCCCCCCCCCCTCTCTCTCTCTACTCGACCTCCTCTCCACCATCAAAAGCCGACCACCCTCATAACTCCCAAAATCTGGGTAGCCCCTCATCAATAACAAATCCCGACCACCCTCATCTTTATTTGGTTTGACTCGGCCAAGACACAAAGATCTCTGCTTGTGATTCCAACTCCGTCGTGAAGCGACGAAGGCGGACGAGTTTTCTCTCCATCCGGCATGACTCCGGCAGAGCCGTTGAAGGACGATCTAGAAAATAGTGAATTGGAATCATCCATTCTAATTGGGTAAAGAAACCTTTCTACTTTTGGTGTTTCCCTCTAAATTTTCATTGTGGTGGATACTTTGGCGTGATCTTTGAAACGTTGAATTTATCGTGGTTTCTTCACTTGATTTTGTTGTTCATCCTTATTTTATTTAAGTTCGAAAGGTTTGGCGAACCTTCGTTTTCTTTTTGTTGGGAGAGATCTACCGTTGTCGAATGGTAACGTTTTGGTAGATCTCTTTTGGTACAACCATTGCTCGACCGGACCGAGTTGGTCCCTTTAGCCTGAAAGAATATTGGTATATACCCTTTGTTCGATACTAATCAGTTTGGCTACCCGTACGCTAGCATCTAATTAATAAAATTAAATAGTGGGTCTGCCACGTTGGATATTTTGTGCAAGTGTAGAATTTAATCGTGGAGAGTCAATCGTGTTTAGTCCGAAGGTTTTACGGTATCGACGTGAGAGCCTGCATAAGAAGGGTAGAGGAAGAACCCCGCCGTGAGGTGAGACAGGAGCTGAGGGAGCCGATGGTATTGGCTCCACCTCGGGACTCGGGCAGGGTGATTGCAGCTATACTAGTAATTTTCTGTTGTTATCTACCTTTGGAACTTTTGAAAAAACAAACAATAGTAGCATACTAGGAAAGAAAAACCTATGTTCAATTACCTAACCTTATCTAATTAAACATGAATATTTATGGTCTGCGGCAAACCTGCCCACACCTTGGTGGATACGGGGGCGTTGCAGAATTTCGTCCCCGAGGAATTCGTAAAAGGACTGGAGGGAGTCAGGCATTATTTGGGAGTCGCCATGTGGGTGCGTCTCCCCAACGGGGTGGAGGTCATAGCTACTGCTAAGTGCCTCCTGAAGGTGATGATTGATGGACTGACACTTGAGGCTCCGGCTAAGTTCTTGAGGATTACGGACTTCGACCTAGTTCTGGGCATGACATGGCTCACTTGGAACCATTCCCAGATAGATTGCCCGACAAAGAGGGTTGTAATGAGTTATGATGGCACCTTTGCGACCTTCGAAGGTATTGATCCCGTCTCTTGTAGGATGTTATCTTATATTCAGGCTGTCAAGGCCCACAGGCATGGAGATGAGGTATATCAGGTATTCTTCGAGATGGTCGAGGCCAATACGACGGTTGTCGATATATCAGTGGTGCGAGACTTTGCGGATCTATTTCTAGAGAAGCTACCATAATTATCACTGCATCGGGAGAAGGACTTTCAGATTCACTTGGTTCCTGGAGCTAATCTGGTGTCTAGGTCTCCCTATCGGATGGCTCCAAAGGAGATGGTGGAGTTCAGGAGTCAGTTGAAGGAGTTGGTGGAGACTGGGTTCGTTAGGCCGAGTTCCTCGCCTTGGGGAGCTCCGGTCTTTTTTGTGAAGAAGAAGGATGGGACCCTCAGGTTGTGCATCGATTATCGTGCACTAAACTGGTTGACAGTCTGGAACACCTATCCACTGCAAAGGATCGACGAATTATTTGATCAGCTGGTGGGAGAGCATTGGTTCTCAAAGTTGGATTTGAGGTCGGGGTACTATTAGTTGCGGATCCAGGAAGAAGACATTCTGAAGACAACATTTAGCAGCAGATATGGCCTGTACAAGTTTATCATGATGCCCTTTGGGATCACGAACGCGCCATCAGCTTTCAGGAGCTTGATGAACCGGGTGTTCGAGCCATACCTTTATAGATTTGTCATTATATTCATAGATGACTTCCTCATTTATTCGAGGACGAAGGAAGAGCATTCACAACATATGGCCTTGACTTTGGAGAAGCTCAGGGACCACCAGTCATATGCCAAGTTCAGCAAATGTCAGTTTTGGCTGACGGAGGTGGCCTTATTAGGTCACATTATCAGAGGAGCAGGATTGGTGTTGGATCTTGTTGGATCACTAGTTGGATTTGGGATAGGTTCACTAACTAGGATGATTGACCAACCATGTATAGCCAGGGTCATGTCTGTGTCCTAGAGTTTAGGCTAAGTTCTTAGATTCAACCTTACTTTGACCAGATAACTGAAGACAGCAGAAGACTCAAGAATTAGAAGAAAATCAAGTTCAGAAAATGAGTTTGATGTTTGTCGAACTCAGCTCGACGATAGTCGTGCTCCACTCGATGAACTCAGAGTAAATTCTCTGAGTTGAGCTCGACGATATTCGAGCTCAGGTCGACAAAGTCTGGAAGTTCAACTTCAACACATTATGTCCAGAATACCTTCTCTGAACTCAGGTCGACGAAGATAGACTGTCAGCTCGACGAACTTGGACCACAGAATTTGGAAGCTTTTCACAGAAAGTAGTTAGCTGATCTCAGGTCGACGAACTTGGATCTCAGGTCGATGAACAAGAATTCTCTTGTCGACGAACATGATCTCTCTAGATGACAAACTTTGATCTCAGGTCGACAAAATCTGCTCTCTGGTCGACGAATTCTGTGTAGTTCCAGACTTAGAATCTTCCTCATTCTGTCATTATTCTCTTGCAGTAATTCCTGAGTAATTAATACTTATATTCTCGGAATATAGCCGTTTGTGGTAGCATTGATTATGGTCTTCGTCAGTTTAATAACTTGCTCTTTTTAATGGGACAGTTGGGCAAATTCATTAATGCAAATATTCTCTGCAACCGATTTTCATTCTCCAGGTCGTCAGTAATTAATCCAGATAATTCAAAATTCAAAGGAGAATTCGATAGAGATATATAAAAGGGAATTTCTTTTCAGTCGACAACATGATATAGAGAATTTACAGAGAATACGGAGCTCTCAGTACACCGAGAAGATTCACATAAACACTCAAGATCATCTGCTTCTCTATACAGAAAACTTTCTGTTTTCTCCTTAAACTTGCTGAAGAAGAAGAAGAAGAACAAATACAAATCAAGAGTCATCTTCAAGCTTCCACTCCAGGAGCTCTCAAGGATGCCATATTCAAATCAGTCAGGAGTTTCTGGATTTTCACAAGTCAAGGAAGAAGACCTCCTAAACCCTGTGCAAGAATCCAAGTGATATTGAAAGGAGTTTTTGACAACAACAATCTACTTATCTTCTCAGCTGTTTGAGAAAGATAAGACACCATCAATCTCTCTCCGCCCTCCTGTATAAAGGGTTTATTAACTCCCTTCAAAAGTTTATTTGGTTTTTGGGCACCTGATCAAAATATCATTGGTGGCAGTCACCTGATCAAAACCTGCTAGTGGATTCCTATAGGGTGGTAGAAGAGTGGATATACCCAGGTTGGGGAACGACTATAAAATTTCTTGTGTTGTCTGGTTGCCCATTTTCTTATTATTCTTGTTGTGGCTGTGATATATTAGGCTAGCTGTG
Source organism: Platanthera guangdongensis (assembly GCA_039583875.1). Taxonomy (NCBI): domain Eukaryota; kingdom Viridiplantae; phylum Streptophyta; class Magnoliopsida; order Asparagales; family Orchidaceae; genus Platanthera; species Platanthera guangdongensis. The sequence continues at coordinate 56,428,912 of CM077160.1, read as the reverse complement.
CTGTGGTAGTTTAGTTTAGATTATTTTCTTTTTTTCTATTACCACTACTGGTATCATTCTTTACTCTGATAATTATTTTAGAAACAGTTAAAAAGATTTTTGTTTACTCTATTCACCCCCCCCCCCCCCTCTAGAGTAAATCAGGTCTAACCCCATCTTTCAATTGGTATCACAGCAGTTTTTTTGGTTGTATAAGCTAACCCTTGAACCAAAGGATCCTGTGTTAGATCTGAACTTAGGACTACTTCTTTCAAAGCATGGCACAGAACAAGGACTATGCAAACACCAGACCTCTAGTTTATAATCTGAACAAGTTTGCAATTTGGAAGGTAAGAATTAGGTTATACATGAATTCTATTGATGAGAACATCTAAAATTCTATTTTGATAGGTCCTCCTCAACCAACAATATCTACATCTACTACAATATCAAGCACTCATGTTGTCCCCCCACCTGAGTGGACAGATACACAGAAGAAGGCAAAGATTACAGATACAAAAGCCATGAACATATTACCTTAAACCATGTCAGATGACATCTTCCAAAAGATGGCTGAATGCACATCTGCCAATGCAATCTGGGACTTTCTCAACCAAATGGTTGTTGGATCAGCAAATGAGAGAAGAGATAGAAGATCAACTCTCATCTAACAGTATGAGAACTTTAAGAAAGATGAAGCTGAATCTGTTAGTGATATATACAATAGATTAAGTGCAATTATCAGTGAGTTGAAGACCTTGAACAAAGACATCTCTCTCACTGAGATCAATGACAAGATCCTCATGTGATTCCCAAGATCATGGGATTCTAGGATCTGGACAATCAAGGAGGCCAAAAGTCTTAATGAGATTTCCACATAATCTCTGCTGGGAAAGTTCAAATCTTATGAGTAGTTGATCAAGTCCAGGGAAGCTGCAGAACAAAGGACTCCTCCATCAATAAGGAAGGAATAGAATATAGCTTTTTAAGCTACAGAAGAACTAGAAGCTTCAACATCAAATGAAGAACTCCAAAGTCTCTTAGCCAAGAGATTCTACAAGATGGTTAGGAATGACTTCAGGAGAAAGTTATCCAGGCAGGATGACAAACCCAGGTATGATAAAACACCCACTAAAGAAATTGTGTGTTTGGGGTGTAGGAAACCAGGACACTTTATCTCAGAGTGTCCAGAGAATCAGAAGAAAGAAAGAAGAAGAGAGAAGGACTCTAGAAGATAGCAATACAGTAGGCCTTCCTCCAGCAAGCATAAAAAGAAGGAGAAGGGCTTTGTGGCTGAAACCTACAGTGACACATAAAATGAATCCACATCCTCCAGCTCCAGTGAAGAGGAAGAAGAGGCAAAGGCAAGGGAAGTTTGCCTCATGGATATCAATGCCTCATGTAGCCCATCAGATGCTGAAGAATAATCTGATAATGAAGAATCTGAATCTGAAGCAGATCAGGTACTATCTTCATTTGATTACAGTTCTAATAATTTTAAAATTGAATTTAATTCCATGTGCATAGAGTTAATAAATTCTAAAAAGGAAATTAAATCACTTAGGGAAAAGTTAATTGATCAAGAAAACCTTGTCTCTGAAAACATTAAACTTAAAGATGAACTAACATTAGCTCAAGATCAAATAATTTCACTAAAATTTGAATTGGCTGAGGCTAGAAAACTTGAAGAATCCCTAAATGGGAGAACCATCAAGTTGATGGACATCACAAGCACAGTAAATGCCAGATTAAATGACAAGTTAGGCTTAGGTGCATCATCAAGCCAACCCCCACTAATTCAAAAAATATATTAACTACTCCTATAAAATTTGTTTCTGAAAAGGGAAAAGAAAAGATAGAAACCAATAATAATGTTAAACAAACTGAGCTTAAAATAAAGAATAAGAAAAAGAAACAAGATAAGAAAAATCCAAATTATAACAATGTTCAACATATTTCGTCGAACGCAGATCTACGAATGTGCACAGTTCGTCGAACTCCAGTCGACGAACTATGAACGCAGATTTTTACTATAATAATTTGTTGTACTACGATCGACGAAACCAGTATGGTTCATCGATCAGAGATCGACGATTTTGGGGTCCAGAGAATGGATATTCTCATTATCTAAGTGGAGTTCGACGAACTCATCCCCATTCATCGAACTCAGGTCGACGAACTCACTTGAATTCGTCGAACGTAGTTCAGTGTAATAGAAATTTAAATTCTTCTAAAAACCAACCAAGAACATCTAATAATCAATTTAATCAATGCATCATTCCACCTAGGAGATACCATCCCTTAGGATATAAATCTCAACCTAAATTTTCTATTATATCAAGCTTTTCATATCAGGAAAAAAAATGGCCCAAGGTAATCTGGGTCAAGAACCACTAATCTTTTCATTTGCTGGTAAAGAGCTATCTAGCTTTTAATCAACAATGGTATCTGGACAGTGGATGCTCCATGCAGATGACTGGCAGCAAGGACAACCTAAATAATTACAAGTCCATGCTGGGACCAAAGGTAATCTTTGGTGACTCAAACTATGGCCAGACTGAAGGATTTGGAGAAGTAAATATTGGAGCAGTTACTTTCAAAAAGATTGGATTTGCAAGTGGACTGAAACATAACCTCATCTGCATAACTCAACTATGTGATGATGGTTATCAGGTATTTTTTAACTCAAGCTCTCGTATTATTTCTACTAAGGAAAACCAAACTGTTTTAATTGGAAATAGACAAGGCAACATATATGTAGTTAATTTTCAATCTGCAACATCAGATATTTGTTTATTTAATCTTGTTAGCAATCAGAATGATTTATGGCATAAAAGATTATGACATGTTAATCTGAAAAACATTGTTAGGCTATCTAAAGACAACCTTGTTAGTGGATTGCCTTCTGGTCCCTATAAGAAGGAAGGCCTCTATAGGGCTTGTTGATGGTTAAAACTCCAAAAATTATTAAGAGCACGCGGCGCCCCGGGTAGTTTTATTTAAGAAAAGCAGATTTCGTTTTATTTAAAATTCGGGGCGCGCGGATTTATTACTTGGATATAAAATAGTGAAATCGAGTTTTAATGAAAGTAGGCAAGTGCAACTATCGCGTATACTACAGGATATTCCAGTGTGGAATATCGAGGTCGTATTGTTCTCGGGGTTGGGTTGATTATTTCTACTCTTCCCTGGAGGGGACTATTATTTTACCGATATTTAACTTGTCAGGTTATTTTTCAATATATAAACAAAAAGCATTAAAAATAGAAGCGTTTTAAAAAGGTTGAGCCGATGAAGAGCTTAGCGCAACCGTATCGAATAAAATTTGAACTAAAATATACTTTTAATAAAAAGAGATCCTAAGTTTCAAATTAATTAAGGAGGAGACTTGGTCGTGGAGGTTCCACTAAAATGAGCTCACCTATCTCTAGGACTATCGCTCACCTGAACAGTAAGACTATTCGACCGGGCTCTTATCCGATGAAGGATTCCTCTTAATGCCCGCATTACGCTAAAAACCCCGCTATTTGGTGGGGAACCCAATCCGGTAGAGTTTGCGCGCCTCCTCTCTCGAGGGTTAGTGTGGAACTCCCTTTACCAAGGGGCGATCGGTCCATACACACGGCCTCTCGGCTAGCTAGCGTATGCACTACGGAAATAGAGCCCACACATCGATTATGTGCTTCTACGCTTCGTAAACCCGGGGTAAACCGTAAGTTAATTTAATTAATTAGAAAAACAGGACCTTTAATTATTTAAAGCTATTTTATCTGTCCCAATGCTCTTCGATACTGAGGGCTAAGAGAGGTTAGCCACTCATCGGAATGGGGATGACTTGCGGGAAAAAGCGATAAAAGAAAAGCAGGAAATAAAGCTGAAAATGAAAGCAGGAAAGGAAAGCAGGAAAGAAAGCAGTAAAAGTGCTAGTCCTACCCAAACGAGTAGGACTGAAATTAAAGCGAGTCCTAATCAAACGAGTAGGAGAAAATAAATACACACACACGCACTCTACAGAAATGAAATACGCACACACACACTCGACAGAAAATGAAAACTCACACACCCAAGTCCTACTCAAATGAGTAGGCAGAAAATTAAAGCGAGTCCTACTCAAACGAGTAGGAGAAAATAAATGCACACACCTATGCACTCAAAAGAAATGAAATACGCACATACACAACATAAGTTAAAACACACGCACACGCTCGACATAAAGTAAAACACACGCACTCTACATAAATGAAAAACTCAACTCTACAGAAATGAAAACGCACACACACTGCAGAAATTAAACACACTCACACAATAGAATTGAAATTACTCCACACACTATACTTGAATTGAAAACACACACTCTACAGGAATGTAATAAAGCGGTAAAATTTATCTCATACATGCATGCACACGTACAAAAAATAGGAAAAACAAAGTGACTGAAAAATTAAAACAACTACATTTCTACCACTAGAATGCGGTAGAAATGCATAAAAGCAGAAATAAAAATTAAACGAGCAAAAAGGTTTGCAAATAAACGCAAAATGAAAGTGCTCGGAAAATTAAAACAAATACATTTCTACCGCTAAAATGCGGTAGAAATGCATAAAAAGAAGACAGCAAAATTAAACGAGCAAAATTTTAAAATGAAAATTGAAATGCTCGAAAAATTAAAACGACTATATATTCATTCCTATAATTCCGTAAAAGTGCTAAAAAAAAGTGCAAATAAAGTAAAAAGAACGAAAAGTTTTGTGAGTTAAACAAGAAAATCTAAGTTAGTGAAAAATAAATATCACTTTAAAAGTGCTTTTACGGATTTATAGGGATGCATAAAAGGCTATAAAAAATCCTAAGTCTAACAAAACTAAGTAAAAATAACTAAGTATACAAGCATGAAAACTATTCTCGTACACACACACCCATTTTAAAGGATGAAAAACAAAGTTAAAATAATATAAACATAAGATTGCAAAAGATAGTGGGCACAAAGATGAAATCCAAATCCATAGAAAGGGAGAAAATCTACAATTTTATTAATCTAAAACGAAGATTACAAAGCTAAAATAAAAATAATGGAGAGGGGGAGAAATTCCCTTACATAAGCTTTAGAATCATCTAAGCGGCTCCACCCTATACAAAATGGCTCCAAAAAAGGGGAATAGGAAGACATACAGCAGCTGGGTATTTATAGGGAAAACTTTCATGGGACACGCCCTCTGACACGGGCGTGTTGGGGGCGTGTCAGCATTGTGCAAGATTCGATCCAGTGATTTTATGGCTATGTTGACTTCGACTGTATACGTGGCGGTCACGCCCTAGGTTACGGGAGTGACGCTGGGCGTGTTGGGGAGGTCGATCTAGGCGCGGGTCACGTCGAAAGGTCGCGGGCGCATCTTTTTGGGCCAGGTGGAGAAGTACACGTCCGTGTCGCATCTTGACATGGGCGTGTCGGGTCGGATCGACGAACTTCGAGCGCAATTTTATCGATGGCACGACACGAGCCTCGGTCACGGGGCGTGTCCAATGACACGGGCGTGTCGGGGGGCGTGTCATTATTTGTTTCTTCATTTGGTTGATTTCCACGGGAAATTGAAGTATCACGCCCTGGTCAAAGGCGTGACCCTTAGTACATGGGCGTGTATTATGTTTTTTGGCAATTTTCCTGCAAAATTTTTAGGAAATCAAAGTAAACTTATGTTAGAAATATTTACAAAAAAGAAGCAATTTATTAAAGAAAAATAAACAAAAATAACAAAAAAACTAAAATGACTTATTTATTATTTGTAAAAATACGTATATTTACAACTCATCACTTATCAATTAGGCAAGCAAACAAAATCTAGCTTTAAATCAGTTAATAAGAGTGATTAACCTAGGATCTTGTACTTGCTACACATGGACCTTTTTGGCCCTATTGTTGTACAAAGCCTAGGAGGGAAATCTTATAATCTAGTTATTGTAGATGACTTCTCAAGATTCACTTGGGTTTTTTTTTCTGAGATCTAAGTCTGATAACTTCAAGGTTCTTTCAAATTTTATCAAGAACATACAGATTAAGTACTCTACTCCAGTTGCATTGATCAGAAGTGATCGTGGTACTGAGTTTGATTCTCTTCTTATGCAAGAGTTTTGTAGGAAGGAAGGCATCAGACATTGCTTCTCAGCTCCTAGAACTCCTTAACAAAATGGGGTAGCTAAAAGGAAGAATAGAACACTAATTGAATCCGCAGGCACATTACTTACAGATGCTTATATTCCCCTATCTTTTTTGGCAGAGGCTGTGAGCACAACAAACAATTTACTGAACAGAAGCTTAATACATAAACTTAAGAATAAGACTCCCTATGATTTTTTTAAAAGGAAGAAAATTAAAGTCACCTATTTTAAAATATTTGGTTGCATATGATATATTCATAATAATGACAAGAAATATATTAGAAAGTTTGAAGCTAAGGCTGCAGAGGGAATTTTTCTAGGATATTCACAGGTCTGCAAAGCTTATAGGGTGTTTAATAAATCTACTTTAAAAATTGAGGAATCTGTTCATGTAACTTTTGATGAAGCTAACATATCTTATAAGGAGAAAGAAAATCTACCAACAATACATTGCAGGTACCTCACTTGTGTGAGAGATTGGATGATCTAAGCCTCACCCAAGAGGTTCCAATACATCCCTCTCCACAAGTTGAAGAAGAAAGTGAAGAAGAAAGTTTAGAGGTAGTTGAAACCTATCCAACAGATAATGAAATTCCACAAGAGGAATTTATCTCCCAAGGTGTTGCTCAACCAACTCCACCCATTGAATTTGTCACACTTAGGGATCACCCTGTATCTCAAGTGATTGGAGACATTTCAGTTGGTGTGTAGAAAAGGAAAAAACTCAACCAAGACTTGATGCATGTCGGCTTCATATCTCAAATTGAGCCTCAATCCATTAAAGATGCAGAGCAAGATCCCCACTGGATTGTAACAATGCAAGAGGAGCTCAACCAATTTGAGAGATGAAGAGTATGGGATTTAGTTCCAAGGCCCAAAGACTACCTAATCATTGGAACTAAATGGGTATATAGAAATAAGTTGGATGTCCAAGGTGTCATCATAAGGAATACAACAAGGCTTGTTGCTCAAGGTTATAGGCAAGAGGATGGGATTGACTATGACCAGACGTTTGCTCCTGTTGCAAGGCTGGAAGCAATCAGGATCTTCCTTGAATATGCTGCCTACAAGAAATTCAAAGTTTATCAAATGGATGTCAAAAATGCTTTTCTCAATGGAGAACTCAAAGAAGAGGTTTATGTTGAACAACCTCCAGGTTTCATTTCTCCAACTCATCCTACATATGTCTTTAAATTGCATAAAACTCTCTATGGTCTAAAGCAATATCCAAGATCTTGGTATGAAATCTTAGCGAGCTTTCTTATAGAGCATAAATTCTCTAGGGGCATTGTAGAGAGAACATTATTCACTAGACACCATAAGGATCAAATTTGTTAGTACAAATTTATTTAGATGTTATTATTTTTGGGTATACAGATTCCAAACTATGCAAGAGGTTCTCTGACCTCATGCATTCAAAGTTTGAAATGAGTAGCATGGGTGAGCTCTTTTACTTCCTTGGTCTCCAAGTGAAGCAGCTACCTAATGGCATCTTCATATCCTAGGCTAAGTATGCTAAGGAGCTTATCAAAAAGTTTGGGATGTCTGATGCCTCAGTAAATAAAACACCCATGACCACTAATGTTGTAATTGACTCTGATGAACATGGCAAGCCTGTTATCAGCCTTCAATAGCAGATATATGTTCTTCAGTGCATCAGAGAAGTAGTTAGCTGTAGAAGATGACTAATTCCTTCTACAGTAAGAGGGCTGGACTGATACTTGGTCAGTCCAGTAAGGTAGACTCTGAGATTTATCTCTGAGTCAGCGTTTTAATTTATTTCAATTTTGATAAATTTCATGTAGGATTCAGGTTGTCTGAATCTGAGCTATTGGTCCTTTTGTGCCTGAGTTGTAGGTGACTAACTAGTCACTGAGGTAGGTGCCATGCTGGGGTACTGAGGTAGGATCCAAGTGTGGATTTGAGAGTAGGGCTATCCTTCTAGCCTGAGGTAGGTGACTGTTGAGTCACTGAGTTGTAGGTGACAAGTGTGTCACAGAGTTGTAGGTCTTAGAGGAGACTAAGTGGAGGGCCTTTTGGAATGATGTAGGTGACAAGTGTGTCACTGAGTTGTAGGTGCCTGAAAGGGTCCTGAGGTAGGTACCTAGAAGGGTACAGAGTTGTAGGAGTGTTGCAGCACTCTGAGTGTAGGGCCTTGTACCTGAAGTTATAGGGCTAAAAAGCCTGAGCAGTAGGCCTTAGAGATAAGGCTGAGGTAGGTGGTTTGAGGACCACTGAGTTGTAGGAGCACTACAGGTCTCTGAGGTAGGAACCTTTATAGTTCTGAGGTAGGGTTCTGAAGAGAACCTGAGTGTAAGGCTCAGGGCCTGAGGTGTAAGCTCTGAGTGGCATTTTGTAGGAGTTTGGGCCTTGTCTAACATAAGTTAGAAAGGTTGGAGGGAAAGTGGATGTACCCAGTTGGGGAACCACTATAAATATTTGTGTGCTTTGTTGTGTTATTTGTCCTTCTTTTATATTGTAGGTACTAAGGACAAGCTCTAAGATCACCTTAGGAAGAAAGTAAAAGAAAGCTACACTTAGTAAGAAAACAACAAAAAAACTTAGGAATTTTCAAAGACCTATTCACCCCCCCCCCCCTCTAGGTGACTAGCTAACCTTGAATTAATAACTTTCAAGTGGCATCAGAGGGAGGTTACTCAAAAAGTATTTAACAATCTGAGTATACCTCCAAGGTTAGTTATAAGATATAATTATGGGATCAGGAATGAACTATAAGAAGCTAGGGGCCATGAGACTACCAATCTGCGGGAAGGAAGGATTTGGCATCTAGAAGCAAAGGGCCAGACTGTTCATGGAAGCATCTGACCCTAGGATCTATGTAACAGTAGTGGAAGGTCCTTTTATCCCCACAAAGGCTTCCACCATAGATCCAACTCTAAGAGTGCCCAAGGCATATACATAGATGGACAGAGATGAGGTAATTTCGTCTACCATGGACAAAAGGGCACAAATATTATAGTTAGTGTCATTGATGTCTCAACCTTCCAAAATCTTGTACACTGCAAGACCACCAAGGAAATGTGGGACACTTTTGTGGTCTACATGGAAGGCTTTGAGGAAGTTAGAGATGATAGGAAGTCCATGCTCAACCAAGAGTATGTGGCTTTCAGACAAAGCAAATCAGAAGATGAAGAGGGAGAAGCCTATATAGGGCTGATCTCTATTGGTGCAGGTCCAGAAGAAGAAGAGGAATATCCTGCTGCCAGGATAGGAATAAGGGCCCCTCTATCACACTCATACAGTGACAATGAGGTGGATGAAGAAGACTGTGGATGTCAAGGGCTGATGGCAATAACTGAAGAAGAAAGAAATGAGGTACATACAGAATCATTCAAGGTACAACCTCTCTCCATTTCTTCATCTTCCTCTAACTATGAAACCAGTCCGGATACTGGTGCATCTTCATCCTGTGATGAAAATTGCTCAGAATCTAAGACTGATGTCAATCAATTGATTGACAAGTATGGACGGCTCCTAGATGCTCTAAAGAAGAGTAGAAATCTTGCCAAAAGGCAAGCAAAAGAGATTGAAGTCCTCAAGCCTTATAAAACTCTTTATAACAATAAATCAATTGAGTTTTATAAAAAAAAGTCATGAGGAGTCTGAAATCAAGAAAAGTCTTGCGGAGTCTGAAATCAAGAAAAGTTTTGAGTGTCAGACCAAGGTTCTAGAATAAAAATGTAAACATATTAGATATCTGGAATATAAGTTAACTAAGAGATTAAGGATTGTGATTAACCCTTCTCAATCACTTGGTATGTTGCCAAAAGCTGCAACTTGGCAAACCTCTGAGAAGCTGGGTATTAATCAAACAAATTATCAAGTCAAATCAAATCTCCCTGATAAGTTAACAGTATTTCAAAAGGTGAATTTACCTTCTAAAACGGTCAGGTTTGCACCTCCCCATAAGGATCAATCAAATGTGTGATCAACCAGTGGGGTAAAGACACGTGATCTCAAAAGGAGTGATGTTGTCCACTTTAGCCATAAAGTTTAGGATAAGTCTTTTAGATTTGGATCCAAATATCCTTTATCTAAAGTGATGAGAGAGACCACTAGATGGCAGGCTCCACAAATACAATTGGCTCATCCTAGAATAGCTATATTTAGTTCTTTAGCACCTTCACTCAGGAAGAAGGAAGCATCATCATACAATGCTCATCCAGCAAAATCTGGAGCTGCTCGCATCTCTCATGGACATCAATTCTATGTTGTCCAGAAGAGAAGATACAACATTTATAAATGTTGGTATTGTGGGAAGGTGGGCCACTTTGTCATTGATTGTTGGCACAACCTGAATGTGGCTAGTGGACAGAAAGGTGCTCAGCCCAGGCAGAGAGTTGGGCAAAAGGTTTATAATAGTAACAAGAACCTAGGACCCAATAATTATTGGGTTCCTAAAGGTAAATGAATTTGTTTTTTGCAGATAGTCCAAATACCTGTCTAATTAAGACTTGGTATTTGGACAATGGATGTTCCAGGAAAATGTCTGGGACAGGATGATTGCCCAAGGACTATGCTCCAAGTAAAGCAATGAACAAGATTTGAAGCTATTAAGTGTATAATCCTCAAAAGCTAGAGGCAGACTATCTAAAGGTAAGTCTCTCTCTTTTGTAGAGAGACTAAGTTTACATATTCTGAATTAAGTTAGATGTGCTTAAGTTAAAACTAATCAAGCACATCAGTTGGAGAACAATGATTTACTTATTTATCAGATTATCTACACTATTGAATTTTGAAGATTTTTTTTCTCTCTAGCTCGAATAACCTGTAAACCAGTGCAAAATAAGTCTGCTAATAAAAACTACCTTATTAGCATAATAGGTCTTCATTCTACTCAAAATTGATAAAATGTTTGGATAATATTAGTGTACATCAAAACAGTGATGTGACAAGTGGTAACAAAGTGAAGATGCTGAAAAGGCAGGAATTTGCCATACAGCAAGAATCTGAGTTCAACGAAGTAAGTTCAGAATTAGTCGAACTAAGTTCAGCGTTCGTCGAGCTTGGCTAATTGTTCATCGAAGTAAGCTCAGAGTTTGAGAAATTTGTCTAAGTCCAAATTTGTTGAACTGAGTTCAAAATTCGTCAAACTCAGTTCAAAATTCGTCGAACTGAGTTCAGAGTTGGGTACACTGTCTCATAACATGAAGAGAGAAATAAGCTTTAAAGCCTAAAATACAATCTTAATTAAGCTAACATGATTAATCACTTAATCTTATGATAAGGTAATTAAACATTTTCAAAATATATATAAGGGCGACATAAAATGAAAAGCCTCACTATTCTAAAAAGCCCTAACTCCTACCGTTGAGACAAAACCCTTCTCAGCATCTTGCTGTACTGGTTCAATGGCGCAAAATATCACCAAGGAGCTCCATTAGGGCTATGAAATTGTTAGGAATGGATTCAATCATGCCTCGCCAGAGATTAAAGAAGTGTTAAGGATGCTTGAGACCACTGGTTTGGAGTACACCCTTTCTGAACCCTCCACCATTCTTAGAAAAGAGGTAGTAGAATTCTTATCCAATGTTAGGGTGTCTTCTTCTCAAAACTCACTTAAGTCTAAGATTGAGGACATCAAGCCCTTCATCTACCCTCCATCAACCCTGGTGAGGAAGAAGAACCCACAATCAAGGACAGTGACAGAGCTCTCGGGTGGTGTGGATACAGTGATGCCAAATCTGGGTCTCTTAAGAGGAAATTCTTCAATTAGAGAGGTAAACTGCTGGCAGATATTGTAAGGAAAGCCCATATCTGCAAACCTGGATCACATGACACAATCTCCAGGTCAATATTTGATGTCATGACTAGGATAATCTTCAATAAGCAGACCTCTTGGTATTCTCTCATCTACCAGAGAATAGTAGACTGTCTACACACTCCAAACATGGGCAGAATTCTTTCTTTGTACCTAGTGAACACCTACCCTGATACATTCAAGCAGGGGCATGGAGTGAAGATTCACTACCTGAAAAGGATGGATATAAAGACATTGGATATATTCACTAGGATCCTACCCAAGAGCCAACCTTCAATAACAAAGGACTCCTCTAGGAATAAGGGAAAGCAAGTTGTTAAAGTGGACAATTCATCCTGATCTAAACCTGAGCTAGGAACCTATCCCCCTGCTGATGTTGGTCTGCAGAAATACATATCCCTGAGTCTCTCTAAAACAAACATTCAACTCCAGGATAATGGTGTGCATGTTGATAAAATTCATGCCAGCCCTAGGTCAGGACAAGTTTCAAAGACTGCCGCTGAAAAAGAGATTGCTGCAGAAGATGAGGCAGATATGGCTGATACTGATGATGTAGCTGCAGTTGAATATATCCATGCTATAGAAGATAAGCGTGAGCCTCCTGAGGCATTAGATACTTATCTTGATGGGACAAGCCCAGAGAAGGATGCTCAGTCTGAGGGGGAGTGTAACACCCCCTATCCGTCGCATAGTATATAGCAGTAGGTTCGGCCGGGGCCCGACGCCATATACCACAGATAGACCGGGTGGTTACTCAATGGAAACCGTCCAACTAATATCCAACGTCCTACACAGAGTCATTCTAGCGGAAGCAATTTAAAGTTGCAAATTAAAGAACCCAGCACGAGCATGAATGTCCACTACTCAAACCAACAGGGATGAAGTACAATATACAAGTACGATGGCCTTAAGGCCTTACATTTGTTTACTCTCATTACATGTTTTGCAAACCTCGGCACGCAGGCCGGTCACACATGAATAAAGCAAATAAACACTCAATATTTAGGCCTTCGAGGGCCGGCTCAGCAACTTGGGCTTTAGCCCGCTAATTACCGCTTGGTCCTACAGCACCTGCAAGCAACAACCCACCGCAATGGTGGCAAACAAAGGTAACGGTCAGCGATGCTGACAAAATTATAACGATCCTGCACCCAAACTCAGGGCGGCGATGCTCCTTCCCTGCACTGTATTAGCATAACCAAGCATTTTAAAGTGATAACACTACATTACAAGCATAGGCACGCACGGCCACACACCCCGTGCTCTCAGGGCACATTCTCGATGAACCGGATCAATACCGCGGTCACACCACCGCCACTTGGACGGCACAACTCGTGAGCATTTGAGTCTTTCATGCAGAATTCATGACACTTTAAATCATCGACAGCCTAAGACCCGACCTATATGCCCTCGGTAGGCCTCTAATAATGAACTACATAGAGCAGGAACGGTTCCACTCAACTCGTTGCTCACTTCGCCATGACACTTAAAGTTATCGGCGTGGGTTAAGCTTCCCCGAAGCTCGTGAATCGAACGCACAATATTACATAGCCCAGTTATATACAAGTTGGCTCCCAGGCCACCAAGATAGCAGAATCACGCATCTGCCCAGTTTCCCAGGTGCACCTCAAGGTTAGTCCCCAAGGCTCCCTGCTGCAATCTACCGCATAGAAAACCCGAAAAACAACCAATTGCACGGAGTCTTCTCCGACCATTTATGCAATGCAACATCACCGATCCAGACCAACTTGTCCGGGTAGGCTTCACACATCATGCCTATATCCATTCTCAATTACGGACTCTACATATACACAACGGGGACTATTCATGTCTACCCTAAGGAACGCCTCAACTCACCGCAAACTCGCAAGAACGGGCTTCCTATGCAAAGGAAAAGAGAACTTCACATGTCCTAGGATGAAAATCATTACCCTAGAATTTTTCCTTGGCGCCATGGAAATGTATGCGGATGAAAAGCACCGCAATCTCCTTGACTCTGTAGATCCAAAGTCAGCTCGCGATTTGGAGCTCCGAAGCTCCGCTGGTGACCGGATCTAGCCTCCCTTCTTCTTCCTTGCTCTCCCCTCTCTCTAGACTTTAGAAAGAGACTAAGTGAAAGAAATGAGGGATTTGAAACCCTATTCCCGGGTATATCCTAGCAGGAACAACCCCCAGCTATCGGATCCCAAAATAAGGAAACGGACGGCCACGATCCGGAGCTGAAATGTAAAATCTGGGACGAACACGGCCTGTGACACGCCCGTGTCCAGGGCCGTGTTCTCCAATCGCCATCGAAATCGACGGGTCTTGAAAAGAACACGGGTACCCGACACGCCCATGTCAAACTTGACACGCCCATGTCATCTAGAACACGGCCATGTACTATGCTGTGTTGCTCCATCTATACAGGACCAACACCAACCCGAGAAGCACACGGGTCTTGGACACGCCCGTGTCCCAATTGACACTCCCGTGTCTACCTGACACGGCCCGTGTACCGACCCCGTGTCTCAACAATGCCACATCCCGGATTCAACCTGAGAAGGACACGGCCTGTAACACACCCGTGTCTCAGGCGATGTTCGCTGCTCGACGATCGTCGATCCTAAAATTCGTCGACCTCTCGACCTGATCGTCGACCCAAGCACGACATGCCCTGGGACACGCCCGTGTCCCAGGCCGTGTGCCCTCTGCCAAATTCCAAACTTGGCTCAAAATGCCTCCTGTCACTCTTTTGAGTTTCGGGGCATTACATCTCTCTCCCTCTTAAAAGAATTTTGTCCCCAAAATTATATAGAGGAAAGATAAACACAAAAACTTAAACGATACCTGAGTGGAATAATTCTGGGTACTCCTCAAGCATGGTCTGCTCTCGCTCCCACGAGAGCTCCTCCCGACCGCAGTTGTCCCAACGGACCTTGACTATCCTGATCTCTTTTTTGCTTAGCCGCTTGACTTCCGAGTCCTCAATTTGTACGGGCTTGACCTTCGTCGTCAACCCATTATCCATCAGCACTTGATCCACCGCGATCACATGCGAAGGCTCTTGTACCGCCTTCCGTAGCATTGATATATGGAATATATCGTGTAGACCACTACGCTCCACTGATAGATTCAACTGATAGGCCATGATAAAAGATAAATAAAGTTAGATCACCAAGAGAAAGGAAAGATTAAAAGAGATACATGAAAGATCAAAGGCATAAGAAATTCTCCTTCAATTTCTCCTTCTCTTGGGTGCTCCACCTTCGTGCTCCAGAAGTTCTCCAAATGAAAATGATCCAAAAGACCCCTTCTAATTTTTCTACAGGTTTTTATAGACCCTTGCAAACAGGGTCAGATACGGGTTCCAACACGGCCGTGTCACAGGTCGTGTTGACGGTTCAAGGGCGGTTCCACACGAATAGGCGTGTCTGGTCATGGTTCGTGTCAGATGACACGGGTACGGACACGGCTGTGTTGTTCATCGTGTTCTTCGCATATGGGTTGGTTGGCAGCCGAAGTTGAATTTATACCGAAAAGGACACGGGTAGGAACATGGGTGTGTTCCCACCCATGTGGTGCACCGTCTTTTTCCTCCAGTTCTTTTGTTCCATCCCGGATAAGATACGAGTATGAAACACGAGCGTGTGCCTACCCGTGTGCGCCACATTCTTGTCCTATCATCAGCCATGTTGAATCCGTGAACTCCTCTGTTTACTGCAAGACTTGTAGCTCCACTGGTTAGCAATGCCTGCATTACAAAAATGAAGGAATAAATAGATAGCTTAATACATGAAATAATAGAAACTCCTAACTGTGCTCTTCTATTCATGATAAAGCAAATTCTTAACTACTCTCGCGAAATTACTATATAGGGAGGTAGAAAATAGTGGACATGATTACAGTTATGATAGTAAAAAGCCTATCATAATTTTACTCATCACGTAGTTCTATATTTTTAAACTATTGTTGATGGTATAACTGCTATAGTTTAATGTTTACTCATTTGTCGTATTTACTCTGATATGCACCGATATTGTTTACTCCTATACCACTAGCTTGTACTACTATCTATATATCAATATTGTACCTGTTGGGTATTGTATCCACAACGTACCTGATTTGAAGAAGCCCCTGAACAAGCTAAGGTAAATAGGCAATGTTTTTGACAAATTATTTCAAGTTGTGCTTGCAGTTATTCCACGCTAAGTGCACACCAATGTCAAGGTGCAGTAGGTCAATATACACGGGTCTGCACGACGTAATCCCTCGTTGAGCAGATCAGTGTGTTGGCCTACGTGTACTCTCTCTATTGGAGTGCACTTACTTTCAAGTACAGGGCTGTGATCTTGCAAGAGCAAACAAGGAGCAAGGATGGGTCAAGGAGCTCATCATGGGTAGAAAGACGAAAATTCATCTAAGTGTAAATCGACGAGAATCGCCAAGTGATTCTCGCCGAATCGTCGAGAATCAGTGGCTGATTCTCGCCGACTCGATCCAGCTACTTCAAGGCGCGCAAATTCTGATGCTAAGTAACAATCGTCGAGAATCACCAAGGGATTCTCGCCGATTCGGCGAGAATCACTAGTGATTCTCGCCGATTCGGCGAGAATCACTAGTGATTCTCGCCGAATCGCCGAGAATCACTGGCTGATTCTCGCCGTCTCGACCCGGCTAAATCAGTGCGTGCAACCAAGTCAAATTCGACGAGAATCATCTTTGATTCTCGCCGAATCGTCGAGAATCACCTTTGATTCTCGACGACTCGACGAGATTCACTTTCGATTATCACTGATTTTGACTTGGGCGATTTTCTGGAACTCCCTGAACCGGATTCTGCGCTGACAATGTTCTGGACCGGGATTTAGGGATTCTTCTTGTGGGACCCACAACGGTCATATTGAAAGTATCTACAGTATATATACGGGTATTGTTTGAACGACAGATACACAGAAAGTAGCCGAGCACGATCTAAACCTAAAATCGCGAAACTGCTCCGCCGCCGCCGTCGCCGCTCGCGCTAGTTGGTCGCCGCTGTTGATCGCGATTCTTCCTGATCCTCCGGCGACAGAAGCTTAGCCAAGCTTAGAGTCTCACGCGTCTATCCAGAGATCCCTTGTCTCTCGATTTGTTGATCGGGAAAAACTTCTCCGTCCGATTCGATCGAGACGACCGATCCTCGTGTGACCGTTGGTAGACCTAACTAGCTTCGCTACAAAGTTTGGATCTCCAAAGTACAGCAGCCGCACATCGTCGTCGCCGCCGATCCCGTGAACCTAGCCGTCGCCCATCTTGCCACCGCCGGTTCCAGGGAGATCCTCTCCAAGAGAGTTCTAGGGTTGTGGACTCTTCGTGGACTTCAAGAACACGTCGTCGACAAAGAGGGACACCTTGGTCTCCAAACGTAGTTTGTATCTTTTGTACATTCTAGTTTTACTTTTGTTGTAAAGGAACGTAGGTTCCTAGTTGTAAGAGTTGGGTGCAACCCGTGTTGTGGGAGTGTTGACTCCTACGTGTGGAAGGGTTCCTTCCGATAGTGCAAGGATTGGATTTCAATCCTGTTGGTGAAGAGACCGAGTCGTCCCTTGTTGGGAGATAGGTCGAAGGGGGAAAGTGGATGTACCCAACTCGGGGAACCACTATAAATAGCTTGTGTATTCTGTGTGTTGTGCTGTTTATTTTTATTATGCAGGTACAAGTTTAGATTCCGCAAAAACGCTGCACGGCACCTATTCCCCCCCCCCCCCATAGGTGTAGATAGTTGACACTAGGTGGACTTTCAAGTGGTATCAGAGCGAGGTTCCTCATCAAAAAGGTTCACACCTTGAGTAGAATCTTGCAACTAGTGTCAAGAAGAAGACAAACATCTACTATGGACGAGCTGAAGTACACAGGCAAGATCCCAGTGTGCACCAGGCTCAACTTTCCTATCTGGAAGGAAAGGATCAGGTTCTACATGGAAGCTGTTGATCCTCGACTCTTCATGATCGTGGAGGAGGGACCTTATGTCCCCACTAAGGCCTCCACCATTGATCCTACCCAGAAAGTGCCAAAGAAACTTTCTGAAATGGACAAGGACGAGATGGTGCTAGTAGGACTTGACAAGAAGGCGCAGAACATTCTGGTCAGCGCGATTGATGACTCAATGATGCAGAACTTCTGCAACTGCAGGACAGCTCAGGAGATCTGGCATGGCCTGATCATCCTAATGGAGGGCACTGATGAAGTGAGGGATGATCGGAGATCCCTCCTGAACCAGAAATATGAGGCCTTTAGACAAGGGCCTAAGGAAGAGATCGGAGTCAGCTACGAGAACTTCCTCAAGATTGTTAACGCCCTCAAAGGATACGAAAGAGTGTTCACTAATGGTGAACTCAATGATAAATTCCTTAGGTCCCTTACTAAGGAATGGGACACAAAGATCTGCGCCATCCGAGAGTTTGGCAGACTAGCTGAAACTGACCCGCAAATTATATTTGGGAAGCTGATGTCCTATGAGCTTCAGCTGAACACCAGGAAAGCAGAAGAAGAAGCAGAGAAGGCTGCAGCCAAAGAAAAGACTATGGCTCTAAAAGCCAGTCACTCCAGAAAAGGCAAGGGTGCGGTTTCATACCGTGCCAGGAAAAAGGATGAGGAGGAGGACTCCGAGCCATGCTCCTCCAGCTCAGAGCTGTCGGAGGAGGATTTCTCCCTCATCACTCGAGAGTTCAAGAAGTTCCTCAAGATGAGTAATCAAAGAAAGAGAGACGGCTCCTCCTCCAGGCATCAGAAGAAAAATTATTCTTCTGACAGGTATGCTTCTAAACCGAACAAACATCGCTCCTCTGACATTATTTGCTTTGGATGCAATAAGCCAGGACACGTCGTGGCCGACTGCTATCAAGGCAAGAGAGAAAAAGGGAAAGAAGAGGAGCACAAATCTTCGAGAGATAAGAAGAAAGAGCGGAGCTACATCGCCAAAAGGCCAAAGACACTGAGTGAGTCTGATTCCTCAGACTCCAGTGATGATGAGGAAGCCTACTTCGGGCTGGTGGGTCGCTCCGACTCAGAAGGAGAATGCCCCCCATTTACTGGGAAGGTAAAAGCTCACACCCCTCTCTCCGACTCCGACTCTGATCCTGAGTCTCAGGATGATGAACCTGAGGATAGCCCTTCGGCCCGTGAAGCGGAGCTCCTCGAGAAGTATGAGCTTCTGCTCAACACTTTCGAGGAGTGCCGTAAGAGACTGAAGGCTGAGAAAAAGGAAGTGAAATTCCTTAAGGGTGAATGTGTATCCCTAAGGGAAGAAGTCACTAGTTTGATTTCTCTCCGACAGGAGCACCTTGACCTGACTTCTAAGCATTCAGAGTATCTTAAGCTCCTTGATCTTAAGCAGGAGGAAGTCGACAAGTTGGAAGAACAACTTGCGGCAGAAAGGAAGATCGTCAAGAGCTTCTCTATGCCAAAAACAGTTCTTCCAGTTGTTGATACCTTCTCTGCTCAGGCCAAAGGTGCAGGCTTGGGGCATGTAGGGGTATCTGGTTCCTCATCCAGGAGAAACAGGAACCAGAGGAAGAATAAGGCCGCCAAGAAGGCCTCTGCTGATGAAAAGGGAAAGGCTCCTCTTAGTCCTGTTGCATTCAGAAAGCCTAGCTTTCCTTGCAACCAACATGACTTTGAATCAACCTTTGGTCATCATTTCCGGCCCTCGGTTGCAAAGCCAAAGAGCCGATATGATGGTTGGACCTTTCCCCGGAACTTCGATGAGAGTGCCTTCAAGGCACCTTATGAGGAAATCCACATGGGAAATTATGGTCAATTCTCTAGCGGCCATAATGGAAAGCAGGCACCAAGAGTCAAGCATGTTATACTGACGAAATAGAAGGTGAAGAAGTCATGTGACTGCAATCACTATGAGGCCTCCACCTCCAGATCCAAGGCCCCGGTTGTACCCACCATTCCCAGGGTAAGGCAGGAGCCTAGGAAGAGGTACAACAGATTCGACTGTTGGTGTTATGGCAAAGTCGGTCACTTTGTCGTGGATTGTTGGTTTAATCCAAGGTATCACGAGACTCCCTATGTTAGCAATGCGAGGCCGACCACTCGTAGGGTTAACCAACCGAGGGGGAGTATGCTAACCAGGAATCTAGGACCCAAGTTCGATTGGGTTCCTAAGGGAAATTAATTTTGTTTTGCAGGAATGTCCAAAGGCCACCAAAACGCCGATCTGGTATTTGGACAGTGGATGCTCCCGGCATATGACTGGGACAAGAAGCCTGCTGCGTGATTACACTCCAGTCGAGAATGGACCCAAAGTTATCTTTGGAGGGTCAGATCGAGGAGTCACCAGAGGTTACGGTATGATTTCCAACGGTATAATCTCTATCACCGACGTGGCTTATGTTGAAGGGATAAACCATAACCTGATCAGTGTAAGCCAATTATGTGACAAAGGTTATGACGTTAAGTTCTGCAAGGATAAATGTCTGATAATTTCACGTACCTCTTCTGAGACGGTATTATCAGGCATTAGGAGCAGAAATATCTTCTGCTTAGATTTTCTCAGTGTAGATTCATCTACCCCCGTATGCCTTGTGGCAACAGGCAGTGCATCTCTTTGTGATCAATGGCACAAGAGATTGGCATATATTAATTTCAAGACAATTAGTATGCTGTTTTCTAAGAACTTAGTAAGGGATGCTCCCAGTATCAAGTGCATCAAAGATAGCCCCTGTCCTGCATGCCAGATGGGCAAACAGACTCGGGCTACCTTTAAGAGCATTGCAGACAAAGACTCTTCCTGATGTCTTTACCTTTTACATATGGACTTGTTTGGTCCAATGCAAGTTCATAGCTTGGGAGGCAAGTCCTATACGCTAGTGATAGTTGATGATCATTCTCGGTTTACATGGGTGTTCTTTTTGAAACGAAAGTCAGATACGTTTGACATCTTCACTAGTTTGTCAAGCAGGTTCAGAACGAATTTAACTGCTTAGTGGTCAAAATCAGAAGTGACCATGGAACATAATTCGAATCTGGTGCTATGACAGAGTTTTGTGAAGAACAAGGTATCTTTCATGAGTTTTCCTCCCCGCGCACTCCTCAGCAAAATGGAGTTGCGGAGAGGAGAAATAGAACTCTCATTGAAGCCTGCACGATAATGTTGAAAGACGCTTCTCTCCCAGAATACTTCTGGGCAGAGGCTGTCAATACAGCTTGTCATGTACAAAACCGAGCATTGATCAACAAGCATCATCGTAAGATGCCTTACGAGCTACTGAAAGGCAGGAAACCAACCATGTCCTACTTGAGGATTTTTGGTTGCAGATGCTATGTACTGAATAATGGGAAGTACCCGCGTACTAAATTTGGTGAAAAATGCTTCGAAGGCATATTCATGGGCTATAGTTCCCACAGTCGGGCATATAGGGTCTTCAATAAGAAAACCCTAGTGGTAGAAGAATCAATAAATGTTGTATTTGATGAAGGAGGTTTGCTTAACAGCAACTCTTCCAGTGGTATTCTTGAAGATGCTGATTGTCTCTGAGATATCTGCAAAGAGAAAATACCAAACTAACAATTCATCAAGGCAAGTATACCTATCGAAATGCAGTTAGGGGACACAAGTGTCGTATTGAAATCCGGGAACAGTTGAGTAAGCTTACTCACACGAAATCTATTATTTTATCGACGGCAAAATAAGGTTTGGCTAAATGTACTAAAAGAAGAGAACTACTTGAATGAAAAGATAAAGAGAGCTAAAAGAGCGATTAACTTAAGCTTAGTAACGATGAAGGGAAAATGCACTCGATCAGAAATCACCTCGGCAAGAGTGGTTAGAAAAATACGATAAATAAACCTAAGCTAATTAGGGTAAAGGTCCTTGACCGTGGAGGTTCCATGAATATTGACACGCTTCTCTCGAAGGCCGTGCCTAACTGAGTTTAGGAAGGTCCGACCGACTTTCGCCTAAATCGGAGGCCTAAAACTCTCTTTACGCGGTGAACCCCTCTAATGGATTTTACTCCAATCCGGGAGATTTGAACGTCTGCCTCTCTTGAGGGGTGCGAACAACTCCCTTTACTCTTGAGTGCTCATTTCAAACTTTCGGCCTCTCGGCTAGCCCAGAATGAAAGCAAAGGTGGAGAGTATATATCGATAATATACCTCCAACCCGTGATAAATCAAGAGTAATTCAAAGCTAAACCCTAAAAAGAAAAGGTAAGATTCAAAGCATCATAACCTAATCACTCGAACCTCGGATCATTAAGATCGAGTACATGGAGGATTAGTTAATCATGGTGAGGTGGAAGAGGGGGGATGAGTAGAAGAAAAATACTGAAAATGGAGCAGAAACGTAAAAGAAAACAGCAATTTTTATTAATAGAAACAGTGATCTTACAGCTTGAAAAACAGAGATTACAAGAACATGAGAAGGAAACTACACTATCATTAGCATCATACTACAGAAATAAGCTAGGAGCTAATACAGGGAAAGCATAAAGCTAGAGCTACGAACTAAAAATGGAAAGACATGCTTAAAAGTTCAGAAATACAAAGGACAGAACCTCCCCTCTCAAAGCGAAAAGTTTTTTAAAACCCCTGGAGTTGGGCTCTATTTATAGAATTTTTCGGGTCGGGTCACGCCCCCCTGTCACGCCCTGGTCGGGCGTGACCCTGGGGCGTGACACATTCGGCGCGACTTTTTCCGGCAGGAATTGAATTCTGACGGAGTTGTTGCGGTACACGTCCACCGGTCACGCCCTGGTAGGGCGTGACCCTGGGGCGTGTTCTTTGCGGCGTGACTTTGGGAGCTGAAATTGAATGCTGGAGGTGACGGGCGGAATTGCTGAAGTACACGCCCATATGTCACGCCCGGGTCAGGCGTGACCCTGGGGCGTGACACTTTCGGTGCGGCGGTGGAGCGGGAAAGACGAGCGCGCTGCGGCGATTCCTCGGAACCTGGGGACACGCCTATAGTACACGCCCGTGTCGGGTGTGTCACGGGCGTGACCGAGGGCGTGTACACTAAGTTTCCACGGAATGCAGTTTCGGACCAATTGCTTCATTCCTCTGGGTTACACGCCCTAGGTACACGCCCTGGTAGGGCGTGACCTTGGGGCATGTCACAGCAAAATTCGGCTGAAAGCCGTGAAAACCTGCAAAAAGCAGAAAAAATGCATTAGCGACAAAAATATATACAAAGGGGAATCAAAACAAGTACTTTACAAGACATGATTGGCTTTAAAACCCCGAAAATATCCTAATAAAATTGACTACAAACGTATTATCAAATTCCCCCAAGCTTAAGTTTTGCTTGTCCCCAAGCAAAGATATAAAGACAAGCTAATCATAAAAAGTGACTAATTCAAAAGGTTTTAATCATACTCACACAAGTACTATGCGAAATTCTAGGTAGGGAGAATGTAAAACATAAATCTAAAACAATTATTTAGGTATGGTTTAACTTTTATAAACTTTACTTAATAAAAATAAATCATCCAGAATTTTGACGAAATTCTTTAAATAGATTTAAGTAAGGCAATGAAAATGAAAAGAACGTATTGAGTTATTACTAGATCCAAGCAACGCATTATAATTATATCAATTAAATAACAAAAATCTAAGTTTAAATCCAAAACTAAAACTGATTTACTTTTCTTCTTTTCTTAGTTGTTAAATAAAATTAAAAAAAAGGCGTGAATCAAAAGGACTTAATAGGACCGAAACGTTTGGTTTAGGAATATGAATAGGAGTGGAATTCAAATATAAACATGGAGGCTTAAAAATCACACTAAACCAAAACAACGAGTTTCAAAAAAAATAAATTTATTTTAAACAAAATATGTATAAATAAATTTATTTTTTTCTCTTTATGATTATTTATCTCTCTTTTTTTTATTATTATTATTTTCATTCATTTTTGTTTTTTTTTTCAATTTATTGCTTTTGAGTACACCTTTTTCAACAATATTTCCACAGATAAGACAAAATTTCCTATCAAACAAAATTAGCGTGATTAGATAGGTAGGAATTTGGGCTTTGGTGAAAATGAAATGGTGTGTGGAGTTTATCAAATGAATTTGGAAAAAAGGCTCAAAAGCGGCTAACTAGTGGTAAAAGAGTTTAGGTTGGCAAGAAAGCTCAAACGTAAACAAAAATGGCCTAAATCATTTTCACGCGTTTTTTTTTAAATTTATTTAAAACATAGAGTCGATAAATTTCAAAAAGCAAGTTCGAGATAATAAAAGAAGATTGATGAAATTATCTTGAAAATAAAAATAATATGTCACTTGGATCGTTCATATCTACTACGTTATTCAAAATATATTCTTACAAAAATCATCTAAAGACGAAAAGGAAAATAGTGGATGATAAATTTTTAGAGAAAGTAAAGAAAATAAAGAACGGAAAACCATAATAGAAATGCACGGTTTAGAGAAATATTTTACCTTAACATGCTACCGTGAATTAGAAACACAGCATGGCCAACATTTTACTTGTGAAATATGATTAAAAAGAATGATTAGAAAAATTATAATTAACTACGTTGTTTATAAAGAAGGTTGAGAAAAACAAAACATAAACATGGGGTACTTATTGAAATACCAAAATGCAGCTATATATATATAATAATTTTTTTGAAATTTTTTTGAAATTTTGGATTTTTTTGGGATATTTACAAAACAAAAAGAAAATAAAAAGAAGGAGGAAGTCCTCCCCCAAGCTTAAAATCTACATTGTCCGCAATGGAGAAGGAGGTCGGAGAACGAGAGAAAAGTAAAGTACAGAAATAAAAGACAGAATTGAAAAGCAGGTACTTCCCCGGTTTTATTTTGCAGGGCAAGTTGAGTGATGCCGCTCCTCCATGCCTGTGCTGTGGATCTTCATGAAACGTCGTCCGGCGGACTTTGGCATGGAAGCAGAACCGTTGGAGCAGGCGATCGCAGAAGTTTCAGCTTGCCGAAGCCAGTCGGGGCAAAAAGTGTAAAAGAAAGAAAACAGAAAAAGATAACTTGGGTTGCCTCCCAAGAGCGCCCTTTGTTTAAAGCGTCGTTTGAGCTCGACGCATCAAAATAAGATTGTCCCAAATATTGTTTTAAAAATAAAGTTCGAATAAATGTCAAAGTTTGTGAGTAAAATAATGTTCAGATTAATCAAATGTCAGGACCGGAAAGATAGAGTTAACAGGGTTGAGACTGACATCATCACAGAAATACAGTTTAAGACGCTGACCATTCACTTTGAAAGTACCCTTATCAGGGTGAGAAATTAAAACAGTACCATAAGAAAAGACTTCTAAAACAGTAAAAGGCCCAGACCAACGTGATTTTAATTTACCCGGGAATAATCGTAAACGAGAGTTATAAAGAAGCACTTGGTCGCCTGGCTTAAATATTTTTGGGTGCCTAAGATGTCGATCGTGTAAACTCTTCGTCCGCTCTTTATAAAGTCTGTTATTTTCATACGCGTAAGAGCGCCACTCGTCGAGTTCGTTAAGTTGAAATTTTCTAAAATCGCCGACAGAGTGGGGATCGAAGTTTAAAAATCGCAAGGCCCAAAAGGCGCGGTGTTCTAACTCTACGGGTAAATGACATGATTTTCCATAAACCAACCGATATGGCGTACAGCCGAGGGCGGTTTTGTACGCTGTTCGGTAGGCCCATAGAGCATCGTCTAATTTGGCGGACCAGTCTTTTCTAGATGTTGAAACAGTCTTTTCTAAAATTCTTTTTATTTCTCTATTCACTACTTCGACTTGTCCGTTAGTTTGGGGGTGGTAGGCAGTGGAAAGCTTATGAGTAACGCCATATTTAGTTAGGATTTTTGAAAATTGTGCGTTACAGAAATGGGAACCCCTATCACTAACGATAGCGCGCGGCGTACCGAATCGAGAAAATAATTTTTTGAGGAAATTAACTACGACTCGGGCGTCATTCGTAGGAAGAGCTTGGGCTTCGGCCCAACGTGAAACATAATCAACGGCAACTAAAATATACTTATTCCCGAAGCTAGAAGGAAAAGGACCAACAAAATCAATCCCCCAGAGGTCGAAAACTTCGCACTCTAGAAAATAATTTTGTGGCATTTCATTTTTATTCGAAATATTCCCCGACCGTTGGCAACTATCACACCTACTCACAAAGGCATGCGCGTCTTTAAACAGGCTGGGCCAGTAAAAACCCGCGCTTAACACTTTGTGGGCGGTGCGAGCAGCTTGATAGTGCCCACCTGTCGGTCCTTCATGCAAATGTTTAATAATATCTAATCCTTCATCCAAGGAAACACACCTCCTGATCACTTGGTCTGCACAGACTTTAAAAAGATGCGGGTCCTCCCAAAAGTAGTTCTTCAGCTCAGAAAAGAATTTCTTCTTTTGCTGAGATGAAAACTCTTTTGGGAGCACACGGGCCACTAGATAGTTGGCGATGCGGGCAAACCAAGGAGAAGTAGATGTGTTAATTACGAAAAGCTTCTCATCAGGGAAATAGTAATGAAAAGAATTTTCATCTAATTGTTCTATAAACGGGTTGTCTAGGCGCGAAAGGTGGTCGGCGGCCAAGTTCTCGGCACCTCGCTTATCACGGATCTCTAAGTCAAACTCCTGGAGGAGTAAGACCCAGCGAATCAAGCGAGGCTTGGCATCCGTTTTAGAGAGAAGATATTTGAGGGCCGAGTGGTCCGTAAAAACAATAATTTTCGAAAGAGTAATATAAGGGCGAAATTTGTCAAATGCGAATACTACAGCTAAGAGCTCCTTCTCGGTTGTGGTGTAATTTTCCTGTGCAGATGTGAGAGTTTTACTAGCGTAATAAATGGGGTGGAAGTTTTTGGAAATACGTTGACCTAGTACGGCTCCCACCGCATAACTACTCGCATCACACATTATTTCAAATGGAAGATCCCACACCGGAGCTATCATGATTGGCGCATTAACTAATTTTTCTTTTATTAAATTGAAGGCAGCTAGACAGAGGTCATCAAAGATGAATGGGGCGTCTTTTTCTAAGAGATGGGTAAGGGGCTTGGTGATTTTGGAAAAGTCCTTTATGAAGCGGCGGTAGAAACCCGCATGACCCAGGAAACTTCTTATGGCTTTTATGTTCGTAGGTGGCGGCAGTTTCTCGATAACTTCTATTTTCGCAACGTCTACTTCAATACCCCTTTCAGAAATTTTATGTCCCAAAACTAACCCTTCCCTTACCATAAAATGACATTTTTCCCAATTTAAGGCGAGGTTAGTTTCTTCGCATCGCTCTAAGACTTTTTCAAGGTTCTCTAAGCAACTATTGAAGGAATTCCCGAAGACGGAGAAATCATCCATGAAGACTTCCATAATGCTTTCTACGTACTTGTCAAAGATGGCGAGCATACATCGTTGGAATGTAGCCGGCGCATTGCACAATCCAAACGGCATTCTTCGGTAGGCGAAGGTGCCGAAGGGACAAGTAAACGTAGTTTTCTCCTGGTCCTCGGGGGAGATGGGGATTTGAAGATACCCCGAGAGGCCATCGAGAAAACAATAAAAGCTATGTCCGGAAAGTCGTTCTAAAATTTGATCAATGAACGGCAAGGGGAAGTGATCCTTGCGGGTGGCGTCATTCAACTTACGGTAATCTATACACATTCGCCATCCGGTCACCGTCCGAGTCGGGATTAATTCATTATTTTCATTACTTACGACTGTTATCCCTCCCTTCTTTGGTACTACCTGTACTGGGCTAACCCACTTACTGTCGGATATAGGATAGATAATTCCTGCGTCTAACAATTTCATAACCTCGCCCTTAACTACGTCTTTCATGTTTGGGTTTATACGGCGCTGAGGTTGTATAGAGTTACGAGAATTATCTTCCATTAAGATTTTATGAGTGCAGAAAGATGGGCTTATGCCCTTGATATCAGATATCTGCCAAGCAATAGCTTGGCGATGCTTTTGTAAAATTGAAAGAAGTTTATTCTTTTGTGCATCCGTGAGGTAGGCCGAAATTATGACAGGCAGCTTAGAGTCCTTTTCTAAGAAAGCGTATTGAAGGTGCTCTGGTAGTTCTTTCAGTTCCAAGGTAGGGGGGTCATCATACGAGGTCTTGGAAATTTGTTCTTTTTCAAAAACTATGTCCTCGTACACTTTTTTATATGTAAAATTAAAAGGGGTGTTGCTAGCGGCCATGGAGGCTTCGTGCAGCGATTCAGTTGGAAAAGTAGAAGAGGAACAGAAATCATTAAATTCTTTTTCAAAATCAGAGGGGCGAGTGGAGGATTCTTCACTTATGTGTAGAGATTCAGTTGGAAGAGTAGGAGAGGAACAAAAATTGGAAAATTCTTTGTCAAAATTAGAGGTGGGAGAGAAGAATTCTTCACTTATGGTATCCATGAAAAAACAGGAGTCATCATTAGCTAGTGTGTTCTTCATCGAGGGGGTGTTAGAGAAAGTTACCTCATCGTCGCCCACTCGAAGGAAGAGCTTACCATTGCTTACATCAATGATAGCTCGGGAGGTGGCAAGGAAGGGTCGGCCAAGGATCAGGGGAACCTCGACGTCTTCTTCAATGTCTAAAATGACAAAGTCCACCGGGAAGATGAACTTGTCAACTTTGACTAGGACGTCCTCCACTATTCCTAACGGGTATTTGACTGACCTGTCGGCTAGCTGGATACTCATGCGTGTGGGGTTGAGACTACCAATTCCTAACTTTTTAAACAACGAGAGGGGCATAAGATTAATACTCGCACCTAAGTCGGCTAAAGCGTGTTTGACAAAGAGATCACCGAAGACACACGGGATAGAGAAACTACCCGGGTCACTGATTTTTTTCGGTAATCCGTTTGTCAAAACCGCCGAGCACGCGGCATTTAACATGACATAAGAAAGGTTCTCTAACTTCTTCTTGTTAGTTAGGAGGTCCTTAAGGTATTTTGCGTACTTCGGCATCTGGGATATGGCTTCGTGGAAAGGCAGATTTACGTGGATTTGCTTAAACATTTCCAAAAAACGGGTGTATTGATCATCCTGTCGTTGTTTATTAAGTTCGGAAGGGTATGGCGGGGATGGATTATTTTTAAAGGTGGGTGGTGGAGTGAATTCTTTTTCTACGATAGGGGTGATAATTTCTTCGGCAGAGGATGGAATTTTTAAAAGGGGAACGGAGCTTTGATTTTCAAAAACGGGAGCGAAGCTTTGATTTTTAAAAACGGGAGCGGAGCTTGCCTCGGGTTCTTCACTTACCATACCAGGAACTTTCTTCCCACTCCGAAGAGTTATAGCTTTCGCTTGCTCTCTCGGGTTGGGCTCGGTATTGGAAGGAAGAGACCCTACGGGTCGCTCAGAAATCATTTTAGCGAGCTGTCCTACCTGATTTTCTAAGTTTTTAACACTTCCGGTTAAGGTCCTAATCGTAGCGTCATTAGCATTCATGTATTTTGAAAACACTTCCTCCAAATTTGGAGGTTTTGGAAAACTTTGAGGAGGAGGTGGTGGTGGAGCAGAAAAATCACTTTGCGGTGGCGGGCGCACAGCATTCGATGGATTGCTCCACGAAAAATTCGGATGATTTCTTAATGCAGGATTATAACTATTCGGAAAATTAAAACCAGGAGGATGATAATTCGCAGCAGAAAAATTATTAAAAGCAGTTCTAGGCATATTATTTACATAATCCAAATGTTCAGCGGGAGGAGTTGCAGATTCCCATACCTGAGGGGCGGAGGCAGCAGTCATCTCTGTAATTGTTTTGCTTAATATTTCCACTTGCAGTGCGAGTTGTGAGACGTTGTCCACTTCAAAGAGACCTGCAGGTTTGTTTGGGCGGGACCTAGGCACATTCCACTGGTAAGTGTTCATGGCCATGTCTTCAAACAGCTCAAGAGCTGCTTTCGGGGTCTTATGGTTTAAAGTACCGCCAGAAGCTGCGTCTATCATTTGCTTCGTGCTTTGATTTAGCCCATTATAAAACGTCTGTACCTGCAACCATACAGGCAGAGCGTGATGTGGGCATCGTCTTAATAATTCTTTAAATCTTTCCCAGGTTTCATAAAGGGTCTCTGAGTCTATTTGTCCAAAGGCAGAAATGTCATTCCTAAGTTTAGCAGTTTTAGCAGGCGGAAAATACTTGGCCAAAAATTTTTCAGTTAATTGCGTCCAAGTAGTTATGCTATTTTTAGGAAGGGTGTTCAGCCACTGCTTAGCCTTAATTCTAAGAGAGAAAGGAAATAATCTTAGCCTAATAGCATCATTTGTGACACCATTTATCTTGAAGGTGTCACAAATCTCAAGAAAGCTGGCTATGTGTGCGTTCGGGTCTTCATCTTGAAGCCCGTCAAATTGCACATACTGCTGCACCATTTGAATTATGCTAGGCTTTAGTTCAAAATTATTATTATTTATTGCAGGGCGAACTATACTAGTTTCTGTACCCTCGAGATTTGGTCGTGCATAATAGGACATAGGCCTTTGCACGACTTCCTCCACGTTGGGTTCTGCCATTCTTAAGGTAGAAAATGACTCGGAATCCTCAACCGGCACTTGGGTAGTAGGGCCTTGAAATCGCGATCTTCTCCGAAGAGTACGCTCAATTTCGTGGTCTAGGTCCAAAGTAACCGACGGACTTCCGCGGGTCATACACTAGAAGAAGAGAGGAGAAGCAAGACTAAAAAGTAAAAGAGCTAATGAAGTTGGAAAAATTTTTTGAAATAGATTTTTTTATGTTTTAACTCCCGAACTTCCCAAGGGCTACCCAGTGAAGGGTTCGCAAGGTACTAGACAAGATAGTGGCATTTAGAGCCACTTTGCCCTTTTCGAGAGAGTTAGGTGGTGTAGAACATTTTGTGATGTGGGTTTCTATTACGAATGCGGTAATTAAAATCCAGCCATTTATCTCTGTGCGAGTAGGCGGAAATTAAAAGCTATACTCACGCACTCGACAGAAAATTAAAACACACCCACTCGACAGAAAGTAAACACACTCTACTGAAATAAAGCCTGCCAATTAACTCAAGTGAGTAGGCGGAAAAATAAAATACGCACACTTGCTTGAAATAAATCCAGCCAATTAACTCAAGTGAGTAGGCGGAAAAATAAAATACGCACACTCTACTGAAATAAATCCAGCCAATTAACTCAAGTGAGTAGGCGGAAAAATTAAAAATACGCACACTTAACAAAATCCAGCCAATTAACTCAAGTGAGTAGGCGGAAAAAATTTAAGAAGGAGGCTGAGAAAGAGAAGTGATAAAATTAATATATTCGCGTTTTCAATTTATCAACAAGCGTTGCTTCCCCGGCAACGGCGCCAAAAACTTGATTGTCTCTGAGATATCTGCAAAGAGAAAATACCAAACTAACAATTCATCAAGGCAAGTATACCTATCGAAATGCAGCTAGGGGACACAAGTGTCGTATTGAAATCCGGGAACAGTTGAGTAAGCTTACTCACACGAAATCTATTATTTTATCGACGGCAAAATAAGGTTTGGCTAAATGTACTAAAAGAAGAGAACTACTTGAATGAAAAGATAAAGAGAGCTAAAAGAGCGATTAACTTAAGCTTAGTAACGATGAAGGGAAAATGCACTCGATCAGAAATCACCTCGGCAAGAGTGGTTAGAAAAATACGATAAATAAACCTAAGCTAATTAGGGTAAAGGTCCTTGACCGTGGAGGTTCCATGAATATTGACACGCTTCTCTCGAAGGCCGTGCCTAACTGAGTTTAGGAAGGTCCGACCGACTTTCGCCTAAATCGGAGGCCTAAAACTCGCTTTACGCGGTGAACCCCTCTAATGGATTTTACTCCAATCCGGGAGATTTGAACGTCTGCCTCTCTCGAGGGGTGCGAACAACTCCCTTTACTCTTGAGTGCTCATTTCAAACTTTCGGCCTCTCGGCTAGCCCAGAATGAAAGCAAAGGTGGAGAGTATATATCGATAATATACCTCCAACCCGTGATAAATCAAGAGTAATTCAAAGCTAAACCCTAAAAAGAAAAGGTAAGATTCAAAGCATCATAACCTAATCACTCGAACCTCGGATCATTAAGATCGAGTACATGGAGGATTAGTTAATCATGGTGAGGTGGAAGAGGGGGGATGAGTAGAAGAAAAATACTGAAAATTGAGCAGAAACGTAAAAGAAAACAGCAATTTTTATTAATAGAAACAGTGATCTTACAGCTTGAAAAACAGAGATTACAAGAACATGAGAAGGAAACTACACTATCATTAGCATCATACTACAGAAATAAGCTAGGAGCTAATACAGGGAAAGCATAAAGCTAGAGCTACGAACTAAAAATGGAAAGACATGCTTAAAAGTTCAGAAATACAAAGGACAGAACCTCCCCTCTCAAAGCGAAAAGTTTTTTAAAACCCCTGGAGTTGGGCTCTATTTATAGAATTTTTCGGGTCGGGTCACGCCCCCCTGTCACGCCCTGGTCGGGCGTGACCCTGGGGCGTGACACATTCGGCGCGACTTTTTCGGGCAGGAATTGAATTCTGACGGAGTTGTTGCGGTACACGTCCACCGGTCACGCCCTGGTAGGGCGTGACCCTGGGGCGTGTTCTTTGCGGCGTGACTTTGGGAGCTGAAATTGAATGCTGGAGGTGACGGGCGGAATTGCTGAAGTACACGCCCATATGTCACGCCCGGGTCAGGCGTGACCCTGGGGCGTGACACTTTCGGTGCGGCGGTGGAGCGGGAAAGACGAGCGCGCTGCGGCGATTCCTCGGAACCTGGGGACACGCCTATAGTACACGCCCGTGTCGGGTGTGTCACGGGCGTGACCGAGGGCGTGTACACTAAGTTTCCACGGAATGCAGTTTCAGACCAATTGCTTCATTCCTCTGGGTTACACGCCCTAGGTACACGCCCTGGTAGGGCGTGACCTTGGGGCGTGTCATAGCAAAATTCGGCTGAAAGCCGTGAAAACCTGCAAAAAGCAAAAAAAATGCATTAGCGACAAAAATATATACAAAGGGGAATCAAAACAAGTACTTTACAAGACATGATTGGCTTTAAAACCCCAAAAATATCCTAATAAAATTGACTGCAAACGTATTATCAGATGCAGGTGCACGACTTGAACAGCTGAGTCTGGATGAGACCGCTAAAGATGACACTCCTAAGTACGTCAAAGTTTCCACCTCCACGTCATTTGGAAATGTTGAAGATCAAAATGGACCAAATCTCTTAGAAGAAGGAGAAGCCCAAGAAGTAGTCGAAGCTCCAGACGCCAGACTTCTAGAGCTCCGGCACGTGAGGGATCATCCTAGAGATCAGATCATCGGAGATCCTCGTGTCGGTGTCAGAACTCGAAGAGGTACTATTAACGAAGTACTGCATCTTAGCTTCCTGTCACAGGTTAAGCCAAAGAAGTTCGACGAGGCAAACAAAGATGCGGCATGGATTCTGGCCATGCAAGATGAACTACATCAATTCGAACGTTCCAACGTTTGGACGCTAGTTCCCAGACCATACAAGCAGAATGTGATTGGCACCACGTGGATCTTCAGAAACAAGCTGGATGAACATGGTGTCATCATAAAGAACAAGGCAAGGCTGGTGGCTCAAGGTTACAGACAGGAGGAGGGGATTGACTTCGACCAGACCTTCGCACCAGTAGCAAGGCTCGAGGAAATTAGATTGTTCCTGGCGTATGCTTCGCACAAAGGATTCACAGTCTATCAAATGGATGTGAAATCAGCATTCCTGAACGGAGACCTGAAAGAGGAAGTATACGTCGCTCAACCCCCAGGTTTTGTCAATCCTACTTATCCCAATCATGTGTATTTTCTCAATAAAGCTCTATATGGTTTAAAACAAGCTCCACGAGCTTGGTATGAGACTTTATCTAGTTTTCTTCTTGAGAACAAGTTCTCTAGAGGTAAAATAGATAAAATATTGTTTCTCAGGGAAGTCAAAGGCAAGATCTTGCTTGTGCAAATTTATGTCGATGACATTATATTCGGCTCAACGGACAACAATCTTTGCAAAAAGTTTTCTAAACTTATGCAAGGAAAGTTTGAAATGAGCAGTATGGGAGAGCTCAAGTATTTCTTGGGACTTCAAGTGAAACAGTCTGAGGATGGAATCTTCATCTCTCAGACGAAGTTCACAAATGAACTCCTTAAGAAATTCGGTATGGAGAATGCAACCTCTATGAGGACTCCAATGGGATCCACTATGTCTCTGGATAAGGATGAGAAAGGTAAACCTTTCGATGAAACCAAATATAGAAGCATCATTGGATCCCTGCTCTACCTTACTGCCAGTAGACCGGATATCATGTTCTCCACATGTGTCTGTGCCAGATATCAGGTGAACACTAAGGAATCTCACTATGTCGCTGCAAAGCGAATTCTAAGATACCTTAAAGGTACTCCCAATCTTGGCTTGTGGTACCCGAGAAACAATGATGTCGAGCTAATAGGTTTTTCAGATGCTGATTTTGCAGGGAGTAGGGATGACAGGAAAAGCACCTCCGGGACGTGTCAATTCCTCGGCAGGAGGCTTATCTCATGGAACAGCAAGAAACAGAATTGTGTTGCAACCTCCACAGCAGAGTCTGAGTACATCTCGGCAGGCAGCTATTGCGCACAACTCCTATGGATCAGAAACCAGTTAGCCGACTACAACCTTCAGTTCAAGGAAATACCAATGTACTGCGACTCCTCCAGTGCAATTGCAATTGCCAACAATCCGGTTTCGCACAGCAGAACGAAGCATATTGAAGTGCGCTACCACTTCATTCGGGAGCACGTGGAGAACAAGGACATCTCTCTCTGTTATGTCCCCACGGACAAGCAGATTGCGGATATATTCACAAAGCCCTTAGACGAGGCCAAGTTCAATCTTTTCAAAACTGAATTGGGGATGCTAAATTATGAGGAATGAAGCCTACAGAAGCTTCAGGCTCGTGCAAGACCTGAAGGGGAGCAAGGTACTCAAGATGAGCACAGGCGCAAGAACTGAGGGGGAGCAAGGGTTCAAATGCTCCAGACCCCGATTTGCAGAAGCCGAAAAGGGGGAGATTACCCTCTCGGCTAAGGCTAAGGTGGCTCCAAGCTTGCTCCCAAGAAATTGGTATTGGTAATGAATAACTCACTCAACTCAATTTCAAGTTTATGATTTTCATTCCTATACGCTTTATTCACCTTAGCTTGTAGGGTTTAGGCTTCTTCAAATAGGGGGAGATTGTTGGGTATTGTATCCACAACGTACCTGATTTGAAGAAGCCCCTGAAAAAGCTAAGGTAAATAGGCAATGTTTTTGACAAATTATTTCAAGTTGTGCTTGCAGTTATTCCACGCTAAGTGCACACCAATGTCAGGGTGCAGTAGGTCAATATACACGGGTCTGCACGACGTAATCCCTCGTTGAGCAGATCAGTGTGTTGGCCTACGTGTACTCTCTCTATTGGAGTGCACTTACTTTCAAGTACAGGGTTGTGATCTTGCAAGAGCAGACAAGGAGCAAGGATGGGTCAAGGAGCTCATCATGGGTGGAAAGATGAAAATTCGTCTAAGTGTAAATCGACGAGAATCGCCAAGTGATTCTCGCCGATTCGGCGAGAATCACAAGTGATTCTCGCCGAATCGTCGAGAATCAGTGGCTGATTCTCGCCGACTCGATCCAGCTACTTCAAGGCGCGCAAATTCTGATGCTAAGTAAGAATCGTCGAGAATCACCAAGGGATTCTCGCCGATTCGGCGAGAATCACTAGTGATTCTCGCCGAATCGCCGAGAATCACTGGCTGATTCTCGCCGTCTCGACCCGGCTAAATCAGTGCATGCAACCAAGTCAAATTCGACGAGAATCATCTTTGATTCTCGCCGAATCGTCGAGAATCACCTTTGATTCTCGACGACTCGACGAGATTCACTTTTGATTCTCACTGATTTTGACTTGGGTGATTTTCTGGAACTCCCTGAACCGGATTCTGCCGCTGACAATGTTCTGGACCGGGATTTAGGGATTCTTCTTGTGGGACCCACAACGGTCATATTGAAAGTATCTACAGTATATATACGGGTATTTTTTGAACGACAGATACACAGAAAGTAGCCGAGCACGATCTAAACCTAAAATCGCGAAACTGCTCCGCCGCCGCCGTCGCCGCTCGCGCTAGTTAGTCGCCGCTGTTGATCGTGATTCTTCCTGATCCTCTGGCGACAGAAGCTTAGCCAAGCTTAGAGTCTCACGCATCTATCCAGAGATCCCTTGTCTCTCGATTTGTTGATCGGGAAAAACTTCCCCGTCCGAATCGATCGAGACGACCGATCCTCGTGTGACCGTTGGTAGACCTAGCTAGCTTCGCTACGAAGTTTGGATCTCCAAAGTACAGCAGCCGCACATCGTCGTCGCCGTCGATCCCGTGAACCTAGCCGCCGCCCATCTTGCCGCCGCCGGCTCCGTGGAGATCCTCTCCAAGAGAGTTTTAGGATTGTGGACTCTTCGTGGACTTCAAGAACACGTCGTCGACAAAGAGGGACACCTTGGTCTCCAAACGTAGTTTGTATCTTTTGTACATTCTAGTTTTACTTTTGTTGTAAAGGAACGTAGGTTCCTAGTTGTAAGGGTTGGGTGCAACCCGTGTTGTGGGAGTGTTGACTCCTACGTGTGGAAGGGTTCCTTCCGATAGTGCAAGGATTGGATTTCAATCCTGTTGGTGAAGAGACCGAGTCGTCTCTTGTTGGGAGATAGGTCGAAGGGGGAAAGTGGATGTACCCAACTCGGGGAACCACTATAAATAGCTTGTGTATTCTGTGTGTTGTGCTGTTTATTTTTATTGTGCAGGTACAAGTTTAGATTCCGCAAAAACACTGCACGT
Organism: Platanthera guangdongensis; assembly: GCA_039583875.1. NCBI lineage: Eukaryota > Viridiplantae > Streptophyta > Magnoliopsida > Asparagales > Orchidaceae > Platanthera > Platanthera guangdongensis. The sequence goes on along the minus strand of CM077160.1, from coordinate 56,392,213 downwards.
CACCTATTCCCCCCCCCCCATAGGTGTAGATAGTTGACACTAGGTGGACTTTCAGTACCCTTGTTCATTTCTCTGCCCGGTGTCGAGGAGTCGCTGGGGTAGCGGATGTGATAGCCACTTAGTCTTTATGACTAACAGTTGCTACATATTCCTTTTTAGGAGGGAACCCCGCAGATAGAGCAGCAGCAGGTTACGCAGGAGGGCAGCCATGCCAGGGCGACAGGGCCTGATGTGATGGTACCGTCATTACTGTCAATGACTGATGTGAGTTTTTTGTAGAGAGACTATTTTGTAGCACCATTGGGCATGTACTCTGATATTTTAGAAGCTTTGGTTGCTTCCTATTTCGATTGTACTTGTGAACTTATATACTAGTGTGTATTTTGACTTCTGTTTTTTTTATATTCATTATGTTGGGTTGGCATGGATAATATGATTAGCCGGAAGGATAGGCGTCTTGTAGTATAGTTTAGCCTGTGTGCTAGCGCTACCGCAAGGTGGCCGTTCTAGGCATAAGACTCCCCTTGTGTCGTGTTTTGTATTACGGGAGGGAGGGTCTTACATGAAGGGTCCCTCTTGAATAGTTATAAAGATCCTTGGGTCAGATGCTTCCATGAAAATCCTGAATCTCTCCTTCCAAATCCCAAAGCTTTCCTTCCTACAAATTGGAAGCTTCATGGAACCCAACTCCTTATAGTTCTCTCCTGAACCCATAAGAATAATCCTTTTAGCTACCCTTAGAGATCAACTCAGACTGTTAAGTCCTTTTTGAGTAACCTCCCTCTGATACCCCTTGAAAGTCTTTAGTTTCAAGGATAGCTAACACCTAGAGGGGGGGTGAATAGGTTTTAGGCTTTTTGTATTTTTCTTTTCTTAGGTGTGTTGTGATTTAGTTATATTTTGCTTTCAAGACAATCAACAATTGTACACACAAGATTTATAGTGGTTTCTCAGATTATGGGTACGTCCACTATCCCTCCCACCATTCTAACAGTTTGTTAGACAAGGCAACTTCTCCAAACTCAACTCCAAATAGCTTACAATACAGATCCATTGGGATCTCTCAGTCTCCTCCAAGACCTCCCTCCGGCACAAGGCCCTACAACTCAGAGCAAGCTTTGCTCTTACAGTTCAGTGATCCAAAGATCACCTACCTTAGATTTGAGCACAATTCCTACACTCAGGCTAGGAGGATAGCCAAACAACTTAGAGAGAATGACTCTCCTACAGCTTAGGCACAAAGCTCTTACCTCAAATCCACAGAAGGATCAAACCACTCAGGCACAAAGGCCCTACAACTCAGAGAGCATGACTCTTCTACCTCAGGCAAACTGCCCCACCTCAGATCCACAACATGATCTTACCACTCAGGCACAAAGGCCCTACCTCAGATCCACAGAAGGATCCTACCACTCAGTCACAAAGGCCATACAACTCAGAGAGAATGACTCTCCTACCTCAGGCAAACTGCCCTACCTCAGATCCAAAACAGGATCCTACCACTCCGGCACAAAGGCCCTACAACTTAGATAAAATGAGTCTCCTACCTCAGGCAAACTGCCCTACCTCAGTTCCACAACAAGGATCTTACATTATCCTATATAAAATAGGCTTACACTCAGATATGTTAAGATCCTACATATGAAAGGATGATGGTTGGTGTTGATTTGACTCCAGAGAAATGTTCTCTGAGCCTGCCTTCCTATACTGAGAATAACTCAGGCTTAACTTTGACTCCAGAGAGATGATTCTCTGAGCCTGCTTCTTGTTGAATTGAGAAAGCTCAGTTCTATCTCCTTCACATCAACAAGATGGTTAATCTTCAAGTCGACTTGGCTTGTGCTGAGAAGTATCTTGTAGAGCACTGCTTCTTCCTGAACTGAGAAAGAAACTCAGTCTTATGTTCTTCTTCACGGCTATTGAAAGTGTTCTTCAAGAATGATCTGTTAGGGGTTTGAAGTTGCTGTAGCTATGGCTTGACTTGATGCTTCTTCTTTCTTAGAGAAGTATCTATGAACTTGTTGTTGCAGGTGAGAATGACAATAACTATCTCCTCCTTCTTCTAGATCAGCACTGTGCTATGAAGATGCTGCAGCTAGGGTTAGCCTTGGCTTCTTCTTTTTCAACCTCAGAGAACTTCTCTGAACTTGCTGTTGCAGGTGATTATGGAGAGAGCTACCTCCTTGAACTCTTTGATCAGAAATTAGAACTTGTTCTTCAGGCTCTGTAATAATGTCAAGAGGAAGAAGATGTGTTAGGACCTATGCCCACATTGACCCAGATTTGATTAAGTCATCCTGGAACTAAGATGAATTAGGTTGTATTTGATGCTTTGTTTGAGTTATGTGGTTGCAGGATTCCAATGGGAAGTGTAGACCAATGTTAGTCTACAGTGGGTCACCAAACACAGGACCATATAATGTAATCCCTCATTGTATGACCCAAGGTGTTGACTCATATGTAGCCTCTCTATTGGGATACACTTCATATTCAAGCACTTGGACTATGTGAATAGAGTTGAATGCTGATTTCACCAAAGAAGAAAGAATTTCCACCTTGAAAATTTTTCTAAGTATTCTACTCGTGTAGGTCATTAACTACTCGAGTGAAATACTTGCTTTAGACTCGAGTCATAATTCTTATACTCGAGTAAGTAAATCTTCCTCTCATGAAGTTAAGTCCATATACTCGAGTAGACTGTCACTTACTCGAGTATCTTACTTAACTACTCGAGTAGACACTTCTTCTTACTCGAGTTGCTCAAATTTCACTCTCCATGTTTTTCTAAGTAAAACACTCGAGTAAGTATATATATACTCGAGTAGTTATAGTTTCTGACTCGTGTAACTGTTTTCTATCTCAAGAGTAAATTTTATATACTCGAGTAGTATAAGTTATTTACTCGAGTACTTCACTTACTACTCGAGTAGTTCAAGCTTCATACTCGAGTAAACTAAATTTCTCTTCTCCTAAAGTTATTCCAAGTCATCTACTCGAGTAAGTCTTTTCATATACTTGAGTAGACTATATTCTCTTGAGTAGTTCAGTCTGATTACTCGAGTATCTCATTTTCCAGTGTTCAGAAATTTTTCTAAGTCATATCACTCGAGTAGTTCGTCAAACCACTCGAGTAGTTTTTCTCACCTACTCGAGTAGTACAACTTGTACTCGAGTAGTTCAACTCCACTTCCCGTGAAACCTTTCTGTATACTCGAGTAGATCTTCTAAGTACTCGAGTAAGTTGATTATATGTACTCGAGTAGTTGTTTTCTAGCTACTCGAGTAGTCCTGGATTATATACCCGAGTAACATTTCTTTTCCTACTCGAGTAGTCCTCTACCTACTCCAGTAGTTATATACCCACTCGTGTATATCTCTTCCTTTTCTCCGAAATTTCTTCTAAACCCAGATTTGACAAATTTTCAAATTCCGTGACATGATTGGTCCACGTGTACGTCATTAAAACCAATTATGACAGTTATTAGTATTCTTATATAAAGGTCTGTCTAATCGACAAACCCTAATAATAAGAATAATAAGCTTTCAAGATCAAATTTTATTGAGAAATTTCTGCAGCCGTCTCTCTCTCTCTCTTCACGAAAAGAAAGCCGCCGTCGCCGCTGTTCTCTCCGGCAAGGGTTTCGATTTTCAGAGGAAATAGACTGAAGAAGTTTTACAGATCGAGATCGTTTCTCAACAACTCATCCTCTTCCCGATCGTGTAAGACAAAGAAGATTCCAGATCTGTTGCCGTGATTTTCTTCATCTTTCTGAAAGTGCCGCAAAGCTTACAAGAAGAAGATCCTGGTTGCTTGCTTGCAGATCTGACAAAAAAAATCATTGTTTGTATTTTCTTAAACAATTTTCATTCTTGTAGGAGAAGTTTTCTCCGAGTGTAGGAGTTTTCAACTCCGAGTTTGTAGTAAGTTTTGCCTTCTGAGTTGTAGATCCAGTTGGTTGGATTAAGATTGTAGGAACTTTGTTCCGAGGGTAGGATTGATTTTCAATCCGAGATAGTGGAGTAGCCGAGTCTAGTTTATTGCTAGATCGGTGAGGGAAAGTGGATGTACCCAAGATCGGGGAACCACTATAAATCTTGTCTCGTCTATGATAATTTGGTAGATAGATCTGTGCTTTGTTCTGAGATTTTTTATTCCGCAAAAGACGCACAACTCACCTATTCACCCCCCTCTAGGTGATTTAGGTTGACAACTATTATCTTTCAAGATGAAGTCCAGAGCCTTTTCGAAAATAGATCCAACAGTTATCTTCTTCCCGCTTATCAGATTACTTTTTATCTTCCGCCGTCCAATGGCTCTTTGAGCCTCGGGACCAGCAATAGTTGTTGATTGCAACTTAGATTTTGCATTAAATGTTGTATAATAGGCATGCGGCACTGTTTGTCGTGACTGTAGACTTCCTGCAATGATTTTGAATTCTGTTGATGTCAGCACTTGTGGACTTAGTCAAAAACAGAAGATTCAATATAGTTGTTGAGTGAATAGCCTTCACTTAGCGCCAAAATACTTAGCCAAATAATTTGTATCATTAGGCGTCGAGTGATTACTCATCAGTCGACGAATTTGGACTTAGCCAATATTTTTGTTGAGGAAGCGTTGAGTGAATGGCCTTCACTTAACATTTTTGTCCTTAGACAAACTTTCTGCTGATAGGCGTTGAGTGTGTTGGCTTCACTCAACGCTTTGTCCTTAGACAACCTTTTTGTTGACATTCGTTGAGTGTGTTGAGTGAGCCTTCATCACTCAACGCATACTTGACTTTCCAGTCATCTTGATGAGGCGTTGAGTGAACAACCTTCACTCAACGCTTTTATACTTAGCTGATTTCTTTGTTGAGTTGGCATTGAGTGAACTGTCCTCACTCAGTGCTTATAGACTTAGACAAATTTTTTGTCTACATCTTCTAAGGATCTGACTGAAGCTTCTTCTTTCAACGCTTCATTCTTCAGGCATTGAGTGATATGTCCTCACTCGACACTTCTGGACATAGCCAGATTTCTTCCTTGCCAATGCTGAAGCTGTGACAATCTGTTCCATCCGGATCAAAGAACAAGAACATGGCTCTAAAGCGATCGATAAGTGTAATGACTTTCTCCTTGGGCAAGTGAAGTCCTCAATTTGCATACCTGCATGGAACCTCTCACCAAAAGGTGAAGAAAAAGGTGGTTTCCAAGGAGTAGATCATTGTGATCTCCGATAAAACTTGCATTTAGATCTAAAATCGAAGTACGGAATAGGTATGATGTGTGAAGCCCATCTGGGCAAGTTGGTCTAGATTGATGATGAATTGATTTTCATGTCGGAGAACTCCGTGGATAAAACGTGTAGAATCTGGGGTCTGTGGGTGTGCGGGATGCTGTAGTGATAGTACTGGAGGTGATCTCTAGGAAAACACCCAAAAAAGTGAAGAAGCGACTTATATCCCTACCACATAGCGGTAGTGCTACCGCCGGCAATAGCTCCCAGTGAGCTATGAGGCCTGTCTATGGGATACATGGAGCCATTGTTTGAAGCTGAGAGCCTTGTGAGCCTAACTCAGGTGGCCATGCGAGCAAGCTTGACTGTTGCTGTGAAGCCTGTGTACGTGAGACAAGATGTGTAGCATGAGAAGGTGTGAGCCTGGTGAGATCGGATATTGGCCATGAGAGCCATGTTGATCATCGCAGGATCAGGTCATGGGGACATGTGGGTGGCAATTGATGCTGAGAGCCTAGAGTACCCAGTAAAAAGGCCAGAGAGCACGAGGCATGTGGCCGATCGAGCTTGTGTCTATGGTGAATGGTGCTTAAGTGCACGATCTTATTGCCACAGTATATATATATATATATATGCTGCTTGCAGGGAAGGAGAACCGCTGCCCGAGTTAGGGGTGAGGTCGTTATAAATTGGTCAGTTAATGATGACAGTTGCTTTGTTTGCCACGTTTTGGTGGGTCATGCTATGCAGGTGCTGGAGAGCCAAGTGGAAAGTAGTGGGCTGAAGTCCCTTATACTGCAATTGGCTGGCCCTCGAAGACCCAAAGGCAAACGTTTATTGTTTCTCACTTGTGGCTAGCCTGCGTGCCGATATATGAAAACACTTTTTGTAAAGGGAACAGTTGTAATGCCTTAAGGCCAGAACATTTGGTGTATTCGGTTATCAATCCTTTATGTGTAGTGGACATTTATGGTATATGAGTTCTACAAGTTAAAATGCTTCCGTTAGAATGCACTCTATGTTAGGATGTAGTTAAGATAATATGGTTTCAATGCGTAACTCCGTCGACTATCTATGGAAAATGGCGTGGGGCCTCAGCCGGACCCTCTGTTATATTTCATATGACGGATGGATGTGTTACAATTTGGTATCAGCTTCTGGTGTCGGTCTTTCTTATTCAAATTCGTTCTTTTAAGGGGTGGTGAGCACCAACGAGAAATGGTGTGGGCTAGCAAGAACCCCATCACTCCGCGGAGAGTAATGCACCAACTGAGGTGTCAACACCTCCTCCTTTTGCGAAAACTATACGGTTAGTTGTTGAAGCTATGTTCGCATTAATCAATGCGCAACCAGGAGGGCGAGTACAACCTCCTACCCCTGCGGTGGTCCAGGAAGCGGTTGGCATAATTGAACATGTGGCGATGAGACAAGTGGTCATTGAGCCCGTGACCACAAGGCGAGTGATGAAAAAGCAATTGAAACACATAATGAGTTTCTATCCTCCTATGTTTGTGGGTACTGGAACCCCACCACAAGCCGAAGATTGGCTCTCGAGAGCAAAGAGAATCTTGGCGACAACTGAAATAGAGGAGTGGCAGAAAGTCACTATAGCTACCTTCTTGTTAGATGGTGAGGCGAGGCTATGGTGTGATGAATTAGAGCTGCACCAGTTTGTTGGTCGGCTATTGTTTAAGATCTCGATGGATGAGTTCTCGAGGTGTTTTCTGGCGAGATATATTCCATCTACACAATGAATTGCAATGGAAAACCAATTTCAAAGGTTAACTCATGGCGAGAGTTCTGTGGATGACTATTTGTATGAGTTTACGAGATTGAGAAGGTATGCAGGCTTTACGTTTGTAGACAAGGAACGAAAAATAAATCGGTTCTATGAAGGGCTGAGAGATGACCTGCGTTTTCTTCTCTCAAGACCGATGACACAAGGTTTTCTGACCTTGGTCAATACGACACATTCCCTCAAACAAGATATGAAGTGCGTGCTGCGTAAGAATGACTTGGCAGTAAATAAGTCAGATTTTAAAGTGCCGCATTCTTCAAAATCTGAGTACCGAAAGAGGTGGAAATCAAATTTTAGGTCTTAGGGACCAGCTTCTTTGAGCAAGCCTTAAGTGACGACGGGAAAAGGTCCACTCACTTGTTATACATATGGTAAAGTGGGACATATGACTCGAGATTGTTCGAGTGGCCCTCCAAAAGTGGAGAAAAAGACGGGTGCGTCTTATGCTGAAAAGGGAAAGGCAATGGTGGAGTCAACTACATCCCAAGCGTAACCCCGAGTCTATAATCTTGGCCAACAGAAGGCCATAAAACAAAGTGAGGTCGTAACAGGTATGAGCTAAAATGCAATTTTATTGTTTTCCCATACTTAGTACCTTGTACGTGAAAGAATTGGTTTCAAGATGTCCTAAACACCTCGAGTGGGGGTGAATAGGTTCAATTCTTTTTCTTAAGGCAGATAATCTTTTTACTGTTAGATCACAGATTATTCAGCACAGCACAGTTCACAGCATAGAATACACAACATAGCAACACAGAAGACACACAGTTTTATAGTGGTTCCCCAAGTGATAGGTACATCCTCTTTCCCCCTTCGACTATCTAGCAGTGTACTAGATTCGGCCTAACTTCCTTCTTCCTTCTCAGATTCGCAGATCTTACAACTCAGAACCTTGAAAGGTCCCTACAGCTCAGACTTCAACAAGTCTTACAACGCAGATCCTCCTAGAGAATCCTACCTCAGAGTGAGTCCACACTCCTACATCTCAGGCAATTAAGCCCTACCCCAGCCTCTTCCCAGGCCTACAACTCAGAGAACTTAATCTTCTACCTCAGGCACTCATCCCTGCCTCGGCCTTTATAAATTTAGGCTTACAACTCAGAGGAATAATCCTCCTACACTAAGATCTGTAAAAGATCCTACAAAAATTGAAAATAAAGAGAATAATTCCTTCACCCAGATAGAGAGAGAGAGGGTGAAGGCTTCTTGATCAGTTCTTGATAGATCTGACCACTCTAGAACCAACCTGTCTTAGCTTCTTCAAAGCTTCTTGAATCTGAACAAAGTAAGGTTGATCTTCTTGAAGTTGGAGATGATCCTCAATCCAGCTTCTTCTTAATCAGATGTGGTTCTGATTTCTTCTTACAGATTGTTTAGGATCTGCCCTCTTTGGATGAAGACTTCTCTCCTTGTTGTTGGCTTTTTCACTCCTTGGATTCTTCCAGCACTAGACTTTTGTTATCTGATGACAGAACACATCTTTATATAGGCTTCATCCGAGGTTACCTGTTGATCTGGTTCATAACGACCTTCTGACATCTCTAACAGAAACAACAGCTGTGTTGATCATGACAGCTGTCAAGTCTCCAGTCATTATATCTGATACTTCAATGAACTTCAGCTCAGCTGCAAAGTGTCGAGACAATACTGCAAATGTGTCCACATAAATAGCTCATGTGTCGACACAATCCTTGGTGATGTCGACATATCTTGCATAATGTCGACACAACACTTCTCTATCTTCTTGTCATAACTTTTGCAGAATGTGTCAACACAAGTCTTGTGTGTCGTCACAATCACTTCTTGTCTTGACATAGTTGACTTCAACAAAAATTCTGGTGTGTGTCGACACAAGTCCTGTGTGTCGACACATTTGTTGTTGACTGAGCTTTCTATGTGTCGACACAAGTCCTGTGTGTCGACACAGTTGTTGTCGACAAAATCTCTGTGTGTCGACACAAGTTCTGTGTATCGACACAAACTGGCTTCTGGTGTCGACACAGACTTTGTCAACAGAATCTTTGTGTGTCGACACAAGTTCTGTGTGTCGACACAAGCTGGCTCCTGGTATCGACACAATTCTTCTCAAGTGTCAACACTTGTACTTAGAAAATTTTCTTTCATTTCCTTAACCTGCACATGGAAACTCAACACCACATCAAATACACTTTGATGAATATCATTGAGTTAGGTGAGTCTTCTCCAAATCTGGTACACATTTTCCAATGTACCCAACAATCTCCCCCTATTTAGAGAAGTCATAACTCTTAGTCAATGATATACATCACTTTATAATAAAATAAAGATTATGATGTATAAGAGCATTATTCAGACAGGTTAATATATAAACAAAACTAGCATAATATCATCACAAAATATGATAACATATAGAGAACATGAATCAATGTTTTGTTTAACTATAAAAAGTTTCTAAACACAGAGTACATAGATTTTAAAACTAAAGATTACAAAGTTCTAAAATCTAGTCAATCTATTCTAGGGCTGATCAGGCTCCTTGATTACAATGCCTTTGTCAGACTGAATTCTTGCTTGTACACTAGCTTCAGTGTCATTAGCTGGCTTCTTTCCTTTAAGATCCTTCTTCTTGAGTTCTTCAGCCTTACCCTTTTGCCTTTCAAAATAATGATAAGGTTTAAGAAAGTATTTGCTTGGCTCCACAGCAGTAGCAGGTATCTTTCCAGCTTTAAGATCCCTTCTAAACTAAAAGATGGCATCTTGCCTATTCTGATACTTACTCCATTCTTGTTCTGAGTACCACTTGCCCCTATCATGCATGTTGTCTTTAACTGCTTGCCAGGCAGTGAGAATTATATTCCTGGAAGTGGGACTCCATTTTTCAAAATCAGGTTTTAGTTCAGCCTGCTCTCTAAACCTTTTCTTAGAAAGTTGAGCTTCTTACTCTCTTTTCAAGGCTGCTTCAGACATCTCAACTTTCTCAATAACCACATTCTGAACCTCCTGTGGAGGACTGTACATTTGTTGAACAATAGCTTGAATTCCTTCAAAGTCAGCGGGTGGATAAATGATTTGAGCCACTTCCTACTGAGCCCCTTCATTATAAGTAGCTTGAATGCCTGACTTAGCTGTGTTATCATCATCACGCAGGGGTGGATATCCAAGAGTGGCTCTGATAGTATTAGTTATCCATTTAGCATGTTCAGAGCCTGCATTCACTAATAATCTCTCCCCCTTTATGACTTCTCTTTTAACATGGTCTCTTAGATCATCCTTTTGGAACCTTATCTGATTAGCTAGATAATTTGTTCCTTCCTTGTAGAATGCTCTGAACTTCAGCAGCTGATCAGAAATTACCTTTTGAGAGTCTTGAATAGCAGTGCTAATATCAGCCAAATTTGCTTTGAGAAGTTTATCAAACTCAGTCTTTTCTTTAGCAATGTTTGCATTTAAAGCAGTTGCTATATTTTTAAGTTCTGTGACAATCACATTATGATATTCAGTAAGATTGTCATTCATTCTTATTTTATTTTCCAAAACATAGCCTTGTTTGACTGCTATATCATTTATCTGCGTTTTGGCTTCCACTTGTTGTTTGGCTAAATAAACTACAGTATTACCTCCCTTATGGAAGAAATCTGTCATCTCCTTTTTTATGTTGATTTATCTCAAATCTGATAGATTTGATATCTTGAGCCAAAGAAAATTGGAGTTCCTTATGACTTTCATCTACATATTTCTCAAGAGCTGCTCTTTGCTCATCCATCTTAACTTGCAGTGCCACCAATAGTGAGCTGAAGTCAACTGCTGGAGCTGGTGGTTGAGAGACAGTCTGCAAGGCTTTCTTATAGCTTAAGCTCTTCTTTCTGAGTACCATCAGTTCCCTCTTCTTGGCCCTAGAGGCTGTTTCATCTTCTGAAGTTTCTGAGGAACTTATTATGTCCACAGTGGCTTTTGGACTAGAGGGCAATTCCTTCTCAGTTCTTGGTTGCTCCCCCTCAGTCCTTGCATCTTGTATGTCAGGAAATAACTCTTCTAGAGTTACCTCTTGGTTTATTTGAACGGGAGGAATAGCTTGCTCTTTCTCAGTAGATTCTCCTCCTTCAAAGTCAACAGTATCTTCTATGGTAATGTCCTGATCTGGGACATGGTCTTGGATATTTTTTATCAACATCAGGCAGGAGCACATCCAGTGAATCATTCATAGCATCCACAGTAGTTTGATTGATTTCTTAAACTACCTCAAGTATTGATTGAGTTGCTGCTTCACTATCTAATACAGCTGTGTGGACAGGTGGCTGTTGCTCAGGAGCTCCCCCTGAAGGTAATGCCTCTTATGGAGCTAAAGCTGGAGAAAGCTCATTGGCTCCCCCTTGATGAGGCTCTTCCTGTACCTGATCCAGGTGGATGTTGCTTTCTGGAATCTGCTCCCCCTGCACCTGACCATCATCTATAGTCTCTAGAGCATGTGATTTTCTAGCAGTCTCTGGACTTTCCTCATCTGAGCTGAAGACCACCTCTTCTTCTGAATCACTGGAAGATTCAGCTGTCTTGTGGGTTGGTTTATTCTTTGGTTGTATCTATTTTGTTTGTTTCTGTGGTCTAGAAATATCCTTGGTCAGGACCCTTTCCCATCTGGATATTATTCTCAAATCCATTCTTCTCATATGATTGATCTTAGATCCTGCAATCTGATTCATTACTTCAGGAATATTCTCAGCCAGATATAGACTTAGAATTCTGCTTAGATTAGGTTTCTTTAAACTTTCCTTGATCTTTTCAAAGATCACAGCATACCAGTTGGTTTTGACCTTGAAGATGACTCTGGTCATTAGATTGAACATGTAGGCAGATATCCTTTCATGTCCTCCTGGTTTGCACAGAATTACTTTTCCTATAATTTCAGAAAGAAATTTTCCATGGGAGTCCATTCCCTTTCTGAGCATAGAAGATCCAATCTTGGTGGTGGGATCCAGTCCACAATATTGGAGAGCTTCTCTGGTCATGGAAGATACTATTTCATCATCTTCTTGAACCCTTGGCAAGTGTAGTGTCTTCCTCAAACTCTTCAGGGTGAGTTTGACTTTGGTTCCTTGAACAGATGACTTAATTTTCAGGCCTGTCGAATCTAGTGTTGCTGCTGTATAGAATTCAAGAACCTCCTTCCAAATCTTGGTAGGCTCTGAGACCAAGTATTCTAACCCATTGTCTATGATTAGGGTAATCACAGCTTTGATGTCTCTAGATCCACTTGCAAATGCATCGCGAACTAGTTCATATCCTTCGTTGATGTTGTCTTCCAGCTTTGGCGCCATGAGGGATGAGAGAGAGAAAGAAAAGAGATTAAGGTCTGTCGACACAAGGATTAGGTCTCAAGAATGTTAAGAGCATAGTCGACAGGGGTTTACTTCCACCTATTTATATGTTTCTAAATAAATAAGGTCAAAAGGCGGGTTGAAGTAAACCTATTGTGTCGACACTGTTGGGATTGTGTTGATACAAACTACTAAAGTCTGGACAGAGAATTAATATACTATGTGTCGACACCCACTACGATGTGTCGACACAAATAATCTTAAGAGCATACACTGAACTCTGCGTGTTGACACAGATGACTGTATGTGTCGATACCAACATTTAAGTGTCACGATAGCTATGTGTCGACACCAAATTCTGAGTGTCGACACCATCTTCTAAGTGTCGACACCTTTGTCTTTAAGTGTCGACATACATTTACTTAGTCAAATTTGTCATTCTTATTGAAAGATATGGTACCTAAACACCTAGAGGGGGGGTGAATAGGTGACCTAATCCTTTTCTAACTTTACTGGCAACAAACAGTTTATTATCACAGATTTTTAACTTTTGCACAGCAATCTCAAAGTATTCATAGCATACACAGCACAATCACAGCACAACACAGTGGTTTATAGTGGTTCCTCAAGATATGGGTACATCCACTTTCCCCCTTCGCCTATCTAGCAGTGTACTAGATTCGGCCAAACTCCTCCACTGTCTCAGAACCCAAATTGGTTCCTACACCTCAGGCTCAAAGCCTTACAACTCAGCTTTATCCCAAAGCCTACACTCAGCCAATCAAGGCCTACACTCAGCCAACCAAGGCCTACACTCAGCCAACAAGGCCTACACTCAGAGATCTCTATCTCCTACACTCAGGCTAACAAGCCCTACCCTCAGCCTTTATAAATACAGGCTTACAAATCACTCAGATCCAAGGGATCCTACAAGTTAAAATGTATTACAAATAATAACTCTACAACTCAGAAATAAAAGAGGGGAGTTGAGAGTTTCTTGATGAGTTCTTGGAAGAACTCAGCTGGATTCACTCTGACTTAGCTTTCTTCAAAGCTTCTTGAGTAGAACTGAATTAGACTGAATCCTCCTGCAGTAGTTTCTTGACCTCTGCTACTTAAGATACAGAATTGAATCTGAATCCTTCTTCTCAGCCTAGTTCCAGAGGCTGATTTCTTGGAAGGAGCCCTCTCTCTCCAACTTCTTAGATCTGCACTTGGACTGCAAGATCTTCTTGTGTTGATACTCTTGGTACCACTTCAATAATTTGTTTTTCAACAAACTAAACTTTTGAACAATATTCTGATCCACAATTTCTGTAAACTATAGATGCCTATTTATAGGCCTTCTTCATGGTAACCGGCTGGTCCGGTCCATAACTGACTTCTGATATCTCTGATAGGTGTTGTAGACTGGCTGGAACGGCAGCTGTCAAGTCATCCAGTCATTTCTTGAAAATCTCTAACTGTCTGTAAGTGTCGAGACTTTCTGTCTTTAAGTGTCGACACTTATAGTCCAAGTGTCGACACATGTTGTGTAAGTGTCGACACAAGTCTACAAGGTGTCGACACATTTCCTTGTATGTCTCGACACAGATTCTTCTGCATGTGTCGACACTGAAATTGAGTGTCGACACAAGTACTTGTTCTTCTAGCTTTTGCTGAATTCTTCTAAGTGTCGACACATCTCCTTTGTGTCGACACAACTTCTTGTGTTGTATCTGTTAAGTGTCGACACTGCTTCTTGGTGTCGACACATAGTCTTCTATGTTGATTCTTGCTGAGTGTCGACACAGCTCCTTGTGTCGACACTTGATTCTTCTGTTGAGACTTCAGCTGAGTGTCGACACATTCCTTTAGTGTCGACACTTGTACTTAGAATATTTTGGAAATAATTCTGTTCTTTGCTAAGTGTCGACACAGCTCCTTATGTCGACACTTTCTTCAAGTGTTGAGTCTTCAGCTGTGTGTCGACACATTGTTCTGGGTGTCGACACATACTTCAAATGCTGACTCTTCTGTTGAGTGTCGACACATTGTGCTGGGTGTCGACACTTACTTCAAGTGCTGACTCTTCTGCTTAGTGTTGACACATTGTGTTGAGTGTCGACACATGTACTTAGTCTCTGCAGACTTTTGCTGAGTGTCGACACAGCTCCAAGTGTCGACACTTTCTGGTGTAGACACAGCTTCACTGGGTGTCGACACAGCTCCTTGTGTCGACACATTCTGTCTGCACTTTTCTTCACTGAGTGTCGACACAGCTCCAAGTGTCGACACTTTCTGTCTGGTGTCGACTCTGCATCCCAGGTGTCGACACAATGACTCCAAGTGTCGACACTGCTTGTCTGGGTGTCGACACAAGCTTTCTTAAGTGTCGACACTTTCCCTCTGGGTGTCGACACATGGACTTAGAAACTTTTTGCTTCAGTCCAGTGATTACTTAACCTGCACAAGTAAACTCAACATACATCAAATACATTATGATGTATATCATTGAGTTGGGTGAGGCTTCTTTAAATCAGGTACATTTGACCAATGTACCCAACAATCTCCCCCTATTTGGAGAAGTCATAACCCTTAGTCAATGATATACACCATTCATAATTAAAAATTACAAAATGATGTAAAGCAGGTTATAATCAGCAGGGTAAACATAACATGTATTAAATCACACATGTATACACATTCATCAGCACAGAACAAATAAGAAATAGATACATTCACAGAACAAACATGAAATATATGAATCATATATTGTTCTAATATTTGTCTTATACATTTTCAGAAGTTTACTAAATGTGTTACATCCAAAAGATTACAACATAAACTTCAAGAAATTTCTTAATCTATTTCTGGTCTGGTTCTTTGATAACTATGCCTTTGCTAGGTTGGACTTGAGCTTTGACAGTGGCTTCAGCAGTTTCAGCAACAGCAGGCTTCTTGCCTTTTAGATCTTTCTGTTTGAGTGCTTCTGCCTTGATCTTCTGCCTCTCAAAGTAGTGATATGGCTTGGGGAAGTACTTGCTAGGCTCCACTGCAGTAGGAGGTAGCTTTCCCATCTTAGCCTTCCTTCTGAATTGAACAATGGCTTCTTGTCTTATTTCATGTTTTATCCATTCAGCTTCAGAGAACCACTTGTTCCTTTCATGAGTATTGTCCTTGGCAGCTTTCCAGGCAGTTAATATGATATTCCTAGAGGTAGGGCTCCACTGTTCAAAATCTGGCTTTTGTTCTGCTTGTTCCCTAAACCTCTTCTTTGACAACCTTGTCTCTTCTTCATTCTGTAATTCCTCTTGCATGGCTTCAGATATAGGTTGAACAACCTTTTCAATATGAACATGGTCCTTGCCCTCAGGTGGGCTATACATGGTGCTCACATCTGCTTGAATCATGTCAAAATCTGGAGGTGGATAAATGACCTGAGCTACCACTGGTTGCTCACCTCCAAGATAGGCAGTTTGAATCCCTGATTCAGCAACATTATCATCATCACAGAGTGGAGGATAGCCCAGTGTAGCTCTGATGGAATTAGATATCCATTTGGCATGGTCAGAGCTAGCTTTGACTAATACTCTCTCCCCCTTTATGACTTCTCGAGCCATATGGTCTCTGACATCATCCTTTTGAAATCTTATTTGACTGTCCAAATATCTGATTCCCTCTTTAAAGAATGGTTTGAGCTTTTGCAGTTGATCAGATATAGCTTTCTGAGAGGCTTGGATGGCAGTCTTGACAGCAGAAATTTCTTGTTGAAAGGCTTTGTCAAATTCTATTTTAGCAGCAGCAGTAGATGTAGAAGGTTCAGCACCCTTGGTCTTGAACTCAGTGACTATAGCATTATGTGAAGCAGTCAAATTGTCATTCATTCTTATCTGATTTTCCAGGATATACCCTTGCTTCAATGCTATATCATCTACCTGTGCCTTGATCTTCTCTTGGTGTGTTGCCAAATACACCACTGCATTTCCACCCTTGTGGAAGCAGTCTGTCATCTCCTTCTTGTTGAGATTCATCTCAAACCTTATAGATTTTATATCTTGGGCCAGATCAAATTGTAAAGTCTTCTGCCCTTCATCCACATAAGCCTCTATAGCCTTTCTTTGTTCATCAAGTTTTATCTGCATGGCAATCATTAAGGCACTATAATCAACAGTTGGGGCTTGTTGAATTATAGGCTGTGGGGCTATAGATTGCAGAGCTTTCTTGTAACTCTGACTTCTCCTTTTAAAAACATATAATTTCTTCTTCTTTGCCCTAGCACTCTCCTCATCTTTAGAGGCAGAAGTGCTGGCTATCTCAACCCTATCCTTAGGGCTTTGAGGTTTTTCAGTTTGCACATCAGGTGCCTTCTCATTTTCTGGCCTAATAGGCTCTTCCAGATCTTGTACTTGCTCCCCCTCAGCAGCAGCAGTATCTCTTCCAGCAGCTTCTTTGTCCATGTCAAAATCAACTTGATCTAGATTGAGAAATAGATCTTCCATGGTGAACTCTTGAGGTGATTGAGCTGGAGACATTCTTTGCTCTTCAACTACTGGAACAGCAGATGTGTCTTTGATAACAACATCTGGTTCTTGACTAGGCAGCTGAGTTTGCTGAGGAACATCAGACAAATCAGCATCTTCTATAAGATATTCTAAAGTTTTTAGGTCAGTGAGTACCTCTTGGATGATGATGGTGGCTTGCTCACTGTCCAGTGTAGATGCTGCTTCTACAACTGGATGCTCCCCCTGGCTTTGATCCCTGTGGATAGGGCTAGCTGGAGGCAGCTCCCCCTGGATCTCAGCATCAGCTGGAGGAGCAGGAGACTTCACTGCTGGCACTTCCTCATGATCATTAGGAGTGAAAACAACCTGTTCTTCACTCCCAGAACTGCTGGAGGACTCTTGTGCCACAGGAGCTATCTTCCTTTTCTTCTTAGGAGGAGTGACTTTCTCAGTAACTGTCTTCTCAGGGGTTGGCATGTCCTTTGACAACACCCTGTCCCATCTTGAAAAGATCCTTAGATCCATCTTCCTCATGTGGTTTATTTTGCTACCTGCAGCTGCACTCATCACCTCTGGTATGGTACCAGCTAGGTAGAGACTAATGATCCTGCCCAGATTGGGCTTCTTCAAGCTCTCCTTAATCTTGTCAAATACTATGATTGACCAATCAGTTCTTATATTAAAGATAATTCTTGTCATTACTCCAAACATATTGGCAGACACTCTGTCATGCCCTCCTGGCTTACTGAGTAAGACTTTTCCCACAATCTCAGACATGAATTTTCCTTGAGTATTCATGCCTTTCCTGTTAAAGACAGAACCTATCTTCATCTTTGGATCAAGACCACACCAGGTTAAAGCTTCCCTGGTCTTTGAAGCAGTAACCTCTTCTTCATCTTGAATTTTTGGTAGCTGAAGTACCTTCCTCAGACTCTTAGGTGAAACCTTAATCTTAGTTCCATGAACTTTGGATTTGATTCTGAATCCAGATTCATCTACGGCAGCTCCATTAAGAAATTCAAGTACTTCCTTCTTCCAAATCTTTGTAGGTTCAGACAAGAGATATTCTAGTCCAGAATCGGCGACTAGGGTTACCACTGCCTGAATTTCTTGATCTGCATCGTCGAATGCGCCGCGCACAAGCTCATAACCCTCGTTAACGTTCTCCTTAAGCTTAGGAGCCATTAGGGTTTGTAGAATTTGTCTGTAGAAAAGAGAGGTGTCGACACAGTAGTTTTGGCCTCGAAACTTTGAAAGCGTGTCGACAAACAAAGACAGAACCCTATTTATACCTGTCTAATTTTGAAGATGAACAGGCGGGACAGCTAACTTAAAATGTGTCGACACTGGCTATAAGTGTCGACACTGACTTATAATGTCTCGACACTCATGTGTCGACACAAGTTTAGTCAACAGATTTTATGTGTCGACACTTGATTATGTGTCGACACAACATAACTCGACACATTGTCGAGACTTTACTTAGAAAATTCTGAGTAAAACATAAGTGTCGACACCACATTGGATGTGTCGACACCTACTAGACATGTGTCGACACTAACATTCTGAAGTGTCGACACCAACATCCTAGATGTGTCGACACCTTTTTCCTGAAGTGTCGACACCACTATTCTGTGTCGACATAGACTTGTCTATGTGTCGACACCTTTTTACTTAGTCATTTTCAAATCTGTAAACTTACTCTAAGTTTATCATTCCTAGTTCAATTTTGAATCTATTGAACTTAGCTTCTTCTAGTGGCTTAGTAAACATATCAGCTACTTGTTCATCTGTTTTAACATATTCTAATAAAATATCTTCTCTTTCTACATGCTCCCTAAGAAAATGATATTTAATCTCAATATGTTTTGTCCTACTATGGGATACAGGGTTATTAGCTATTGAAATAGCACTTGTAGAATCACAGAAAAGTGGAGTTCTACTTATCTGAAATCCATAGTCCTCTAGCTGATGTTGAATCCACAGAAGTTGAGCACAGCAACTTCCTGCAGCCACATACTCTGACTCAGCTGTGGAGATAGCCACACTGGTTTGCTTCTTGCTACTCCATGAAATTAGTCTCCCACCTAGGAATTGACAGGTTCCAGTAGTGCTCTTTCTATCCTCTTTGCATCCTGCAAAGTCTGCATCTGAATAACCTGTTAGATCAAAATCTCCATTCCTAGGGTACCAGAGGCCTAGATAGGGAGTGCCCTTTAGATATCTTAATATTATTTTGACTGCAGTAAAATGAGACTCTTTAGGGCAGGCTTGATACCTTGCACAAACACATGTAGCATACATGATGTCTGGTCTACTAGCAGTCAAGTATAATAGGGAGCCAACTATCCCTCTATACAAGGTTTCATCTACAGGTTTCCCTGCATCATCCTTTCTAAGAGACATACTTGACCCCATAGGAGTCTTCATGGTGCTGGATGAATCCATACCATACTTCCTTATGAGTTCTAGGGTGAACTTGGACTGACATATGGATAAACCATTTTCAGTCTGCTTAACTTGGAGACCCAAGAAAAACTTCAGCTCTCCCATACTACTCATTTCAAACTGACCTTGCATAAGTTTTGCAAACTTTTTGCAAAGGCTGCTTTCAGTAGACCTAAATATAATGTCATCTACATATATTTGGACTAGTATGACTTTGCCTCTAGATTCCCTAAGGAATAGTGTCTTATCTATTTTCCCCCTTGAGAATTTGTTCTCAATGAGAAAACTAGATAGGGTTTCATACCAAGCCCTAGGGGCTTGCTTTAACCCATATAAAGCTTTCCTAAGTCTATAGACATGATGAGGTAGAGTTGGATCAACAAAACCTGAAGGCTGCTCCACATAGACTTCTTCTTTCAAATTACCATTTAGGAATGCTGACTTGACATCCATTTGGTATACCTTGAATCCTTGATAGGTTGCATAGGCCAAGAACATCCTTATGGCTTCCAATCTGTCTACTGGAGCAAAGGTTTGATCAAAGTCAATACCTTCTTCTTGCCTATATCCTTTAGCAACCAGTCTAGCCTTATTCTTAATGATGACCCCTTGTTCATCCATCTTATTCCTGTAGATCCACTTAGTTCCTATTACATTGTGGTCTTTAGGTTTAGGAACCAATTCCCAGACCTTGCACCTCTTGAACTGATTAAGCTCTTCTTGCATTGCTTCAGTCCATTGTGGATCTTGTATTGCTTCTTCAAACTTCTTAGGTTCAACTTGTGACAGAAAGATGGAATAGATTGTAGCATTCTGATATCTGCTCCTTGTTTGAACTCCTTGTCTTGGATCTCCAATAATCAGCTCTACTGGATGATCTCTAAGATGCCTGTGGGCTGGAGGCATCCTCACTTCTGGTTGAACCACTTCAGCATCTGCATCATGCTGTATTCCTTGGATTTCTTCAGCAATTGGCACATGTAGTTCTCCCCCTGGACAACAGCTACTTTCTTCTACTTGCTGTCTTGCAGCAGGCACTTCTTCTATGGTAAGCTTGTCCATTTTCTTTGTCAAACCTGTGGGGCTGCATACACTGCTAGACAACTCATTATTAATAAGTTTAGTCTCATCAAAAACTACATGCACTGATTCTTCTACAACTTGTGTAGTCAAGTTGTAGACTCTATAAGCCTTACTATTATTGTTGTACCCAACAAAAATTCCCTCTTGGGACTTGGCAGCAAACTTAGTTAAGTAAGACTTCCCATTGTTAAGTATGAAGCATTTGCAACCAAAGATCCTGAAGTAGGATAGGTTTGGTTTCCTGCCTTTCACAACTTCATAGGGGGTCTTGTTTAGCCCTTTAGTGAAGGTAGCCCTATTTATAACATGGCATGCAGTGTTAACTGCTTCAGCCCAGAAATACTCAGGCAGTGATGTATCACTTAGTAGGGTTCTACCAGCCTCTATCAAGGTCCTATTCTTCCTCTCAGCAATGCCATTTTGCTGAGGTGTTCTAGGTGAAGAGAATTCTTGAAATAATCCAAAGTCTTCACATAGTTTTGTCATGCTTTCAGACTGAAACTCAGTACCATGGTCACTTCTAATTTTGACCACAGTACTATTTAGTTCATTCTGAATTTGCTTGACAAAGCTGTAGAAGACACTAGGTGTTTCAGATTTCTGTCTTAAGAAGAACACCCAGGAAAACCTTGAGTAGTCATCTACAACTACAAGGGTATAGACCTTCCTACCTAAGTTGTGAACTGGCATTGGACCAAAGAGATCCAATTGCAAGAGGTACAAACACCTCACAGCATCTTTGTTTTCTATGCTTTTAAAGGTGGATTTAGTCTGCTTGCCCTTTTGACAAGCTGAGCAAATACCATCTTTGACACACTTAACTTGAGGACCATTCCTCACTAACTCTTTGCTAAAGAGTTTGCTAATAGTCTTGTAGTTAAGATGGGCTAGCCTCTTGTGCCATTTGACACAATGAGAGACTGTCTCATCAGCTACAAGACAAACTGGAGAACCATTGTTCTCAATCATAATGTCTAGGCAGTAGACATTCCTCTTCCTATAACCTGTCAAAATGATCTCTTGATCACTTGACCTCTTGATATGACAACCATTTTTAACAAATGAGATGTCATACCCTACATCACTTAATTGACTTATACTTATTAGGTTGTGTTTCAACCCTTTAACATAAGCCACTTGAGTAATGGTAACTAAGTTTGTAGAAATGTTACCAAATCCTTTGATGATTCCTTTTTCAGAACCACCAAAGGTTACTTTTGGACCATCTTTTACTGGAATGTAGTCCTTTAGTAATCCTCTTGTTCCAGTCATATGTCTGGAACATCCACTGTCCAAGTACCATGTTGGGGTGTGGCCACTTGGACTTACCTGCAAAACAGATTAATGGACCTTAGAACCCAAAGAATTCTTGGGTCCTTGGTATTTGTTAGTCTGCAATCTGACAAAGCTCCCTGCAGGCTTTCCAACAGGTAGCTTGCTACTCACCTTGGCACTGGCATTGTGCCAACAGTCCACTGCAAAGTGGCCAATTTTGCCACAGCACCAACATTCAAACTTGTTGTACCTTTGCTTAGGTACAGCCTTTGCTGTATTATCTACAGCAGTCTTGTTGAATGCTGGGGCTTTGCCCTTGGACTTAGACTTGGACTGCTCAGTCCTTGCAGGTCTAATAAAGCCCAGTCCAGCCTTGCCTTTTTGATGAACAAATTCATCAATTAAAGGTAACACTAACTTAGGTTTAGAAAACCTAGCAACTAAGTCCTTCTCCTTCTGAAGATTGATCTCCAGACTCTTAATTTGATCATTCTTAAATGATATAGTACCCATCTGAATCACTGTTATGTGTTTCAGCCTAGCTATCTCATTCAACTTTTGATCAAACTACTTCTCAAAATCTGTTGCACCAGCTTTAAGTTCAGTAATTTCCTTTGCCTGACTTTTGGCTAGGGATTTGCTTTTCTTGTAAGCTTGCAACAGCACCTTATATTCATCTATAAGTTGATGAATATCATCCTCAGACTCAGATACACTTTCATCACTTGATGAAGATGAATCTGATTCTGAACTAGAACAAGAAACTAAATTTAAACTTGAACCTTGTACCTGACTGGGTCCTGGCTGCTCCAGGATTTTGGCACTGTCTGTCAAAGCCATTAGTCCTTGGCATTGACTGTCTTCTTGTTCATAAATAGACTCCATGATCTGCATGAATTCTTCCTCTTCTTCTCCAGCAAACACCCCTATGTAGGCTTCAGCCTCAGACTCAGTTTCTGAAGAAGAAATGTCTGATAGAGTCTTCTCCTTCTTGGCAACAAAAGACTTCTCTTTCTTGCCTTTGAAGTGAGCCTTTTTCCTGTCACCAGATTCCTTTCTCTTCTCTGGACAATCTGCAATAACATGGCCCTGTCTATTGCAGCAGTAGCATACTATCTTAGATCCAGTTGCCTTGCTTGACTTTGTCCTCTTCCTGTCTTTCTTTGAAGGCTTTTTCTCCTGATAAAAGACTTCCTTTCCCTTTGAAGAAGAAGGTCTTGACCTCCACTGTTTCTTCTTCAAGAATTTCTGAAAGTGCCTAGTGAAGGCAGCAAAGTCTTCATCACTTTCACTGCTCACTCTTTGTGCTGACTGACTCATCAGACTCTGAATCAACTACCTCTGGAGGTGGAGTTGATGACTTATTCCTGCACTTTTTGGGAACTTCTGTCTTGAAAGCAACTGATCTTTCCTTGTGTTCAGTCCTTGTTGATTTCTCCTCCTCTCTCCTCACTGTCAATTGCATCTCATATGACAATAACTTGCCAAACAGTGTAGGAGGAGGAATTTCCCCCAACTTAGCCATTTCTCTTATGGCACAGATCTTTGTGTCCCAATCTTTGGTTAGGGACCTTAAGAACTTATCATTTAGTTCATAGTTACTGAACTCTCTTCCATAAGACATGAGTTCATTAACTACTCTGTAGAACTTCTTGTAGCACTCAGTTATGCTATCACCTTTACCTTGTCTAAAGCTTTCATACTCCTGATTTAGCAAGGATTTTCTATCTTGCCTAACTTCTTCAGATCCTTCCATATACACTATAAGAGTGTCCCTCATCTCCTTGGCTGTCTTACAGTGTATAAGATTCTGAAAAGTTGCATCATCTATGGCACTTACAATAATGTTTTGTGCCCTCTTGTCCATTGTAGCTAGGACAATCTCATCCTTAGTCATCTCAGAGAAATCCTTTGGAGTTCTCTGATTTGCATCCAAAACTGAAATCTTCATTGGCACATAAGGTCCTTCCTTTACTGTGATGTAGATTCTAGGGTTAGAGGCTTCCATAAATAGCCTTACCCTTTCTTTCCAGATCCCAAAGATCTCTTTCCTGCATATGGGTAATTTCATGGAACCCAATTCCTTGTGATTCTCAGAAGAACCCATGTTTCTTGATTTTCTTGAATTTCTTGAAACTGTGTTTTGTCTTACACTGAATCTGCCAAACAGGATCTCCTCAGACTGTTAGTCCTTTTTGAGTAACCTCCCTCTGATACCACTTGAAAGATATGGTACCTAAACACCTAGAGGGGGGGTGAATAGGTGACCTAATCCTTTTCTAACTTTACTGGCAACAAACAGTTTATTATCACAGATTTTTAACTTTTGCACAGCAATCTCAAAGTATTCACAGCATACACAGCACAATCACAGCACAACACAGTGGTTTATAGTGGTTCCCCAAGATATGGGTACATCCACTTTCCCCCTTCACCTATCTAGCAGTGTACTAGATTCGGCCAAACTCCTCCACTGTCTCAGAACCCAAATTGGTTCCTACACCTCAGGCTCAAAGCCTTACAACTCAGCTTTATCCCAAAGCCTACACTCAGCCAATCAAGGCCTACACTCAGCCAACCAAGGCCTACACTCAGCCAACAAGGCCTACACTCAGAGATCTCTATCTCCTACACTCAGGCTAACAAGCCCTACCCTCGGCCTTTATAAATACAGGCTTACAAATCACTCAGATCCAAAGGATCCTACAAGTTAAAATGTATTACAAATAATAACTCTACAACTCAGAAATAAAAGAGGGGAGTTGAGAGTTTCTTGATGAGTTCTTGGAAGAACTCAGCTGGATTCACTCTGACTTAGCTTTCTTCAAAGCTTCTTGAGTAGAACTGAATTAGACTGAATCCTCCTGCAGTAGTTCCTTGACCTCTGCTACTTAAGATACAGAATTGAATCTGAATCCTTCTTCTCAGCCTAGTTCCAGAGGCTGATTTCTTGGAAGGAGCCCTCTCTCTCCAACTTCTTAGATCTGCACTTGGACTGCAAGATCTTCTTGTGTTGATACTCTTGGTACCACTTCAATAATTTGTTTTTCAACAAACTAAACTTTTGAACAATAATCTGATCCACAATTTCTGTAAACTGTAGATGCCTATTTATAGGCCTTCTTCATGGTAACCGGCTGGTCCGGTCCATAACTGACTTCTGATATCTCTGATAGGTGTTGTAGACTGGCTGGAACGGCAGCTGTCAAGTCATCCAGTCATTTCTTGAAAATCTCTAACTGTCTGTAAGTGTCGAGACTTTCTGTCTTTAAGTGTCGACACTTATAGTCCAAGTGTCGACACATGTTGTGTAAGTGTCGACACAAGTATACAAGGTGTCGACACATTTCCTTGTATGTCTCGACACAGATTCTTCTGCATGTGTCGACACTGAAATTGAGTGTCGACACAAGTACTTGTTCTTCTAGCTTTTGCTGAATTCTTCTAAGTGTCGACACATCTCCTTTGTGTCGACACAACTTCTTGTGTTGTATCTGTTAAGTGTCGACACTGCTTCTTGGTGTCGACACATAGTCTTCTATGTTGATTCTTGCTGAGTGTCGACACAGCTCCTTGTGTCGACACTTGATTCTTCTGTTGAGACTTCAGCTGAGTGTCGACACATTCCTTTAGTGTCGACACTTGTACTTAGAATATTTTGGAAATAATTCTGTTCTTTGCTAAGTGTCGACACAGCTCCTTGTGTCGACACTTTCTTCAAGTGTTGAGTCTTCAGCTGTGTGTCGACACATTGTTCTGGGTGTCGACACATACTTCAAATGCTGACTCTTCTGTTGAGTGTCGACACATTGTGCTGGGTGTCGACACTTACTTCAAGTGCTGACTCTTCTTCTTAGTGTTGACACATTGTGTTGAGTGTCGACACATGTACTTAGTCTCTGCAGACTTTTGCTGAGTGTCGACACAGCTCCAAGTGTCGACACTTTCTGGTGTAGACACAGCTTCACTGGGTGTCGACACAGCTCCTTGTGTCGACACATTCTGTCTGCACTTTTCTTCACTGAGTGTCGACACAGCTCCAAGTGTCGACACTTTCTGTCTGGTGTCGACTCTGCATCCCAGGTGTCGACACAATGACTCCAAGTGTCGACACTGCTTGTCTGGGTGTCGACACAAGCTTTCTTGAGTGTCGACACTTTCCCTCTGGGTGTCGACACATGGACTTAAAAACTTTTTGCTTCAGTCCAGTGATTACTTAACCTGCACAAGTAAACTCAACATACATCAAATACATTATGATGTATATCATTGAGTTGGGTGAGGCTTCTTCAAATCAGGTACATTTGACCAATGTACCCAACACTTATTCTATGTTCAGCATGCCTAATTCAATTTTAAAATAATTGAATTTAGTTTCATCCAGTGGTTTGGTGAACATGTCAGCAATTTGAAAATTAGTATTGACAAATTATAAACTGATATCTTCCTTTTCAACATGATCTCTAAGGAAATGAAATCTTATTTCTATGTGCTTAGTTCTGCTATATGAAACAGGATTTTTAGCAATAGAAATGGCACTAGTAGAATCACAAAATAATGGTGTTCTACTTACCTAGATTCCATAATCTTCAAGTTGATGTTGAATCCATAATAGTTGAGCACAGCAGCTGCCTACAACAACATATTCAGATTCAACTGTGAAAATAGCCACACTTGTTTGTTTTTTACTGCTCCAAGACACCAATCTTTCACCTAAAAACTGACATGTGCTAGTAGTACTTTTCCTATCTTCTTTGCATCCTGCAAAGTCTGCATCTGAATACCCAATCAGTAGAAAATCTCTATTCCTATGGTACCAAAGGCCAAGATTTGGTGTTCCCTTAAAATATCTCAAAATTCTTTTGACTGCAGTATAATGAGACTCTTTAGGGCAGGCTTGATACCTAGCACAGATACATGTAGCATACATGATGTCTGGTCTACTAGCAGTTAAGTATAAAAGGGAGCCAATTATCCCTCTATACAAAGACACATCTACAGGTTTCCCTACATCATCTTTGCCTATAGGCATACTTGACCCCATTAGAGTTCTCATGGTGGAGGCTGACTCCATGTCATACTTCTTAATCAACTCCTTGGTGAACTTAGACTGAGATATGGACAAGCCATTATCAGTCTGTCTAACTTGGAGTCCCAAGAAGAATTTCAGCTCACCCATACTGCTCATCTCAAACTTCCCTTGCATAAGTTTGGCAAACTTTCTAGAAAGGTTGTTTTTTGTTGATCCAACGATAATATCATCAACATATATCTGAACTAGGATCATCTTGCCTTTTGATTCCCTAAGGAATAGAGTTCTGTCTATATTCCCCCTTGAGAATTTGTTCTCAATGAGGAAAGTAGACATGGTTTCATACCAAGCCCTAGGGGCTTGTTTCAAACCATATAGTGCTTTTTTAAGCCTATAAACATAATTAGGATAGAGAGAATCTACAAAACCTGAGGGTTGTTCAACATAGGTGATAAGTTGTAATTATATGCATTTTTCTATGTTTTATTATGATATTTTAGTTTAGTTTGCCTTTTTTAGTTATTTTTACTAATAAATATGTTTATTTTTGTAAATATTTCCCTAACTTAGCTTAATTTTGTTTTTCTGAAATTTTTCAGGAAAAAGTCAAAAATGACCTGTCACGCCCGTGTACTATGGGTCACGCCCGTGACCAGGCCGTGACACTTCATTTCCCTTGGAATCAGAAGAATTTGATAAAAAAGTTGGACACGCCCGAGGTCACGCCTGTGTCATTTGACACGCCCCGTGACCATGGCCGTGACATTCAAGCTCGACGTAATTCACTCGATGATCGTCGACCATACCGACACGCCCGGCGTCACACCCGTGACCTAGGGCGTGACTCCTCCACCTGGCCGACAAGACGTCGTCGGCGACTTTTGACGCAACCTGCGCCCGGTTCTACCTCCCCTACACTCCCAGAGTCACGCCCGTGACACGGGGCATGACATCCTCGAATTCAGCCAGAAATCAACTTTCTAGTCAAATCGCTGGATCACATCGCAAATAGTGCTGACACCCCCCCCCCCCTACACGGGCGGCGTGTTCTTCAAATTTATTTCTATAAATTGCCCATTTCTATAATAACGAAGGGTTCACCTTTTTGAGCCACTTTAGTGTGTTTTGTGGGCTGCATCCGTGGATTCAAGTGCTATGTAAGGAGATTTCTCCCCCCCCCCTTCCTTTCATATTTGTTTTTGCTTTAGTTTTAGCTTTGTAATAGTTTGATTATGATAATAAAAATGTTAGATTTTCTCTCTTTACATGGCATGAAAAATTCATATGGGGTGGCTTATCTTTTTCTCCTTTTATCCCTTTGTATATCTTTGTTTTTCTCTTTATCAAATGTGTGTGTGTGAGTTTGTAAGTGATGTTTTTATTTCATCTTGTTTATTTTGTTATTGTGATAAAAGTTATAGTAACTTTCTTGCAAAAAAATGTAGTTAGGATAGTTCACTTTTTGATTCTATCTTATTCATGTTTTAGGTTTTATGTCTTTCATTTTCATGAATTTGTAAAAGAGATTTTAAAAAGTGATTTTGTTTCTTCTTTTTTTTACTTAGTTTTTTTAGGATTGTAAAACCTTTTTGTTCTTCTAAACTTTATTTTCACTTTTTTATCACTTTTATGAACTCATAAGAATGGAAAAGTTGAAATTTAAATTTTTGAAAGGTTTTAGTTTTTGCTTTGTTTAGAAATACTTTTTGTTCTTTTAATTTTTATTTGTTCTTTTTTTGTGTTTTTGGCATAACCTAAGTGTAAAAAGTAGATGTTTTAATTTCTAGGTAACCTTCATTTTGCTTTTAATTTGTGTGTGTGAGTGTATGAATTAGGATTTCATTTTGTCATTTCAACTTTCATGTTGTGTGTGTGAGTGTATGAGAATAGTTTTTGATGCTTTCTTCAATTATGTAGAGTGCGTTGTGTGTAGGAGATAAATTTTAATGCTTTATTTTATCGCTTTCTTCAATTATGTAGAGTGTGTGTGTAGGAGATAGTTTTATTTCTTTCTTTTAATTCGTGTAGAGTGTGTGCGTGTGCGCATTTATTTCCGCCCACTCGTTAAGAGTTAAATGGCGTGCTTTTATTTCCCACATACTCATTTGAGTAGGACTTGTAATTTTCTTTTCTTTTCTTTTTCGCCTACTCGTTAAGAGTTAAATGGCGCGCCCTTATTTCTCGCCTACTCGTTTGAGTATGATTTGTAATTTTCCTTTTTTTATAACTTAGTTCTTTTTGTTTATTTATAATTTGAAGTGTGTGTGAGTTCTCTTTTAGCTAACTTTTTCAGCTTTCTAAATGTTTGTTATTTTCATGTCTTTTTCTTTTAACCCTTTAGCGCTTAGTTAAGAACTCGCGCCTCATCAAATTATAAAGCCGTCCTCATACCGATGTGTGGCTAATCGTTATTAGCCTCGGCCTCGAAGAGCATTAGGACATTTAAAAATGATTTGAAATAATTAAAGTTCTTAATTTTCACTTTAATTTTAGGACTTAAGGTTTACCCCGGGTTAACGACGCGTAGGACCACAAATCAATATGTGGGCCCTATTTCCGTTATCCATACACTAGCTAACCGGGAGGCCGTGCATATGGACAGATCACCCCTGGGTAAAGAGAGTTGCGTGCATACCCTCGAAAGAGGGCAAGCGTAATTCTTCCGGATTGGGTTCCCCACCCAATAGCGGGGTTCTTAGCGTAAAGCGGGCGTTAAGAGGAATCCTTCGTCGGACTAACGTTCGGTCGAATATTCTTAGCGTTCAGGTGAGCGATATCCCTATAGCTAGGTGAGCTCATATCTGTGGAACCTCCACGGCCAAGTTGCCTTTTATTAATTTGAAATCAAAGTTCAATAATTATTAAAAGTCATTTTATTCTTAATTCGATTCGGTGCCAGCGTTAACCCTTCATCGAATATTTCTAAATCATTTTTCGCTCTTTTATTTATTTCGTCTTTAGTCAATTAAAACCTCCGTCTTACTTTCAGTAAAATAATAGTCCTCCTGAAGGAGTAAGAATAATCAACCCGACCCCGAGAACAATACGACCTCGGTATTCTCCCGAGTTTCGAGTACTACTTGCGATAGGTGCACTTGCCTACCTTGGCAAGCCCGCGGTGAATGACTCATCGAACCAACCGCTCACATAAGAGTCTGTTCGCGGGCATCAAGTTTTTGTCTCCGTTGCCGGGGATATAATTTTGAAATAAAATCAAGTATCATTCAAATGGTCCAAAATGTCGTGCAGTTCGATGGACTGTCGGATGAGGACCCGAATGTCCACTTGTCCAACTTTTTGGAAATATGCGACACCTTCAAAATTAATGGCGTCACTGATGACGCCATTCGCTTGTGCTTATTTCCTTTTTCCCTTAAGTCCAAAGCCAAGGCGTGGTTGAATTCCCTCCCGCGATGATGTATCACCACGTGGGCTGAGTTGACGGAGCGGTTCCTGACGAAGTACTTTCCGCCCGCAAAAACTGCAAAGTTACGGGCGGACATTTATTTGTTTGTGCAAAACGATCCTGAGTCTCTTTATGAGACTTGGGAACGGTTTAAGGAGTTCCTCCGCCGGTGCCCGCACCACGCGCTGCCAACGTGGTTGCATGTACAAATTTTTTATAACGGCCTTAATTTTCAGACGCGTCAAATGATTGACGCGGCTGTCGGGGGTACCCTTAACAACAAAACCTCTGAGGCCGCCCAAGCTTTATTCAAAGAGATGGCTATGAACGCCTATCAATGGAACATCCTGCGAGGACGCCCAAAGCCGACGGCCGGCCTTTTTGAAGTGGATGTCACTGCTCTTTTAACCCTTCAAGTTGAAAGGTTAACAAAGCAGGTGGCGGAGATATCTGCTGCCTCCTCCACTCTGCCTTGTTTTATTCCCCCTAACATCTGCGTGGCTAAAGAGTTCATGGACTTCGTAGGAAATTCGGGTCGTCCTTCCTTCAACCCCAACAACAACCCTTATAATAATAACTATAATCCGGGTTGGAGGAATCACCCTAATTTTTCTTGGAGCAACCCAAACAATGCTCAGCGTCCCCCCATTTCTTATGAGCCCGGATTTATGCCTCCTCCTCCTCTTCTAAAACCCTCCCCGATGGAGGAGAATTTTTCTAAATATATAGCGTCCAACGAATCAAATATCCGTAACATCACCAGATCGCTAAAAACACTCGAACAACAGGTTGGACAGCTGACGAGGATGATGTCTGAGTGTGCGCTCGGGGCACTGCCGGGAAATACGGAGCCTAATCCCAGGAGAACACCAACGCTATAAACCTCTGTAGCGGAAAGGAGGTGATCGATCCAAAACGGATCGATCCACAGGTACATATTTCACCTCCGACCCCTCTTCCCTCTTCTTCGTTTATGCAGCCTTTACCAATTTTAAATGAAAAAATTATTTTAAACAAGGCCCTGCCTTATCCGCATAAATTAGATAACGAGCGTAAGGACGCGCAATACGAAAAAATTATTTTATTATTAAAACAAATTCATATTAATGTTGTTTTTTGCGAGGTTATCTCGCAAATGCCTAAATATGCGAAATTTTTAAAAGAATTACTTTCTAATAAACATAAATTAGAGGATATTTCGCACGTATCTCTCAACGCTGTCTGCTCGGCGTCCCTTACTAATAAATTTCCCACAAAACAAAACGACCCGGGACAGTTTTCTATCCCATGCCTTTTTGGCAATATATTAGAAAAATACGCCTTAGCTGATTTAGGGGCTAGTATTAATTTGATGTCGTTCTCGCTCTTTCAACGTTTAGGTTTGGGTACTCCTAGTCCTACGAATATGCGCATCCAATTAGCGAATCGCTCGGTTAAGTTCCCTATCGGGGTAGTGGAGGACGTCCTTGTCTGAGTAGGCAAGTTTACCTTTTCGGTAGACTTCGTCATCTTAGACATCGAGAAGGACGCCGAGGTACCAATAATACTCGGTCGCCCTTTTCTCGCCACCTCCTGCGCACTAATAGATGTTAGTAATGGTAGTCTTCTCCTCCGAGTAGGAGATGATCAAGTTACTTTCTCTATTAATCCCTCGATGGACAATTTGTCATCGAGCGATGATTTCTGCTATTCTTTAGATACCTTTTTTGGAGATTGTTCTTCTCCCGTTTTCGAGTCCGTATTTTTAAACGATGATATTTATGCGCTCGAAAATTTTAAATGCGATGAGGATACCTCTATAGACTTGCCTTTCGAACCAATTGGTAAGAAAGACATAGGAAATAAAACCTCCCTAGAAGAACCGCCCATCCTAGACCTCAAACCCTTACCCGCATCACTCAAATACGCTTTTTTGGGAAAAGGTGATACGCTTCCCGTTATTATTTCTTCGGACTTGAGTGATTCGGAGACTTCCGATTTATTGGAAGTTTTACTTAAACATCGGCACGCAATTGCGTGGCAAATCTCTGACTTAAAGGGGATTAGCCCCTCCTTTTGCACCCATAAGATATTTCTTAACGATAATTGCTGCAAAATGATTCAGCCGCAACGTCGTCTTAACCCAAACATGAAAGACGTCGTTAAAGCCGAGATTATTAAGTTATTAGATGTGGGGATTATCTACCCTATTTTGGACAGTGCATGGGTTAGTCCCGTGCGTGTCGTACCTAAGAAGGGCGGTCTAACCGTAGTAGCGAATGAGCATAACGAGCTCATCCCAACTCGTACTGTTACGGGTTGGCGAGTGTGCATCGATTATAGAAAACTTAATGATGCCACCCGCAAGGACCATTTCCCACTACCGTTTCTGGAACAGATTTTAGAGCGTTTATCCGATCATCAATATTATTGTTTTCTTGATGGTTTATCGGGGTTTTTCCAAATCCCCATTTCCCCCGATTACCAAGAGAAAAAAAATTTTACTTGCCCGTTTGGCACATTCGCATACCGAAGAATGTCATTTGGACTATGCAATGCGCCGGCTATATTCCAAAGATGTATGCTAGCGATCTTTGGCGAGCTAGTAGAAGACATTATGGAAGTTTTTATGGATGACTTTTCTGTTTTCGGACGCTCTTTTCCCGATTTCCTTCACAATCTAGATCGTGTCCTCCAACGGTGCGAGGACACAAGCCTTGTTTTAAATTGGGAAAAATGCAACTTTATGGTTCGAGGAGGTTTGTTCCTCGGCCATATGATTTCGTGTAAGGGGATGGAGGTGGATAAGGCCAAGATAGAAATCATAGAAAAACTTCCGCAACCAACAAACATAAAATCTATTAGGAGTTTCTTAGGCCATGCGGGCTTTTACCGACGTTTCATTCAAGACTTTTCAAAAATTACAAAGCCGCTAAGTCACCTCTTGGAAAAGGAATCACGTTTCATCTTTAGTAGCGAATGCGAGTCCGCCTTTAATTTAATAAAACAAAAACTTATCACCTCACCAATTTTAGTGGCCCCTAATTGGTCCCTTCCATTTGAAATTATGTGCGATGCTAGTGATATTGCCTTAGGTGCCGTTCTTGGCCAATGCGTAGAAAAACATTTTCATCCAATTTATTACGCTAGCAAGACGCTCACTTCCGCACAAGTAAATTATACGATAACGGAAAAGGAACTCTGAGCCGTCGTCTTCGCTTTTGATAAGTTTCGCTCGTATATAACGCTATCTAAAGTTATTGTATTTACCGATCACTCGGCTCTTAAATATTTATTAGCTAAAAATGATGTGAAGCCCCGCCTTCTTCGATGGATTCTCCTCCTACAAGAGTTTTGTTGGGTTTCTCTATGAGGATGGCACAACACTTGTGCACGCAGCGGAAGAATAAAACATCAAGAAAACCCAAAAGAGATGGGATCGGGCCATGGTAGTTGAATCAAGAAGTTAACAAACAACTAGGCAAAAATTACCTCAGTGGCGTTGAGTCACAACTCAACAGAGATGCTCCAAGCTTCGTCTTCTTGCTAGTGGCGAGTTCTACGTGGAATAATATCCACGTCTCTGCAGAAATCCACACGAGCGGGAGAACGCCGACCGTTCCGTCGCACGGATGATCGGGAAGGAGAGTGACCGCACCTTGCTCTTCCACGGACTGCTAGGTCCGCGCCAGGAATAGCAATACCAGCGACGATCGTCGGAGAGGAGGAAGTCGACGGAGCGAGCACGGCGGCGGCGGAACACTTCCGTCGGCGGCGGGATTCGGGATCGGCAGAACGAGCGAACGGCGGAATACTTCCGTCGGCTTCGATTCGATCAGCACGCACAGATCTCTGGTCAGAGAGAGAATCCCGAAAACCCTAAGTGTCTTTTTATACCAAAGGCATAAATAGACTTAGGAACATCGTTATCCACAGACCACCCAGAAATTTAGGGTTCCAGAATCGGTGAGTATCAATCGGCGAGAATCGGCGACGATCGGCGAGAATCACCTAGCAGGTTCGGCGAGAATCAGTCGGCGAGTATTACCTAGGATCGGCGAGAATCAGAGTACAATACTCGACGATTCTCGCCGAACGCGGGGTGGACCATACTCGTCGACCTGCGGTCGATGATTCTCGTCGATCGTCGAGAATCAGAGTACCAATTCTCGACGATTCTCATCGATCGGCGAGAATCAGAGTACCAATCCTTGACGATTCTCGTCGACCTTCGGTCGACTATTCTTACCAGTCCTTCAAGGCAACATTTGCCCAACCCGACGATCCTTTAAGGCAACACTTTGCCCATAACCTCATTCAGGTCGGTGATTGGTAACCTTTACCAACACAGTCAATCATCCAACTTCTCCACATCTCTTATGTGCGACCCTGTAGGCTCATATCGCGTTGGCAGTGAGATTACATGTTTGACC
This sequence comes from Platanthera guangdongensis, assembly GCA_039583875.1. Classification (NCBI taxonomy): domain Eukaryota; kingdom Viridiplantae; phylum Streptophyta; class Magnoliopsida; order Asparagales; family Orchidaceae; genus Platanthera; species Platanthera guangdongensis. The sequence continues at coordinate 56,357,769 of CM077160.1, read as the reverse complement.
ACTTCTAGATCACCATGGTAACTCCAACAGACTCCCACTTGATCTTGAAAGTATCAAACCAAAAACCTCACAAACAATGAGCGGCATCTAGCAATGCATCATTGCTCCCCAATCAATAAGAGTTTATAACTCATAAGCCTTTATGACCAATGTATCAGTTTATAACTAGAGGCATGGACCGTGTCACCCTCGTAATAGCTCAATCTAAGTTTCTTGATCCAGGACGGACTTCCAGAGAATGGTGAGTCCAATATCACATATTGACTCAACCAAGCATGGCCATGCATTTCTCAGTCCAGTTCCATCAAGGGGCCCATGGATGCAACTCCTGTCATACAGGAGGACAAATCCCATATTTGCTCACACACAAACACCCAAATGATTCGTAACATGCCCAACAATCACCCTTATCATCAACCTTTCTCAAGGAAGACTTTAGATGGCATCAAAGCACGCTCTTCCTCACTTGATGAATGTTGTGACTTCAGGTTAAAGGACCACAACACCATTGTCAATTGAGACCTACTCGTGATATGATTGGATGACAGTCCACAGAGTAGTCTCAGGTTGGGTCTGTCCAGTATAACTTGTTCACTAACAAGTACCCACGTGATGACTTGATATCACAATATCATGACCTGTGAGAACCGGTCATCAGTCAACGCACGTGCTAGCCTTCATGTACCATCATCACCCTTAGCTTCTATGATGATACTCGACCAGGGACCTTTTAAGAATGAAGCTTCAAATAAGTCATAGGCTCTCACATTCAAGTCACGTACTTGATATCCCATGGAAGCGAACATTCTAAGGGTATCTATTATGTTAACATTTAACTATCATATAGAAAAACTCATAATAAAAGAACTTGCCATTAATTGTAAGAGAAAAACTAGGTACACTATTCATCATATGAACAAATGGCCAACAAAATACATGTTTACATGCAATCCACAAGATTCTCACTAGAGTTAATTATTTAGGTATCGTATACCCATCGATCTAGTATGACCATCATGCTTTCTCTACGCGAGAGGCTTTGTCAGTGGATCCGCAATATTCTCCTCAGTCGGCACTCTGCAAATGTTTACATCTCCTCGTTCGACAATCTCACGAATAAGATGAAACCGCCGAAGTATGTTCTTGGAGCGCTGATGGGATCTAGGTTCCTTAGATTGTGCAATTGCACCATTGTTATCACAGCAGAGAACTACGGGACCAACAATGCTAGGAACTACATCAAGCTCGCCGATGAATTTCCTAATCCATACAGCCTCCTTCGCCGTATTAGCTGCGGCGATATACTCAGCCTCTGTTGTAGAATCAGTAACTGTCTCTTGCTTGGAACTCTTCCAGCACACAGCTCCTCCATTCAGGCAAAACACAAAACCTGACTGAGACTTGGAGTCGTCTCTATCAGTTTGGAAGCTAGCATCCGTGTAACCACTTACAACGAGCTCTTCCTCTCCACCATACACCAAGAACACATCCTTAGTCCTTCTCAGGTACTTCAGGACATTCTTGACTGTAATCCAGTGACACTCACCGGGGTCTGACTGATACCTGCTAGTCATGCTCAAAGCAAAGGAGATGTCGGGTCGAGTACATAACATCGCGTACATGATTGATCCAATTGCCGAAGCATATGGAATCAGCTTCATGCGGTCCTTATCTTCACAAGACTTTGGACATTGGTCCTTAGAGAGATTCACCCCATGTGACATGGGCAAAAATCCTTTCTTGGACTCAAGCATGTTGAACCGCTTCAACACCTTTTCGATGTACGTACTCTGGGTCAAACCCAGCAACTTCTTCGATCTATCTCTATAGATCTTAATACCGAGTATATAAGTCTCTTCACCCAAATCCTTCATTGAAAAGCAGTTCCCTAGGTTATTCTTAACAACTTTCAGGGTAGGAATGTCATTCCCAATCAACAGTATGTCATCTACATACAATATCAGGAAGACAACAATGCTCCCACTGATTCGCTTGTAAACACAAGGCTCATCTTCATTCTTGATGAAACCAAACTCTTTGATTTTCTCATCAAAACGAAGATTCCAACTTCGAGAGGCCTGTTTCAGTCCATAGATGGCCTTATTCAGCTTGCATATTTTAGTGGCTTCATCTGGGGATACAAAACCCTCGGGTTGTGTTATATACACTTCCTCAAGGAGGTTTCCATTAAGGAAAGCCGTTTTGACATCCATCTGCCAGATCTCGTAGTCATAATACGCAGCAACAGCAAGCAATATCCTTATGGACTTTACCATGGCAACAGGGGAAAAAGTCTCATCATAGTCAATACCATGAATTTGCTTGAAACCTTTAGCCACCAGTCGCCCTTTGAATGTCTGTACATTCCCATCCATGTCGGTCTTCTTCTTGAAGACCCACTTGCACCCTATGGGTCGTACCCCTTCAGGTGGTTCCACCAAGTTCCAAACTTGGTTTGCATACATGGAGTCCATTTCGGATTTCATAGCCTCAAGCTATTTGTCGGAGTCCGGTCCATTCATAGCCTCTTGGTAGGTTGCTGGTTCATCATCATGATCCATAAGCAACACATTACCTATTTGAGACACGAGAAATCCATATCTCTCAGGCTCAAACCTTGGTCTACCAGATCTATGTGGGACTTGTTTTCCTTGAGCAGGTTCTCTAGCTACAACATCTTGTAGTCCTGTCTCAGAATCCAATTCTGGTTCATTCACTACATGTGGTTCTTGAACTTCTTCAAGCTCTACCTTTTCAGTCTTTCTTGATAAGAACTCTTTCTCCAAGAAGACACCAGTCCTTGCGACAAACACTTTGCCCTCAGACGGTAGGTAAAAGTAATACCCTTTCGTTTCCTTAGGATATCCCACCAGATAACATTTATCCGATTTGGGTTCCAGCTTGTCAGGCATTTAACGTCTCACGTATGCCTCACAGCCCCAAATTTTAATGAACGACATACTAGGACGCTTCCCAGTCCATATCTCATATGGTGTCTTCAAAACCGTTTTCGTTGGAGCGCGATTCAATGTCATTGCAGCAGTCTCTAAAGCAAAACCCCAAAAGGAAACAGGCAAGTCTGCATGACTCATCATCGAACGTACCATGTCTAACAGAGTACGATTTCTCCTCTCAGACACACCATTATGTTGTGGTGTTCTAGGTGGAGTGAGCTGTGATACAATACCACACTCTTTCAGATGATCACGGAACTCATGACTCAGGTATTCGCCACCTCGATCAGATCGGAGTGCTTTAACCCTTTTACCCAACTGGTTTTCTACTTCATTCTTGAACTCTTTGAACTTTTCAAAGGTCTCGGATTTGCACTTTATAAGATACACATATCTGTATCTACTGAAATCATCAGTAAATGTAACAAAGTAGAAATACCCATCTCTAGCCATGGAACTCATGGGTCCGCATACATCACTATGTACAACACCCAAGAGATCCTCAGACCTCTCAGTATAACCAGTGAAAGGAGCTTTAGTCATCTTGCCTAACAAACAAGATTCGCATCGCTCAAATGATTCATAATCAAATGAGTCCAAAAGTCCATCTCTATGGAGTTTGGATATGCGCTTCTCGTTGATATGGCCCAAATGACAATGCCAGAGAAAAGTAGGGTTCGAGTCATTCGTTCTTAGTCTTTTATTATTTTCTACATTACAGAACAGATGGTCCAAGTTCAAAACATAAAGACCATTAAACAATTGGGCTACAGCATAACAAACATCATTCTTAAATATAGAACAACAATTGTTCTTAATTATAAAATAAAATCCAATCATGTCCAAACATGAAATAGATATAATGTTTCTAGTTATGGCCGGAACAAAATAACAATTATCTAGTTCTATTACAAGCCCACTGGGCAAAGAAAGACGGTAAACCCCTACGGCTACAGCAGCAACTCTTGCTCCATTGCCGACGCGGAGGTCCACCTCCCCTTTACTCAGCAATCTTCTCCTTCCCAGTTCCTGCACATTTGTACAAATGTGAGAACCACATCCGGTATCCAATACCCAAGATGAAGGAGCAGAAAGGTTTATCTCTATAATGTAAACATTTGAAGCGGAAGTCATACCTCCCTTCAATTTCTGCAGACCTTCAATGTACGAAGGACAGTTCCTTCTCCAATGACCAGCCTTGCCACAGTGGTGGCAATTCCCTTCCTTCACCGTGCTTTTCCTTTTCATCAGTGCAGAAGACTTGGGCTCAAGATATGACTTAGGTCCCACCTTCGTCTTCTTAGAGCCCTTGGCCTTGCCCTTGCCCTTATGCACCATCAGTATGGGGCTGGAAGGCTTGGCCTTCTTCATATTGATTTCGGTAGTTCTCAACATGCCTAGGAGTTCGGGCAGTGTCTTGTCTATTTCATTCATGTTGTAGTTCAAGACGAACTGCTCATAACTGTCCGGCAACGATTGCAGGATCAGATCTGTGGCCAACTCTTGACCAAGAGGAAAACCCAGCCTTTCAAGGTTCTCTATATACCCAATCATCTTGAGTACGTGAGTCCCTACTGAGTCTCGAACTCCCATCTTGCACTGAAACAACGCTTTTGTGACGTCGAACCTCTCTTGACGAGCCTGCCCTTGAAACATTTTCTTGAGATGCTCGTCAATCTCCTTGAACCACATGTTCTCATATTGCTTCTGAAGCTCAGAGTTCATAGTGGCAAGCATAAGGCATTCGACATCTAAAGCATCATCAGTATACTTCTTATAAGTATCCTTCTCAGCACGGGAAGAGTTCCCGGTTGGCACCTCGGGGGCTTCTTCTTCCAAGACATAGAGCTTTCGCTCTTGCCTGAGAACAATTCTCAGGTTCCTATACCAGTCCATGTAATTTGTCCCACTGAGCTTATCCTTCTCAAGGATGGCTCTCAGAGACAACGTGGAGTGTGAAACACTTGCCATGGAATTCTACAAGAATTTATGCAGAATAAAATCAGTACCAAAATTTCAAATACAATTTATTTTAATTTGGACTTTAATTAAAACACTCCCACTATTTTATTCGAAATGATAGCCCTCACTAACAATTCGGAGAGTTCATGCGAGCTACTCTCTTAGTGGACAAGATCCGTATTTCACCAACACAATGAGTCAGCTTTGGCTTTCCTCTCACGATGCGGTTATTTAGGTAGGCAACACTTGCCAATTGCATCCTCATGCAATTCTTGTATGGTTGGTGAATAACTCCTTACTCGCATCCATCATATGGTGCATGCCAACCCTATGCCTCTAGGCACTCAACCTTTGAGGTCATCTAAGTTAAGCTGGACCCGATGTCGACAGTGGGATATCACAATTATCCGCTCGCACCCTTACCAAGATAGATTAATGCACCTTGCTTTGGCAAGCCCACACTTCATCGATCGAGGCAGGAAGAGTGTCATCCATCGGAAGGCATCCGAACACTTAATATTTGATGAAGGGATTTTGATTATAGGTTAACAGTTAACCATGATCAACATTTGATCAATGTGCACATCCAAGGAAATACAATATTTCTAAAACCACATGCATCCCTTATGTGCACAACCTGACACCATCAACATTTGATAGAAGGAAGGGATAAATCTGAACATTCGGAAACTTCCAAATCCTCAAATTTACATGCATTGGACAAAGGCAAAGACAACTCAACTTAAGGAAGTAGACAAGCTCATCTCTCTATGTTGGATTCAAAATCCAAAATAAACTCGAGGGATGGTTACTGCTAAGGAGACTACAATTTCTAACAATTAGAAATTTCCACGAAATTCCAGAAGTTCTTGGCGGGGTACCAAGACTAAATCTAGACATTTAGAACACTTCTAAATCCCTAGGTTTACACGCACTGGAATAACAAAACTTCCAATACAACAATCATGGCCGTAACCTCCCTTTGATACCACTGTTGGGTTTCTCTATGAGGATGGCACAACACTTGTGCACGCAGCGGAAGAATAAAACATCAAGAAAACCCAAAAGAGATGGGATCGGGCCATGATAGTTGAATCAAGAAGTTAACAAACAACTAGGCAAAAATTACCTCAGTGGCATTGAGTCACAACTCAACGGAGATGCTCCAAGCTTCGTCTTCTTGCTAGTGGCGAGTTCTACGTGGAATAATATCCACGTCTCTGTAGAAATCCACACGAGCGGGAGAACGCCGACCATTCCGTCGCACGGATGATCGGGAAGGAGAGTGACCGCACCTTGCTCTTCCACGGACTGCTAGGTCCACGCCAGGAATAGCAATACCAGAGACGATCGCCGGAGAGGAGGAAGTCGACGGAGCGAGCACGGCGGCGGCGGAACACTTCCGTCGGCGGCGGGATTCGGGATCGGCAGAACGAGCGAACGGCAGAATACTTCCGTCGGCTTCGATTCGATCAGCACGCACAGATCTCTGGTTAGAGAGAGAATCCTAAAAACCCTAAGTGTCTTTTTATACCAAAGGCATAAATAGACTTAGGAACATCGTTATCCGCAGACCACCCAGAAATGTAGGGTTCCAAAATCGGTGAGTATCAATCGGCGAGAATCGGCGACGATCGGCGAGAATCACCTAGCAGGTTCGGCGAGAATCAGTCGGCGAGTATTACCTAAGATCGGCGAGAATCAGAGTACAATACTCGACGATTCTCGCCGAACGCGGGGTGGACCATACTCGTCGACCGTCGACCTGCGGTCGATGATTCTCGTCGATCGTCGAGAATTAGAGTACCAATTCTCGACGATTCTCGTCGATCGGCGAGAATCAGAGTACCAATCCTTGACGATTCTCGTCGACCTTCAGTCGACTATTCTTACCAGTCCTTCAAGGCAACATTTGCCCAACCTGACGATCCTTTAAGGCAACACTTTGCCCATAACCCCATTCAGGTCGGTGATTGGTAACCTTTACCAACACAGTCAATCATCCAACTTCTTCACATCTCTTATGTGCGACCCTGCAGGCTCATATCGCGTTGGCAGTGAGATTATATGTTTGACCACTTCTAGATCACCATGGTAACTCCAACAAGTTTGATTTGGAGATCCGAGATAAGAGGGGCGCAGAAAATCTAGCGGCAGAACACCTCTCTCGCTTAGAAAATCCGGATGCGGAAGCGCTCGTCGAATCTGAAATAAATGACAGATTCCCCGAGGAATGCCTCCTTGTCGTTCATAATTCTTCATCATCTTCGCCTTCGTTCGCAAATTTTACAAATTACTTAGTAGCGCGGGTGCTTCCAAAAGAATTTTCAGATCATCAAAAGAAGAAATTCTTTTCTGACTTGAAAATTTTCTTTTGGGAGGACCCATTTCTTTTTCGTATCTGCGCGGACAAAGCGGTCCGAAGATGCGTTGCGGGTGTGGAGTGCTTGCAAATTCTTAAGCAGTGCCACGAGGGTCCTGCCGGTGGGCATTATCAAGCCAACCGAACCACTCGGAAGGTGCTAGAGGCAGGCTACTTTTGGCCAACTCTCTTCAAAGACGCGCACACTTTTGTGCGCGCATGAGATAGCTGTCAGCGGTCGGGTAACATCTCTCATCACAACGAGATGCCCCAAAACATGTTTTTAGAATGCGAAGTCTTCGATTTATGGGGCATAGATTTTGTTGGCCCCCTACCTCCCTCTTTCAAAAATATGTATATTTTAGTGGCGGTCGACTACGTATCGAGGTGGGCGGAAGCTTAAGCTCTCCCCACCAATGACATGCGAGTCGTCGTTACATTTCTTTAAAAACTATTTTCTCGTTTTGGCATGCCTCGCACAATTGTTAGTGATAGGGGAACGCATTTCTATAATGCTCTTATGGCTAAGATGTTAGCTAAATACGGAGTCACGCACAAACTCGCCACCCCCTACCACCCGCAAACTAGTGTCCAAGTAGAGGTAGTCAATCGAGAGATTAAGCGAATATTAGAGAAAACTGTTTCACTAAATAGGAAATATTGGTCTGTTAAACTCAACGATGCGTTGTGGGCGTATCGTACGGCATACAAAACCACAATTGGTTGTACGTCGTTCCGGTTAGTCTATGGCAAAGCGTGCCATTTACCCGTAGAACTAGAGCATCGCGCTCTTTGGGTTTTAAAACTCTTAAACCTCGACTCCAACTTAGCTGCTCAGAATAGAAAACTACAACTAAATGAGCTCGATGAATGTCATTTGAACGCTTACGAATAAGTTCTCTAAGGAGCGTTCTAAGTTATATCATGATCGAAAAATAAAGTCCCCCAAAAATTTTTTCTCCGGGCGATCTTGTCCTTCTTTACAATTCACGCCTTAGGCTTTTTCCGGGTAAACTAAAATCACGTTGTCCGGCCCCTTCCTAGTCGAAGAAGTTTTTCCATATGGGACCGTACTTGTTTCCCACCCGGAAAAAGGTTCGTTTAAAGTAAACGGTCATCAGTTAAAGTCTTATATAGCGAGCGACCCAGTGATCTAGCATAACGAAACCATAACTTTCCTCAACATTATAAACCCGCCAAAGTAGTCAAGCTACACGACTATAAACAAAGCGCTCCTGGGAGGCACTCCTCACTTGTCGTTTTCGCTCTTTTCTTATTATCTTTCCTGCTTTTTCTAATAAATGTAGGATTTCTGATCAGCCTCCCCGAATGTATTTCAGGGAAGCTTCTACCCCCCCCCCCCCCACCTCTCTCTTTATTTTCTTTGTACATATTGCATTTCCTGTTTGTTCCGCATACTTACGTTACAACATTGGGGACAATGTTGGACTTAAGTATGGGGGTATTTTTGTGCTTTACTTTCTGCACTTCTATTTTTCTGCATTTCAAAATGAAAAATACAAACAAAAAACTTTAAAATGAAAAATCCAAAAAAATTTCTTTTCCTTTCTTTTTATTACAAAAATTCTAAAAAATTAGAAAACAACAAAAATCCCAAAAAAAATTTAGTTCCATTTTGTAAATATTTTTGTAAATATCCTTGAAAACAAAAATCCCAAAAAACAATTAGTTCCATTTTGTAAATATCCTTGAAAACAAAAATCCCAAAAATTTATAAAACAAAAATTCCAAAAATATTTAGTTTCATTTTGTAAATATTTTTGTAAATATTTTTTTGTAAATAATCTTTTTGTAAATACTCTTCTCTCTCCCCCCCCCTTCCTTTTCTCTCTCATTCTTGTAAAAAACTTCTCTTTTTCTCCCACTTTTTGAAAATAGAATGAAAATTTTCTTAAAAATTACAAAAAAAAATTCGCAAAACTTAAAAAAAAAAAAAATGTTCTGCGTTTTCCTTTCTTTAGTTTGTATATATTAAATACATAAACACAAAAATATAAAAAAAAGTTAATAAATCAAAAATTCAAAAAAAATTGAGTAAAATAAAACAAAATTTCAAAAAAAAGATAATAAATTAAAAACAAAAAATGATGAAATGATGATAAAAACTCTAAAAATCCAAAAAATTGTTTTGAAACAAATAAATCAAATATATCATTCTTAAATTTCTTGCTATTCAAAAATTTTGTTTTGAGTTTATTTATATGTGAATTTTATTAATTTTTTGTTTGTTATTCGTTCGTTAATTATTGATTGAAATATTTAAATAGCTGGGGTTAAGTTTTAAAGAATTCATTATGCTTTGTTAAAAATAGTGAACTCGTTTTAGGCACTACTTCTAATTTTTCATTGATAGGAGCATGTGTATTATGTTAGAAACTAACGACTATAGAATTCAATTATGTTTACTTTTAGCTTTCTGAAAAATTGGAATGTACAATTTATTAAGGTTGCTCTCAAAAAATTTTTAATTAAATATCTAGTTTTCTTTTCTCCCCTTATCATGCCTTACTTGGCATGATAAAATTTCTATCCAAAAATATAAAAAGATCCTATGTCAATGGGAATGAGATTTCGTTCCGTAAACATAGGAACCCAATAATTTAAAAAGATTATATGTTACGGAGTAAGAGGATAAAATTCATTACTCCCACACATATACATTGGGTCAATTTTATTATGAAGTTGAAAAAAAATGATATTAGGAAAATAAGATTTCATTTTCCTAATAATCCAAAAAGAAGAAAAAATGGAGGTTCGAGAAAAAATCACCTCGCCTCAATATCCAAACCCTCTTCATAAACCAACATCAACCCCCTTAGCCAATTTCACGATTGTAGAATTAATTCAAAAATCTTTTTGAGTGCATAATTTATAAATTGCATTATTTCCAATAAAACTCCTATAAGCTAAAGTTCATATAATTCCAAACTATTTTTGTTTATCTAACCATTACAATTATTGCTTTCTATTTGATTACATTAAGAAGTCTTTTGGCCAAAACTTTTGTGCTATTTAAATCATCTTCGTAATTTTAGGACTTAACTCTTACACCCCATATGTTTATTTAAATCTCTCTTATAATTAATTAAGCGGTAGCTAAACTTAGAGTTTCTTTTATTCCTTATAAGTTCACCTCAAACTTTTGCTCTGGAATAACAAAAGCTTAAGTATGGTAGTATTTGATAAGTTGTAATTATATGCATTTTTTTATGTTTTTATTATGATATTTTAGTTTAGTTTGCCTTTTTTTAGTTATTTTTACTTATAAATATGTTTCTTTTTGTAAATATTTACCTAACTTAGCTTAATTTTGTTTTTCTGAAATTTTTCAGGAAAAAGTCAAAAATGACCTATCACACCCGTGTACTATGGGTCACGCCCGTGACCAGACCGTGACACTTCATTTCCCGTGGAATCAGAAGAATTTAATAAAAACGTTGGACATGCCCGGGGTCACGCCCGTGTCATTTGACATGCCCCGTGACCATGGCCGTAACATTCAAGCTCGACGAAATTCGCACGACGATCGTCGACCAAGCCGACACACCATGCGTCACTCCCGTGACCTGGGGCGTGACTCCTCCACCTGGCCGATAAGACACCGTCGGCTACTTTTGACGCAACCCGCGTCCGGTTCTACCTCCCTGACACGCCCGTGACACGGGGCGTGACATCCTCGAATTCAGCCCGAAGTCAACTTTCCATTCAAATCGCCGGATCACATCGCAAATAGTGCTGACACGCCCCCCCCCCCCCCCCCCTACATGCCAGTATCAGGGGGCGTGTTCTTCAAATTTTTTTCTGTAAATTTCCCATTTCTGAAAGAACCAAGGGTTCACCTTTTTGAGCCACTTTAGTGTGTTTTATGTGCTGCATATGTGGATTCAAGTGCTATGTACGGAGATTTCTCCCCCCCCCCCCCCTTCCTTTCATGTTTGTTTTTGCTTTAGTTTTAGCTTTGTAATAGTTTGATTATGATAATAAAAATGTTAGATTTTCTCTCTTTACATGGCATGAAAAATTCATATGGGGTGGCTTATCTTTTTCTCCTTTTATCCGTTTGTATCTCTTTGTTTTTCTCTTTATCAAATGTGTGTCTGTGAGTTTGTAAGTGATGTTTTTATTTCAACTTGTTTATTTTGTTATTGTGATAAAAGTTATAGTAACTTTCTTGCAAAACAAATGTAGTTAGGATAGTTCACTTTTTTATTTCTATTTTATTCATGTTTTAGGTTTTATGTCTTTCATTCTCATGAATTTGTAAAAGGGATTTTAAAAAGTGATTTTGTTTCTTCTCTTTTTTACTTAGTTTTTTTAGGATTGTAAAACCTTTTTGTTCTTCTAAACTTTATTTTCACTTTTTTATCACTTTTATGAACTCATAAGAATGGAAAAGTTGAAATTTTAAATTTTGAAAGGTTTAGTTTTTGCTTTGTTTAGAAATACTTTTTGTTCTTTTAATTTTTATTTGTTATTTTTATGTATTTTTGGCATAACCTAAGTGTAAAAAAGTAGATGTTTTAATTTTTAGGTAACCTTCATTTTGCATTTAATTTGTGTGTGTGAGTGTATGAGTTAGGATTTCATTTTGTCATTTCAACTTTCATGTTATGTGTGTGAGTGTATGAGAATAGTTTTTGATGCTTTCTTCAATTATGTAGAGTGTGTTGTGTGTAGGAGATAAATTTTAATGCATTATTTTATCGCTTTCTTCAATTATGTAGATGATGCTTAAGATCACGGCAGTGAACCGGTCGCACAAGTAATATAAAATGGGCGAGTTTTCCCAAGTATCGATCTCTCAAGGAACACAGTAAAGTGGAGTTAATTTCGAGGAGGACTTGAGATTGAAGTCCTCAGGTCAGAGCTAACTAAGGTGGGTTTGGATATTACGGAAACAGAAAATAAAAGGCTAACAACTACTCCTATGCAACGCCGCTATGCGATGCTTCGCCAGGCGTGATGGAAGACTAGTCGGGTCGCTATGCACCGAATCACAAGGAGGATGGGCGAGTAGGCTTGCGGATGAGGTGTTGAGAATGGAGGAATGAGGGTCGTGAGCACCTCTTCGCTACGCACGCTTCTAGCAATTGCTAGAATGGTAAGGGTGGATGGTGGTGGATGGAATATGGCGCAACTCAAGCAACTTAGGCAGTAAAATGAAATAGAAATCACATAGACATGAAACACATAACATATACAACCACAGTGTACTTCATCAATATAAATAGATTTGAAACACCAATACTCAACAATAAAGCAAGAACAAGTCAAGAGATCGACCGAATCTGAAGTCTTGCTGAGGATTCAAGGTTGGAATCATCGGGTTGTCAATCCGCGTCCAAGCTCGGTCCTCAACTGCGTCCGGGGTAGAGAATGGCTGTCACCACCTTCCAATGGCCCGTCTTCTTCGTCTCACGATAGCAGACGAAGTTTGCTAGCTTTCCTTTGCTTGATGGCTATGGCGTCAAACCCTACTTGAAGCTCACGGATGAAGGAGAAAGACCGAGAGGAAGCTCCGGCTTGGATTTGGCGGTGAAAGCTTGCCCGGAGCACCTCCCTAGGGTGGAAGATGATGGGGAACGGCGGAGAAGGCGGAAAACGGTGGAGAAATGTCGAGCTCTGGATCCTCTCCCTAATTAGGGCGAGACCTACACTATTTATACAAAGCAGAAATGAACAATGCGCACGATCACAGGCGCACGACCAGTGGTCGTGCACACTATGTTTGGTGCTCGTGCGCATTGGCATGGAAGATCAGGAAGAAGAACTGGGATAACGTGCACGAGTAGTGGCGCACGACCAGTGGTCGTGCGCACTAAGTTCAATGGTTGTGCGATTACCCCAGACAGGACTCCAGAAAAGAGGAATCAATGCACACGATCAGTGGCGCACGACCTGTGGTCGTGCGCAGTATGTCCAGTGGTCGTGCGCTTACCCCAGGCTGATTCTGGAAAACGAAGAGTAGTGCGCACGATCAGGGGTGCACGACCAGTAGTCGTGCGCATTAGATCCCATGATCGTGCGCAGTATTCCTGTTTCACAACCATCCCGGAATACGCACACGACCCCTGTACCGAAAGGAAAAACCAATCACTGATATGTGCAGACATTCCAGGCAATCACAAAAAGGAGTACAAACAATAAAAGTAACAAAATACACAACCACGGGCATAAATGTGCACTTCCTATGGAAATAATGATTAGATGAAATAGGAATGATAAAGAACTAAAAGTGAAGTGCAAACACGTGAAAACTAGCTCAGATGAGTCCGAAAATAGGTATATAAAGTGGACTCATCACACCCCCAGACTAAACTGTTTGTGCGTCCCGAGCAAATAAAATCTAAGCAGATAGGGAAAAATACTAGTTAACAAAGAAATTGTGATACGAAGTACCATGCGAAGTTGCATGCTCGCGCACATAAAAATATAATAGAAGAAATTTCTAAGTATACAAAATAGTTTATACTTTTCACAATGCGTATCAACATTTTATTATTACTCAAAAATAGAATCACGGTGAATCATGCGGTCATGCGTAGGGAGAAAGTAGACTAATCGCTAGGCGAGCATTGCCAAATATCGGGGCTCGGGATAACCTCCAAAGGAATCCACCAATGTCGGTGACCATATGCTTGCCCTTTCGCATTCTCTCCACGGTACTAGTTTGGGTTCACACACGAATCAGTAGGACTGTAGGTGAAGAGATGGGGCTTGGGTTTCGGTGAGGTAAACAAGGATAAACAAGAAGGCTATGCACCTAACCCAAATGAGCTAGTATAAAAGGAATCCCTCTACTAAGCAAAATACACGCGGGTACACCACACCCCCAGACTTAACTTTTAACAAATGGGTGTGTGCACCGCCTACTCCAAATATAATCACATTTCCAAAAAGATTTTCAATTTAAACTTTTTCTTTTCACTTTTTTTTTCTTTACAAATATTTTTCTTTTTTTTCTTCATTTTAATTTCATAATTCAGCAGAAATAGACTTGGGAGCACTTCCACATTTTCACAAATAATAACACCACATCACATCCCAACATGAAAATATAAAACACTAAACTCGACTTGGGTGTGCTACTAGGATAGGCTATGGGGCTTTGGTGAATGAAGGTGGAGCTGAATCAAAAGTAGGGGTAGGCACAACGGGGCTAGCGAGGATAAGACGTTAGGAATGGTACAAAGCTCAACCGGGCCAAAATGATGGCCTACATCACGCTCATGCGAGTGAACTAACCTATACCCATGCTTCAAGAATAGCTTGGGGCAAGTTCTTAGCCAACAAGAAAGACTATCCATCCTCCCGACTCGAGCAATACGAACCTAACGGCCGTCTACACACATCCCTAAGCTACTGTTTGATTCATACCAGATTCACCAACTTTTGAGTAGAATAAAAAATCTTTACGCAAATAGAAAGATATAAAACTATAAGCATACAAAAAAATTAAATATACTCGAATTTCTACACGAGACGAGAGAAGTTGACTAGGAGCACAGCAAGGTCAACATTTTACTCCGTCTCACAATCCTATGACAGCACCATAATTTTCCCAAATCATACAAAAGAAACGAGTTTAACTCGCAGCACGCAAAAAACTAAGCACGCGCTCATGTGGGTGCAGTGGTGTGTGATGCAATGAACTAATCAAAATAAAACTATAAAAGCTTCTAGTATGCACATGAGAAGTGCACGTGCAATAGGTAACAGATCTCTCCCCCAGACTTAAACTAAACTACACAGCATATGATAGAGAAATTAAGATCATAAAGAGCTAAGGGAAGATGTTACCCAATGCTCAGCTAGTGAGCATACCAGAAGACGCGTGGAAACCTGAAGCAGGCCCGGCATACGAAGAATCACAACCCCGCCAACACGAAGTTGTCAAGAATACCTGCAGGGGTGAGCTCCGCAAAAATAAAAGAAAATATACAAAAAGAAATGCTAAAACTAACATAGACATTAAAAATAAAAAATGCAGGAAATAAAAGATAAGTATTGGGGTTATTGTCATCTCAGCATGACTTCTTCGGCTACGAAAAGGTTCTAGCTAATGGGCCTATGAAAAGAAAAATGCACAGGTAACTGTCCCAATATCCGTTTCGGTAACGGGTACCGATACGGCGATAGAACAGTTACCCCTCTACCTAAATAGTAATACCTGCCCAATGGTAGAGGAAATAGGAAATAGGATGAGGAGGAGGCCTGGTCCTCACTCATCTTATCTCAAAAAGTATCCTCGCCTAGCAAGGCATTATCAACCACAGGTGTGCAGGGTGTGATGGCAATGACAAGAACACCAGGCTCATCATCATCCCAGCATACCCGTGGAGACTCAGCCTGTACAGGCTCAGATAGAGAAGGGGGATCAAGAATTAAAGGAGGCGAAGAACTAAAATAATCAGAAAATGGGAGAGTGATCCCGGTATCACTCTCAGCAGGATCCAAGCAGAGATCATCATCGGTATTATATGAGTCGTACCGAGGGGAATCCGAGAACTCGAGGTCCGCGGTGGTAAGAGGAACGACCTCATCCAATAAGGAGGTGCAAACCTCTGCATCGGAAAGAGGGTATTCCTCATCCCACTGGGGTGCGTAAAAGTGTTCCGAAGATCCACCTTCTCTGTCGGAGATAGAGGAATCATCATCCCACTTCGGCACAACCTCGGGCACCGAATAATCCACAATCACGGCATCATCAACCGACTCACAAGAAAGAGGAATAGCACAATCCGGCAAAAAATGCGGAGGGTCAAGGCTGCTCTCAAAATCAAGCACTGAATGAACAGGCCCCATCGCAAAATCATTCGCTGACACCACCCCGTCGACGACCGGAACAATCTCATCGTCCCATACAGGAGCGTCCATGAGTTCATGCTCCTCTTTTTGTTGGCTAACACCAGAGTGATCATCATCACTCAAGGAAAGCTCGTAAAAAGGGATCGAGGGACCCATGAAAGAGTTGTATGCGGCTAAAGATTCTTCGGTAATCTCAACGGGTAAAGAATGAGCAAAGTGCGTTATGTCAGTGTATGGGCCAGGCAACACCCTGGTAGGCATGTCCACAACAGTCTTCCGCGAACGGTAGGTTGTTGTGCACACGCCCTCAAAGGGAGAAGGCTTGCACAAACGAGGGCAATCCTTCAACATGTGGCCCACACCTTGACATGACAAACACCGAATGCAATGCTCGGCATTCATAACAGCAATGGCATCGATGGATCGGCTCAAAGTGTCAAGGATACGGCACTCAGCATCAGGATCCATTACGAACAAAAATAATTGCTGAAAAAGTGCTACACAACTTAAATGAAAATAGTACGGATCTGCTATCTAAATCAAAAATCAGAAAAGGGCAAAAAGAAATAAGCAAAATAAATGAAATGCACAAATGAAAAAGGGCTTTAATCTATTATCTCCCTCTCCAAAAACTCACACGACTGTGTTCCCCGGCAACGGCGCCAAAAACTTGATGCTTAAGATCACGGCAGTGAACCGGTCACACAAGTAATATAAAATGGGCGGGTTTTCCCAAGTATCGATCTCTCAAGGAACACAGTAAGGTGGAGTTAATTTCGAGGAGGACTTGAGATTGAAGTCCTCAGGTCGGAGCTAACTAAGGGGGGTTTGGATATTTACGGAAACAGAAAATAAAAGGCTAATAACTACTCCTATGCAACGCCGCTATGCGATGCTTCACCAGGCGTGATGGAAGACTAGTCGGGCTGCTATGCACCGAATCACTAGGCGGATGGGCGAGTAGGCTTGCGGATGAGGTGATGAGAATTGCAGAATGAGGTTCGTGAGCACCTCTTCGCTACGCACGCTTCTAACAATTGCTAGAATGGCAAGGGTGGATGGTGGTGGATGGAATATGGCGCAACTCAAGCAACTTAGGCAGTAAAATGAAATAGGAATCACATAGACATGAAACAATAACATATACAACCACAGTGTACTTCATCAATATAAATAGATTTAAAACACCAATATTCAACAATAAAGCAAGAACAAGTTAAGAGATCGACCGAATCCGAAGTCTTGCTGAGGATTCACGGTTGGAATCGTCGGGTTGTCAATCCGCGTCCAAGCTCGGTCCTCAACTGCGTATGTGGTAGAGAAGGGCTATCACCACCTTCCAATGGCCTGTCTTCTTCGTCTCACGATAGCGGACGAAGTTTGCTAGCTTTCCTTTGCTTGATGGCTATGGCGTCAAACCCTACTTGAAGCTCACGGATGAAGGAGAAGGCCGAGAGGAAGCTCCAGCTTGGATTTGGCGGTGAAAGCTTGCCCGGAGCACCTCCCTAGGGTGGAAGATGATGGGGAACGGCGAAGAAGGCGGAAAACGGCGGAGAAATGTCGAGCTCCGGATCCTCTCCCTAATTAGGGCGAGACCTGCACTATTTATACAAAGCAGAAATGAACAATGCGCACGATCACAGGCGCACGACCAGTGGTCGTGCGCACTATGTCCGGTGCTCGTGAACACTGTCATGGAAGATCAGGAAGAAGAACTGGGATAACACGCACGAGTAGTGGCGCACGACCAGTGGTCGTGCGCACTAAGTTCAATGGTTGTGCGATTACCTCAGACAGGACTCCAGAAAAGAGGAATCAATGCACACGATCAGTGGCACACGACCGGTGGTCGTACGCAGTATGTCCAGTGGTCGTGCGCTTACCCCAGGCAGATTCTAGAAAATGAAGAGTAGTGTGCACGATCAGGGGTGCACGACCAGTGGTCGTGCGCATTAGATCCCATGATCGTGCGCAGTATTCCTGTTTCACAACCATCCCGGAACACGCACACGACCCCTGTACCGAAAGGAAAAACCAATCACTGATATGTGCAGACATTCCAGGCAATCACAAAAAGGAGTACAAATAATAAAAGTAACAAAATACACAACCACGGGCATAAATGTGCACTTCCTATGGAAATAATGATTAGATGAAATAGGAACAATAAAGAACTAAAAGTGAAGTGCAAACACGTGAAAACTAGCCCAGATGAGTCTGAAAATAGGTATATAAAGTGGACTCATCAGTAGAGTGTGTGTGTGTAGAAGATAGTTTTATTGCTTTCTTTTAATTCGTGTAGAGTGTGTGCGTGTGCGCATTTATTTCCGCCCACTCGTTAAGAGTTAAATGGCGTGCTTTTATTTACAACCTACTCGTTTGAGTAGGACTTGTAATTTTCTTTTCTTTTCTTTTCCGCCTACTCGTTAAGAGTTAAATGATGCGCCCTTATTTCTCGCCTACTCGTTTGAGTAGGATTTGTAATTTTCCTTTTTTATAACTTAGTTATTTTTGTTTATTTATAATTTGAAGTGTGTGTGAGTTCTCTTTTTAGCTAACTTTTTCAGTTTTCTAAATGTTTGTTGTTTTCATGTCTTTTTCTTTTAACCCTTTAGTGCTTAGTTATGAACTCGCGCCTCGTCAAATTATAAAGCCGTCCCCATACAGATATGTGGCTAATCGTTATTAGCCTCGGCATCGAAGAGCATTGGGACATTTAAAAATGATTTGAAATAATTAAAGTTTTTAATTTTCACTTTAATTTTAGGACTTAAGGTTTACCCCGAGTTAACGACGCGTAGGACCACAAATCGATATGTGGGCCCTATTTTCGTTATCCATACACTAGCTAGCCGAGAGGTCGTGCGTATGGACAGATCACCCCTGGATAAAGAGAGTTACGTGCATACCCTCGAAAGAGGACAAGCGTAATTCTTCTGGATTGGGTTCCCCACCCAATAGCGGGGTTCTTAGCGTAAAGCGGGCATTAAGAGGAATCCTTTGTCGGACTAACGTTCGGTTGAATAGTCTTAGTGTTTAGGTGAGCGATATCCCTATAGCTAGGTGAGCTCATATCTGTGGAACCTCCACAGCCAAGTTGACTTTTATTAATTTGAAATCTAATTTCAATAATTATTAAAAGTCATTTTAGTCTTAATTCGATTCGGTGTCGAGCGTTAACCCTTCATCGAATATTTCTAAATCATTTTTCGCTCTTTTATTTATTCCGTCTTTAGTCAATTAAAATCTCTGCCTTACTTTCAGTAAAATAATAGTCCTCCTGGAGGAGTAAGAATAATCAACCCGACCCTGAGAACAATACGAGCTCGGTATTCTCCTGAATATCGAGTACTACTTGCGATAAGTGCAGTTGCCTACCTTAGCAAGCCCGCGGCGAACGACTCATCAAACCAACCACCCACATAAGATTCTATTCGCGGGCCATCAATAGACTTCCTTTTTTAAGTCATCACTTAAAAAAGCTGACTTGACATCCATCTGGAATACCTTGAACCCTTGGTATGCTGCATAGGCAAGGAATAGCCTTATTGCTTCCAACCTTGTCACTGGAGCAAATGTTTGATCAAAGTCTATTTCCTCTTCCTGCATGTAGCATTTTGCTACCAGTCTTGCTTTTTTTTGACTATGATGTCATTTTCATCTAACTTGTTCCTGTAGATCCACTTAGTCCCAATGACATTATGATCCTTTGGTTTAGGAACCAGCACCCATACTTTACATCTTCTAAATTGATTCAGCTCCTGTAACGCCCCCAATTTTTCTGCGATTATTTAATTCTCGTTTGGCATTACGTTGACGTGTTTCCGTCTTGTGTCGTTTGTTAGAGCGTGGTCTTAACTCTTTAGGTTCCTTGTGTGGTTGTTGGTAGCCTATTTGGCAAGATTCCCTAGCAAGCCGGGTCTGTTTTGGTGACTGGTGAGGCCTCTCGAGGGATGCTTGTGTTTTGGCTTCGGGTGGTGATAACCTGAGTTTTTTTTTTGTCGAAAGTTGATTTTGACTTCGTCGTTGTGTTCGTAGCATGGGTATTTAGCTACTGTGCAAATTTCATCAAATTTTGAGGATGTTCGGGTTTCGCGTCGTTTTGTATTTTATTTATAATAATGTGATATTATATATTATATATAGATGTATTTTTTTTAGAAAGTAGCAGTTATGGTGAAAAGGTGGCTGGTAGCTTTTGAGTGGGCTAAGAATAGAAAGTATTTGGGACTTAGCCGCTGTCTATATATAGTCTTAAATTAGAATAAAGACTATTCATTGTCTTTTCGGAATTAGCATAACCGATGTCCCTGTCCAAGAGAGGAAAACTGGTGGGCTGCCCTTACCTTCCACCGCCGATTCCCGGAGTTCTAGCGGTCGGATTTTCGTTCCGAGGGTAGATCTGGACTGCTCTCCCCTAGATCTTCATTTTGACGGTAAGCTTTCTCCATTTCGTGTCTTTCTATGGTGTTGTAGATTTTCATTTGACCCCTTTCCCTCTCCGAAAATGTCTAGTCTTGCTCGGTTAGGTGTTTGCTGCCAGGTCCATGGGGAAGCAGAAAAGTCGGTCGAGACCTTCCGAAAATCAAGGCAAGTGGTACTCCTGCCCTTGCCAAGTAACTTGTTTTAGTTCCTTTTATACCTTGCCAATCATAGATCACCCTGTTTCTTGGATATTAATGTTCGGTGTCTATTAATCTTAGTCACGTAAATGCTTAAGCATATTTGATCACTCTCTGTACAAGTTTACTCAAGAATCGGCCTTGTTGTTAAATTTTTTCTTCTTTCTTGGACTTCCTGCTGTTAATTTGACTTGCTCTCGGGCTGGGAATAGAGAGATGAGAGTGGAGATGTTTTTCCTTTTCTGCGCAGTAACTATAGCCAGATAGTTGTGTTGTGGCCTTAATATTGGTTTTGTACAAGTAATCTACCTTGGCTAGGCACGAATTGGGGGAAATTAGGCTTGCCTGTGTAATGGCTGTATCAGAACCCCCCCCCCCCCCCCCTTTCCTTAGTCTAGTTGATTAGAGCTTTTCTGGGCTAAATGAAGTGGTGTGGAGAGATGAGGAGGGTACAGGAATTAGGTTGTAGCGTTTCTGGTTGGGGTGTTGATTAGATCAGGTTTGAGTTTCTCTGATTTTGCCTAAGTGTAAAATCGTTGAGTGAGGGAAGCTCACTCAACGTCGGGCTTGGTTTTATGCTAAGTATAGAAGCGTTGATAGCGTTGAGTGCACTCAACGCTGCTAGGTTGACGACGTTCGTCGTTCTCAGCTCGACGTTGTTCGTCGAACTGAGATAGACGATCTCTGGTTGCCTGAGATCATCGATCTGAGTTCGACGAAAATCGTCGAGCTGAGGTCGACGATTTTCCTGTGATCTGAGTCGACAAAAATCGTCGAACTTAGATCGACGATTTCCTGGGATCTGAGTTCGATGAAAATCGTCGAACTGAGGTCGATGTTTTCCTATGATCTGAGTTTGACGAAAATCGTCGAACTGAGATCGGAATTTCCTGTAAGGTGAGATCGACGTTTATTTTTGCCTTAACCGAATTTTTTATTCGTTTTCTTTTCTTCCCGAGTGATTACCTCCTAGGTGGGGATGTCTTGTCGGCCATTCATTTCTTCCTTTATTTTTGAGGGCCGAATCGTGGGTTATGGCAGGTAATGGTATTTTGGCGCTCTAAAGGAGTGGGATGTTTTGTGTGAGAGTCGTGGCCGCCACCTTTTAGTCCCAGGTACGGGCTGGGTATAGCCATAGCCGCCACCTTTTAATCCCAGGTACGGGCTGGGTATGTGGTGGCCTTGTGCTGACGCAGTGAATTTTAGTTGGAACTGTTTGTTTGGGGGACTGTTTTTGGTCACCAACTCAGGTCCATGTTATTTTACTACTGCCATTATCCACAATATAGGATTGTTAGATTCTTCTTCCTTTATAGATTGCAACTTTTGTTGGCACATGTCTGCCTTGTAGACTCTACAGGTTTTATGACAGGGTTGTTGTTGTTTTCTCGCACTTGGTGCAAGTGCGTCTTGTCTTGGACAGTATTTGTCTGTTACTGTCTTACTTTCTTCTCTTGCGTACCCTTTTATATAACACTTCCATGCAGATTATTTGTTTTACTTGCTGAGGTATTCTTTTCTTCTCTGAATGCCTCAGGTTCTGATTAGTAGCCGAGTAGGCGGCTAGTTTTGTTGTGCTGTCGCTGGTGATCTCTTGTACTGTAGAGATAAGTTTCTTGGTCTTGTGAGGTAGTTTTCTGTTTTTCTTACAGACATACATGCTCGCCAGTGGGTTCGTGTCAGGTTGTTGACGCCCGCTGGTGGTTTTTACTTATGATACTAGATATGTTTCTTTTACTGCTACCTTTCTGGAGATAGTCTATTTGCTCTTGGGAAGATTTATGCTAGGTTGCTAGTTACTTTTAAACCTAAAAACACTATTATAAGTATATCTCATGATCAGCATGTTTATAAAACTCATACACTACTTTCCAAGCAACATAAAAAGATCGTTTTCTTACTTATAATATAAAATAAATCTAGAGTCTTGCATAGTATAAGTTGACCTCGGGGGACACTTATGCACTCTTATAGGATGTCAAATATAAATAAAGTATTTTCCACTGCGTATAAGTATAGTTTTTAAACTGTGGACTAGATGATCCACTGAGCCGAGGGATACGGCCTTTAAAATATAACTGATTTTCTAATCATTAAACTTATGAATTTTCATAGTCTAGTTAGATGGTGTTCGTCTGAGCGTCGACAGTTATCCCCTGCTCGACGTGGCATCACGAAGCGTGTTTTCTCATACTCTGATACTCCTTAAATTCGGAGAAAATGCGGGTTGTGACAGTTGGTATCAGAGGGAGGTTGCTTGACAATTTGTCGGGCAACCTTTTCTTATAGGTATTAGATGTTTAGCATCATATCATACACAAACTGATATGTCATCAACACGTCTTGGCGGAAGCACGAACACTACACTCATAGCATAACATGAAGTATACGGGGCATATTATGTAGTATGGGATGCATAATATGTGTCTGTATATAGATCCACCATAGGGGCAACATGTGAGGGTTATGTAGTATAGGATGCATAACCTCACCACATGAATGCGACTAGCACGTTTCTTTTTCGTTGCATGAGAATGTTATGTAGAATGGGATGCATAACATTTTCATGCGTACGTCACTCATAACATGCATTAGGGACTTTTTAGAATGCATAGCACAATCATGCATAGCATAACATTGCATAAGCATAACGTGCCAAGCTAAAGACTTGCAGGATGACATATGTACACACATGGTTTCAAATCAGAAAAAGAATATAAATTCATGCATTCCCGATCTAGGCACAAGAGTTAGTTGATGGTGGTAAACCATCCTAGGTTAACCATAGCATCACTTTTGTAAAAATAAAATAAAATCTCAGAGCAAGTATAGCAGTTAAAAGTTCATATTTATGTATGTATTGTCTGTACTGGTAGTTTGTTCTAACTGTTGTACTAAGTTTCGACCTCAGTTTTTATGGTTTTAGGATGGCGAGACGTCCTTCGACTAGGTCGACTCCCCTGTCTGAGGGTAAGTCTTTAGGAGCGCAGAGTGATGCGGTGATCGAGAGCCTGCGACAGAGCAACGATTCCTTGACCACGCAGTTGGTGGAGATGCAGGCCCAGATCCAGTCTCTGGTGGCAGTTATGGCAGGACAGACTCAGGGAGTGCAAGAACCTACAGGGGGGTTAGCTTCTCCTCCCCCTCCTTCTCCCCTGAGACCTCCAGTGGTGGTGCCAGTAGAGATGGCATTTATCTCACAGTTTTGAGTACTTAGCCCTCCTACATATGATGGGAAGGCAGATTTCATGGTCATAGATGATTAGCTGATCTCCATGGAGGAGATGTTCACGTACTCTGATATTGCAGATGATCAGAGAGTGATGATAGCCGCCTATCAGCTAAAGGGTTTGGCTAAGAGCTGGTGTCTTAGGGAAAAGGAGAGCTTGGTGGCCGGTTGCTCTTGGGGATTATTCAAGGAGATGTTGTTGAGGAAGTTCTTGCCTTCAGTCGAGCGTGACCGACTAATGAATGACTTCCTCCACCTAAAGCAGAGACAACTCACGGTCAGGGAGTACGAGATAGAGTTCAGCAAGTTGAGTCAGTTTGCCCCTGATTTGGTGAGTATTGAAGCTGATCGAGTCAAGCGGTTCCTTGCTGGCTTGAGGAGCGAGGTTCAGTAGTTGGCCAGTGCATATGGATCAGAGACTTATGCAGGGGTAGTGGAGGCTGCTCTGAAAGTGGAGGCAATTGAGACCGCAAAGAACAGAGGCTAGCAAATGAGGAAGGACAAGAGGAAGTTTGCTGAAGAGAAGAACCCCCAGGTACCCGGTGCTGCTTCGGGAAAGAAGAGCAAGGTAGTGTGTAGCTTCTGTGGCCGGCCAGGACACCCTGTTGAGAGCTGTTTCAAGAAGGCGGGAGCTCAGAAGAAGGAGCATGTTCATGCTATTCAAGGTGCTCCTAGGAAGGATGTTTTCTGTTCTGTTTGCAAGCGACCCGGGCATGATGCTGCCCAGTGTTGGTCCAAGGATAAAGTTTGCTATCGGTGTGGATAGAAGGGCCATATCAAGACAAGGTGTCTTCAGGTCCAGCCTGTTCTTCAAGCAGTTCCACTTCACGCATTACCTCTGCCTCAGCATGTGGACAAGGGCAAAGGAAAGCTGAACGTGATCTCTTTTGAGGAGGCTCAAGCTTCGACTCAGGTCATCTCAGGTTAGTTGTTTTCCTAGCCTGGAAGTTTTGTTTACTAGGATGGTTATAGTTTTTGTTTTGGTAGTTCCTTAGTTGCTTATACACTCCTATAGGGAAATTTAAGGTGAAGAATCGTTGGGCGCGTGTTCTGTTTGACTCCGGCGCTACCCACTCGTTTGTGGCTAGAGCCTTTGTGGAGCGATATCGGTTGATTCTAGATCAAGTTCGTGATACCTTCCGCGTCAAGGTCCCTTCTGGTGAATCTGTGTTATCAGATGTGGGCATTTTGGATTGCCCTGTTTTGTTGGGGGATTTTCTTGCGAAGGCAGACTTGAAGATGATTGATCTAGAGGACTTTGATGTTATTCTGGGTATGGACTGGTTGTCTAAGTATGATGCAATTATTCAGTGCAAAGGGAAGCGCCTGGACTACATCAAGGACAACGGTCAGCCTGGAAGTGTGTATGATGATCCTTGCTAGGATTTCCCTGTCATTTCTGTGGTATGTGCTCAGAAGCTGTTTCATTTTGATTGTTTTGCTTGTTTAGTCTCGGCAGTTGGGATTGTTGTTAGTGTACCGCGCTTGGAGGAGATTCATGTTGTACATGGTTTCTCTGATGTTTTTCCTGATGACCTTCATGGCCTTCCCCCCGATCAGGATGTTGAGTTTGTGATTGATTTGGAATTGGGTACGCGTCCTATTGCTAAGGCGCCATACCGGATGGCCCCTCGTGAGTTGGAGGAGTTGCGAGTCCAGTTGGACGAGTTTGAAAGAAATAGTGCCTAATCACCTAGAGGGGGGTGAATAGGTGAATTTTATCTTTTTAAATTTAAGGCAGCAATACTGTACACTACAATTATCACAACACAGCAACCATACAATCAAACATACACAGAGTGCACACAGGATTTAAAGTGGTTCCCCAAGGTCTGGGTACATCCACTTTCCCCCTTCGCCTATCTAGTAGTGTACTAGATTCGGCCTAACTTCAGCACTTCTCCTCAGATCCTCAGATCTTACAGCTCAGAACCCCAAACAGGTTCCTACAACTCAGAGTGCCCCCACTCCTACAACTCAGGCACAAAGCCCTACCACTCAGTCTTCAATAAGACCTACACTCAGAGAACAAAGTCTCTTATAACTCAGGCACTAGTCCCTACCTCAGTCTTTAACAAGACCTACACTCAGAGCACACAGTCTCCTACACTCAGCCTTTATAAAATAGGCTTACAGCTCAGATCCCTTAGGATCCTACAGAAAATAAAGTTTACAAAGTAAATAACCACAACTCTGAAAGAGAGAGATGAGTTGACTGTCTTCTTGATGAGTTCTTGGAAGAACTTGGTAGAGATCAATCTCCCTTGGCTTTCTTCAAAGTTTCTTGAATTAGAACACAGTAGGGTTGAATTTCCTAAAGATGATCTTCAATCAACTTATGTCTAGAGATTCAGATCTCAATCTGAATCTTACTTAGCAGCCTGGTTCAGCAAATGCTTTTCTTAGAAGGAGCTCTCACTCTCCAACTTCTTAGATCTTCTGTTGAAGGTCTTCTTTGTGTTGTTAGATCTCTTGATTAATTGTTGTCAATCTGTAATCACCCTCTCTGTTGAAGGAGAAAGGTCTTTAAATATTCTTCCTCCAAGGTAACCGGCTGATCCGATTTCTAACAACTTTCTGACGGCTCTGACAGTTGTAGTTGACCGGTTGAAATGGCAGCTGTCAAGTCATCCAGTCACTTCTTGAAATCTCTGTCACTGTCTGAAAGTGTCGAGACAGATAGTCTTTATGTGTCGACACAAATAGACTAAGTGTCGACACAAGTAGACTAAGTGTCGACACAAGCCTTCATGGTGTCGACACAACTCCTTGTATTGTTGTAACAGCTTCTCGACACTGCTTCTTCAGAATGTGTCAACACTGATCCTGTGTGTCGACACAAGCCTTCTATTGAATGTGTCGACACTGGTTGAGTGTGTCGACACAAATACTTCTTCTTAGATACTTAGTTGAATTCTGCTGTGTGTCGACAAAACTCCTTTGTGTCGACACATGCCTTCTGGTGTTGAAACTTGCTGAGTGTCGACACATCTCCTTTGTGTCGACACATGCCTTCTGTAACACCCCCTATCCGTCGCATAGCATATAGCAGTAGGTCCGGCCGGGGCCCGACGCCGTATGCCACAGACAGACCGGGTGGTTACTCATGGAAACCATCCAACCAATCAACGTCCTACACAGAGCATTCTAGCGGAAGCAGTTTATAAAAGTTGTAATAAAGAACCCAGCATTAAAGCATGAATGTCCACTAACCCAAAATAGGAATGTATTACAAATACCAACATTAGCCTTAAGGCCTTACAAAATGTTTCACTTGATATTATATGATTTACAAACCACGGCACGCAGGCCGGTCATACATGAATAAAACAGTAAACACTTCCAAATAGGCCTTCGTGGGCCGGCTTCGCAAAAAGGGCTTTAGCCCGCTATTGATCGCTTGGTCCAGCAGCACCTGCAAACAACAAACCACCGCACGGTGGCAAAACAAGGCAACGGTCAGCAATGCTGACCAAATTATAACGATCCCGCCCCCAGCTCGGGGCGGCGATGCTCCTTCCCTGCATTTCATTAGCATAAGCGAGCAATATAACAACTCAATGCATCACAGGCGTTGGCACGCATGGCCACACGCCCCGTGCTCTCAGGGCACATTCTCGATGATCGCAGTCTAAGCCGCTAACTCACCACCATCTCCAGTACGGCGATAACTCGTGAGCAAAATGGTCTTTTAGGCAAACGTTACGACACTTTAATGTCATCAACAGCCTATATCACGACACTTTAATGTCATCGACAGAAAGACCCGACCTCTATGCCCTCGGCATAACGCAGGAACGGTTCCCACTCAACCCGTTGCTCACTTGCCACGACACTTAAATATCATCGGCACGGGTAAGCTTCCCCGAAGCCCGTGAATCGAACGTACGATGTTACATAACCCAGTTATGTACTAATTGGCACCTAGACCCACAAGTTGGCAAGATCACGCATCCGCCCAGTTTTTCGGGTGCACCTTTGGGTTAATCCCCAAGGCTCCCTATTGCAATCTACCACGTAGAAAACCCGAAAAACAATCAATCGCGCGGAGTCTTCTCCGGCATTTATGCAATGCAACATCACCGATCTAGACCAACATGTCCGGGTAGGCTTCACACATCATGCCTATGTCTGTTCTCGCTTACGGACTCTAAACAACGGGGACTTCACATATCTACCCGAAGGAACGCCTCCAACTCTTCGCAAACTCGCGAGAGCGGGCTTCCTATGCAAAGAAGGAGAGCTACTCATGCTCAAGAAGAGAATCGTTACCCTAGCGTTCCTCTTTGGCGCCATTGAAAAGTAAGCAGATGAAAAGCACCGCACTAGCTTTGCCTCCGTGGATCCGGAGTCGGCTCGCGATTCGGAGCTTCGAAGCTCCTCCAATGGCCGGATCTAGCTCCTTCTTCCTTCCTTGGCTCTCCTCTCTCTCTCTAAGGTTTTAGAAAGATGATAACTTAAGAAAAGTGAGGGTTTCTAAGTCCAAACCCGGGTATATCCCTTTCAGGAACAACCCCCAGCCGTTGGATCCCAAAATAAAGAAACGAACGGCTTTGATTCGGGACTGAAATGCCCAATCTGGACCGAACACGGCCTGGCACACGCCCGTGTTCAGGGTCGTGTGCCTCATTCGCCGTCAAAATCGAATCGCCTGGAACAACACACGGGTATCAAACATGCCCGTGTTCGACCTGACATGCCCGTGTTCCACCTGACACGCCCGTGTGGCCGGCCGTGTACCCCCATCATTTTTCCCCGAAAACAACCCGAGCACTGCACGGGTTCTAGGACACGCCCGTGTCCTTGCCCGTGTCACCTTGACACGCCTGGGCTCCAGGCCGTGTACACGGTCTCGACACTCGACACTTCGTCGAGCGAAGATCGTCGACCTGATGACACGGCCTTGGACACGCCCGTGTCCTAGGCCGTGTGCCTTGTCTCGACACAATGTCGAGACCAAAGTGTCGACTTCCCGGAACGAGTGTCGACACGGGTTGACATGCCCTGCGACACGCCCGTGTCGCAGGCCGTGTGCCATGTCTCGACACTTCGTCGACTGCAGAGTGTCGACTTCGTGGCTAAGTGTCGACACGGGTCGACACGCCCTGCGACACGCCCGTGTCGTAGGCCGTGTGCCCAGTCTCGACACAATGTCGAGACCAAAGTGTCGACTTCCTGGCTCAGAGTCAACACAAGCTTGACACGCCCGTGTCCCAGGCCGTGTGCCTGCAGCCAGAACCCAAAACTGGCCCAAAACGTCCCTCATCGCTCCTTTGAGTTTCGGGGCGTTACAACTCTCCCCCTCTTAAAATAATTTCGTCCTCGAAATTATATATAAAGGAAAGACATGTACAAAACCAAAATTTATACCTGAGCGGAACAACTCTGGATACTCGTCAAGCATAGTCTGCTCTCGCTCCCAAGAGAGCTCCTCACGACCGCAATTGCCCCACCGGACCTTGACCATCCTGATCTCTTTATTGCGTAGCCGCTTGACCTCCGAGTCCTCAATCCGCACGGGCTTGACCTTTGTCGTCAGCCCACTATCCACCGGCACTTGATCGACCGCGATCACTTGCGTAGGCTCTTGCACCGCCTTCCGAAGTACCGAAATATGGAATACATCATGTAAACCACTAAGCTCCACTGAAAGCTTCAACCGATAGGATGCTTCTCCAACTCGCTCCAAAACCTCAAACGGTCCAAGGTACCTCGGGCTTAGCTTTTTCAATCGCTGCACCCGCGAGACACCCTTGAATGGCTTGATCTTTAAGTATACATAATCGCCCACAGCGAACTCCACGTTCCTGTGCTTGGCATTATAGTACTTTGCTTGCCGGTCCTGAGCGATAAGCAACCTCTCCCGAATGGTTCTCACCAAAGAAGTAGCATCCTCCACTTCCGATCGCTTATACAACTTTGACTCACCTGTTTCTAACCAAGACAACGGCGTGCAACATTTTCTACCATATAGGGCCTCGAAGGGCGCCATTTGAATACTCGCTTGGTAGCTGTTGTTGTATGCGAACTCCACCAAATAAAGGTTGTCTTTCCATTGCTTTCCAAAATCCAAGACACACATGAGAAGCATGTCTTCCATGGTTTTATTGACCCTCTCGGTCTGCCCATTCGTTTGCGGACGGAAGGCTGTGCTGAATTTCAACTTTGTTCCCAACATTTGCTGCACTAGCCTCCAATCATTGGACGTGAACCGCCCATCTCGGTCACTCACGATGCTGCGGGGCACACCATGACGCCGTACAATGTTATCCACATAAAGTTTTGCCAACTTCTCCACCGGATCATCCTTCCTATGTGGAATAAAATGCGACACCTTCGTTAACCGATCAACAACCACCCAAATGGCGTCGTTCCCCTTTTGTGACCTTGGCAAACCGTGCACAAAGTCCATAGAGATGTCGTCAAATTTCCACTCCGGAATAGGCAAGGACTTAAGAAATCCTCCCGGCTTTTGGCACTCCGCCTTTACCAAGGCACAAGTTTGTCACTTTGCTACGTATAGCGCCACATCCTTCTTCAAACCCGGCTACCAAACAGTTTCTTCACATCACGGTACATCTTTGTGCTCCCCGGGTGAATCGAGTACTTGGTACGGTGTGCCTCGTACAACAACTCCACCCGCAAATTACCCACATTTGGGACGCACAGACGACCGTCCTTCCAAAGTAATCCGTCCTCCACGACGAATTAGGAATTTGACCCATCCAGAGCCTCTACCATGAACTGCTTCATATGAGCATCCATATCCAAAGCCTGCCGAATACGATCAGCCAGGTCATATTGGACTTCAGTCCAATTCAGAACTGCTTCAGCACTTGATTGTCTATCCACACAAACAATCTCCAATGCCTCCAACTCCCGCACCAACCGCTCATCATGCACCGATAGCCAATTAGCTCGAGCTGGGGCTCGGCGACTCAACGCGTCCGCAACCGCATTCCCTTTACCAGGCACGTAGTGGATCTTGAATGTATAGTCCCCCAGGAACTCCATCCATCTACGCTGCCGCATATTCAGATCCTTCTGATCAATAAGATACTTCAGGCTCTTGTGATCGGTGTAGATATCAATCTTCACACCGTACAAATAGTGTCTCCACAGCTTCAAGGCAAAAATCACGGCCGCTAACTCCAAGTCATGGACCGGATAGTTCCTTTCATGCACTTTTAGCTGTCTCGAGCCATAAGCTATTACACTTCCATATTGCAGTAGCACGCAACCCAAGCCGCTGCCCGAAGCATCACTATAAATCTCATAGCCTTCGGTCCCACATGGCGAACTCAGCACAGGCGCTGTGGTCAACCGACACTTTAACTCCTCGAAAGCTCGCGCGCACTCCGGTGTCCAAACGAACTTATGCTCCTTCCTCGTCAAACTAGTGAGAGGTAACGCTATCCATGAGAAGTTCTCTACGAAGCGCCTATAATAGCCGGCAAGCCCTAGAAAACTCCGGACTTCCGCTACCGTAACAAGCTCAGGCCACTCCCGTATCGCAACGATCTTTGCCGGATCCACAGCAATACCCTCTCCACTCACTATATGACTGAGGAATGCCACCGAGGATAGCCAAAACTCGCACTTCGAGAACTTGGCATACAACCGATTTCTCCTTAGCATCTCCAACACCAAATGAAGATGCTTGAAGTGATCTTCCTCACTTTGCGAGTACACCAAAATATCGTCGATGAAGACGATCATGAAATGGTCCAAGTACTCCCTGAACATCCTGTTCATCAAATCCATGAACACTGACGGCGCATTAGTTAGCCCAAACGGCATGACCGTAAACTCATAATGTCCGTATCTCGTACTAAATGCTGTCTTCGGGATATCACTCTCCCTTATTCGCAGCTGATAGTACCCAGCCTTGAGATACAACTTCGAGTACACCGTCGACCCGACTAACTGATCAAAAAGATCATCAATCCGGGGGATTGGGTACTTGTTCTTCTCAATCAACTTGTTGAGCTCCCGATAATCAATACATAGCCTCAAGCTTCCGTCCTTCTTCTTAACAAAGAGGACCGGTGCGCTCCAAGGCGAAGAACTCGGGCGCACATACCCTTGCTCCAACAACTCTTGCAGTTGAACTTTCAGCTCCGTCATTTCCTTAGGCGCTAGCCGATAAGGAGATCGTGACACAGGCTTTGCACTTGGCACTAGCTCGATCGTGAAATCTATCTCCCGCTGAGGCGGGGCTCCAGGAAGATCTGCGGGGAACACATCAGGGTATTCTGATACCACTGAAATACAATCCAACGCGGGCTTCGGCTTTGCAACCTCCACTAGTGTAAAGAACAGTTCTGCACCGGCACGAACCGCCTTCACCACCTGAAGAGCAGACATCAACGTCTTGCTCGACCGCTTTAAGCCCGTAAAAGTCATTTCACGACTTGCTCCCGGCTTTACTTCCTTGCTACCGCAATCTATATGGGTCTGCTGCTCCGAGAGCCAGTCCATGCCAAATATAACGTCGAACTCCACTAACGGAAGTAAAGACGCCTGCAGATCGAACTCCTGATTCCCAATACGAATCTTAACATCGCAGATCCTATCCGCGCGCATCGAACACCCATTGGGCAACAACACATCCAACTTATCATTCGCCATCGAAGAAGGGACTCCGATGCGTGATATAAATCCTTCGGACAAGAAGGAGTGTGAAGCTCCCGTATCGAAGAGTGCTCGTGCCGGATTTTCACAAATCAATACAAATCCTAAACAATCAGTGGTAAGGTAACATGTGCATAACAAGTATTTAAAGAAATTGACTTGCTATAAATTAAACCGTACCTGTCACCACATCAGCCTGTTTGATGGCCTCCTGTTGGCCAAGATTATAGACCCTTGGCTGAGCCGGAGCATAATGGGATGCGGTCGACTCCACCGCCTTTCCCTTCTCTTCATAAGTAGCTCCCGGCCTCCTTTCGGACTTGGGACGTCCGCTCCGGCACTCACGGGCATAATGCCCCAACTTCCCACAGTTCTAACATGCGCCCGGGGTCCGACCCGTAGTCGCCCCAGAAGCACCAGCAGAGAGGGCTAGACCCGAAGTCTTAGCTTTCTTGTTCCACTTTCGGAACACAGATTTTGAGGTGTTTGGCCCTCTGGACTCCGACCACTTCTCGCCCAAGCTTTTCTTTGCCTGCACATTCTTCATGTCCTTCTCCAAGGACCGGGCCGTGTTGACCAAGGTTAAGAAACCCTGCGTCATCGGCCCCGAGAGTAGTAACCTCAACTCATCTCTCAAGCCTTCATAGAAGCGATTAGTCTTGCGCTCCTCATCCACGATGGTGGAGCTAGCATATCGACTCAAACGAGTGAACTCATGGAGATATTCATCCACGCTCTTCTCACCCTGAACCAACTTCAGAAATTCGTTCTCCATCGCTATCTTCTGCATCGAAGGGAGGTATCTAGCCAAGAACAATCTCGAGAACTCCTCCATCGAGACATCACCAAGTTGCCTACCTCTCAGTAAGTGCAGCTCCAATCCTTCCCACCACATCCTCGCTTCACCGTCCAGAAGGAACGTAGCGATGGTGGTCATTTGCCACTCCTCTGTCTCCGTTGCTGTCATGACTCTCTTCACCCTGGAGAGCCAGTATTCAGCCTGAGATGGGGTTCCCAACCCCGAGAATACCGGAGGGTTAACGCTCATAACATGCTTAAGCTGCCTCTCGGTTGCCCTCCTTGGCACCACCGGTTCCACAACCACTTACTCCACTCTCCTCGGCTCAGCATCTTGAAGAGGTTCCTGCTCCATCGCAGGAGCGGGCTGCTGCGTTTGCCTTGCAGGCTGCGCATTTATCACGGCCAACACCGCTTCAGCCACCAATCGTATGTTCTCAGCCAACAGAGGTGTTGCAGGAGCAACATCCGGTGTACTACTAGCCTCAGAAACTCGGTGTTCTGACGGCCCAACACCACTTCTGGTCACCTATAGTGGTACAAAACACCGTTAAGCGACCAAATAAAATTGCAAACAGCAATTATAGGAACACGCAGGTTCCTCAAACACGAGTATTTTCATTCCTAAGTGGCATTCATGGGTTATTTTACTGTTATAATGATGACGCACACAATGTGCTCACCACCCCTTAAAAAGAATTCGCCCACGAATTCATCTTAAGCCCGACCAAAACCAGTAGTCTGATACCAAATTGTAACACCCCCTATCCATCGCATAGTATATAGCAGTAGGTCCGGCCGGGGCCCGACGCCGTATGCCACAGACAGACCGGGTGGTTACTCATGGAAACCATCCAACCAATCAACGTCCTACACAGAGCATTCTAGCGGAAGCAGTTTATAAAAGTTGCAATAAAGAACCCAGCATTAAAGCATGAATGTCCACTAACCCAAAATAGGAATGTATTACAAATACCAACATTAGCCTTAAGGCCTTACAAAATATTTCACTTCATATTACATGATTTACAAACCACGGCACGCAGGCCGGTCATACATGAATAAAACAGTAAACACTTTCAAATAGGCCTTCGAGTGCCGGCTTCGCAAAAAGGGCTTTAGCCCGCTATTAACCGCTTGGTCCAGCAGCACCTGCAAACAACAAACCACCGCACGGTGGCAAAACATGGCAACGGTCAGCAATGCTGACCAAATTATAACGATCCCGCCCCCAGCTCGGGGCGGCGATGCTCCTTCCCTGCATTTCATTAGCATAAGTGAGCAATATAACAACTCAATGCATCACAGGCGTTGGCACGCATGGCCACACGCCCCGTGCTCTCAGGGCACATTCTCGGTGATCGCAGTCTAAGCCGCTAACTCACCACCATCTCCAGGACGGCAATAACTCGTGAGCAAAATGGTCTTTTAGGCAAACGTTACGACACTTTAATGTCATCAACAGCCTATGTCACGACACTTTAATGTCATCGACAGAAAGACCCGACCTCTATGCCCTCGGCATAACGCAGGAACGGTTCCCACTCAACCCGTTGCTCACT
Organism: Platanthera guangdongensis; assembly: GCA_039583875.1. Taxonomy (NCBI): domain Eukaryota; kingdom Viridiplantae; phylum Streptophyta; class Magnoliopsida; order Asparagales; family Orchidaceae; genus Platanthera; species Platanthera guangdongensis. Next base: position 56,322,817 of record CM077160.1, on the reverse strand, counting down.
TGCCACGACACTTAAATATCATCGGCACGGGTAAGCTTCCCCGAAGCCCGTGAATCGAACGCACGATGTTACATAACCCAGTTATGTACTAATTGGCACCTAGGCCCACAAGTTGGCAAGATCAGGCATCCGCCCAGTTTTCCGGGTGCACCTTTGGGTTAATCCCCAAGGCTCCCTGTTGCAATCTACCACGTAGAAAACCCAAAAAAACAATCAATCGCGCGGAGTCTTCTCCGGCATTTATGCAATGCAACATCACCGATCCAGACCAACATGTCCGGGTAGGCTTCACACATCATGCCTATGTCCGTTCTCACTTACGGACTCTAAACAACGGGGACTTCACATATCTACCCGAAGGAACGCCTCCAACTCTTCGCAAACTCGCGAGAGCGGGCTTCCTATGCAAAGAAGGAGAGCTACTCATGCTCAAGAAGAGAATCGTTACCCTAGCATTCCTCTTTGACGCCATTGAAAAGTAAGCAGATGAAAAGCACCGCACTAGCTTTGCCTCCGTGGATCCAGAGTCGGCTCGCGATTCGGAGCTTCGAAGCTCCTCCAATGGCCGGATCTAGCTCCTTCTTCCTCCCTTGGCTCTCCTCTCTCTCTAAGGTTTTAGAAAGATGCTAACTTAAGAAAAGTGAGGGTTTCTAAGTCTAATCCCGGGTATATCCCTTCAGGAACAACCCCCAGCCGTTGGATCCCAAAATAAAGAAACGAACGGCTTTGATTCGGGACTGGAATGCCCAATCTGGACCGAACACGGCCTGGCACACGCCCGTGTTCAGGGCCGTGTGCCTCATTCGCCGTCAAAATCGAATCGCCTGGAACAACACACGGGTATCGAACACGCCCGTGTTCGACCTGACACGCCCGTGTTCCACCTGACACGCCCGTGTGGTCGGCCGTGTACCCCCATCATTTTTCCATGAAAACAACCCGAGCACTGCACGGGTTCTAGGACACGCCCGTGTCCTTGCCCGTATCACCTTGACACGCCTGGGCTCCAGGCCGTGTACACGGTCTCGAAACTCAACACTTCGTCGAGCGAAGATCGTCTACCTGATGACACGGCCTTGGACATGCCTGTGTCCTAGGCCGTGTGCCTTGTCTCGACACAATGTCGAGACCAAAGTGTAGACTTCCCGGGACGAGTGTCGACACGGGTTGACACACCCTGCGACACGCCCGTATCGCAGGCCGTGTGCCATGTCTCGACACTTTGTCGACTGCAGAGTGTCGACTTTGCGGCTAAGTGTCGACATGGGTCGACATGCCCTGCGACACGCCCGTGTCGCAGGCCGTGTACCCAGTCTCGACACAATGTCGAGACCAAAGTGTCGACTTCCCGGCTCAGAGTCGACACAAGTTTGACACGCCCTGGGACACGCCCGTGTCCCATGCCGTGTGCCTGCAGCCAGAACCCAAAACTGGCCCAAAACGTCCCCCGTCGCTCCTTTGAGTTTCGTGGCATTACACCTTCATATGTTGAAACTTTGCTGAGTGTCGACACATCTCATTTATGTCGACACATGCCTTCATGTGTTGAAACTTGTTGAGTGTCGACACATCTCATTTGTGTCGACACAAGTACTTTAACTTTGTTGAAGTTTGCTAAGTGTCGACACAGCCTCCTGGTGTCGACACTTTTGATGTCGACAAAGTTTCTCTGAGTGTCGACACAGCCTCTAAGTGTCGACACTAATTTTGTAGACAATTCTTCACTATGTGTCGATACTGATTGTATGTGTCGACACTTTTCTTCTGGTGTTGACTCTACCTTCCTGGTGTCGACACAATTACTCCAAGTGTCGACACAGCTTCTCTAGGTGTCGACACAAGCCTTTATAAGTGTCGACACTTCTCCTCTAGGTGTCGACACATGGACTTAGAAACTTTTCTGCATTTTCTGCAATTACTTAACCTGCACATATAAACTCAAAGCACATCAAATACACCTTGATGTATATCATTGAGTAGGGTGAGACTTCTTCAAATCAGGTACATATATTCCAATGTACCCAACAATCTCCCCCTATTTGGAGAAGTCATAACCCTTAGTCAATGATATACACCATACATAACAAATTCTCAGTATGATGTAAAACAGTATTATATGACAGGGTAAATACTTAACAAAACATGTATAAACAATCATTACAGAATAAAAATGTAACAGATCAAACATTATTTTGTTATAACTTCCAATAGTCTCATTAACCAAAAGTTTACATTGATTTTAATGTAAAAGATTACAGGGTTGTAAACTTAAGAAAATTCTATCATATGGTTGTTCTGGCTCCTTGATAACAATGTCCTTTCCAGATTGAATCTTTGCTTGAACTGGAGCATTATTGTCATCAACAGGCTTCTTCTCTTTAAGATCTTTCTTTTTTTGTTCTTCAGCTCTTATCTTCTATCTCTCAAAATAGTTATAAGGCTTAGGGAAATACTTGCTAGGCTCCTGTGCATTAGGAGGTAGCTTCCTTAATTTAGCCTTCCTTTTGTATTGTACTATGGCCTCTTGCCTAGCCTCATGATTTTCCATTCCTGGTCAGAATACCATTTGCCCCTCTCTAGGAAATTATCCTTAGCAGCCTTCCAAGCAGTCAATATGATATTCCTAGAGGTTGGGCTCCATTGCTCAAAGTCTGGCCTTAATTCAGCCTGCTCTCTGAACCTCTTCTTAGATAATTGGGCTTCTTGCTCCTTTAATAATGCCTCTTGTGCTTTTAATATTGCCTCTGGCACAGGCTGTACTACTTTCTCAAGAATAACCTTCTGATTACCCTCAGGAGGACTATACATAGACTGTACCTCCTGATGTATCATGTCAAAATCTGCAGAAGGGTAGATCACCTGAGCTACTTTAGCTTTCTCTCCTCCAAAATATGCAGGATTTATTCCAGACTCTGCTACATTATCATCATCACATAAAGGTGGATATCCAAGGGTGGCTCTGATGTTGTTTGAAATCCATTTTGCATGGTCAGAGCCTGCCTTGACTAATACCCTCTCCCCCTTTATGACTTCTCTTTCTATATGATCTCTAAGACCATCCTTCTGGAATCTGATTTGAGCATTCAAATAGTTAACTCCATCTTTATAAAAAGGTTTTAACCTTTGTAGCTTGTCAGTAATAGCCTTCTGAGAATCTACAATGGCAGTTTTAACAGCATTTAGGCTCTCTTGTAGTTGTTTATCAAACTCAGCCTTGGCAGTAGTCCTTGCTGCAGTCTGAGCAGCTCCAAGATTCTTCATTTCTGTGACAATGGCATTATGAGAAGCAGTCTGATTATCATTCATCCTAATCTGATTTTCCAAGACATATCCTTGTTTTACTACCATGTCATCAACCTGTTTCTTGATATTCTCTTGGTGAGTAGCCAGATAGACCACTGCATTGCCTCCTTTATGGAAACAATCAGTCATTTCCTTATTGTTTTGATTCACTTCAAATTTTATAGATTTTATGTCTTAAGCCAGATCAAATTGCAGTGATTTATGGCCTTCATCCATATACTTTTCGAGAGCTTTCCTTTGCTCATCCATCTTAATTTGCAAATCCACCAACAAAGAACTATAGTCAGTAGTTGGGGCTTGTTGTGGAACTATGGTTTGAAGTGTCTTCTTGTAGGTCTGGCTTCTTCTCTTAAAAACTTGTAGTTTTCTTTTCTTGGCTCTAGCAGCCTCTTCATCTTCAGAATCAGATGTACTGGAAATGTCTACCTTGTCCTTAGGACTAGGAGGTAAATCCTTCTCAGTCCTTGGTAGTTCCTCAGCATTCCTTTACTCCTCAGTCTCTTTTGTAGCAGTCTCCTCTATTTGCTTCCCCTCAAGATTGACCTTCTCCCCCTCAACAGCTGTTTTCTCTCCTTCAAAGTCAGTATGTAAAAGATCAGGGAACAGCTCTTCTAGTGTAAACTCATGTTGAGGTTGAACTGGAGAATCTTTGATCTCAGGAGCAACCGATACCTCTTTATCAGCAACAGATGTGTCCTCCATGACAACATCTTGTGGTTGATTATGTAACTTTGTTTGCTGATCAACATCAAGTAATGATTCAGTCAAAACTTCATCCTCAATAGTGAAATTTAATTGATTAACTTCAGGGATTACCTCTAGAATTATTTGGGTAGCCCTTTCACTCTCTAATTGAGTTGGCTCATCCACATGTAGAGGCTCCCCCTGGAGTGGATCCAGGTGAATAGGGCTAGCTGATGGTAGCTCCCCCTGCCTCTGAGCTTCTTCTTGTCTTACTGGTGATTGTCCAGCATTGCCATCCTCTCCATCAACGGAACTAAAAACCACTTGCTCCTCTAAGCTGCTTGAGGATTCAGGAGCCACAATGGCTTTCTTCTTCTTCTTCTTTGGAGGTGTTTCCTTTTCTGGAGTTGGCATTTCCTTTGTCAACGCTCTATCCCATCTTGAGATAATCCTAAGATCCATTCTCCTCATATGATTTATCTTAGATCCAGCAGCTTGGTTCATCACTTCAGGGATACTTCCAGCTAAGTATAAACTCAGAATCCTACCCAGATTTGGCTTCTTCAGACTTTCCTTTATCTTATCAAACAAGACTACTGACCAATCAGTTTTAAGCTGGAAAATTATCCTTGTCATCAGACTGAACATGTGAGCTGATATTCTATCATGCCCACCAGGGTTGCTCAGTATTACCTTGCCAACTATTTCAGACAAGAACTTGCCCTGCATGTTCATGCCTTTCCTGTTGAAAACTGATCCAATCTTCAGGCTTAAATCAAGTCCACACCATGTCAGTGCCTCCCTTATCTTTGAAGCAGGTACATCTTCCTCTTATTTAGTTCTAGGGAGATGTAGAACTTTTCTGAGATTCTTCTGGGTGACCTTCACCTTAACTCCATGGACTTTAGATTTAATCTTAAGACCAGTGTCGTCTAGGGTAGCTGCAGTAAAGAATTCGAGGACCTCCTTCTTCCATATCTTGATTGGTTCGGAAACAAGATATTCTAACCCAGTCTCTGTAACTAGGGTTACCACACCTTGGATTTCTGGATCCGCGTCATCAAAGGCGTGTCGCACGAGCTCATAACCTTCATTAATGTTCTCTTCTAGCTTGGGCGTCATTAGGGTTTGAAGAAATTTTGAATTTAGAGAAGAGAGATGTCGACACACAAGTTTGGTCTCGAAACTATGGTGAACGTGTCGACAAACAATGGTGAAGACCTATTTATACCTTTCTAAAATCGAAGGTGAAAAGGCACGTCAAAATACTTGAAATGTGTCGACACTGTTGAAAAGTGTCGACACTTACTTCTAATGTCTCGACAACTATGTGTCGACACAAATATAGTTGACAGAATATATGTGTCGACACTTATATATCTCAGCTCGACACTTAGTCGAGACTCTACTCGACGAATTCTGTGTAAATCCTAAGTGTCGACACCACCCTGGATGTGTCGACACCTACACTGCATGTGTCGACACTAATTCTCTGCAGTGTCGACACTAACTTTCTAGATGTGTCGACACCATTTCTCTGAAATGTCGACACCACTTCTATGTGTCGACACAGACAACTCTGTGTGTCGACACTATTTTACTTAGCCAATTTTTGTAAACTATTCTAAGTTTATCATTTCTAATTCAATTTTAAACTTATTGAATTTGGTTTCATCTAAGGGCTTAGTAAACATATCAGCTAACTGATTATCTGTCTTAACATACTCTAGTGAAATGTCTCCTTTTTCTACATGGTCTCTTAGAAAATGGTATTTTATTTCTATGTACTTAGTCCTACTATGTGAGACGGGATTATTTGCAATAGAAATGGCACTAGTAGAATCACAAAAAAAGGTGTTCTACTTACTTGAATACCATAATCTTCTAGTTGATGTTGAATCCATAGAAGTTGAGCACAGCAACTTCCTACAGCCACATACTCTGACTCAGATGTGGAGATAGCCACACTGGTCTGCTTCTTGCTACTCCATGATACCAGCCTTCCACCTAGAAATTGACAGGTTCCTGTAGTACTCTTCCTATCTTCCTTGCAGCCTGCAAAATCTGCATCTAAATAACCTGTCAGTACAAAATCTCAATTCCTAGGGTACCAAAGGCCTAGATAAGGTGTGCCCTTAAGATATCTCAAAATCCTTTTGACTGCAGTCAGATGAGATTCTTTAGGGCAAGCTTGGTACCTAGCACAGACACATGTAGCATACATGATATCTGGTCTACTAGCAGTCAAATACAGTAGGGAGCCAACTATCCCTCTATACAAAGTCTCATCTACAGGTTTCCCTGCATCATCTTTGCTTAGAGACATGCTTGGTACCATAGGAGTTTTCATGGTACTGGATGATTCCATACCATACTTCTTTATTAACTCTAGGGTGAACTTAGACTGGCAGATGGATAATCCATCTTCAGTCTGTCTAACATGGAGACCCAAGAAGAACTTAAGTTCCCCCATACTGCTCATTTCAAATTATCCTTGCATTAGTTTTGCAAACTTCCTGCAAAGACTACTTTCTGTAGACCCAAATATTATGTCATCTACATATATTTGGACTAAGATAATCTTGCCTCTGGATTCCCTAAGGAATAGAGTCTTGTCTATTTTCCCCCTTGAGAATTTATTCTCAATGAGGAAACTAGACAGGGCTTCATACCGAGCCCTTGGGGCTTGTTTTAACCCATACAAAGCCTTCCTAAGTCTATAAACATAATCAGGTTTAATAGAATCAACAAAACCTGATGGCTGCTCTACATAGACTTCCTCCTTCAGATTTCCATTCAGAAAAGCTGACTTAACATCCATTTGATATACCTTAAATCCTTGATATATTGCATAGGCAAGGAACATCCTTATTGCTTCCAGTCTTGCTACTGGAGCAAAGGTTTGATCAAAATCAATACCTTCTTCCTGCCTATATCTCTTTGCAACAAGTCTAGCTTTATTCTTTATGATGATTTCATTCTCATCCAACTTGTTCCTAAAGATCCACTTAGTTCCAATAATATTGTGGTCCTTGGGTTTAGGAACTAGCTCCCAGACCTTATATCTTTTGAATTGATTCAGCTCCTCTTGCATGGCCTCAATCAAATGAGGCTCTAGGATTGCTTCTTCAAATTTCTTTGGCTCAACTTGGGATAGGAAACTGGAGTAAAGAACTGTACTTAGATTCTTGCTCCTTGTTTGCACTCCTTATCTAAGATCTCCAATTATTTGATTTGCTGGATGATCCTTTAAATGCCTATTTGCTGGAGGCAGCCTGTCTTCAGGTTACACACCTTCAGTCTCTTCATTTAGCTACTCCTCTTGGTCTTCTTCAGCATCAGGAGTATTTTGTACTCCCCCTGGATAGCAGCCACTATCTTTCACTTGCTGACTTGCAGAATAACCTTCTGTCAAGGTAAGCTTGTCCATTTTCTCAGTTACACCTATGGAGCTGCAAACACTTCTTGGCAATTCACAGTTAATGAATCTAGCTTCATCAAAAACTACATGTACAGACTCTTCTATAACTTGAGTAATCAAGTTATAGACCTTATAAGCCTTACTATTATTGTTGTACCCAACAAAGATCCCCTCTTGGGATTTGGCAGCAAATTTAGTTAGATAAGACTTTTCATTGTTAAGTATATAACACTTGCAACCAAAGATCCTAAAATAGGATAAATTTGGTTTTCTGCCCTTCAGAATCTCATAGGGGGTCTTCTTGTGGCTCTTGGTGATAGTAGCCATATTGATCACATGACAAGCAGTGTTTACTGCCTCAGCCCAGAAATATTCTGGGAGAGATGTGTCACTCAATAGGGTTCTACCAGCCTCTATCAAGGTTCTATTTTTTCTTTCAACAATACCATTTTGCTGAGGTGTTCTTGGTGAGGAAAATTCCTGAAAAATCCCAAACTCTTAACACAGTTTTGTCATACTTTCAGACTGAAATTCAGTACCATGGTCACTTCTGATTTTGACCACTGTACTATCCAATTCATTCTGAATTTGTTTAACAAAACTATACAAGATACTTGAGGTTTCAGATTTTTGTCTAAGGAAGAACACCCAGGAAAACCTTGAATAGTCATCTACAACCACAAATGTGTAGACCTTCCTACCTAGGCTGTGAACTGGCATAGGACCAAAAAGATCCATATGCAAGAGGTATAGATACCTCACAGAATCCTTGTTCTCAAGGCTATGAAAGGTGGATTTGGTCTGCTTGCCTTTTTGACAAGCTGAGCATATCCCATCCTTTATACACTTAACCTGAGGACCATTCCTCACTAACTCTTTGCTAAAGAGTTGGCCAATTGTCTTATAGTTAAGATGAGCCAGCCTCTTGTGCCATTTAACACAATGTGAGACTTTCTCATCAGCTATAAGATAAATAGGAGAAACATTATTCTCACATACAAAGTCTAGACAATAGACATTTCTCTTCCTATATCCTGTCAGAATGATCTTTTGATCACTTGATCTTTTGATATGACAAACATTCTTGACAAATGAGATGTCATATCCTAAATCACTCAGCTGACTTTTGCTAATGAGGTTATATTTCAAACCCTTTACATAAGCCACTTGAGTAATTGTAATCAGGTTACTAGAAATGTTACCAAAGCCTTTGATGATTCCTTTTTCTGAACCACCAAAGGTAACTTTAGGACCATCCTTGATAGGTGTATAGTCCTTCAGCAACCCCCTGGTTCCAGTCATATGTCTGGAACATCCACTTTCCAAGTACCATATAGGGGCATGGCCACTTGGACTCACCTGCAAAACAGATTACTTAACCTTAGAACCCAAATAACTCTTGGGTCCTTGGTGCAAGTTAGTCTGACTTTTAACAAAACTACCTATAGCTCTTCTAGCAGGCAGTTTGCTACTCTCCTTGACACTTGAATTGTGCCAACAATCTATGGCAAAGTGACCTACCTTGCCACAACACCAGCACTCAAACGTGTTGTACCTTTGTTTAGGTACAACCCTGACTGTTTTATCTACAGCAGGCTTCTTGTTGAGTGCTGTGACTTTGCCCTGAGATTTGGACTTAGCAGTCCTGGCAGGTTTTGTAAACCCCAATCCAGTCTTACCCTTTTGAGGTACAAACTCATCTATCAAAGGTAAAACAGATTTTGGTTTAGAAAAACTTGCTACAATTTCTCTCTCCTTCTGAAGTCTAACCTCCAGATTTCTAATTTGATCATTCTTAAATGTAATAGTACCCATCTGAATAACAGTAATGTTCTTCAGCCTAGCTATTTCATTCAGTTTCTGATCAAGCAACTTGTCTGAATCAGCAGCAGCCAATTTAAGACTAGCAATCTCCGTTGCCTGGGTTTTGGCCAAGGATTTGCTTCTCTTCAAGGCCTACAACAAGTCCCTATATTCATCAATTAACTGATGAATATCTCCTTCAGATTCAGACCCACCCACATAACTTGATGCATATGTATCTGATTCTGACTCAGTACTAGAAATTGAACTAGAAGAACAACTTTGTACCTTACTTGGTCCAGGCTGATCCTGGATTTTGTCTCCTTCAGATAATGCCATCAGCCCTTTGCACTGATTGTCCACATGCTCATAAATTGAATTCATTAACTGCATGAACTGATCTTCCTCCTCTTCAGCAAATAATCCAATATAGGCTTCAACTTCTGAGTCTGTTTCTGAAGATGACTGATCAGTCAAACTTTTGTCTTTCTTAGCAACAAAGGACTTTTCCTTTTTGCCCTTAAACTGAGTCTTCTTTGTTGGGTACATTGGTTCAAATGTACCTGATTTGAAGAAGCCTCACCCAACTCAATGATATACATCAAAATGTATTTGATGTATTTTGAGTTACATGTGCAGGTTAAGTATTTGCAGGAAATGATGAAAAAGTTTCTAAGTCCATGTGTCGACACCCAGAGGGAAAGTGTCGACACTTAAGAAGACTTGTGTCGACACCCAGGCAAGCAGTGTCGACACTTGGAGTCATTGTGTCGACACCAGGGATGCTGAGTTGACACCAGACAGAAAGTGTCGACACAAGGAGCTGTGTCGACACTCAGTGAAGAAAAGACAGTGAAGCTGTGTCGACACTTAACAGTTGTGTCGACACCCAGTGAAGTTGTGTCTACATCAGAAAGTGTCGACACTTGGAGGCTGTGTCGACACTCAGCAAAAGTCTGCAGAGACTAAGTACAAGTGTCGACACCCAGAACAATGTGTCGACACTCAACATAAGAGTCAACACTCAGCAGAAGAGTCAACACTTGAAGTAAGTGTCGACACCCAGAACAATGTGTCGACACTTAGCTGAAGACTCAACACTTGAAGAAAGTGTCGACACAAGGAGCTGTGTCGACACTTAGCAAAGATTAGCAAAGTTCAAGAATATTCTAAGTACAAGTGTCGACACTAAGGGGAAGTGTCGACACTCAGCTAAAGTCTCGACAGAAGAAGGATGTGTCGACACAAGGAGCTGTGTCGACACTCAACAAGTATCAACACTGAAGACATGTGTCGACACCAAGAAGCAGTGTCGACACTTAACAGTTTCGACACCAAGAAGCAGTGTCGACACTTAACAGTTTCAACACATGAAGATGTGTCGACACTTAGAAGAATTCAGCAAGATACTGAAGTACAAGTACTTGTGTCGACACTCAATTTCAGTGTCGACACATGAAGAAGAAACAGTGTCGAGATATAAGTACTACAACACAAAGAGTTGTGTCGACACCTTGTAGACTAGTGTCGACACTTAGACAACTTGTGTCGACACTTGGTCTATAAGTGTCAACACTTAAAGACAGATAGTCTCGACACTTCTAGATAGTTACAGAATTTTCAAGAACTGACTGGATGACTTGACAGCTGCCATTCCAGCCGGTCTACTGCACCGGTCAGAGTTGTCAGAAGACAGTTATAAACCGGACCAGCCAGTTACTATGAAGAAGGCCTATAAATAGGCTTTTGCTGTCTACAGAAGATGTTGTTGAAGTGGATCAAAGGATTGATAAAGTGGTTCAAGTGATCATTCACAAAAGAAACACACAAGAAGATCTAGCTTTCAAGTGAAGATCAAAGAAGTTGGAGAGAGAGAGCTCCATCCAAGAAATCAGCTGTTGGAACCCAGCTGAGAAGAAGGATTCAGATTGGTCTGAATCTTAAGAAGCAGAGATCAAGGATCAACTGCAGAGGAATCAGTCTTATTGTGTTCTACTTTCAAGAAGCTTTGAAGAAAGCCAAGTCATATTGATTTCAGCTGAGTTCTTCCAAGAACTCATCAAGAATCTCACAACTTATCTCTCTTTCATCTAAGTTGTTGAGTTTATACATTTTGTATTCATTATAAATTGTAGGATCCTTAGGGATCTGAGATTGTAAGCCTCCAATTATAAAGGCTGAGGGTAGGAGAGTTAAATCTCTGAGTGTAGGCCTTGGTGGCTGAGTGTACGCCTTGGTGGCTGAGTGTAGGCCTTTGTGGCTGAGTGTAGGCCTTTGTGGCTGAGTGTAGGCTTAGGGCCTTAGGCCTGAGGTGTAGGAGCCTGTTTTGGGTTCTGAGATAGTGAAGGAGTTTGGCCGAATCTAGTACACTGCTAGATAGGCGAAGGGGGAAAGTGGATGTACCCAAATCTTGGGGAACCACTATAAAACTCTGTGTCTACTGTGTTTGCTGAGTTGCTGTGATTGCTGAATGTGTGCTGTGTTAGATATAATTTTGTGATATTATCTGTTTGCTGCCTAAAAAGTTAAAAAGATTCAAGTCACCTATTCACCCCCCCCCCCCTCTAGGTGCTTAGGGACAATATCTTTCAAGTGGTATCAGAGCGAGGTTCCTCAAAAAGGGACATAACTGTCTGAGGAGATCCTGTTGGCAGATTCAGGTTTAGTCAAGTACAGATTCAAGAAAATCAAGAACCATGGGTTCCACTGAAAATCACAAGGAATTGGGATCCATGAAATTACCTATATGTAGGAAAGAGATTTTTGGATCTGGAAGGAAAGGATAAGGCTGTTTATGGAAGCCTCAGACCCTAGGATTTATATCACAGTCAAAGAGGGGTCATATGTGCCCATGAAGATATCAGTTCTAGATGCAAATCAGAGAACACCAAAGGATTTCTCTGAAATGACAAAGGATGAGATTGTCCTAGCCACCATGGACAAAAGGGCTCAAAACATTATAGTGAGTGCCATAGATGATGCAACTTTTCAGAATCTTATACACTGTAAGACAGTCAAAGAGATGTGGGATACTCTTATTGTGTATATGGAGGGTTCTGAAGAAGTAAGGCATGATAGAAAATCCTTGCTAAATCAAGAGTATGAAAGTTTTAGACAAGGAAAGGGTGATAGCATAATTGAGTGCTATAAGAAGTTCTATAGGATAGTGAATGAACTCATGTCTTATGGAAGAGAGTTCAGTAATTATGAACTCAATGACAAGTTTCTAAGGTCCCTAACTAAAGATTGGGACACCAAGATCTGTGCCATTAGAGAAATGGCTAAGTTGGCAGAAATTCCTCCACCTACACTGTTTGGCAAACTGTTGTCTTATGAAATGCAGTTGACAGTGAGGAAAGAAGAGGAGAAATCCACAAGAAATGAACACAAGGAAAGGACAGTGGTCTTTAAATCAGAAGCCCCCAGAAGGTACAGATGTAAGTCACCTACTCCACCTCCAAAGGTTGCTGAATCTGAGTCAGATGAGTCAGCTAGTACAAAGTCTGAAAGCAGTGAAAGTGATGAGGACTTTGCTGCCTTCACTAGACATTTTCAGAAGTTCTTGAAGCAGAAACAGTGGAGGACAAGGCCTTCTACATCACAGGGAAAGGAAGACTCTTATCAGAAAAAGAGGTCTTCAAAGAAAGACAAGAAAAAGTCAAAGTCTAGCAAAGCTACACTATCAAAAATTGTGTGTTATTGCTGTAATAGACAAGGTCATGTGATAGCAGATTGTCCAGAGAAGAGAAAGGAGTCTAGTGACAAGAAGAAGACTCATTTCAAATACAAGAAAGAAAAGTCATTTGTTGCCAAAAAGGAGAAGACCCTGTCAGATATCTCTTCTTCAGAAACTGAGTCAGATGCTGAGGCATATATAGGGCTGTTTGCTGAAGAAGAATAAGAAGAGTTCATGCAGATTATGGAGTCTATATATGAACAAGAAGACAGTCAATGTCAAGGGCTAATGGCATTGACAGAAAGTGACAAAATCCTGGAGCAGCCAGGACCTAGTAAGGTACAACAATGTTCTTCCAGTTCAGTTTCTTGTGCCAGTACAGAATCAGATTCATCTTCATCAAGTGATGAGAGTGTATCTGAGTCTGAAGAAGATATTCATCAGTTGATAGATGAATATAAGGTTCTGTTGCAAGCTTACAAGAAGAGCAAGACCCTAGCCAAAAGTCAGGCAAAGGAAATTGCTATTCTTAAAGCTGCTGCAACTGAGTTTGAGAAGTCTTTTGATCAAAAGCTAAATGAGATAGCCAGATTGAAGCACAAAACTGTGATTCAAATGGGAACTATATCATTTAAGAATGATCAAATCAAGAGTCTGGAGATTAATCTTCAGAAGGAGAGAGATCTAGTTGCTAGGTTTTCTAAACCTAAGTCAGTTCTACCTTTAATTGATGAATTTGTTCATCACAAAGGCAAGGCTGGACTGGGTTTTATTAAACCTGCAAGGATTGTCCAGTCCAAGTCCAAGGGCAAAGCCCCAACACTCAACAAGCCAGCTGTGGATAAAACAGCTAAGACTGTACCTAAGCAAAGGTACAATAAGTTTGAGTGTTGGTGCTGTGGCAAGGTTGGCCACTATGCAATGGACTGTTGGCACAATGCTAGTGCCAAAGTGAGTAGCAAGCTGCTTGTTGGAAAACCAGCAGGTAGCCATGTCAAGATGCAAACTAACAAGTACCAAGGACCCAAGAATTCTTTGGGTTCTAAGGTTCATTAATCTGTTTTGTAGGTGAGTCCAAGTTGTCATGCCCCAATATGGTACTTGGACAGTGGATGTTCCAGACATATGACTGGAATAAGGGGTTACTAAAGGACTACATTTCAATCAAAGATGGTCCAAAAGTCACCTTTGGTGGTTCTGAAAAAGGAATCATCAAAGGATTTGGTAACATTTCTAGTAACCTAGTTACCATTACTCAAGTGGTTTATGTTAAAGGGTTGAAACACAACCTAATAAGTATAAGTCAATTAAGTGATGTAGGGTATGACATCTCATTTGTTAAGAATGGTTGTCATATCAAGAGGTCAACTGATCAAGAGATCATTTTAACTGGCTATAGAAAGAGGAATGTCTACTGCTTAGACATTATGTGTGAGACCAATGGTTCTCAAGTGTGTCTTATAGCTGATGAGACAGTCTCTCATTGTGTCAAATGGCACAAGAGGCTAGCCCATCTAAACTACAAGACAATTGGCAAACTCTTTAGCAAAGAGTTAGTGAGGAATGGTCCTCAAGTTAAGTGTGTTAAAGATGGTATTTGCTCAGCTTGTCAAAAGGGCAAGCAGACTAGATCCACCTTTAGAAGCATAGAAAACAAAGATACTGTGAGGTGTTTATACCTCTTGCATATGGATCTCTTTGGTCCAATGCCAGTTCACAGCCTAGGTAGGAAGGTCTATACCTTTGTAGTTGTAGATGACTACTCAAGGTTTTCCTGGGTGTTCTTCTTAAGACAGAAATCGGAAACACCTAGTGTCTTCTATAGCTTTGTCAAGCAAATTCAGAATGAACTAAATAGTACAGTGGTTAAAATAAGAAGTGACCATGGTACTGAGTTTCAGTCTGATAGCATGACAAAACTATGTGAAGACTTTGGGATATTTCAAGAGTTTTCTTCACCAAGAACACCTCAGCAAAATGGCATTGCTGAGAGGAAGAATAGAACTTTGATTGAGGCTGGTAGGACCCTATTAAGTGATACATCACTACCAGAATACTTCTGGGCTGAAGCAGTCAATACTGCATGCCATGTTATTAATAGGGCTACCATAACTAAAGGCCTCAACAAGACCCCCTATGAGGTTGTGAAAGGCAGGAAACCAAACCTATCCTACTTCAGGATCTTTGGTTGCAAATGCTTCATACTTAACAATGGAAAGTCTTACTTAACTAAGTTTGCTGCCAAGTCCCAAGAGGGAATTTTTGTTGGGTACAGCAACAACAGTAAGGCTTATAGAGTCTACAACTTGTCTACTCAAGTTGTAGAAGAGACTGTACATGTAGTATTTAATGAGACTAAACTTATTAACAATGAGTTGTCTAGTAGTGTATGCAGCCCCACAGGTTTAACAAAGAAGATGGACAAGCTCACTCTAGAAGAAGAATCTACTGCAAGACAGCAAGTAAAAGACAGTGGATGTTGTCCAGGGGGAGAACTACATATACCAAATGCAGAAGAAGTACAAGGAGTACAGCAAGATGATGAAACTGAAGAGGTTCAACCAGAAGTCAGGATGCCTCCAGCCAATAGGCATCTTAGAGATCATCCAGTAGAGCAGATTATTGGAGATCCAAGATAAGGGGTACAAACAAGGAGCAGAAACCTGAATGCAGCAATCTACTCCAGTTTCCTATCCCAAGTTGAACCTAAGAAGTTTGAAGAAGCCATCAAAGACCCACTTTGGATTGAGGCTATGCAAGAAGAACTCAATCAGTTCAAGAGATGCAAGGTCTGGGAGCTTGTTCCTAAACCTAAAGACCACAATATAATTGGAACCAAGTGGATCTATAGGAACAAGATGGATGAACAAGGAGTCATCATTAAGAACAAAGCAAGATTGGTTGCTAAAGGATATAGGCAGGAAGAAGGTATTGACTTTGATCAAACCTTTGCTCCAGTAGCCAGACTGGAAGCCATAAGGATGTTCCTGGCCTATATAACCTTTCAAGGATTCAAAGTTTACCAAATGGATGTCAAGTCAGCATTTCTGAATGGTAATCTTAAAGAGGAAGTCTATGTGGAATAGCCATCAGGTTTTGTTGATTCAACTTTACCTAATCATGTCTATAGACTTAGGAAAGCTTTATATCGGTTAAAGCAAGCCCCTAGGGCTTGGTATGAAACCCTATCTAGTTTCCTCATTGAGAACAAGTTCTCAAGGGGGAAAATAGATAAGACTCTATTCCTTAGGGAATCTAGAGGCAAAGTAATACTAATCCAAATATATGTAGATGACATTATATTTGGGTCTACTGAAAGTAGCCTTTGCAAAAAGTTTGCAAAGCTAATGCAAAGTCAATTTGAGATGAGTAGTATGGGAGAGCTAAAGTTCTTCTTGGGTCTCCAAGTAAGACAGACTGAGAGTGGTTTATCCATATGCCAGTCCAAGTTCACCCTAGAACTCATAAGGAAGTATGGTATGGATTCATCCAGTACCATGAAGACTCTTATGGGGTCAAGTATATCTCTTAGCAAGGATGATGCAGGGAAGCCTATAGATGAAACCTTGTATAGAGGGATAGTTGGCTCCCTATTATACTTGACTGCAAGTAGACCAGATATCATGTATGTTACATGTGTCTGTGCAAGATATCAAGCCTGCCCTAAAGAGTCTCATTTGACAGCAGTCAAAAGAATATTGAGATATCTAAAGGGCACTCCTTATCTAGGCCTCTGGTACCCTAGGAATGGGGATTTTGATCTAACAGGTTATTCAGATGCAGACTTTGCAGGATGCAAAGAAGATAGAAAAATCACTACTGGAACCTGTCAATTCCTAGGTGGAAGACTGATTTCTTGGAGTAGCAAAAAGCAAACAAGTGTGGCTATCTCCACTGCAGAATCAGAGTATATGGCTGCAGGAAGTTGCTGTGCTCAACTTCTTTGGATACAATATCAGCTAGAGGACTATGGAATTCAGGTAAGTAGAACTCCACTCTTTTGTGATTCTACTAGTGCTATTTCAATAGCTAATAATCCTATATCCCATAGTAGAACAAAACATATTGAAATTAAATATCATTTTCTTAAGGAGCATGTAGAAAGAGAAGATATTTTACTTGAATATGTTAAAACAGATGAACAACTAGCTGATATGTATACTAAGCCCCTAGAAGAAGCTAAGTTCAATAGGTTTAAGATTGAACTAGGAATGATAAACTTAGAGTAAGTTTATAGTATTGAAATTGGCTAAGTAAAAAGGTGTCGACACATAGAGATTTCTGTGTCAACACAGATAGTAGGTGTCGACACTTCAGGGAAAAGGTGTCGACACATCTAGGAAGTTGGTGTCGACACTTCAGAATAATAGTGTCGACACATGACAAGTAGGTGTCGACACAACCAAGGTGGTGTCGACACTTAGTGTTTACTCAGTATTTTCTAAGTAAAGTCTCGACTAAATGTCGAGTAAAGTGGTGTCGACACATAAACAAGTGTCGACACATATAATCTGTTGACTAAACTTGTGTCGACACATATGTGTCGAGACATTATAAGTCAGTGTCGACACTTATTGCCAGTGTCGACACAATTTAAGTTGGCTGCCCGCCTTTTCATCTTCAAAAGTCGAAAGGTATAAATAGGGTTTTGCCTTAGTCTGTCGACACGCTTTCAAAAGTTTCGAGACCAAAACTTCTGTGTCGACATCTCTCTTCTCTCAAGTCAAATTCTTCAACCCTAATGGCGCCAAAGTTTGAGGAGAACGTCAACGAAGGATACGAGCTGGTGCGCGACGCATTTGTTGATGCTGACCAGGAAATCAAGAATGTGATAACCCTAGTGGCCGACTCAGGATTAGAATATCTTGTTTCAGAGCCAACAAAGATCTGGAAAAAGGAAGTCTTGGAATTCCTAAATGGAGCTAAGATAGATGAAACTGGATTCAAGATCAAATCCAGGGTTCATGGTGAGAAGGTAAAGGTTTCACCTAAGAGCTTGAGGAAGATTCTACAGCTGCCAAGAACTAAAGAAGAAGATGAGGTTACTGCTTCAAAGACCAGGGAAGCTCTAACATGGTGTGGTCTAGATTCTACAATGAAAATAGGATCTGTGTTTAATAGAAAAGGAATGAACAGCCAAGGGAAATTCCTTTCTGAGATTGTTGGCAAGGTAATTATCAATAAGCCAGGAGGGTATGATAGGGTATCTGCCTCTATGTTCAGTATTATGACAAGAATCATCTTCACTCTGAACACTGACTGGTCTGTTATAGTGTTTGAGAAAATAAAGGAAAGCTTGAAGAAGCCCAATCTGGATAGGATCATAAGTCTATACCTAGCTGGTACCATACCAGAGGTTATGCAACAAGCTACTGGAAGTAAGATAAACCATATGAGGAAGATGGATTTAAGGATTTTCTCCAGATGGGACAGGGTGTTGTCTAAAGAGATGCCAACCCCTAAGAAGATAGTTCCTGAGAAGGTATCACCTCCAAAGAAGAAGAGGAAAACTGCTCATGTGGCTCAAGTGTCCACTAGCAGCTCTGACAGTGAAGAACAAGTTGTCTTCACACCAGATGAGAATGAGGAAGAGCCTGCTGTGAAGTCTCCAGCTCCTCAAGAGGTTGCTGAAATCCAGGAGGAGCTTCCAGTTGTAGATGAATCCACTACACTGGAAAGTGAGCAAGCTACAACCACAATCCTAGAGCTAATCACTGAGCTTAATGCTTTAGTTTTTCCTTTAGAGGATACTGATTTGTCTGATATTTATAAGCCACCACAGACTGATAGTCAAGTTCTAGATGCTGTTATAGAAGACACATCTGTTGTTGTTCAAGATGTTACTAATCCAGTGGTTGAAGAGCCCAGACTTTCTCCAGCTCATTCTCCACAAGAGTATATCATGGAAGATTTATTTCTAAATCTGGATCAAGTAGATTTTGACAAGGAAACTGCTGCTGCTGAGGGGGAGAATGCTCCAATTGAGGGGGAGCAGGTACCAATTCTTGAAGTGCCTACAAGCCAAGAAACTGTGAAGGAACCAGATGTGCAGACTGAGAGGCCCCCAAGCCCTAAGGAGAGAGTTGAAATTGCTAGCTCCTCAGCATCTGAAGATGAGGAGGCTGCAAGGGCAAAGAAATAGAAACTTTATGTATTCAAGAGAAGGAGTCAAAGTTACAA
The DNA here is from genome assembly GCA_039583875.1 of Platanthera guangdongensis. Taxonomy (NCBI): domain Eukaryota; kingdom Viridiplantae; phylum Streptophyta; class Magnoliopsida; order Asparagales; family Orchidaceae; genus Platanthera; species Platanthera guangdongensis. The sequence continues at coordinate 56,303,750 of CM077160.1, read as the reverse complement.
GAAGGCTCTCCAAACTATAGCACCACAGCCTATATCACAGCCAGCTCCAACTGCTGATTATAGTGCTTTAATGGTGGCTATGCAGATTAAACTGGATGAACATAGAAAGGCTATAGAGACATATGTTGATGAAGGGCACAAATCACTACAGTTTGATCTAGCCCAGGACATAAAATCAATAAGATTTGAAATGAATCTTAACAAGAAGGAGATGACAGACTGCTTCCACAAAGGGGGGAATGTAGTAGTGTACTTAGCTATACACCAAGAAAAGATTAAGGCTCAAGTTGATGACATAGCCCTGAAGCAAGGATATGTACTTGAAAATCAACTTAGAATGAATGACAATTTGACAGAATCTCATAATGCAATTGTCACAGAAATAAAGAACATAGCTGCTGGACCTTCTACCTCTACTACTACTGTTAAAGCTGAATTTGACAAAGTATTTCAAGAAGAAATCACTGTTGTTAAGACTGACATTCAAGACTCCCAGAAGGCCATATCTGAACAACTTAATAAGCTCAAACCTTTCTTTAAAGATGGAGTCAGATACTTGGATAATCAAATCAGATTCCAGAAGGATGATGTCAGAGATCACATGGCTAGAGAAGTCATAAAGGGGGAGAGAGTTTTAGTCAAAGCTAGCTCTGATCATGCCAAATGGATATCTCATTCCATCAGAGCTACACTGGGCTATCCTCCTCTTTGTGATGATGACAATGTTACTGAATCTGGAATTCATCCTGCATATTTAGGAGGGGAGCAACCAGAAGTGGCTCAAGTTATCTATCCTCCTCCAGATTTTGAAATGGTGCAAGCTGATATTCATCACATGTATAGCCCAACTGAAGGGAAGTCCAATGTCATTCTAGAAAAAGTGGTTCAGCCTATCTCTGAAGCTATGCAAGCAGCTCTTCAGAAAGAAGAAGAAGCTCTACAGAAAGAAGAAGAGACTAGATTGTCTAAGAAGAGGTTTAGGGAACAAGCTGAACAAAGGCCCGACTTTAAACAGTGGAGCCCTACCTCAAGAAATATCATTTTGACTGCCTGGAAAGCTGCCAAAGATAATGTGCATGACAGGAACAAATGGTTTTCTGAGGCTGAATGGAGAAAACATGAGATAAGGCAGGAGGCAATAGTCCAATACAGGAGAAAGGACAAGATGGGAAAGCTACCTCCTACTGCTCTGGAGCCTAGCAAGTACTTTCCCAAGCCTTATCACTACTTTGAGAGACAAAAGATTAAGGCTGAGGAACTCAAGAAGAAAGAGCTGAAAGGTAAGAAGCCTGCTGAAACAGAAGATGCTGAAGCTCCTGTTCAAGCCAGAGTTCAAGCTGGAAAAGGAATAGTCATTAAGGAGGCTGAACAGAAATAGCTTAGAAAATTTCTTAAGTTTACTATGTATTCTTTTGATATAAAACATTCTGTAAACTTTAAAATTTTGTATATGACAAAGTATTGGAACAATGTTTTGTGTGATAAATTTGTTGTGTAATAAATTTGTTTCATAATTGTTCTGTGATGATGTCTATGTATACATGTGTGATTGATACATGTTTATGTTTACCCTGCTATATATAATCCTGCTTTACATCATTTTGTAATTTTATTATGAATGGTGTATATCATTGACTAAGGGTTATGACTTCTCCAAATAGGGGGAGATTGTTGGGTACATCGGTTCAAATGTACCTGATTTGAAGAAGCCTCACCCAACTCAATGATATACATCAAAATGTATTTGATGTATTTTGAGTTACATGTGCAGGTTAAGTATTTGCAGGAAATGATGAAAAAGTTTCTAAGTCCATGTGTCGACACCCAGAGGGAAAGTGTCGACACTTAAGAAGACTTGTGTCGACACCCAGGCAAGCAGTGTCGACACTTGGAGTCATTGTGTCGACACCAGGGATGCTGAGTCGACACCAGACAGAAAGTGTCGACACAAGGAGCTGTGTCGACACTCAGTGAAGAAAAGATAGTGAAGCTGTGTCGACACTTAACAGTTGTGTCGACACCCAGTGAAGTTGTGTCTACATCAGAAAGTGTCGACACTTGGAGGCTGTGTCGACACTCAGCAAAAGTCTGCAGAGACTAAGTACAAGTGTCGACACCCAGAACAATGTGTCGACACTCAACAGAAGAGTCAACACTCAGCAGAAGAGTCAACACTTGAAGTAAGTGTCGACACCCAGAACAATGTGTCGACACTTAGCTGAAGACTCAACACTTGAAGAAAGTGTCGACACAAGGAGTTGTGTCGACACTTAGCAAAGATTAGCAAAGTTCAAGAATATTCTAAGTACAAGTATCGACACTAAGGGGAAGTGTCGACACTCAGCTAAAGTCTCGACGGAAGAAGGATGTGTCGACACAAGGAGCTGTGTCGACACTCAACAAGTATCAACACTGAAGACATGTGTCGACACCAAGAAGCAGTGTCGACACTTAACAGTTTCGACACCAAGAAGCAGTGTCGACACTTAACAGTTTCAAAACATGAAGATGTGTCGACACAAAGGAGATGTGTCGACACTTAAAAGAATTCAGTAAGATACTGAAGTACAAGTACTTGTGTCGACACTCAATTTCAGTGTCGACACATGAAGAAGAAACAGTGTCGAGATATAAGTACTACAACACAAAGAGTTGTGTCGACACCTTGTAGACTAGTGTCGACACTTAGACAACTTGTGTCGACACTTGCTCTATAAGTGTCGATACTTAAAGACAGATAGTCTCGACACTTCTAGACAGTTATAGAATTTTCAAGAACTGACTGGATGACTTGACAGCTGTCATTCCAGCCGGTCTACTGCACCTGTCAGAGTTGTCAAAAGACAGTTATAAACCGGACCAGCCGGTTACTATGAAGAAGGCCTATAAATAAGCTTTTGTTGTCTACAGAAGATGTTGTTGAAGTGGATCAAAGGATTGATAAAGTGGTTCAAGTGATCATTCACAAGAGAAACACACAAGAAGATCTAGCTTTCAAGTGAAGATCTAAGAAGTTGGAGAGAGAGAGATCCATCCAAGAAATCAGCTGTTGGAACCCAGCTGAGAAGAAGGATTCAGATTGGTCTGAATCTTAAGAAGCAGAGATCAAGGATCAACTGTAGAGGAATCAGTCTTATTGTGTTCTACTTTCAAGAAGCTTTGAAGAAAGCCAAGTCAGATTGATTTCAGCTGAGTTCTTCCAAGAACTCATCAAGAATCTCACAACTTATCTCTCTTTCATCTAAGTTGTTGAGTTTATACATTTTGTATTCATTATAACTTGTAGGATCCTTAGGGATCTGAGATTGTAAGCCTGCAATTATAAAGGCTGAGGGTAGGAGAGTAAAATCTCTGAGTGTAGGCCTTGGTGGCTGAGTGTAGGCCTTGGTGGCTGAGTGTAGGCCTTTGTGGCTGAGTGTAGGCCTTTGTGGCTGAGTGTAGGCTTTGTGGAAAAGCTGAGTTGTAGGGCCTTGGGCCTGAGGTGTAGGAGCCTGTTTTGGGTTCTGAGATAGTGAAGGAGTTTGGCCGAATCTAGTACACTGCTAGATAGGCGAAGGGGGAAAGTGGATGTACCCAAAGCTTGGGGAACCACTATAAAACTCTGTGTCTACTATGTTTGCTGAGTTGTTGTGATTGCTGAATGTGTGCTGTGTTAGATATAATTCTGTGATATTATCTGTTTGCTGCCTAAAAAGTTAAAAAGATTCAAGTCACCTATTCACCCCCCCCCCCCCTCTAGGTGCTTAGGGATAATATCTTTCATTCTTTTTGTCAGTTGACTCCTTCCTCTTTTCAGGACAGTCAGCCACTATATGTCCTTGTATATTGCAGCAATAGCACACAATTTTTGAAGATGTAGCTTTGCTTGGCTTGGACCTGCTTCTTTCATTCCTTGATGACTTTCTTTTCTGATAGTAGTCATCTTTTGGCTGAGAAGTGGTAGGCTTATACCTCCACTGCTTCTTCTTCAGAAACTTTTGAAAATGCCTAGTGAAAGCTGCAAAGTCTTCATCACTTTCACTGCTATCTGAATTTTTGCTTTCTGAATTATCTGTCACAGCCTCAGCAACTATTTGAGGTGGAGATGGAGACTTGCTTCTATACTTCCTAGTGGCTTCAGTCTTGAAGGTCACAGATCTTTCCTTGTGCTCCACCCTAGTAGTCTTCTCTTCCTTCTTTCTAGCCAATAACTGCATCTCATAAGATAACAGTTTTCCAAACAAAGTTGGAGGAGGTATGTCAGTTAGTTTGGCCACTTCCCTAATGGCACAAATCTTGGTGTCCCAGTCCTTAGTCAGGGATCTTAAGAACTTGTCATTCAGCTCATAGTTGCTGAATTCTCTTCCATAAGACATCAATTCATTGACTATCCTATAGAACTTATTGTAGCATTCAGTAATGCTATCAGACTTTCCTTGTCTGAAGCTTTCATATTCCTGATTTAACAAGAACTTCCTGTCTTGTCTTACTTCTTCAGATCGCTCCATATAGACTATTAATATGTCCCACATTTCTTTAGAAGTTTCACAATGAATTAAGTTCTGAAATATTGCATCATCAATTGCACTAACAATAATATTCTGGGCTATCTTGTCCATAGTGGCCAGAATGATTTCATCTTTGGTCATTTCTGAATAGTCCTTAGGAGTTTTCTGATTTGCATCCAGAATGGATATCTTCATTGGCACATATGGCCCTTCTTTGACTGTAATGTATATTCTTGGGTCAGATGCTTCCATAAAGAGTCTAACCCTCTCTTTCCAAATGTCAAATATCTCTTTTCTACAGATTGGCAATTTCATGGACCCCAGCTCTTTGTGATTCTCAGTAGAACCTATTTTCTTGAATCTTGGTTGTTCTGAATCTGCTTACAGGATCTTACTCAGATTGTTATGTCCTTTTTGAGTAACCTCCCTCTGATACCACTTGAAAGAAATAGTGTCTAATCACCTAGAGGGGGGTGAATAGGTGAATTTTATCTTTTTAAATTTAAGGCGGCAATACTGTACACTACAATTATCACAACACAGCAACCATACAATCAAACATACACATAGTGCACACAGGATTTATAGTGGTTCCCCAAGGTCTGGGTACATCCACTTTCCCCCTTCGCCTATCTAGTAGTGTACTAGATTCGGCCTAACTTCAGCACTTCTCCTCAGATACTCAGATCTTACAGCTCAGAACCCCAAACAGGTTCCTACAACTCAGAGTGTCCCCACTCCTATAACTCAGGCATAAAGCCCTACCACTCAGTCTTCAATAAGACCTGAACTCAGAGAACAAAGTCTCTTACAACTCAGGCACTAGTCCCTACCTCAGTCTTCAACAAGACCTACACTCAGAGCAAACAGTCTCCTACACTCAGCCTTTATAAAATAGGCTTACAGCTCAGATCCCTTAGGATCCTACAGAAAATAAAGTTTACAAAGTAAATAACCACAACTCTGAAAGAGAGAGATGAGTTGACTGGCTTCTTGATGAGTTCTTGGAAGAACTTGGCAGAGATCAACCTCCCTTGGCTTTCTTCAAAGTTTCTTGAATTAGAACACAGTAGGGTTGAATCTCCTGAAGATGATCTTCAATCAACTTCTGTCTAGAGATTCAGATCTCAATCTGAATCTTACTTAGCAGCCTGGTTCAACAACTGCTCTTCTTAGAAGGAGCTCTCTCTCTCTCTCCAACTTCTTAGATCTTCTGTTGAAGGTCTTCTTTATGTTGTTAGATCTCTTGATTAATTGTTGTCAATCTGTAATCACCCTCTCTGTTGAAGGAGAAAGGTCTTTAAATAGTATTCCTCCAATGTAACCGGCTGATCCGGTTTCTAACAACTTTCTGACGGCTCTGACAGTTGCAGTTGACCGGTTGAAATGGCAGCTGCCAAGTCATCCAGTCACTTCTTGAAATCTCTGTCACTGTCTGAAAGTGTCGAGACAGATAGTCTTTATGTGTCGACACAAATAGACTAAGTGTCGACACAAGTAGACTAAGTGTCGACACTAGCTTTCATGGTGTCGACACAACTCCTTGTGTTGTTGTAACAACTTCTCGACACTGCTTCTTCAGAATGTGTCGACACTGATCCTGTGTGTCGACACAAGCCTTTTATTGAATGTGTCGACACTGGTTGAGTGTGTCGACACAAATACTTCTTCTTAGATACTTAGTTGAATTATGCTGTGTGTCGACAGAACTCCTTTGTGTCGACACATGCCTTCTTGTGTTGAAACTTGCTGAGTGTCGACACATCTCCTTTGTGTCGACACATGCCTTCATGTGTTGAAACTTTGCTGAGTGTCGACACATCTCCTTTGTGTCGACACATGCCTTCATGTGTTGAAACTTGCTGAGTGTCGACACATCTCCTTTGTGTCGACACAAGTACTTTAACTTTGTTGAAGTTTGCTAAGTGTCGACACAGCCTCCTGGTGTCGACACTTTTGATGTTAACAAAGTTTCTCTGAGTGTCGACACAGCCTCTAAGTGTCAACACTAATTCTGTAGACAATTCTTCACTGTGTGTCGACACTGATTGTATGTGTCGACACTTTTCTTCTGGTGTCGACTCTGCCTTCCTGGTGTCGACACAATTACTCCAAGTGTCGACACAGCTTCTCTAGGTGTCGACACAAGCCTTCATAAGTGTCGACACTTCTCCTCTAGGTGTCGACACATGGACTTAGAAACTTTTCAGCATTTTCTGCAATTACTTAACCTGCACATATAAACTCAAAGCACATTAAATACACCTTGATGTATATCATTGAGTAGGGTGAGGCTTCTTCAAATCAGGTACATATATTCCAATGTACCCAATAGAGTTGTTGGCAAAAGGCTTTATCAGGCAGAGTTCGTCGCCTTAGGGTGCTCCTGTTCTATTTGTGAAGAAGAAGGATGGGTCGATGAGGCTGTACATCGATTATAGGGAGCTGGACAAAGTCACCATTAATAACAGGTACCATCTGCCGAGAATCGATGACTTATTTGATCAATTGCGAGGTAGCACGGTGTTTTCCAAGATCGATCTTCGTTCTGGCTATCATCCGTGAGGCAGATATTCCACGGACTGCATTTAGATCGAGGCATGGACACTTCGAGTTTCTAGTGATGTTGTTTGGTTTGACCAATGCACCATCAGCTTTCATGGATATAATGAACCGGGTGTTCAAGGATTTTCTAGACAAGTTCATTGTGGAATTCATCGATGACGTGTTGATCTACTCTCGCAGTGCTGAGGAGCATGAGCAGCATCTGCGCTTGGTTCTATCGGAGTTGAGGGACCATAAGTTATTCGCCAAGCTGAGCAAGTGCGAATTTTGGTTGCCTCAGGTCTCGTTTCTGGGCCACGTGGTGAATAAGGATGGGATCTCGGTCGACCCGGAAAAGATCGCAGTAGTGATGGATTGGAGCAGGTCGGGCACGCCCAAGGAGATTAGAAGCTTCCTAGGGTTGGCCGGCTACTATAGGAGATTTGTGGAGGGTTTCTCCACCCTGGATGCACCTTTGACCAGGTTGACTCAGAAGAACACGGCCTTTGTTTGGAGCGAGAAGTGCGAAGAAGCCTTCCTGGAGCTAAAGAACAGATTGTGCACTGCTCCCGTTCTGACCCTACCTACTGAGGGTGCGGAGTATGATGTGTACGTGGATGCTTCGTATGTTGGTCTGGGTCGCATGTTGATGCAGGCTGGAAAAGTGATTGCGTATGGGTCAAGACAATTAAAGACTCATGAGAGAAATTACCCTACGCATGACCTTGAGTTTGCAGCGGTGATTTATGCGCTAAAGCTGTGGAGGCATCTACTTTATGGTGCTCAGTACAAGATCTTCACAGATCATAAAAGTCTAAAGTACGTGTTCACACAGAAGGAGTTGAATCTGCGCTAGCGGCGGTGGCTAGAGTATGTGGCCGATTATGATGTGGAGATACAATATCATCCGGGCAAGGCCAATGTGGTGGTCGACGCCCTGAGCCGGAAGACGGGGAAGATCTTTAATCTCTTCGTCGATCGTTTAGTGGAAGAGTTCCTCCTGATGGATATCTCTGTGGGATGCTGTGACATGCAGAGCAGTTTGGCAGTGGCAGAACCGTCTTGGATTTCACTTACCAGGTTGCACCAGAAGGATGATCCAGATCTTCTGCACTTATACCTCAGGACTGAGAGAGGGGAGTTGCCGAATTTTTCTATCGATGATGCGGGTACTTTGAAGTATCGCGGCAGGTTTTGCATCCCCGTTGTTGGAGACATCAAGGTTATGATATGCAGAGAGGCTCATAGATCCAGTGTTGCCTACCATCCAGGATCTACAAAGATGTACCATGAATTGAAGCAGATTTCCTAGTGGTATGGGATGAAGGGTGATATAGCCCGATTTGTTGCTGAGTGCCACACTTGCAAGCATGTGAGGGCCGATCATGGAAGGCCTGGTGGCAAGTTGACTCTGTTGGAGGTCTCGACTTGGAAGTGGAAGAGTATTTCTATGGACTTCATTATGGGCTTACCGAGATCTCCAAGGGGATTTGATTCAGTTTGGGTGATTGTGGACCGATTGACGAAGTGTGCGCACTTCGTACCATATAAGATAGATTACCCTATGAAGAAGATAGCAGAGTTGTACCTGAGCAAGGTCATCAGATTGCATGGTGTGCCAGTTAGCATCATTTCGGATCGAGACTCTCGTTTTACATCTCGCTTTTGGAGTAGTCTGCAAGAGGGTTTGGGTATAGATTTGAGGTATTCTACAGCTTACCACCCGTAGACCAATGGCCAGACTGAGCGAGTGAACTAGATAGTTAAGGATATGATCAGGTGCTACATCTTGGACCACGGTGGAGCGTGGGATGAGAGTTTGCGGCTTATGGAGTTTGCATACAATAACAGTTACCAAGAGAGCTTGCAAATGGCTCCGTTTGAAGCTTTCTATGTGAGGAGCTGCAGAACTCCCTTATTTTGGACCGAGGTCGGTGAAAGGCCTGTGTTGGGTCCGGATGCGCTCGAGGAAATGGAATCCGCAGTGAAGCTTATTCGAGAAAAGCTTCGTATAGCTCAGGAGAGATATGAGAAGAACGCCAACCGGCGTAGGTCTGACTTGGAGTATTCTGTAGGGGACCTTGTGTTTCTTAAGGTTTCCCCGATGGTTGGTGTTAAGAGGTTCGGTAAGATCCGGAAATTGGATCCGAGGTATGTGGCCCGTTTAAGATTGTTGAACAGATTGGCGTGTCAGCTTATAGGCTGGATTTGCCAGCAAACTTCCCTGGTGTTCACAATGTGTTTCATGTAAGCCAACTACGGAAGTGTGTTCAAAGCAGTGGGCAAGTTTTAAATTTTGTGCCCCATTTGGAGCCAAATATTTCCTATGTTGAAGTGTCGGTCCGCATTCTGGATACTCAAGATCGGGTGTTGCGGAGAAAGTCCATCCCGATGGTCAAAGTCATATGGAAGAATCAGAATTTGGAGAGCGCGACGTGGGAGCTAGAGTCAGCTATGAGGGAGGCTCACCCTCACTTGTTTCCCTAATTTGATCGGTATGTTTCCTTCCTTGTAACTCCTGTTTGTTACTTTCCTTCTATAAGTAGAAGTGGTGTATATAAAGTTTCGGGACGAAACTTTCTTGTAGGGGGAGTAACTGTAACGCCCTTGATTTTTCTGCGATTATTTAATTCTCGTTTGGCGTTACGTTGACGCGTTTCCGGCTTGTGTCGTTTTTTAGAGCATGGTCTTAGCTCTTTAGGTTCCTTGTGTGGTTGTTGGTAGCCTATTTAGCAAGATTCCCTAGCAAGCCGGGTCTGTTTTGGTGACCGGTGAGGCCTCTCGAGGGATGCTTGTGTTTTGTCTTCGGGTGGTGATAACCCGAGTTTTGTTCGTCGAAAGTTGATTTCGACTTCGACGTTGCGTTCGTAGCGTGGGTATTTAGCTACGGTGCAAATTTCGTCGAATTCTGAGGATGTTCGGGTTTCGTGTCGTTTTGTATTTTATTTATAATAATGTGATATTATATATTATATATAGATGTATTTTTTTTAGAAAGTAGCAGTTATGGTGAAAAGGTGGCTGGCAGCTTTTGGGTGGGCTAAGAATAGAAAGTATTTGGGACTTAGCCGCTGTCTATATATAGTTTAAATTAGAATAAAAACTATTCATTGTCTTTTCGAAATTAGCATAACCGCCACCCCTGTCCAAGAGAGGAAAACCGGCGGACTGCCCTTGCCTTCCACCGTCGATTCTCGGAGTTCTAGCGGTCGGATTTTCATTCCGAGGGTAGATCTGGACTGCTCTCCCCTAGATCTTCATTTCGACGGTAAGCTTTCTCCATTTCGTGTCTTTCTATGGTGTTGTAGATTTTCGTTTGACCCCTTTCCCTCTCCAAAAATGTCCAGTCTTGCTCGGTTAGGTGTTTGCTGCCAGGTCCGTGGGGAAGCAGAAAATTCGGCAGAGACCTTCCGGAAATCAAGGCAAGTGGTGATCCTGACCTTGCCAAGTAACTTGTTTTAGTTCCTTTTATACCTTGCCGCTCATAGATCACCTTGTTGCTTGGATATTAATGTTCATTGTCTATTAATCTTAGTCATGTAAATTCTTAAGCCTATTTGATCACTCTCGGTACACGTTTACTCAAGAATCGGCCTTGTTGTTAAATTTTTTCTTCTTTCTTGGACTTCCTGCTGTTAATTTGACTTGCTCTCAGGCTAGGAATAGAGAGATGAGAGTGGAGATGCTTTTCCTTTTCTGCGCAGTAACTATAGCCGGAAATAGTTGTGCTGTGGCCTTAATATTGGTTTTGTACAAGTAATATGCCTTGGTTAGGCACGAATTGGGGGAAATTAGGATTGCTTGTGTAATGGCTGTATCAGAACCCCCCCCCCCCCCCCCCCTCTTTTCCTTAGTCTAGTTGATTAGAGCATTTCTGGGCTAAATGAAGTGGTCTGGAGAGATGAGGAGGGTACAGGAATTAGGTTGTAGCGTTTCTTATTGGGGGCGTTGATTAGATCAGGTTTGAGTTTCTCTGATTTTGCCTAAGTGTAAAATCATTGAGTGAGGGAAGGTCACTCAACATCGGGCTTGGTTTTATGCTAAGTATAGAAGCGTTGACAGCGTTGAGTGCACTCAACGTTGCCAGGTCGACGACATTCGTCATTCTCAGCTTGACGTTGTTCGTTGAACTGAGATCGACGATCTCCGGTTGCCTGAGATTGACAAAGATCGTCGATCTGAGTTCGACGAAAACCGCCGAGCTGAGGTCGACGATTTTTCTGTGATCTGAGTTCGGCGAAAATCGTCGAACTGAGATCGACGATTTCCTGGGATCTGAGTTCGACGAAAATCGTCGAACTGAGGTCGACGTTTTCCTGTGATCTGAGTTTGACGAAAATCGTCGAACTGAGATCGGCGTTTCCTGTAAGCTGAGATCGACGTTTATTTTTGCCTTAACCGAATTTTTTCTTCATTTTCTTTTCTTCCTTAGTGATTACCTCCTATGTGGGGATGTCTTATCGGCCATTCGTTTCTTCCTTTATTTTTGAGGGCCGAATTGTGGGTTATGGCAGGTAGTGGTATTTTGGCGCTCTAAAGGAGTGGGATATTTTGTGTGCGAGTTGTGGCCGCCACCTTTTAGTCCCAGGTACGGACTGGGTATAGCCGGGGCCGCCACCTTTTAATCACAGGTACGGGCTGGGTATGTGGTGGCCTTGTGCTGACGCAGTGAATTTTAGTTGGAACTATTTATTTGGGGGACTGTTTTTGGTCACCAACTCAGGTCTATGTTGTTTTACTACTGCCATTATCCACAATATAGGATTGTTAGATGATTCTTCCTTTGTAGATTGTAACTTTTGTTGGCACATGTCTGCCTTGTAGACTCTGCGGGTTTTATGACAGGGTTGTTGCTGTTTTCTCGCACTTGGTGCAAGTGCGTCTTGTCTTGGATAGTGTTTGTCTATTATCGTCTTACTTTCTTCTCTTGCGTACCCTTTTATAAAACACTTCCATCCAGCTTATTTATGTTACTTACTGAGGTATTATTTTCTTCTCTAAATGCCTCAGGTTCTGATTAGTAGCCGAGTAGGCGGCTAGTTTTGTTGTGCTATTGCTGGTGATCTCTTGTACTGTAGAGATCAGTTTCTTGGTCTTGTGAGGTAGTTTTTTGTTTTTCTTACCGACATACATGCTCGCCAGTGGGTTCATGTCAGGTTGTTGACGCCCGCTGGTGGTTTTTACTTATGATACTAGATATGTTTCTTTCATTGCTACCTTTCTAGAGATAGTCTATTTTCTCTTGGGAAGATTTATGCTACGTTGCTAGTTACTTTTAAACTTAAAAACACTATTATAAGTATATCTCATGATCAGCATGTTTATAAAACTCATACACTACTTTCCAAGAAATGTAAAAAGATCGTTTTCTTACTTATAATATAAAATAAATCTAGAGTCTTGCATAATATAAGTTGACCTCGGGGGACACTTATGCACTCTTATAGGATGTCAAATATAAATAAAGTATTTTTCGCTGCGTATAAGTATAGTTTTTAAACTGTGGACTAGATGATCCACTGAGCTGAGGGATACGGCCTTTAAAATATAACTGATTTTTTAATCATTAAACTTATGAATTTTCATAGTCTAGTTAGATGGTGTTCACCTGAGCGTCGACAGTTATCCCCTGCTCGACGTGGCATCATGATGCGTGTTTTCTCATATTCTAATACTCCTTAAATTCGGAGAAAATGCGGGTTGTGACAGCTCCTCCTGCATTGCATTAATCCAGTTTGGGTCTTGTATGGCTTCTTCAAATTTCTTGGGTTACATTTGGGACAGGAAACTTGAGCAAAGAACTGTGTTCATGTTCTTGCTCCTTGTGTGGACACCATACTTGGATCAACAATAATTTGGTGTGCTGGATGATCCTTTAGATGCCTTGTTACTAGAGGCAATCCATCTACACCTTGATTTTCTCCAATCTCTTCAACATGCTGTACTTTATTGTCCTCTTCAATAGCTAGAGGGTTTTGTACTCCCCCTAGACAGCACCCATCAATTTCTTCATCATGCCTTGCAGGTTGGTCTTCATTAATGGTAAGCTTGTCCAACTTTTCTTTCAAACCTGTAGAGCTACAAGATACACTAGACTGCTCACAGTTGATTAGTTCAGTTTCATTAAAGACTATATGAACAGATTCTTCTACAACTTGAGTAGTCAAGTTATAGACCCTGTAAGCTCTACTATTGTTGTTGTACCCAACAAATATCCCTTCTTAGGATTTGGCAGCAAACTTAGTTAAATAAGACTTGCCATTATTAAGTACATAACACTTGCTACCAAAGATCCTAAAATAAGATATGTTTGGTTTTCTGCCTTTCATAATCTCATAGGGTGTCTTTTTATGACTTTTAGTGATGGATGCTTTTTTGAGAACATGATATGCAGTGTTTACTACCTCAGCCTAGAAATATTCTGGGAGAGAAGTGTCACTTAGTAGTGTTCTACCAGCCTCAATAAGAGTCCTATTCTTTCTTTCAGCAATACCATTTTGCTGAGTAGTTCTAAGTAAAGAGAACTCTTGATGAATCTCTAGTTCTTCAAAAAATCTTATCATGCATTCAGACTGAAATTCAGTCTCATGGTCACTTCTGATTTTGACCACTGAACTGTTAAGTTCATTCTTAATTTGCCTAACAAAATTGTGGAAGACAGTAGGGGTTTCAGATTTCTGCCTCAGGAAGAAAACCCAAGTAAATCTAGAATAGTCATCCACAACTACAAGTGTATAGACTTTCCTACCTAGACTATGAATTGGTATAGAACCAAATAGATCCATATGCAAGAGGTACAAACACCTCACAGAATCTTTGGTATCATGTCCATGAAAAGAGGTCTTGGTCGGTTTGCCCTTTTGGCATGCTGAACATACATCCTCTTTTATGCACTTGAATTGAGGACCATTCCTCACTAACTCCATGCTATAGAGTTGGACTATAGTCTTATAGTTAAGATGAGCTAGCCTTTTGTGTCATTTGACACATTCAGATGCTTTCTCATCTGCAACTAAACATATAGGAGAGTTCTTATTCTCACAATCAAAACTGAAACAGTAAACATTTTCCTTTCTATAACCTGACAAGATGACCTCTTGATCACTTGTCCTTCTAATTTGGCACTCATTCTTAATAAATGAAGTGTCATAACCAAGATCACTCAGTTGGCTTATGCTTATTATTGAGACTATATTTGCCAGCAGGACACGTGTGTGTGGGACCGCATGTTTGGGCTTTCCCCATCGCGTTCCAGGTCTGGGTGTTGACCCCGGTGGGCCCCCTTGTGTGGCGGAATATCCCCACGGTCCTGTGGTTGGGATTAGTCCCACATCGCCCGTAGCAGGCGATCCTTTGTGTTCATGTACCCCCGTCCCCCCTTACCATCACCTCGGGGTTTTGGGAAGATGTGCGGTGACGGGTGGTTTCCACATGGTATTAGAGCGAGGTTGTCCTGCTGCGGGGGTGTGTTGAGACTATATTTGCCAGCAGGACACGTGTGTGTGGGACCGCATGTTTGGGCTTTCCCCATCGCGTTCCAGGTCTGGGTGTTGACCCCGGTGGGCCCCCTTGTGTGGCGGAATATCCCCGCGGTCCTGTGGTTGGGATTAGTCCCACATCGCCCGTAGCAGGCGATCCTTTGTGTTCATGTACCCCCGTCCCCCCTTACCATTACCTCGGGGTTTTGGGAAGATGTGCGGTGACGGGTGGTTTCCACACTTATTAGGTTGTGTTTCAAACCTTTCACATAAGCCACTTGGGTGATAGTAGTTGAGCCATTGGAAATGTTACCAAACCCTTTGATGATCCCTTTTTTAGATCCACCAAAGATCACTTTGGGTCCATTCACTATTGGAGTGTAATCCTTCAACATTCTTCTTGTTCCAGTCATGTGCCTGGAACAACCACTGTCCAAGTACCATATTGGGGTATGGCCACTTGGACTCACATGCATCAAATATAATTACTTAACCTTAGAACCCCAATAAGTATTGGGTTCTAGGTTCAGGTTAGTTTGAAACTTGACTGATTTCCCTGTAGTCTTTCTAACAGGTAAGCTGATATTTTCCCTGACACTGGTGTTGTACCAACAATCTATGGCATAATGCCCAACCTTGCTACAACACCAACACTCCTATTTATTGTATCTTTTTTTAGATACAGTCTTAACAGCCTTACTGTCAGTTGTCCTTTTGTTTGGTGTTGGAGCTGGTGCATCAAATACCAATGATTCCTGAAGAACATGGTGAGTGTGTACATGGGCTGCCCTATTGACAGTTGCACCCTTGTTATTCAGAATACCAGCCTTACAGTGACCATGTGTAATGTCATGGTCAAACCTATTAGTAGGCTGCACCACTTTCCTAAAAGCAATATGGGGTTTGAAGGCTTATGGTTGAACTGGAGCTTTGCCTTTTCTTTTAGAATTTGCTGCCCTAGTTCTTCTCTTAAAACCTAGACCTGTCTTACCCTTTTGGTGAATGAAGTCATCAATCAATGGTAAGACAAACATTGGCTTTAAGAATTTAGCCACAAGTTCCTTTTCTCTTTGTAGTCTGACTTCCAGACCCTTGATCTGATCATTTTTTAATGTAATTGTTCCCATCTGAATAAAAGTTATATTCTTCAGCTTGACAACTTCATTCATCTTCTGATCCAGTAATTTTTCTGAATCAGATGCAGCCAACTTAAGAGCAGCAATTTCCTTAGCTTGGTTTTTGACAAGGTTTCTGCTTCTCTTAAGTGCATTCAACAGATCACCATATTCATCAATAAGTTGATGAACATCCCCTTCAGATTTTGAACCATCCACATCTCTTGATGCAGATGCTTATGATTCTGATCCAGTATAATAGTCAGAAACTGATGAAAGGTTGTTTACGTTATTGGGACCAGGCTGATCCTGGCACTGATCTTCTTCAGATATAGCCATCAGCCCTTTGCAATGAAGATCAATCCCATAGATAGAATCCAGCATTTGCAAGAATTCTGGCTCCTATGAATCCTCTTCAGTTGTAAACAGTCTAATGTAGGCTTCAGCTTCAGTCTCAGCTTCAGAATCTGATGATGAGGAATCAGTCCAGCTTTTCTCCTTCTTTGCAATAAAGGATCTCTCCTTCTTGCCCTTGTTTTGCAATTTCTTCTTGTCATTTGATTCCTTTCTTTTGTCAGGATAGTCAGCAACTACATGTCCATGCCTGTTGCAACAATAGCAAACAATCTTAGTAGAAGATAATTTACTAGGTTTAGTATCATACCTGTCCTTTCTTGAAGATTTCCTTTTCTGATAATAATCATCCTTGGACTGTGAGGAGGATGGCTTGGATCTCCACTATTTTTTCTTTAAGAATCTTTGAAATTTCCTTGTGAAAGTAGCAAAGTCTTCATCATAATTAAGGTTGTCTGATGTGTGATTGTTAGAATTTTCTGAGATGACTTCAGCAGCTTTCTTAGGAGGAGATGGAGACATCCTCCTATCCTTTTTTGTGGCTTCAACCTTGAAGGCAACTGACTTCTCTCTGTATTCAGACTTTTTACTTTTTTCCTCCTCCTTTCTAGCAGTGAGCTGCATCTCATAGGATAATAGTTTTCCAAATAGAGTTGGTGGAGGTGTATCTGCAAGCCTGGCCACCTCTCTGATGGCACATATTTTAGTATCCCGGTCCTTGGTTAGAGATCTAGGAAACTTATCATTAAACTCATATGTGCTAAAACTCCTTCCATATGACATTAGCTCATTGACTATTCTGAAAAACTTCTTGTAGCACTCAGTTATGCTGTCTGTTTTGGCTTGTCTAAAACTTTCATATTCTTGATTAAGCATAGACTTCCTGTCCTCTCTCACTTCTTCTGATCCCTCCATGTAGACAATCAAGGTGTCCCACATCTCCTTGGAGGTTTTGCAGTGAATCAAGTTTTGGAATGTTGAGTCATCTATAACACTAACTATTATGTTCTTTGCTCTCTTATCCATAGTAGCTAAGATGATCTCATCCTTTGTCATTTCAGAATAATCTTTTGGAGTCCTGAGATTTACATCAAGAACTGAGATTTTTGTGGGAATGAATGGCCCTTTTTTAACTGTAATATAGATTCATGGGTCAGATGCTTCCATAAACAACCTAACTCTCTCTTTCCAAATACCAAAAATTTCTTTCCTACAGATAGGTAATTTCATGGATCCAAGTTCCTTGTAATTTTCTCCTGAACCCATTTTGTCTAAATGTTACCTGCCTTACAGATCAACTCAGACTGTTAAGTCTTTTCTTGAGCAACCTGCCTCTGATACCACTTGAAAGAATTAATTTCAAGATGTCCTAAACACCTAGAGGGGGTGAATAGGTTCAATTCTTTTTCTTAAGGCAGATAATCTTTTTACTGTTAGATCACAGATTATTCAGCACAGCACAGTTCACAGCACAGAATACACAACACAGCAACACAGAAGACACACAGTTTTATAGTGGTTCCCCAAGTGATGGGTACATCCACTTTCCCCCTTCGACTATCTAGCAGTGTACTAGATTCGGCCTAACTTCCTTCTTCCTTCTCAGATCCACAGATCTTACAACTCAGAACCATGAAAGGTCCATATAGCTCAGACTTCAGCAAGTCCTACAACTCAGATCCTCCCAGAGAATCCTACCTTAGAGTGAGTCCACACTTCTACAGCTCAGGCAATTATGCCCTACCTCAGCCTCTTCCCAGGCCTACAACTCAGAGAACTTAATCTCCTACCTCAGGCACTCAGCCCTACCTCAGCCTTTATAAATTTAGGCTTACAACTCAGAGGAATAATCCTCCTACACTCAAATCTGTAAAAGATCCTAAAAAAATTGAAAATAAACAGAATAATTCCTTCACCCAGATAGAGAGAAAGAGTGAAGGCTTCTTGATCAGTTCTTGATAGATCTGACCACTCTAGAATCAACCTATCTTAGCTTCTTCAAAGCTTCTTGAATGTGAACAAAGTAAGGTTGATCTTCTTGAAGTTGGAGATGATCCTCAATCCAGCTTCTTCTTAATCAGATGTGGTTCTGATTTCTTCTTGCAGATTGTTCAGGATCTGCCCTCTCTGGATGAAGACTTCTCTCCTTGTTGTTGGCTTTTTCTCTCCTTGGAATCTTCCAGCACTAGACTTCTGCTATCTGATGACAGAACACATCTTTATATAGGCTTCATCCGAGGTTACCGGCTGATCCGGTTCATAACGACCTTCTGACAGCTCTGACAGAAACAACAGTTGTGTTAATCATGACAGCTGTCAAGTCTCCAGTCATTATATATGATACTTCAATGAACTTCAGCTCAGCAGCAAAGTGTCGAGACAATACTGCAAATGTGTCGGCACAAATAGTTCATGTATCGACACAATCCTTGGTGATGTCGACACAGCTTGCATAATGTCGACACAACATTTCTCTATCTTCTTGTCATAACTTCTGCAGAATGTGTCGACACAAGTCTTGTGTGTCGACACAATCACTTCTTGTCTTGACATAATTGACTTCAACAAAAATTCTGGTGTGTGTCGACACAAGTCCTGTGTGTCGACACAGTTGTTGTTGACTGAGCTTTCTATGTGTCGACACAAGTCCTGTGTGTCGACACAGTTGTTATCGACAGAATCTCTGTGTGTCGACACAAGTTCTGTGTGTCGACACAAACTGGCTCTTGGTGTCTACACAGTCTTTGTCAACAGAATCTCTGTGTGTCGACACAAGTTTTGTGTGTCGACACAAGTTCTGTGTGTCGACACAAGCTGGCTCCTAGTGTCGACACAATTCTTCTCAAGTGTCGACACTTGTACTTAGAAAATTTTCTTTCATTTCCTTAACCTGCACATGGAAACTCAACACCACATCAAATACACCTTGATGAATATCATTGAGTTAGGTGAGACTTATCCAAATCTAGTACACATTTTCCAATGTACTCAACAGTACGTTACTTGTTGATGATTTGTTTGAATTAGTATTTGTCCTGATATCGAATTATCCAGCGAGAGCACTGTTCGATACAGGAGCTTCTCAATCCTTTCTGTCTGAGGACTTCGTAGTGCGTATCAGAGTTCTTTCATTTATGACGACAGATTGTGTGAACATGTTGCTGCGTAATGGGTGCTTGATGCGCGCGGATAGAGCCTGCAGTGTTGAGGTGCGGATAGGAAGTCATTACTTTGGTTTGGAAGCCTCTGTGTTGTCGATATCAGAGTTTGATGTTATCTTTGGTATGAACTCGCTCTCGAAGCAGCATGCCTATATAGATTGCAACTCTAAGGAAGTCATACTGGGGCAAAACACCGAATGCAAGACTAAGTTTGCGAGTATGTGAGGATCGAGCAAGATATTGATGTCTGCACTGTAGGTTATCAAGGCGATTCAGAATGGCGCGGAATTATTTTTCATGCTATTGTAAGTTGTAGAGTCTAAGCCCGTTTGAGTGATGTTCCTATTGTATCAGAGTTTGCGGATGTTTTTCCTAAGGATCTCCCTAGACTTCCACCCCAGCGAGAGGTTGACTTTGCTATTGAGCCGGTGCCAGGTGCAAAACTTGTTTCAGGCTCACCGTACCGAGTGACGCCAAAGGAAATGGCAGAACTGCAAGTTTAGTTGCAAGAGTTGCAAGAGCAAGGATATATACGTCTGAGTATGTCACTATGGAGTGCACCAGTGCTCTTTGTGAAGAATAAGGACGGAGGCTTCTGTCTATGCATTGATTATTGTGAACTGAACAAGCTGATAGAAAAGAAGAAGTATCTGATTCCTTGAATCAATGATCTATTTGATCAGCTCGTTGGATCGACTATCTACTAGAAGTTGGATTTGAAGTCCGACTACTGTCAATTGAGAATTCGAAAATGATATTCCCAAAACAACATTTGGTACATGTTATGGGCATTATGAGTTTACTGTGATGCCTTTTGGACTCACTAATACGTCATCAGTATTCATGGATCTGATGCACAAGACTTTTAGAGAGTATTTGGACCTATTTGTCATTTTCTTTATTGATGACATACTAGTATACTGTCAGTTTGAAGAGGAACATGCGTAACATTTGTGGTCGGTTTTGCATACCCTGGGAAGAAATAAACTCTGTGGCAAATTCTCAAAGTGTGAGTTTTGGCTATCGTCGGTGGCTTTTCTTGGTCATGTGGTTAGTGGAGAGGGTATTGCGGTAGATCCTGCGAAGATAGTTGTGATACGGGAGTGGCCTATGTTGTCTGATGTAGCGGAAGTCAGGAGCTTCCTTGAACTTGTTGCCTACTACAAGCGCTTCGTGGATAACTTTTCGTAGATAACTTTACCTCTCACTACACTGATGAGGAAAAGATCAAAAGTTCATTTGGACGCCAGAGTGCACACTAGATTTTGAAGAGTTAAAGAGACCGCTGACCACGGTGCCTGTGTTATGTTTGTCATGTGGTACAGAAGGCTATGAGATCTATAGTGATGCTTCAGAGAGCGACTTAGGCTATATTCTTTTACAATATGGGCATGTGATAGCTTATGGCTCTCGCCAACTAAAAGTGCAGGAGAGGAACTATCTGGTTCATGACCTGGAATTAGAGGTCGTGATATTCGCTCTTAAGTTATGGCGACACTATTTGTATGGTGTGAAGATTGATATCTTTACCGACCATCTAAGCCTAAAGTATCTATTGCATCAGAAAGATCTGAATATGCGATAACGAAGGTGGATGGAGTCCCTCGGGGACTACACCTTTGAGATACATTACACTCCCGGGAAGGGAAATATGGTTGCAGATGCCTTGAGTGGTAGGACTCCAGTATGGGCAAGTTGTATACATATGCATGATGAGAATCTGATCCAAGAGTTAGAGTCCTTAGACATTTCTTGTGTTGACAAGAATGTCACTGCAATTGCGTGATTGAATTGGACGGAGGTGCAATATGATCTCGCCGAAAGGATTCGACAAGTAATGGAACTCGATGAGAGTATGAAACGATATGCAGCGGATGGGTCAAATTCTCAGTTCTCCTTGGTTGACGATCTTTTGCGAAAGGATAGTCGTTTGTGCGTACCAAATATGGGAAAACTATGGGAGGAGTTGATATATGAGGCACACTTTACTAAATACTCAATCCACCCAGGGAGCACAAAGATGTACAAGAACATGAAAAAGATGTTCTGGTGGTCTGGTTTAAAGAAATACATAGCTCTTTACATGACAAAGTGTCATACTTGTGCCTTGGTAAAAGCAGAATGTCAGAAATCTGGTGGTTTCCTGAAGTTGTTACCAATTCTGATGTGGAAGTTCGACGACATATCTATGGATTTTGTGCATGGATTGTCGAGATCACAGAGCGAGAATGACGCCAAATGGGTGATCGTTGACCGGTTGACAAAAGTATCGCACTTCATACTGAACAAGAAGGACAATTCAGTTGAAAATTTGGCTAAGTTGTATGTTAACAACATAGTAAGGTTGCACGGTGTGCCCTGTAGCATCATCAATGACCGAGGTGGGCGCTTTACTTCTAATGATTGGAGGCTAATCCACCAGTTATTGGGTACTAAACTGATGTTCAGTACGGCCTTTCATCCGCAAACGGATGGTCAGACCAAGAGAACCAACAGGACAATGGAGGATATGCTTCGTATGTATGCCTTGGATTTTGGGAAGAGGTGGGAGGACCATCTCTATATGATCGAGTTCGCCTATAATAATAGCTATCAAGCTAGTATTCAGATGGCGCCCTTCAAAACATTGTACGGTAGGAAGTGTCATACTCCTATAGCTTGGGCGGAAACATGCGAATCGAAGTTATATAAGGTTAATAAGGTTGAAGATGACAATTCGACAATACACATTATACGAGAGCAGCTATTAGTGTCCCAAGATAGGCAAGCTAAGTACAACAACGCCAAGCAACGAAACATGGACTTTGCGGTTGGCGATTGGTTATATCTAAAGATAAAGCCATTTAAAGATGTGTTCAGGATTCGACGCTTGAAAAAGCTGAGCTCGAGGCACCTTGGTCCATTTGAAGTGATTGAACGAGTTAGTGAAGCTGCTTATCAACTAGCTCTTTTGATGGAGCTAAGTGGTTTGCATGATGTGGTTCACATCTCGATGTTGCGGAAGGCTGTACACGTGCCTAAGCAAGTGGTTGTGGATGGTCAAGTACCGGTCGATAGTAGGCTAACGACGAAGGTTATACATAATCGTATCGAGGATACGAAGATCAGAAAACTACATAACAAGGCAATTGGGATGGTCAAAGTCCATTGGGACAATTATGGCTGTGAAGAATTGACATGAGAGCGCGAGTAAACAATGTGTGATGAATTTCCCGAGTTGTTTTTGTAAAATCATGTTGTAAGCTTGTGTACTGATTTCCTTTCAATAAATTAAAATTTCGGGACAAAATTTCTTAAAGCATGGGAGAATTGTAATGCCCCAAAAATCCTGAAAAAGGAAGGATTGGATGTTAACGCACGACGCAAGTGTTAACGTCGGTGTTATCCCTTTAATTAAAGCAACCTTCATCTCGGGTATCTACCGCGCGTCGGTAGTGGGCTATCGCGTGGCAATACCACTCGACACACTCGACGCACTCAATGCTTTTGATGAAGTATTGAGATACTACTGTGGGGCGGTAGTGAGCAATCGTGTGGTGATATCACTCGACGCACTTAACTCTTTCAACAAATCGTTGAGTGACTACCGTACGAAGGTAGTGAACTAATGCACGATGATAGCTTGCCACGTGACAGTGCAGTGGAGGCTGGTTTGGGAGATAGAGCGATGTCTATTGGGGCCAAGCAGTGACCGCATTTGATGCTGAGAGCCTAGAGTGCACAGCAAAAATGTCAGAGAGCCGAACAAGAAAGGGGAAATTGACCTGTGTCCTATCTATTATCCTTCATTTCTCCGGCTTTTGGAAATGGCATGACGATTTGAGCAACGAGAAATGGCAGAACTGTACATGTGTTATGTCGTTCGGACAAGATCGCCTAAAGTAACTGGCTTACGTCGTTGGCATAATGAGTGCTAGGCCCCGAGCCGGAAAGACTAGAATGCTCAAGTGAACCATCAAGTCTGGGACTGTGGATGGTGGTGGGACCCGAGAAGTTCGGTACACCGAGAATGTGTCCTGAGTGCACGAGGCGTATGGCCGATCGAGCCAGCGTCTGTGATGAATGGTGCTTAAGTGCACGTTCTTATTGCCAAGATATATATATATATATATATATATATATATATATATATATATATATATATATATATATATATATATATACGAGTGCCCGACACGGGGCTCCACCCCTATGGCCATGGGAGACAGTACCCGACCGGCGACAACGGGTTTCGCCCTCCCCATCAAGGCGGGTTTCGCACGCAACATATATATATGAGTACTCATAATGACCGTAAAAAATATACATAAATCTCACAATTTTTATTTTATAAAACAATATACGTTTTGACCTAAAAGTATTAATTTTGACTTTAATAAAGTTGATTGATTTAATGTCATTATCTTGAAAATACCACTGATATGCCTAATGACAACCTTCCTTGAATAGACTGCTGACATGCCTAATGACAACCTATCATAGTAGGTGTAGGAGCTCTACTAAAATTTTTTTTGAATTTAAATGGATTTTCATCATTACTTCTAATTTTTTGATAGTGTAATTACTTGAATGGACATTGTATTTTAATTTCTTTGAAATATATTATAATATATGTCAAGTCATTAAAATATAAAAACGAGGGCATAATTGGTATTTTTGAATGTTTCACCAAAGAAAATAGTGAAAGATATATATATATACATATATATATATATATCTATATATGTATATACATGTATATATATATGTATATATATATACATAATATATATATATATATATATATATATATATATATATATACGAGTGCCCGACACGGGGCTCCGCCCCTATACTCATGCACGACAGTACCCGACCGGCGACGACGGGCTTCGCCCGACCCATTAAGGTAGGTTTCGCCTGCAACATATACATATGAGTACTCAAAATGACCGTAAAAATATACATAAATATTGCAATTTTTATTTTGTAAAACAACATACGTTTTGACCTAAAAATATTAATTTTGAGTTTAATAAAGTTAATTGATTTAATGTCATCAACTCGAAAATTCCACTGATATGCCTAATGACAACCTTACTTGAATAGACCGCTGACATGCCTAATGACAACCTAACAGAGTAGGTGTAGGAGCTCTACTAAAAAACTTTTTGAATTTAAATTGATTTTCATCATTATTTCTAATTTTTTGGTAGTGTAATTACTTGAATGGACACTGTATTTTAATTTCTTTGAAATAGATTATAATATATGTCAAGTAATTAAAATATAAAAATAAGGGCATAATTGGTATTTTTGAATGTTTCACCAAAGATAACTTTTCCCTTATAATAGTGAAAGATATATATAATAGTGAAAGATATATATATATACACACACACACACACACACACACACACACATATATATATATATATATATATATATATATATATGTGTGTATATATATATATATGCTGCTTGCAGGGAAGGAGAACCGCCGCCCCGAGTGAGGGGTGGGGTCGTTATAAGGTCAGCTAATGCTGACTATTATTTTGTTTGTCACGTTTTGGTGGGTCGTGTTATGCAGGTGCTGGAGAGCCTAGTGAAAAGTAGCGGGATGAAGTCTCTTATGCTGCAATTGACTGGCCCTTGAAGGCCCAAAGGTGAACATTTATTGTTTCTCATGTGTGGTCGGTATGTGTGTCGATGTATGAAAACACTTTCTGTAAAGGGAACAATTGTAAGGCATTAAGGCCAGAACATTTGGTGTATTTGGTTATCATTCCTTTATGTGTAGTAGACATTTCTAGTATATGGGTTCTACAAGTTAAAATGCTTTTGTTAGAATGCGCGCTATGTTAGGATGCAGTTAAGGTAATATGGTGTCAATGCGTAACTCTGTCGATTATCTATGGAATATGATGTGAGGTCCAGGCCGGACCCTCTATTATATTTCATGTGGCGGATGGAGGTGTTACACATTGAACTTAGAGCATGCATCAAATATATTTATGTGTATACCATTGACTTGTTTAACTTTTACAAATCTGGAACATTGTGATCAATGAACCCAACATATGTGTATATATATACTGCCAAAATAATCTCTTGTTAGATCTAACCCAATTAGAGTGAAGACTTTCCTAAATTGAATTATTAACGTCCAGAATCAAATCTTAGTATTTGCCTTGGATAGATCAATCTTCATTTCAAAAATTTTTTGTAGAGAAGTTGACGTAAGATTTTTTCTGTGTCGACTTATTCGCATCATACTTTAAGATTATTGAAGAGAAAAGATCTCAATATATGAGGACATATTTATACTCTGACAAGAGTTTCATTCTTTAGCATAACGAAATATAAGAGAACTGGTTATGCCTTTGTGTGGTAACTTATTCTCAAAGCTTGGAGTATGCTTCGCAACATATGTCGACATCTCTTTTTACACTTCTCGTCGTATGACGACATCTTATTGAAGCTTAGAATTAACTTAGCCTTATTCTGAGTTCTTTAATTTCCCAAGTCTTTGTCTGACCTTTTTGAATGACCGTGAACTTTTACTTATTATAAAATGTCATTTAAATATACAAGCATCATTACGATATCACTTTGATAACCTGAGATATCAAATCATAAAATGATTTTTCCCAACAATCTCTCCTATTTGATATACTGGGGTTTACAACTTAAGTGATTTCAAATAAGAAAAAAAACAGACTTTAATATGAGTATATAAATAAACTCTGAGAATAGATAGACAAAATGATCTATGCACACCCCCTTTTTATTCTTTAATATATTGACATCATAAAGTCTTTACATTTGAGCAAAATAAAGAAAGAAGATACATTGAGAAGAGAAGAAAAGACAACTTATCTTGTGCCTAATTCTGTCACTGTAAATTGGAGGATGTCCATAAGTATTTCATGTAATGATAGAAGTCGCAAATATGTTTATCCTAATTTAAATCACAAAATTTTTGTAAAAATAGTTGAAATTATAAAATAAATTAAAATTTGTTAAGTTACTCTTTTAATTTGAACTTTGAAGTCATTGTGCTCGTTATTAATCAGTGACGGAACTGGGATTTTCGCTCAGCTTGGTAACAATAAATTTAGACTAAAAATAATTATTGAAATCGTCTGCCATTACGTTTTGCTAAGTTGTCATTTCTATATTGCTAATTGTTTACCAAAACATCTAGATATAAAATGTTGTATTATAACATAAAGCCCAACATCAAACGCTCTATTAGAAACATCAACACCATTGCTAGAATAATATTTAACAAATTTAATGACATTCATTTTGAGAATTTAGAAGAGTATGCCAACTTTATCTTGATTGAGGCCAAAAAAACTAACATAGCATGAGTTCAATATAAAGACATTGTCAATCCAGTGCCATTGGTAAAGATTGTTGATTTTTCTAAAACAAATAGGTTATGAAAATGCTAAACTTTAGGAAATGCAAAGCCAATCATTTGAACAATCAAACAGAAATATGTGAGCTCCACCTTCTTTCTAATTCTGTCTTCCAGAGCCTACATGAAACACAAAGCATGCAAGGTAGATAGTCATGGGCATAAAGCCCGATCGGGTCAGCCCGGTATCGGGCCCAACGGGCCCGGGCTTTTCTCAACCGGGCCGAGCCCGGGCTTTTTCTGAAACTGGGCTCGGGCCGGGATCGGGCCCCTGCCCTGGGAAGGAGCCTGATCCGGCCCGGCCCGGCTTTATAATTAGATTTTTTAAAAAATATAATAATTAAATTATTTTAAAAAATTAATATACTAAAAAAAATTTATACACTAAAAAAAATTCGCTCGCATGGACAAAAAAAAATCAATTTCATTAATATTAAAAAATATTTACATTTTACAATTTACATTAATTGAAAAAAAAATGAAATTTATTATCATTTTTAATTTTAGATAAAAAAAACTACAATATTAATTAATTTAACAAAACAGAAAAATACAGTTTTAACTTTGAAGACAGCTACTAGATGTGTGCTTGCTCTTCAATTATCTTGTAAATTAATCGTGTTCATCTCGTCTTCGATCTCCTCTGAGCTATCATCTAATGTTGTAATGTGTTGCTCCCTCTTCATAGCATCCAAGTAGTCTTTGTAGCAGATGCACATTTTCAGAGATTCTTCATTGAGCCGGCTCCTCCGCCCGTTCAAAAACTCTATCACTAAGAGAAAAAGCGGACTCCGAAGCTATCGTACTATCTTGGATTGTTAGTAAATCACGGGCCATATATGGCAAAATAGGATACGTATTATCTTTACCTTTCCATTATTTTAAGAGATCGAAGTTATCAATCTCTTTCGTGCTCATAAAATCACGGAATTGTGTTTTAGTATACAATCCTAATTCATTTAAACTACTAGATGTGCGCGTCTTTTTCCTAGATGCTAATTCTAAAATTTTGATTTTTAAAAGTATCCTTTGTTTTTGGTTGCGATATTTCTTCCCGGAGCGGGGTGTCATATAAGTTATCATTGTATAACCTGTATTTCGTCGAGATCAGGAGTACCCCAGCATACGGCTATCCGCAGACCATTTGGCGAGTTGTGGCGAGCAGAGGCGAGCTGTGGCAAGCTTGGGCGAGCAGAGGTGAGTTGTAGCGAGCTTGGGCGAGCAGAGGTGAGCTGTGGCGAGCTTGGGCAAGCAGAGGTGAGCTTGGGCGAGCAACTCGCGAGTATGGGCGAGTATCTCTTGGAACTCGCTGGCAGAAGCTGGATACTCGCCAATACCCCCCCCCCCCTAGGATTTCTCTACAAATAGCCCCCCAGGGGTACTGGAAATGGAATTTTGGAAGAGGTCGTGGTCCCCCCAAGTGGATACTCGCTCAGTCCATGCCTGCCTAGTACCTTACCCAGCCTTTTGGTTGTAGAGGGGAAGCTTCTTCTAAGCTTCTGGGTACGTGGTGGGACCTCCCTGCTGGAGCACTTGGGTGTGTGTAACACCCCTCATCTGTCGCATGGCATATAACAGAAGGTCCAGCTGGAACCCGACGCTATATATCACAGACAGTCGGAAGGGATACTAAATGAATAATCAAACCAACCAATTAAGACTACTCGTCCTAATCACAGAGCATTCTAGCGGAAGATTTTAAAGTTGACAGAACCCAAAATTAAATCCATCAATATGAATGTCCACAGCTACAACAACAGGAAAGAAATCCCAAATACACAGAAACGGGTACATGGCCTTATGGCCTTACAAATGTTCACTTAATAAAGAGTGTTTTACATACATCGGCTCGCAGGCCGGCCACACATGATAAATATAAAAACAGCTATTCTACGGCCTTCTAGGGCCAGCACATCAACATGGGCTCCAGCCCGCTATTTGGCGCTCGGCCCCGCAGCACCTGCAAGCACATACCACCGCACGATGGCAAATAAAGCAACGGTCAGCTAAAAGCCAACCAAATTATAACGACCCTGCCCCTTACTCGGGACGGCGGTGCTCTTTCCCTGCATAACATTAGCCCAACAATATATATTGCGCAATTATATTTCGCCACAGGTGTAGGCTCGCACAGCCAAACACCCCGTGCACTCAGGGCACATTCATGGTGAACCCTGACCCATCAGTGCATTCACCACCACCCCCAGGATGGCAACAACATGTGAGCATTTAGCCTTTCTGACCACCGTCTAAGGCTCCGACTATGCCAACGGCCAGTCCCTGTCTTCAGGTCTCTCGCACCGAACCACATATCCTAGGTCCAATTCCACTTGCCCGTTGCTCACACCGCATGTCCAATTTAAGTCCTTTGCGCGGGCCAAGCTTCACTCGGATCCCAAATTTTTCAAAACAATCTCAAAACCCAGTTATGATCAAGGCCGGTTCCCAGACCGCTAAGTAAGCAGAACACGTTTCCGCTCAGTTTTCTGGGTGCGCCTTGAAGCTAACCTCCAAGGATCCCTGCTGCAATCTACCGCATAGAAACCCGAAAAATCCAAAGCACGGAGTCTTCTCCGGCAAAACCACATCAAATGCAACATCACCGATCCAGACAAAACACGTCCGGGTAGGCTTCACACACAATGCCTATGCCCGTACTTACGATTCCGGGCTCTATATGGAACACAAGGGGGACTATTCACATCAACCCCAAGGAACAACACGCACTCGCCGCACACTCGCGGGAGCGGGGTTCCCTATGCAAAAGAAAGAGCTTCAAACGCTCAAGTTGAGAATCGTTACCCTTATAGTCCGTTTCGGCGCCATGGAAAAACTATGCGGTTAGAACTCTTCGCAATGACCTTCCCTCCACGGATCCGCTCTCCGATTTCGAAACGGTGCTCCGATGCTCCGCCGGCAGCCGGAAACCTCCTTCTTCTTCCTCTTCTCTCTCACTTTGGAAGGGGAGAACTTTGGAGAGAAAATGGGGAATTAACCTCCTATTCCCGACCTAAAATAGAGCAGGGACTCATCTGAGCCGTCGGATCTAAATTAAAGAAAACGAACGGCTCGGATCTGCCCAAAATTCTCCAGACCTAGGCCGAACACGGCTTGGCACACGGCCGTGTCCCAGGCCGTGTGCCTCGATCCAGGCACGATCGTCGAACTGAGAAACGTACACGGGCCAAGACACGCCCGTGTCTGACCTGACACGCCCGTGTCGGGTTCCTCGACACGCCCGTGTTCGTGGGTGTGTCACGCATAACCGCCACGGCAACGGACGCGACCCATCAGGACACGGGTAAGGACACGGGTTGGCACACGCCCGTGTCATCCGGTCGTATTTCTGGCTGTGTCCTTCTCGGTTTGAAACGACCAAAAATCACCAGCCAGACACGTCATTGGACACGCCCGTGTCCTAGGCCGTGTACCCCTACAAGCACCAAAAACCCTTTTTTCGCGACTGACTCGCACACAACTTTTGGGGCGTTACAAATCTCCCCCACTTAAGGAATTTCGTCCTGAAATTAAGCAAAGGTACACAAAAGCTAAATGATACCTGAGTGGAATAACTCAGGGTATTCCTCCAACATAGCTTGCTCTCGCTCCCAAGAAAGCTCCTCACGTCCGCAATTATCCCAACGGACTTTAACCATTCTGACCTCCTTGTTGCGGAGTCGTTTGACCGCAACGTCTTCAATTTGTACTGGTTTGACCCTTGTTGGTAACTCATAATCAACCGGTACCTGATTGTCCGCAACGATCTGCAAAGGCTCTTGCACTGCCTTACGCAACACTGATACGTGGAATACGTCATGCAGCCCACTCAACTCCGTCGACAGCTTCAACCTATACGCCGCCTCTCCAACACGCTCCAGGATTTCAAATGGTCCAAGGTATCTCGGACTCAGCTTCTTCAAGCATCGAACCCTCGATACACCCTTGAACGGCTTGATTTTTAAATATACCATATCGCCAACGTTGAACTCCACTTTTCTATGTTTGGCGTTGTAATACTTGGACTGTCTATCCTGAGCAATCTTCAGTCTTTCCTGAATCGTCCGTATCATTGAAGTGGCATCTTCCACCGCTTGACGTTTATACAACTTTGATTCGCCTGCCTCCAACCAAGACAATGGCGTGCGACACTTCCTCCCATACAAGGCTTCGAAAGGCGCCATTCCAATACTTGCCTGAAGGCTGTTGTTGTAAGCAAACTCCACCATGTACAGGTGATCCTCCTAATGCTTCCCGAAATCTAGGACGCACATGCGAAGCATGTCCTCCATAGTCCTGTTGACTCTCTCGGTTTGGCCATCTGTCTGCGGGTGAAAGGCTGTGCTGAACTTTAGCTTAGTACCCAACAGACCATGCACCAACCTCCAGTCATTTGACGTGAAGCGTCCATCACGATCACTAACAATACTGCGAGGCACACCATGCAATCGTACAATAGTATTCACGTAGAGTTTGGCTAACTTTTCCACTGGATCCTCCTTTCTCACTGGGATAAAGTGCGACACCTTTGTCAATCTATCTACGACCACCCAAATGGCGTCGTTTCCCTTCTGCGACTTCGGCAAACCGTGCACAAAATCCATAAATATGTCGTCAAACTTTCATTCTGGGATAGGAAGGGATTACAAGAAAGCTCCTGGCTTCTGGCATTCCGCCTTCACCAATGCACAAGTACGACACTTGGCCACATAAAGTGCCACATCCTTCTTCAAACCCGGCCACCAGAATAATTTCTTCATGTCTCTATACATCTTCGTGCTTCCCGGGTGGATTGAGTACTTGGTATGATGAGCCTCATACATCAACTCCTCCCGAATACTATCCGCACTAGGAACGCATAGACGACTGTCCTTCCTTAGCAACCCATCTTCAACCACAAACTGGGAATTTGACCCATCCAAAGATTCATTCAAGATTTGCTTCATGCTGTTATCCTGAACCAAAGCCCGCCGAACTCTATCGGCTAGGTCACACTGCACCTCTGTCCAAAACAGTTTCGCCTCGGCACTAGACTGCTTATCGACACAAGATATCTCCAATGCCTCCAACTCTTAGACCAATCTCTCATCATATACTGATAACCAATTGGCTTGTGCGGGAATCTTACGACTCAACGCATTCGCCACTGCATTTCCCTTCCTAGGCACATAGTGTATCTTGAAGGTGTAGTCCCCTAAGAACTCCATCCACCTCTGCTGCCTCATGTTCAGATCCTTTTGGTCCAATAGGTACTTCAAACTTTTATGATCGGTGTAAATATCGACCTTCACCCCGTATAGATAGTGCCTCCAAAGCTTTAGAGCAAATATCACGGCCGCTAACTCTAAGTCGTGGACCGGATAATTCCT
Source organism: Platanthera guangdongensis (assembly GCA_039583875.1). NCBI lineage: Eukaryota > Viridiplantae > Streptophyta > Magnoliopsida > Asparagales > Orchidaceae > Platanthera > Platanthera guangdongensis. The sequence goes on along the minus strand of CM077160.1, from coordinate 56,271,840 downwards.
CTCGTGAACCGTCAGTTGTCGTGAACCATAAGCTATCACTCTCTCATGCTGTAGCAGAACACAGCCCAAACCACTGCCCGAAGCATCACTATAGATCTCGAACCCTTCGGTTCCACTTGGCGAACATAAAATGGGCGTCGTGGTCAATCGCCTCTTCAATTCTTCAAAAGCCTGTTCGTACTCCGAATACCACACAAACTTCTGATCCTTTCTTGTCAACGTCGTGAGTGGTAGTGCTATCCGCGAGAAGTTCTCTACGAAGCGCCTATAGTACCCAGCAAGCCCCAGAAAACTCCGGACCTCTGCCACCGTAGTCAAAGAAGGCCACTCTTGTATCGCTACTATCTTCGCCGGATCTACAGCTATTCCCTCTCCACTGACAACATGACCAAGGAACGCTATCGAGGATAACCAGAATTCACACTTGGAGAACTTTGCATACAACTGACTTTTCCTCAATGTCTCCAACACCATGTGTAAATGCTTGTAGTGATCCTCCTCGCACCGCGATACACCAGGATATCATCGATAAATACTATCACAAACTGATCCAAGTATTCTTTGAACGTCCTATTCATCAGATCCATAAACACGGATGGCGCATTCGTCAACCCAAACGGCATAACTGTGAACTCGTAATGCCCAAACCGCGTACTGAATGCTGTCTTTGGGATGTCGCTCTCCCTTATCCTCACTGATAGTAACCGGACTTCAAATCTAACTTCGAATATACAGTTGATCCAACCAGCTGATCAAACAGATCGTCAATCCTCGGGATTGGATATTTGTTCTTCTCCGTAAGTTTGTTCAATTTCCGATAATCGATACAAAGTCGCAAGCTCCCATCTTTCTTCTTAACAAAGAGAACTGGTGCGCTCCAAGGCGACGAACTTGGACGCACATAACCTTGCTCTAGCAACTCTTGCAGTTGCACCTTCAACTCTGCCATTTCTCTTGGGGCTATCCGATAGGGGGAGCGTGACACCGGTTTGGCACCCGGTACCAGCTCTATAGTAAAGTCTATCTCCCGCTGAGGAGGGACTCCTGGGAGATCATCTGGAAACACATCAGGATACTCGGACACAACTGGGATGCTGTCCAAACTAGGCTTAGGCGTCGAAGTCTGCACTAGAGTGACATATAGTTCTGCCCCAGACCGAACTGCCTTGAACATCTGAAGGGCTGACACCAGAACTTTCCCTGACCCCTTCATGCCTGCAAAAGTAGTCTCTCGATCAGTGTCCAGACCCAACTTAACTTCTTTACGGCTGCAATCAATACATGCACTTTGCTCCGAGAGCCAATCCATACCGAAAATTACGTCGAACTCCACCAACGGTAGAACCAACGCCCGCAAATCAAACTCCCGGTCTCCAATCCGAATCTTCACAACACAAACCCTATCCGCACGCATTGAGCACCCATTAGGCAACAACACATCCAACTTATTTTCTGCCATCGAGAACGGAACTCTGATGCGCGATATAAGCTTTTCGGACACGAAGGAATGTGACTCTCCCGTATCAAAAAGGGCTCTCGCCGGAAACCCAAAGATTAACACAAAGCCTAGCACTGACAAACGTAAGCTAACAAATACAAAGTTAACAACTATAAAAGTTAAACCACTGTAATTTAACTCATACCTGTCACCACGTCTGCTTGCTTAATGGCCTCCTGCAGACCAAGGTTATAGACTCTAGGCTGGGCTGGAGCATGATGGGACGCGGTTGACTCCACCGCCTTCCCTTTCTCCTCATAAGTCGCTCCAGGTCTCCTCTCAGACTTTGAACGTCCGCTCCAACACTCCCGAGCAAAATGCCCTGTCTTCCCGCAGTTGTAGCAAGCTCCGGGGACTCGACTTGTAGTTTCCCCCGATGCATCAGCCGAAGGGGCTGAGTTCGAAGTCCTCCGCTTCTTGTTCCATCTGCGGAAACCTGTCTTGTTACTTGGCACCTTGAACTCGGTCTTCCTTTCTCCTGGGTCCTTCTTCTCTTGAACTTTCTTCGCAACCTTTTCCAACGATCGGGCCGAATTGACCAAGGCTAGGAAGCCCTGCGCCTTAGGACCAGCAAGGAGTAACTATAAATCGCCGCGGAGACCCTCATAGAATCGGTTGGTCTTCCTCTCTTCTTCTGAAAACATAACACCAGCATAACGGCCCAACCGTGTGAACTCATGCAGATATTCGTCCACGCTTCTGGATCCCTGAGTCAACCCAAGAAATTGATTCTCCATCTCCAACTTCTGAGCAGAAGGTACAAATCTGGCTAGGAACAATCTTGAAAATTCCTCCATCGGCACATCCGCAAGTTGCCTTCCCACTAGAAGATGAAACTCCAACTCGTCCCACCACAGCCTCGCTTCACCTTCCAAAAGAAAAGTCGTTATGGTGGTCTTCTGCCACTCCTCAGTTATTGTGGCCGTCAAGACCCTCTTTATGGAAGAGAGCCAGTCCTCAGCTTGAGTTGGCGTTTCAACCCCATTAAACCTCGGAGGATTAAAGCCCATCACATACTTTAACTGCCTTTCCGTAGTTCTCCTCGGCTCTACTAACTCAACTGCTGTGCGTTCCACCACTCTCGGCTCTGCCGCCCTAACCGGTTCTTGCTCATTCGCAGGAGGTGCGCGATGCATTTGCCCTGCAGGTTGGGCATTTATCATTGCGAACACTGCCTCAGCCACCATCCTGATGGTTTCCGCTAAAGGAGGTGTAGCAGGCACGTCCCTTGGTGCACTACTTTCCGCTTATTGCGGATGCTCTGACTGACCAGCACCGCTCCTAGCTGCCTAAATTAGCAAAGACACACGATTAGACAACATACAAATTGCTAAAAGCAGTCATTGGAACACTCAGGTTCCACAAAACAAGTGTATTTTACATTCCTAAGTGGACATTCATGGGTTCTTTTGATGTTATAATGATGACGCACACATGTGCTCACCACCACTTAAAAGAATTCGCCCACGAATTCATTTAAGCTTGACCGTAACCAGAAGTCTGATACCAAATTGTAACACCCTCATCTGTCGCATGGCATATAACAGAAGGTCCAGCTGGAACCCGACGTCATATACCACAGACAGTCGGAAGGGATACTAAATGAATAATCAAACCAACCAATTAAGACTACTCGTCCTAATCATAGAGCATTCTAGCGGAAGATTTTAAAGTTGACAGAACCCAAAATTAAATCCATCAATATGAATGTCCACAGCTACAACAACAGGAAAGAAATCCCAAATACACAGAAACGGGTACATGGCCTTATGGCCTTACAAATGTTCACTTAATAAAGAGTGTTTTACATACATCGGCTCGCAGGCCGGCCACACATGATAAATATAAAAATAGCTATTCTACGGCCTTCTAGGGCCAGCACAGCAACATGGGCTCCAGCCCGCTATTTGGCGCTCGGCTCCGCAGCACCTGCAAGCACATACCACCGCACGGTGGCAAATAAAGCAACGGTCAACTAAAAGCCGACCAAATTATAACGACCTCACCCCTTACTCGGGACGGCGGTGCTCTTTCCCTGCATAACATTAGCCCAACAATATATATAGCGCAATTATATTTCGCCACAGGTGTAGGCTCGCACGGCCAAACACCCCGTGCACTCAGGGCACATTCATGGTGAACCCTGACCCATCAGTGCATTCACCACCACCCCCAGGATGGCAACAACATGTGAGCATTTAGCCTTTCTGACCACCATCTAAGGCTCCGACTATGCCAACAGCCAGTCCCCGTCTTCGGTCTCTCGCACTGAACCACATAGCCTAGGTCCAATTCCACTTGCCCGTTGCTCACGCCGCATGTCCAATTTAAGTCCTTTGCGCGGGCCAAGCTTCTCTCGGATCCCAATTTTTTCAAAACAATCTCATAACCCAGTTATGATCAAGGCCGGTTCCCAGACCGCCAAGTTAGCAGAACACGTTTCCGCTCAGTTTTCCGGGTGCGCCTTGAAGCTAACCTCCAAGGATCCCTGCTGCAATCTACCGCATAGAAACCCGAAAAATCCAAAGCACAGAGTCTTCTCCGGCAAAACCACATCAAATGCAACATCACCGATCCAGACAAAACACGTCCGGATAGGCTTCACACACAATGCCTATGCCTGTACTTACGATTCCGGGCTCTATATGCAACACAAGGGGGACTATTCACATCAACCCCAAGGAACACCACGCACTCGTCGCACACTCGCGGGAGCGGGGTTCCCTATGCAAAAGAAAGAGCTTCAAACGCTCAAGTTGAGAATCGTTTACCCTTGTAGTCGGTTTCGGCGCCATGGAAAAACTACGCGGTTAGAACTCTTCGCAATGACCTTCCCTCCACGGATCCGCTCTCCGATTTCGAAACGGTGCTCCGATGCTCGCGCCGGCGGCCGGAAACCTCCTTCTTCTTCCTCTTCTCTCTCACTTTGGAAGGGGAGAACTTTGGAGAGAAAATGGGGAATTAACCTCCTATTCCCGGCCTAAAATAGAGAGGGACTCATCTGAGCCGTCGGATCTAAATTAAAGAAAACGAACGGCTCGGATCTGCCCAAAATTCTCCAGACCTGGGCCGAACACGGCTTGGCACACGGCCGTTGTCCCAGGCTGTGTGCCTCGATCCAGGCATGATCGTCGAACTGAGAAACGCACACGGGCCAAGACACGCCCGTGTCTGACCTGACACGCCCGTGTCGGGTTCCTCGACACGCCCGTGTTCGTGGGAGTGTCACGCATAACCGCCACGGCAACGGACACGACCCATCAGGACACGGGTAGGGACACGGGTTGGACACACGCCGTGTCGGATGACACGCCCGTGTCATCCGGTCGTGTTTCTGGACGTGTCCTTCTCGGGTTGAAACGGCCAAAAATCACCAGCTAGACACGGCATTGGACACGCCCGTGTCCTAGAGCCGTGTACCCCTACAGGCACCAAAAACCCTTTTTTCGCGACCGACCCTCGCACACAACTTTCGGGGCGTTACAGTGTGCTTGTAGATAGTTTCCTCTCTTTCTCGCTAGTCACTTGATCTGTGACGTCGGACCGTAGAATCAGTAACCTTAGGCTGCCTTGATCCCATTTTCGAGGTCGAGAATTTTCCGGCATCAACAATTATAATAATTGTAACACTCGGTAAAAAGAGAATTAAATTTTTATAATACTAACATCGTCACAATCATCGAAATTTAAATTTAAATTTAAGTTTGTATTTATTTTTCTATCAAATTTTCTATGTCGTGTACGCTGAATAACGGATTTAAAGCGGCGGCGCACAAAAATATTGCAGATATTTCTCTATAATATTTTAAAAAAATTTCTTCTGTTATTCAATTAATGGAAGTCATCCAACATGTTGTCTATAATAATTAAATTTTTGTGCGATGTTTACAAAATTTTCAATAACTAGTGAGCTAGTGAGATAATACACGCCAAATAAAAAAACGGTCGCCATATAAAAGTATTTTAATAAACTCAGTAATGTCCTAATACGTCCCAATCGACATCGGTTAAATCATGACTATTTACCATATTATAATATTCCATAAGTAGTGATTTTTGTTGAAACACTCTTTTTAACATTTTATATGTTGAGTTCCATCTAAAAGGCATATCAAATTATGGTTTCAAATATTTTTTACCCTGTGCAGTTACAAATTTTTAAAAATCCTGTGATAGTTGTCTAGAACTATAAATGATTCTAAGCATAAGACGAATTTTTTCAATATACGGTTCTATAGCAGCTAAGCTATCTTATACTACTAAATTTAAAACGTGACAAACATAGCGAGTGTGAAAAAACGCACCATTTATCATTGGTTTTAAATCACGTTTTAACCAATCAATAACTACGTTATTGTTAAAGGCGTTATCAAAAGAAATACTCATTATTTTATATTTAAATTTAAATTTGCGCACACATTTCATAATTACGTTATATATACCTTTACCAGTGTGCGGATATTCGAAATCTTCAAAATAAATTACGCGCTTATTTAACTCCCATGAGACGGATCGATCCAATGACACGTGATACATATGTACGATTAATCCTACTTTTATGCTACTGCTTCAAACGTCACTCGTTAAACTTACACGACCCTCGAATTTTCAAAAAAATTATTAATAAATTTTTTGATTCTAAATAAGCTTTAATGGGTCGCGCCTAAGAGAAGCTCTACTTACCTGTTGATATTTGGGCTAAAGGCCTCAGTATATATACTCTGTCACATCCTCGTTGTCGTAATGGCTGAATGGCAAACAACGTTTGATGACATATTTCATCTGCAGGTCCCGTTGGCGAAGTTGATTGTATGTCCAATTTGTCCTGCTCCTGAAATTTGGGTCTACTGGATTCGGGAGCTTGTTTCGACACAAAGACTTAAGGTATCTTAATAGTGTCGAGTTGCCGGTAAGGGTCAGCAACTTCGAGCATAATTTGCACCGCTCCTTAAATTTGGCGTCAACTTGAACCTTATCGAAGTGCTCCCAAACTACCGCCTTACGATTGTGCTCCACCACTACAGGCGTACTCTGAGTAGACGACCCAGGAGTTGAGGAGGACGATGTCATGCTGTCGTTGAGGTAGTGAGAGCCTTCGAGAGTGGGAGATTGAGTGAGTTGGAGAGAGAAATAGAGAGAAAGAGTGAGTGAGTGAGAGCTGAGAGAGAGTGAGTGGGAGAGAGAGGTTCAGAGGGAGAGTGTCGGGTTGGGGAGAGGTCAGAGGGAGAGGGGGGGGGTCTCGGGTTGGCTGGGTGGGGAATGAGAGAGAGAGAGGGGGCAGGTGGGGGTTTATAAAAAAAATTATTTTTTTTAAATAATGAGCCTAGGGCCTAGGCTGGCCAGCCTAGGCCCTAGGCTCTGCACAGCAGTACAACATATGTTGTACAACAGCTGCTATACTGCTGTACAGCAGCGGCCAGCGGGGCAGCTGGCCCGCTGCTAACGGCTCTTATTAGAGCAGTTAGCAGCTAACGGTCTAATAAGAGCCGCTATGCTCTTCTTTTCTGTCGGGCTTTGCCGGCCCTAGCCTGGCCCGGCAAAGCTCGAAAATCGGGCTTTGCCCGGCCGACCCAAGCCGGGTATCGGGCCAGGCAGTGGCTCTAAACTTGAGCCATGTGTGGGCCCAGGGCCCGGCCTCGGCCCGGGCCGTGATTTTGTCGGGTCGGGCCTAGCCGGGCTTTTACCGGGCCGGCCCACTGGGCCCGGTCTTTTATACACGACTAAAATTAGAGAGACGACTAAAATAAATCCACCAAAACGAACACTTTGTATCCCTTATCATCTAGAAAAATTATAGGTCATTCTTCCTCATTTTAGAAAGAAACTGAATGATATAAGCTAAAAAAATCTTAATCCTGCAGAACTAAAGAAACTTACTCAAGAAGGAGACTAAAGAGATCTCAGACATATCTAAAACCTTCATTGAACGAACACAAGTGTTTGGTTTTCATTCTGACAGCTGCTGAAACTTTGCTTTTAGCCATATCTTGACAACTTTTTTTTGCCTAAACACACCCGAGTGTGTCTCTACATAGATCCTCACATGTTATTAATTATATCAAATTGAGTAATTTAAATTTAAATTGATCTTCAATTTGTTAAGCTAAATTTAAATTTTATGTTCAACAAAACAACTGTCAAAAATTGGTTGAAATTATATCAAATTATTTTTTATTTAATTTTAATTATCAATCACTTAAAAACTTATTTTATTAGATTTAAAAATGAAGTATGTAAATACCTAATAGATGCATACGTAATGTTTTCTTATTAGTATTTCTATCCTGGACCCAGGGCTTGTTTGGCGTGTCATTGGGATCCGACAAGGGAGTAAACGTCGCCGCAATTTGCGACTGGAGGGAGCTCGACGAGGTCTGAGACAGCGTTTCAGAGCTTTTAGGCCTGTTTGGCTAAGTTGTGGCGATGAGAGAAGCAATCATGTGAAACAGTGGTGAAAGAAATTTATTGTTTTGCAGTGATGAAAAAATTCATGAAACTGTTTGTAAAACTGTATTTGCAGACTGCAATGTTGTGTGAAATAGTGATGCATGATTAAATAGTAATGAAAAATTAATAAGGGTAACAATAATTAAAAGTTATATTTAAAAATTATAAATGTATTATTTCTTTAATTGTAAAAATAAATAATAATAATAAAATATTAATGAAAAATTAAATAACGATAACAATAATTAAAAGTTATATTTAATAAAATTATAAATATCAATTTTCTTAATTGTAAAAATAAATATAATAATAATGTTAATTAAAAGTTAATTATATTAAATGCTAGTATATAAAAATATTTAAATGTTCACGATCCCGTCTAGCTAGGTCACAGTTAGTTTTCAACTGATAATTAATTTTAAAATAAACATTTGTTTTATTATAAAACAAATGTTAAGTATAATTGAACGAGGGGCATATATATAGCCCGTATGAAGGTCATTATATATATATATATATATATATATATAATATTATATAATATTATATATTATAATATTATATATATATATATATCTATAATATATATATAGATATATATATATATTATATTTATATATATATACATATATATATATATATTATTAATGTTATATCTTTACTATATAAAAAGAAGTATCAATTACATTCCAAGGTAAAATAGACATTGGATTAATCACGACCGTTGAATATAAAATAAACATTTAATCGCAGCCGTTCATCACAGCAATGAATCAGGATTGTTTATATTTTTTTCATAGGCCTCCTAAATTATATAGGGCCTCTAAAATTTAGGGCACCCTACAATTCATCAACTCAGTCCAAAATAAAGGTCACCGGCCCGCCCACCCAGCACCACAATAATCAACCCGCCCGGCAGCCTGGAAAACCAGCCAAACCCACCCCTTTGTATCACATCTTCATACTAAAAGAGACAAAATATCTTATATACTCATAAAACAAAACCAAAATTGGCGGTGTGGGACTAAATCCCACACCGCCAATTAAGTATACGGGTTGTACGGGTAAGCCATTTTGAGGGTCAAGAGGGGTCCAAATTGAAAAGTGATCAACATGAAAGTTGTATATCTCGACGAGACGAACAACTTTCATGTTGACCACGTTTTGATTTGAAGCCGTCTTGGACCTCGATTTGGGCCCCGAAATCGGGGCGGTGGAACGGTTAACTGTAGCAGTCGCCGCCGCCCTGATTTCGGGGCCCAAATCGAGGTCCAAATAAGCTATAAATCAAATAGTGATCAACATGAAAGTTGTTCGTCTCGCCGAGATCTAAACTTTATTGTTGATCACTTTTCATTTTGAAACCATCTTGACCCTAAACATTACTTGTTCGTACGCTCACACATAATGTTTGCCCGCACAGTATATGCATCATATATATATATATATATATATATATATTATATATATATATATATATAATATATATATATATATCTATATATATATATATATATATATATATATATATATATATATATATATTTCGTATGCATCCTGATTTGGGAGAAACGATAGGAAGTAGTTGAATTTCAAAATACCAAATGAAATTTGAAGAGTATCACATTGTAGCAACTAA